>JAWWMP010000001.1:53617244-53672993 GCA_035047865.1 Dendrocincla tyrannina
TCCCTCTCCCTCTCCCTCTCCCTCTCCCTCTTCTTTTCCTCTGCTCTTCCTTTTCCTCTCCTCTGCTCTTCCCCTCCTCTCCTTTTCCTCTCCTCTTCCTCTTCCTCCCCCTCCCATCTCTTGGTTTTTAAGCCTCAGTCCTGCACCTGCTAATGCTGATAGGATTTTCCCTATTCACATCAAAGAGACCATGGACAAATTTTTCGGGTTTTTTCATCAAACTTTGCAGAAACCAATTATATATGCACTCCTACAATGAGTAAATCTGTTCCTTGTTGCAACAAATCAGAGAAGCTTTCTAGATGGATTAGAAACAATTTTTCATTTCATGGAGGAGGATATCTAGATGAATTTTAAAGCAATATTTTCCTCTACTGTCCAAGGAAATGGTGACTTCTACTCTCCTATGTTTACCAGATTTAAATTACTCACCTCTCCTAAGTCCATTAAGAAAATGATACATTTTTTTTATTACTATTTTGCCAGACAGCAAGAACGCAAGCTTTCCTGTGCTACTCCGTCAATTACTTCATGGCTCGAGTGGAAAGGTTGCTGCATTCAAGGGCCAGAGGGTGATTTACTCTGCAAAGTTAGTACAGTTAACTGAATCTTTTGCTTATTTAGCAGAAAGACAGGTATCTGCTAACACAGAGGCAACAACTTTTGAAAAACTGTCTGTGAAGAAATGACTCATGTTTTGGGCAGCCCCCAAAAAGTCATATTTAGAGAGAGGGCCCTTCAATTTGAAGAATGTAGCCAGTGTAACCTAACAGCAGCAGTGACTTCAGTAGCAGTTTTGGGAAGTCTCAGGTTTTCTGATCACTTTGAGAGATGTGGAAAGTGAATCTTTAGTGGCTGCAATGATTAAATCTCAGTTAGCTCAGCTGCAATCTTAGTTGCTACAAATGCCAGCATTGCTTCATTCCGGAGAGGAGACCATCATCCAGACCGTCTGCTCTGTTTTATCTTGAATTTGACCTTTTTTTTTTTCTCTCTCTCTCTCCTCTCTCATGCAAACTCCTCCTCTAAGAGTTTCCACTGGATAGCTCTCTTGAGGTAAATTAAGTAATCCCTTACAGGTTGCGGCAAAACACTGCTGGTTGTGCTAAATAGGCTAGCCATACAGGAACTAGTAGGAACTCTCTACTTCTGGGCTTCCTCACCCTGAATGCTTTAAACTATGAAAATGGCTTTTCAGTGAAAAAATCTCTCCAACAAGATGCTCAGTGGAGGGAGCAAAATGCTCCTGTTCAGACCTGGAATGAAGGACCACAGGCCAGGTTGGATGGGACTTTGGGCAATCTGGTGTAGTGGAAGGTGTCCCTGCCCATGGTAGTGGGATTAGAACTAGATGATTTTTCGTGTCCCTTCCAACCAAAACCATTCTATGACTCTACAACCATACAACATAGCTAAAGGTGTCAGAACGAAGATTTACTTAGGTACGTATTCTTACCATGCTGGTAGGTTTTTTAATTGACTAATTGTACAATCTCAATGCAATTAATATCAGAAAGAATAAATAGTCAGAATAAGATTCATCTGCTTATACTGTAATTTAAGGGTTCTGCTGTTTGCAAACGTGACTTTGCAGATACAGACATCAAGTGAATACAGAGGTTTCCTAAGCTGGTACCAGCTTGATTAACAACACTGCTATAATTTTCAACTGGCACATTGGATTACTGCCCATGTGCTGAAATAGCTTTAAATAACCAATTAATAAGCAACCAGAACACTGCCATACATGCAACAAAACTAAGATTATACTCTTCAGCTTACTTCCCCCATGGGTATGTCTTATTTATTCAATTGCTACTGCATTCTTCAGGAGGTGCCTATCAGAAACTGAAATAAAAGTCTGCGTGGCTACAAGCAGGAATGTTAAGTGATATGGCAAAACATGTTTCTCTGGCATAACTGACCCATGGAACTGCATACATTCTCAAAACATAAAAAACACGAAGATGAAAGAAGAGATTACAAATGGCAATATTTTTCTTATTAGCAGAGTAAGAAAGTTGCTGATGAGAACAGACTGCAAAAGATCCATGAACAACAAGGAATGAAAAACAGCATTTAAATACTGTCTTAGAAAAATAGAAAAACTAAGTAGTCTCAATACAAAGATCATTAATAATGAAATCAAGGACAATTTTCACATAGATTTTCTCCAAGCTGGCTCTTAGCTGATCCAAAGCCTACTGAATTCAATGGAAAGATTTAACTTCAATGGACTTGGGATCATTTTTGCTTTTGGCTGAGAGAGTTGCATTACTCCAAGTTAAAGAAAGAAGACTTGGCAAACGATAACTGAGACTACAGCACATTTAGGGTCAAAAGACCTTAATCGCTGGACCAATTCATCCCTGCTGTGATTTCACCATACCCAACGGATTTGCGGAGTCAGTTTTGTAGTGACTGATGATGCCATTTGTGATATCCAATGAGCTCAGTTTGCAAGTTAGGGTAGAATTTGACCCAGTGGATATGACTGAACTGTAGAGTTTAGTTAATTTGAATACAATAGCCCTATTGGTTTAAATAACTGCAGAAGTTTTTCTTAACAGATTAAAAGACTATATTTTATTACTATAACCTCACAGCTATGAAATATAGCTCTCCAATGATATAACTATTCTACATAATTTTCTTCCCAACAGCTGCTGGTGGGAATTTCACTGTTTCTGAAATAAATATGATATGCATACATACCATCCATGGATGGAAAGAGAGGAATAGGAAATACAATGAGCTGACTCAAGATATGTTATGTATTTGCACACATTATTAATGATCTCATAGCTCAGAAGTGGTGGAGGGAACCTGAGCCACTTGTGAATTATGAAAGGTCATCAATAACTCATAGCAATATATGACACATCCATTCAGGTCATCCAGACTTACTCCATGCTTGGATCTGTTTATCTAACACCAGCTTTAGTTTAGTCTGTACTGTGTGTTGATTTCATAGTACACCATGTAGCAATGAGACCTCTTGGCTACACTCCCATGCAAGATGACTAAATTTGAAGTATAAGAGAACCTGAAACAAATTTTCAGAGTATCAGTTGATTGAACTGAACCACACGTATCTACTTCCAATGACATGTGTGAGCATTAAGTAAAATAACTTAGATATAAATATATCAGATTGGTTGTGTGCACGTGCATCTGCAAAAACACTCTCACATTTCAAACACTTGAAACTCAAAACTTTTCTTCATGTTTGTTTCTCTCCCTATGAAACTGAAATAGCAAACATAAATCAGAGATTACCTTGATAGTAATAGCACGAGACACTCAAGTACTACAGAGATGAGTGTAGTAGAAGAATTAAATGAGTTACAATCCAGTTTTTCACTGTCTTAAAAGGAAGTTAAAAGGCAGATTTTATTCTCAGTCACGTATCTGAAACTGAACAATTAGGTATAATCCACATAGAGAGAAGGATATCATTTACATTGCTTTTCTTAAAAACTGTACAGGTTACAGTTCTACACTTTTTAATTATATCTACTTTGCGACAGATAGTCAATAAAATATTTGAAAATACAATTCTGAAAAAATATGATTTTAAATGGGTTTTGTCCAAGGAATCTTAACTGGTTAGAAAATATTAAACTCCTCTGCTGGTTCCTCTTGATAATACTCACTATATCAAACTGACCAGGCAGTGCCCATTATTGACTACTAAAAGTTCATGGCAATACCCTGGGGCAGACCTCATTTCTTCCAGCCTCAAGTACCCCTGTGTTTATTACTTCTCTAGCTAATGGAAACACAGTGTGAGAAACACATGGCACGTGGCACACTGTGGGGAGCTGTGGCAAATGCACGTTTTAGGCAGTGCTGCATACTTATGAAGTGCCTAGTGTCATCACTACTCACACATGCAAATTCTTAGTATAGATCAGTATCCAACAGCTATATGACAAGACAGAATGCATTTGAGTGACCTACAGATGTGCTTTTTGGGATGGCTGAAAACATTCAGGCCTTCAGACAAGCACCCCACCTGGCTCTGTATTGACTCAAAATACTACATAAACCATTTCGTAGTGTCCTCCTCGACATGAAAAAAAAATCTCCAGACCAAAATCCTCTGAGCACCTCTCACATCACACGTCCTGTTTGAGGCAGACACTGAAGTCATTTATCTGCACAGTTGTTCTCCCATCTGACAAAAAAGCCCAAGCCAAAAGGTCCTTGATATCAAAGAAAAATTAATTCCATGCATGCAATTCTTGGTCTTTTCAACTCTCACGGTAAGTCATTTCACATTTTATACATGAAATAGAACATTTTGTTTATAAACCAGAACATTACACAAACATCATTTTTGTCAAAGCAGAAGAACAGCTCTCAGGCAAGCATCAACACAGAGCAACACTTTCTACAGGGTGCTGGGCACTCCATATCACAAGAGAAAGTGAGTGTTAGGTGTTTACAGCCAGAAGATGGACGAAAGCGTGGTGCTATCTTTTGTTGTCAAAACCTTCCCCCATCTTAATGGTAAACATGCCTATCTAGAAGGCACCCTGCAATTAGTTTTAATGCTTTCTCTCTCACTTCTCCCTCCTCTCTTTTTGAAAGTTGCTTGCTCTTTTCTCTTCTATAACTTCAAAATTGTCTCAAAACAACTGAGTTATCATTGTCAAACTGTTTTCTTTTTTCCCCTTTTTTCTTTTCTTTTCCAAATAGGACACATTATTTTATCAAAGTTAAAATAAAAGCAGTGGTTGTAACATGACACCTTCATTCCCTCCCATTGAGCAGGCTCTCCTTTGAGTAGTTGTAAGGAAACCCCTGGACCTGTGCTAAGCTGAGACGTTATTGTGACTCCTTGGTCTCTGCTGAAGCCATATGACTCAGCCCACTAGTGTACCAGGAGGGCAGTGCTGAAAACCTTTGCACAGCAATGCAGGGATCTCTGCTGAGTAAGATGCTAACACTGTTCATGAAGAGACAGAGAAATTACTTCAGACTCATATCTGACATATAGACATTGTTAGCTGTGGTAAAAAGTGCAAGCCATGGCTGTCCTATTGTAGAAAATGGATGTTTCCAACCAGTCACATCCTTACCAAGAGGAAAAAAATCAGGAAATTAATCTCTAAGGAGATCAAAAACCATTGAATATACACAAGAGGAAACCACCCAAAGCTGATGTGAGTGGCAAAGCATAATGGATGATACCAAGAACTGCAACCCTGAAAGCTCAGAGCTGCACAATTTTGTAACTGCAAGAACCACCAGATTTAAAGGTAGAAGGGGATGGTTAGGATGGTTGAGGTTCTGCCAGGAAGTGCTTCTGTACCTGATGTGTTTCAGAAAGTACTAAATGTAGGGTAAAAAAAAGGCATATCCACTCTTTCAACATGTTACCCAAGGGTTCTAAGCATTAAAGCCAACTCAGAGAGCCAGGCTACACTGAAGCTGCCTTTTAACCCCTAAGAGTATGATCATCTGGGACCAATGGAAGACCATTTACAGATCTTTAGAGAATATCACATTTCAGCTACCAGCATTGTTCCTAGCCTGGGGATAAACAGAGGCCTGAAGTCTGTAGTGCTTCCCACAAGACTACAACTCTTCAGATCCAGATGTAAAAACTTCAAGTAAAAAAAAAAAAATAGAGCCTATTGTTTTACAGTTAGCACTTCTTCCAGTTATTGTATGAGCTCATTGGAGTCAGATCAAATCCTATGAACCTGATTCTGGTATCACCACATTAAATATACTGCACTGTCTCTGTCAATTTAAATCAAATCACTGCAGATTTTTCCTACTATTAGATCAGAGTTAGGCCAACAAACTGTTCAATATGACTGCATAAGTCAGGTGCTCCCAGTGCTGTGTTGATTGGTCCTGTGCGTGTACTTAAACACAACAAAACAGAATGCACCAGAGCCTGACGCACAGAAACCTGGCATGAGACCAGGATCTAAGCCTTGTTTTTCTCATCCATACATCACCACCACATTTTTCAAGTGCCACTGTCATTAAGATACAAAGCAATCCATCATTTAAAGCCATTAAGTAAACATTTTTGGGTCAAAAAGATGACCTTTCATATAACTAGGTCTGAAAAGAAGAGCAGTTTCCCAATGTGGCAAAGGGAATTAAGCAGAAGAACACAACACACTATCAACAAGTAAGTTTATGAGCTTCATCACTAATTAATTATGATTTCATTGGGATTTATGTTTCATGGTTGACTGCACCTTCAGACAAATCACAACAATGAACTCATCCTTGTATTACCTACCGCCCCGCCACAATAACCTCAGCTCCCTCATTTCTCCTCACTGCAGGACACCCCCGTCCTCTACCACAACATCCTTATGCCCTTTATATTCTTTCTTCTCCTGCCCTTATTTTTAACAATTTTCTCTAGCTTGCTGGTGGGCCAACAGACATCAAGACCTTTGTAGGGATCAGGGCTATCTGAACACAATTGGCTGGCTAGGATACCCATGTTGGTTCCTCAAGAAGTTAGTCAGGAGTCAAGCATTGTTCCACAGCATAGTCCACAACAGCTGCTCTGTAGCAAATTCTGCCCCACTTCAGTTTTGGAAGGAGAAGACAGGACATAGTGGAGGTCCTGATAACTGTAGATCCTCATGCTCTTTCACCATATGTCTCAGAGACCTTTTGCAGAAACTTTTTACGTTGGAGACTTAACACTCTGTTAAAGCTTGATGAAATCAGCTAACGAATGGAAACGTTAACAGTGAGGAAAAGAACTGACATTCCCAACCATAATGTAACTACATAATGTAATCTCCTTACTCTAAGAACTACCGTTAGTATCACATAAGCACATAAAAAGATGTCACTTTAGGAGAAATTAAAAAATTGCTTACACAATTTACAACACTTCCTGTTGTGCAATTTTCATGTGCCTGCTGAAAACAGTAAGGTAATGCACAATTCGAGCTGATAGAGAAAATCCAGGAGTTGCAGTGATAGGTTAGTATTACTCCCTTCTGCTGACTAAATCACCTTGGTCAATGGAAGGAGGCTTTCTGCTCATCACATCTCAATTCTAAAAATAAAAATTATCAGGGCAAAGAATTACCTAGGGTGTCTTTGAAGCTTCATACAGTGTTTAGAGGAAGAAAATCATGCATTCAACACACCGATGCACAATATTCTGCTAACAATAAAGTTCCTGTGCTTTTGCAAGTCTGGATGTCAATAATTACCCTTCAACTTCAGAAAAGCTGTTCTGTGCTCAGGCTTTTGCTGCTGTCCTGAACAATTGCTTGTTCTGCATTCAAACCATAGGTGCTGCAAATCTTCCCAACTACTTTGAATTCTAATCAATATTTTTATGTCCAATGTTTTTCTCCATTTAATTTATTTACACATTTGTAAAGGATGAGGCAATGACAACAGCTGATAAAGACAGCAAAAAGGAACACGAGCTGAATAAGTGAAATCACAATCCCACTTAAAAATCAGGCTGTTCCTCTCCTTCAGTTTCAGCAAGATTTTTAGCAACCATGTTTTTCACAGAGTCCTAGACTCAGCAAATACTACTTAAAAGTTAAAACACTCAAAATGGAAGTAACAATGTTTTAAACATAGTCTACTGCCTCAATCCTCTAGAAAGCTGCTGTTAAAATGTGGATGGTGTGGAAGCAGAGAGAAAAATGAAACACAGAATTATTTTTCATGTGTAAATCAGTTAGACTCTACAGAAGCACTGTATATAATTAGAAAATAAACATTCCAGAGGTGTACAGCATTTTTTTTACTGTTCATGGTACTTTGTGATAGTGCAGGTTTGGAATTACCCACCACTTCTTTTTATCCCAGCAGGAGCTAAGGTTGTTAGTCAACATGCCAGGATGCTTTATTACCACTGAGAGCTCGGGTCAGTCCATCTGTACCATTATGTGAAGGTAGAGAGTTGTCCTCTGGTAATTAATACATTTCTACCTCTGTCTAATTAAAGAGATCCAGTGCATTCATTCTCATTAAAAAAGAAATGTGAAGCTTTGCAATTTCTCCAGTTTGGGACTGTAAAAGAACTTCAAACATCCGAATAATTTTCTAAAAGTAATGAGTTTCCTCATTCTAGTGGGTGCTACAGCCTTGGTAATAAAGCAGCTTTGCTAAAAACGGCTGTCTACAGACTGACTCATTCTGGTGGCATGAGAGAGAGATTCAGACTGGGAGTGCTCTGCAGGGAATCTGTGGCAGTCTTTCATGAGCTGCATATTCTTGACTTATGAAAACAAAAGCAAAGGCATATTGTGAAGATCATGGAGCCTCATTGCTGGGCCACAATGTTTTAGCTGAAGATTTCAGACACGCATATAACAGTGCACTTGAGTAAAGGGTGCCATACAAACTTAAAATCGAGAGTGAGATTTCTGTCTCCATTGCTGTCTGTACAAATCAACAAAATCTCAATTATTGTCCCTTGAGGCAGCTTGTGGATTTTGTTTTTCTCTTAACAGACTGACTCTAGCCCTTTGAAGCAGCTAGTGGAGACAGTGGCTTGCCTCTCTGGGGTAATATGCATAATGAATGTGTCCCATACAACTGCCTTCTTTCTTGGCATATCTGCAGGATATTTGAACCAGATTCTCATCCAGATCGCACCAGTGTAAATCCTGAATAATTTAGACAGAAATCATTACCGCTGAGGAGACAAAATGCCCAACAGGCTCCAACAGGAGACTGGCCGAAGTAAAGTCTCCAAGACTACTGTAAAGACACCTGAAAGAAACATCTTCAGAAGGCAATTGCAGGGCACTAAGCTCCTAACTTACATGACCTTGCTCAGCTTTCCAAATTAATTAGAACTGGGAAAGAGACAGAAGCTTGGGCTACAGCCCACCTTCCTTTTACTTTGCACCTTCCGACACTGCTGGGCCTCCTGCGGGGTGTTGTTCTGTTCCTTCAAGTGTGGGAACCACAGGCAGTTCTGGCACTTGCATGCAGCACTTTCCCTATACTCTCCCCTCTACTCACACCCACATTAAGCATAAAAGACAGTGTTTTCCATCAACACTTATCAAAGTACCCGTACTATGAGAAGAAAAACTAAGGGAAGAAGGGAAATTCAACTAAGAAAATGGAACCACTGCCATCAACCCACTGAAAACCCTTATAAAAGCTTTTTCTTCCTTATTCCCTATCAGAATGCCAGACGAACAGTAATTAAAATATATATTATGCTCAAAGGCACAGATTATTCTTCCCACTGGATTTCTTGAGTGGTTCTCCTGTCTTCTTGCATCAGTGTTTCAGACTGTGAGCTTTCTGAGACACGACTTTCATTATCTCTGGGTCATTAGCAGCTCATAACTCAATGTCAGATAATACCGATAAAGAGAGACAAAGGGCAGACCCTTTTCAAATTATGGAGCCAAATGTATTGCACCGCATTGTGTGAAGTCAAAACTATACGTATTAGTTACCAGGCAGCGACAATGCCGGACACTTTGTTGGTTAGGAAAAGTGGATGGCACGGCACATTGCCTTCAGCAGTGAAATTCACACAGCTGCTCAAAGGCACACATTGAATGCCAGATTGAATCAAAGATAGGTCTTCAGGGATCTTGGTCACCAGAACGGAATCCAAGCCCCAGATTGGTTTAACTAGTACAGAGTTGTAGATTCAAAAAGATGATCTAAAAATACCGCTGAAACCCCCAAATTTTGTTTTCTGCTGTGACCAGTAGGAACCATAATCAACAGCAATGTGTCTGGACTTTCACACAACCTTGGAGTTTCTGCATCAGATGCAGACAGTGCCTCCAGCCACGTGGCAGTTGCACTAGGCTCAATAGGATCTGCTGAAGTCACCTAGAAAAGCAGGTCTGGGATCACTCTTTCAATAATCTCAGTATTTTATAGTGAAAGCAATTTTTTAAAGAGTATCCTAGTGGCTATGCCTTCACTTGGGAAGCAGAAGACCAGTCTCCATTCCCACGTCAACCTAAAATCCACTCACTTCTACCCTCTCTTCCGGTCATTAAATTGGTCTCCAAGAGCTATTTTTCCCTCTTAGCATATACACAACAAAATCAACAAAAGCTTCATCCACAACAGAAGAGCATATGACTTTGTAACCTAACAAGAAGACTCTTGTGACTATTTCTTTTTTCAATCCAGGGTCTATTTGAAAAAAAATTTATGAGCAGTCCTTGGAGCGCAGACCAGCCCCAGGGTGCACTGCACCAGATGAATATCCTGACCCCAAGTAGTCTGAGTCATCTCCTGTCTTGGTTTTCATTCTGGCCATATGAATCCCACATTATTTGCTACACCATAACACCACTTCAGTAGGAAAGGTTGGAAGAGCCCTGCCACACAACCTTATTTTTATGGATATGATTCAAGGTACTCCCCAGTTCAGCAGTAAATGTGGGTTTTAATGCCATCAGGCTGATGAGGTTGGTGTAGCCAGCTTTCCTACTCCCGAGTCTTAGCACCTAACTCACAACCTACCATGTAAAGGCACTGAAGTTTGTTTGTTGGGTGTTGCTTTTTTTTAACCTGAGGCAAGGACTGCTGGTGGTCAGCATGCTCCTATCTCATGTTTACTGTGCACAGAGCATGACTCTGCAACTGTACCACTCAGGTAACCATCAAAGATAGTTCTCCAGTAGCTGGTAACATTACCATAGTTGGTACAGCCCAAAGACTACATGGTTCTGTCAGCATCTAGAGGCTCTTTGGGACAAAAATGGAGATGTCCAGATAAGGAATCTACTGGGAGAGTGAGTTCGGGGAATCACAGATTTTATTACCTAAAACCTACCAAGGTTCCAGTAATCTCATTATAGATCTGGCACCATCTGGTTTTCTTGCACTCACCAAAAGCAACCACTTCCAGGGCACCAGCACTTATCAACAAACCTCACCAGTTGCCTGATGCAGGGCTCCAAAACTCACCCTTCTCCATGGCTCACTTTTAGCTTTCTGGAAGCAACTGAACAACTGATATCAGGGTGTGGATACTCTCTAGGACAGCTGGCCTCCTAAGAAGCTGAGTTATTTTGCTGCACTGAGAGCAGTGTATGGTTTCTTTCCTAAAAGGTCTTCAAATAAAATAACTTTTCCCATGTGATTTTCAGAATCTTTTTTTTTTTTTTGTCAGCAGAACAAAAAAATGTTCAGTATGGTTACTTAGGGATGTTATTTTTAATTATCATGTCAGTAATTTTTCTTTGCAACTTCTTATTTCTTTTCCTGAAAATAGCTATTGCACTTTAAAGCCTTCTCAGTTAAACAAACCAAAAAGCAACTTCAGTTGTGATCCTAGACAGACACTGCTGAGCTGTGTTGAATTGGTCTGGATTTTGTTGCTAAATATATTTTTAAAATGAATTTTATGAAGAACATTATCTGAAAAATTTCAAAGTGAAAGATGGGAGGGTCCATCAAATGAAAATTGAATATATGTGTCTCTTCCTAATTCAAAGAAGTTAAACCTTCATCTGTTGGGGCTGAACTTGTTCTAGAGTTGCAGGGCAAAGAGGTTAAAGGGAAAAAAGCACCAAATGATAGCAAAATACATGGATTTAAAAAGAAGTTGCTGATCAAGTTTAGAAATAGGGGAATGAGTCCACCACTTTCATCATGTAGAAATACACAGCCATCTCAATTTAGGCATAAACCATGTTTGAGGCATGCAGGTATGTGACAATTCTACTAGTGCTTGGTGAAATATTAACAATGCAAATTTGGCCCCCTGTTTTCAGAAGAACAAGGAAAGTGGATAGTTTCTCTGATGGACTCATATGACAAGGTTGAGGTGCTGGTCTCTCCCAAAGTTTGATGGGCTGTGGATACTACAAAGCACAGAATGCCAACAAGGGGAGGAGGCTGAGATGGAGACTGAGACTCCAGAATTTCATGGGATCAGAGGAAGCTCTGTGTGCATAGGTTGGCAAGAACATGTCTTTGGGTGTCAGGCCTATATAATCAAGATGGCAGAAAAAGGATCTGAAATGACAGTACCTCCATTCAGAAAGGGCACCTTGGACACTTTGGAAAGAGAAAATTAAAAAAACAAAACACAATAGGTTGAAACTATAGTCCTCCTTTTTCATGATAAGGGTCTGCTGCCACCTCCAGCTCAGTTGTCACCATTGCTGAGCATCTTCCAGCTTCAATCTGGCAGAATAAACACTATGATCTTGACACCCCAAATGGATCTACCTGCACTGCAGCACCGAGTGACCTGAAGGGCAGGTCAGAAGCTGAGGCAGCCAGGACCCTTCAGTACCCTTCTGGAGCAACACTCACCCTGCCAGGCTGCAGAAATTCCAGCATTACTCACTGGGAGTCACTTAATATGCATCCAGTGCCAGCTCTACCTGCTGTGCAGGCAGCTCCCAGTTTCGTCACTAGTCATCTGTTCCTGCAGTTACCATGTCAAACTGGAAAGCCTCTAAGGCCATATGATCCTTCCCAGAAGAGTCATGATAGCAAAAAGGCAGGAGGTGTGTGCTGACAGCCCAAGCATGGCCTGTGTGTCTGTAACTGAAATCTCCAGTGAAGAGATCACATAACCACATATTTTCCCCAACAAACCTTCCCTGAGACCAGAAAGAGATTACAAGGGGTGAACAAAGTATTACACATTTCATTACTGTTTGCAAACAGATATGTCCCAGATATTTTATAAATGTGCATAAAGAAAAGAGTTCTGATTATTTGTGCATTGCACAAGAGTCACTACCAGGAATGGAAACAGGTCCAATAATCCTGCTCTGAAGATTTTTGCAGCTGAAGGTTAAGACCATGTTTCAGGATTATGAATAACAGGGAGGAGAAGTTCTTTCCTCTTTTCATTTGTACCATCCTCAGTGGTGCCTCTGTGAAAATATGAGACAGTCATGAATGACAGGGACTGTAAAGTAGGACTGCAATGTGGTGGTGGTGTAAAAGCAGAGAAGGAGATGGACAGTTAATCCTTATAACGATGTTTTAAGTCAGACAAAACAGAGCCTAGGATTACAGTGTAGAGAGAGAAGGCACACTCAGGAAGGTCACCATTTCATTTAACTAATTTGAGGTCAGGGCAAGGTAGGACAGCTGGAAAAAAGAAATGGAGAATGTTTTTTAAATGGCTTTACTAATCATGACAGGATCTAGTGCTGAGAGTGGGAAGAGAAAAACCTTATTCTTTTTGACTAGCATTTTAAAACAGTCCCATCTTTACTGAACACAGTAAAGAATGGTAAGGAAGACTTTAAAACAGATTTCTGGAGCGTTCATAGCTCCTTCTTTCATGGTTTTCTACATCCGTAACAGAAATAGTAAGGAGCACTGAAGTCTATACTGGTAAATACAGTAGTAAATCAAACATGCTAAGGACTAGTCTCTGTCTCTGAGGGTAGCAAGCTATTAACAGCCCACATCTGTATTACTGACTTCATTTACTCTCCAAAAATGGGTGACCACCACCAAGCTGTTCATTTGGAGTTTCTCCTCCCCTGTGCTAATTTTGGACCTACCAGCCGGAAACAGAGTGATAGTTGACCTAAGCCAAACCCATGGTGAGGGCTGTGCTAACAGTTCGGCTCTATTGGCAACCACTTTCCCATAGCCATAGGGGCTGGAAATATGGAACTACCATCCAGCAGCTATCAGTAAGGCAGGATTCCACCAGACCTCACTTTCAAGACAAGTTACCTTACAGACAACTTTCTATTACCTTAATCATCTTCCCCTTTGCCTATGCCCATGCTATGCAGCAGCTAGAACTCTTTCACCCTGATCATTTTATGCCAGTGGACACTTCCAGCACAAGGTCCTACCCTAGTGCTCTCATTGATGACGTAGATGACTTCTCTGGACCTGAATTTATAGAGAGGACTAGTTCATCTATTGGGACCACAGGACTGACTGGTCCTTGCCATGCTTCTGCTCAGGAGAGGCACCTGGAAGACTTAGGGAAGGGACCCAGACAGTGGGTCTGCAAGTGTGAGAATTACAGACTTTGCAAAAAGTTCTCCCTTTAACAGAAGACAAAAAGGTGACAGTTGTCACCACAGCTCTGTCACTGCTTGTCCAATTTATGGGAGAAGGACCCTGCCTCAGACCCAGTCCCTGAAGCAGAGGCCATTCCCCAACAAAGCCCCTTTTTTCATCTGTTAAGCATTTGGTCCTCCATGTTTCATCAAGCAAAAACCTACCAAAGGAGACTGGAGCTTTGCCTGAGAGGACTCTGCAGGATTTTGGCCTTTCATTTTAATGGTTAAGCGGCTCTGAGCCTCGACCTTCAGCAGGGCTGAGGAGATCCATGCAGATGCGAGAATGCTCCTTCTTTTCTTGTGGTAAAATTAAAAAGAAAAAGAAGCTCATACATCATAAAATGTGACAATTCCCAGAGTAGTTCTTTTGGGGCTCCTTCTACCAAAGAGTTGTAGCACTGCCAGGCAAAAGGAGAAATGATCTTAATCACTCGAACCCTAGGAAAACACTATATCTTTTTTGTGAATTGGGTTTAAACAGAAGTTATGCAGGAAGGACCAAGTCAAAAAACACTTTTTCCAGATGTCAGAAAGATTGAAACACACATGAGGGAAAAAAGCAGTGTTACGAACTTTTAGCTTGATATATCTGGTAGGTGAAAGAACTAATGCTGTAAAGAAAATGTTTGCTTAGTGCCGCTGAGTCTGCTCTAGACTATAACACTGGTCAAACAGCACTTTCACCAAATGTTTCTTAGCCATGCTGCTGCTCGAAGAGCAGAAAGTACAGGGGGGAGGAGAAAAAGAAAAATCTAAATGTGAACACCAAGTTCTACTTACTGAGATAAAGATTGAAGAAATAGATATGGATATAGAAAATGCTCTTGAAATATGTTCCTTGTTATAAATAAACCATGTTGCCAGCACTTAAATAAAAAAAAATAAAATAAAATCCCTGTTGAGAGTCACAGGGGAGCAATACCATTGCTGGAATATCTGCTGATGCAGCTGAACTATGCTTAAGACATCTGCTGAGATGAAACTACTTTGTGGCTGGAGGTATTAGGAAAAAGAGAGTTACTTCAACAAAAAAATAGCCAGTGTGTGAAAACAAAACCACACCAAACTGTAACAGAACGTGCACTTCTGCAACTGTGGCACTGTCATACCGTAGCTATTCCATCAATCTGTCTGCCTTAGAAGTGAAGCAGAAGGTTGATAAATGAAGAAACCTCCCCCACAGCACAACTTTCTGTTGAAACCTCAGATCCTGAGCAGAGTCGCAAGATATTAAGAGAAAGCAAGGATCAAAAACTAAATGGGATTTACAGCCAATTTATTCAAAACGAGCACTTCATTCACTTTGCTGCCAAAGCTCTGTCTGAGTCCAGCTCCCTGCTGCTGTCGTCAGCACCCAGACCAAGGGGAGCAGTGCCCAGCAAATGCCCCAGGGTAGAGCCCCGACACGGCTGCAGGCAGGCAGAGAAGCACAGCACGCAGGCACTCGGCAGCTGTGCGCTATTCATACTGACATGCACCACTCAGCCAAGGGTGAACTTTAAAACAATACCCTTAACCTGGAGTGGCTCTCCCTTTGGTTAGCAAGTGGCTTTATGCTGGCTTTGCTGCAGTTCCTTTGTTAGTGGCTGGAGCTGCACCAGATCAACTGCTTGACCAGAAGAGACATAAGCAACTTGTTTTAATTAAACTGCTTTAAAAGCCAGCTTCAACGAAACACAAGCACAAATCTGCACACAAATCATACCTTGCCTTTGGAGGGCTGAGGTCTTCCATTTAGATTTTCATAACAAGTACAATTCTTTGCACTTCTGTAAAAAAGTAGGAATTCTCATTTTCACTTTTGATATACACTCTTCTACTTTTTAAAATACTGTGTGATGATTATTAACTATAGGTCAGGGCTTCAAACAATAAGGGACAGACTGGCAGACCTAATGCACATGTACATTGGAGAAATACTGGAAAATATAGAACCCCTTCTATGTACAAACTCTCACTTGAAACAGCAAAGGGTTTCTGTAAATCTTCCTTCTCCTCCCATTCCCCTCTCTGATTTCTTCCCTTTCCATCTAAAATTATCACAACTGTTATAAACAGCTGTCAATCAATAAATATCTTCACCCCACCTCACTGTTTTCCCCCAGTGATCCTCCACCAGCATTTAAAAAAGTATTTGCCAGCCACCTTACTCAGAGTTCCCATGTTCCCCTTTTCTGTCAGCCTAATTATATCATTTGCCTCAGTTCTTGGGTTATCATGGGTTTAAAACACAAGTCAACTCCAGGACTATCTTTTGTTGTTTTAGAAGGACCTCAGGGGGCAATCAAAACCCCAGCTTCTCAAACAGTCCGGACTGGTACCTTTTTACCAGTACAGAAAGTTCAGGCCCTGGTATCCCAGATGTGTGATGCATTGCACAGCCATGAAAGAGTTACGAGCTCCCAGAAAGAGGATTCCCCAGACAATTCACCTGTCAGTGGCAGGTTTTTTTCTCTTGATAAAATACATGAAACTTTAACTCCCTGCTAGAGCATTTTAGTGAATCAACAGCTCAGAAAATGTTCAAAGTCTCCTGTTCACATGGAAGGCAGTGGTAGTCTCTCTTATTTACCTCTTGTCCCTTAAGTAATAACTCAGTAACTGAGGCAACTTTATTAATACATACTTGACAGACAAAAAAGGTAATGGCAGTCTTTTCACAACAAGTCGTGTTGTAGCTGCTGCTCTGCCACACTGCTGTTGCTTCCTGCTCCTGTTTACTGGGAAACCTGACTCATCTTCTACTTTTGTAGTACGGAGTTATGCAGTTGGGGGATTCCCTGATGGAAGAGCTATTTGCAATTTTGTTGTAATTGGCACAGTTCGTACAGGATTTAGTATATATATAAAACTATATGTGTATGTGTACACACTCTCTACAGAATCTAGGGTGGTGCTCATACGGTCGCTTTTGCAAAACAAAATAGTAAGGACAAAAATATATGGATACTTAGAAGTATCTCCACAAACAAAATAAGCTGAGAAAATATAACCTGCTTTTACCATCTGTTGATGAATATCAACTTAGGAAACATATAGACCATTAGAAACAGTGTACAAAAAGGCAGCTATCTGAGGTCAGAAGAAATGCAAATATTGGCCATCTTAAAATTATTGAAGGAAGAAAAGAGACGGTTCGTATTAGGTAAAACTTTTTCATCACAAATGGAAAATAGGCAATAACATGATGCAGATGATCTGTGTCATGCTTTGATAAAAATGCTTCAAGCTCTCCCACTGCATAATAAGTGATACACAGGTGGTCTCGGCTTACCATTTCAGTGGGGCTAATTCAGTGGGACTCAGTGTTAAGCATATCTGTATGGGTTGCTCACATATGTTCCAGTTCCATGTAAAGTCCTTTCAGGCATCAAATGCGAATCCTGAACATAGAGGGCTTTGAAAATCTATCAAGGAGGTTGTACTTATAGCCTTTGCAGGAAGAATAATTTATGGCCTAAGATGTCTGTTCCAAAATAAATTTCTTCACAGGAAATAAGTGATGTCTGACATCAAAAGTTATAAAAAGAGTTTTCCTCCATTCTGAGAATCACTGTAGAGCAGCCATGAAAGAAATATGTACTGTGTTCATTGTGAGTAGGGTACCCAATCACCTCTCACATTAGAGATCATCATATCCCGGTGGAGTATTCTTCACTCAGTCAATGGTTCAGAGAGAAGAGAAGGGTCTTTATATAACTCATTGCTGAAAACTGGAAAAATAAAACCAGCATAAAACAAACAAACAATGCAGAGACAGAGACGTGAAGAATTTCATTAATACATATATGCTGGTCTTTTCCACCCAAATAAGTCTTTATGCTACTGTAACTATTCAACTGATTTTACTTCAAAAGTTATGGGCAGATCTGAAAACATTTTTCCCCACATTTTTGTGGTTTTCACCCTTTCAAACCATTTTCTGCTATGGACTTAATTTGCAAACAATGTGTGTTGTCCCCCAAAAGACTGTATGTGAAGGATACCCTGTGCAACCAGGCATTTCATACCATTAGGGCCACCCAGTCTGCCCCCTGGAGACACATCCTACTGCAAACTGTGTTTATGTTTCATTTTTATATAATATTTGAAGCTGAGATTTTTCTCTTAAATGCTTAGCATAATCTTTTCATTACTCCATAGTATACTTCTCACACAAAATAACAGGCAAAGAAGAGAAAAATATCTGAATGTATTTTTTATGGTGTTTATGTTACAGAACCTCTGGTATTTGACTTTGACTTTAAAATCCTTCTAGCATGATAGAATTTGTAAAATTATTTTGATCAAAAATCATTCAGTTTACCTATCTTGATACATATAATAGGAGCTCAGTAGCTCCTGAGGTTAAATTACACCATTTTTTGGCAGAGGAAACATTTTTCAGCAGCATTGTAGGTGGGGTCCAGCATCAGGTACCTAGGACTGGGGTCTAAATCACTGATAGGAAAAAAACCCTGACAATCTTCCACTGTTTTTAGGGACATTGGCAAGTGTGTTTGTTTACAGAAGCATTGTTTCAGACTAGGATAAATATAGATGATAGACACAACTCCACACTATTTCTAATACCTCTGTAGTGAAATTTAAGAAAAAGCATATTGCCCTGCATGCCCAGTTCATAACAGCTTTCCTGATGGGTGGGTCTGGTCCTCAGAGGTGCATGGTTCCAATGCAACATTTCTCAGCCTTTCCCCATAGCTCTACTGGGAAGAGCCTTGCTTGGACCCTCTCAACAAGCTCTTGTTTCTCTGAAATAAAAAAACTCTATTAATCAGTTCCACTTAGTTCCACAACATCCCCTCTGCCCTCTTATTTCTGTTCTGCCTCTGTTCCTGCCAACTGTCCCCAGAGTTATTGCTGTGGCAGGTGAAGTCCACCTCTGTCTTGCCCCAGCACTTTGCAGGCAGCCCAGGGAGATGAAAATGGCATCCAGCCCCTCCTTAGCACCCACATTCTCTCACACTGGATGTGCTGGAAGTTGCTGAGATTATTCAACCTATTGTTTAGACTCAAGGTGATTGGTCCTGCACTAAAAACCTCACAGAGCTGTCAGTAAGAGACCGGTGTGGTTCAAGTTCATGGTTCAGAGTAGAGAAATTAATAACCTGAGATAAGGAAAACCAATCTTTTTTGTCTTATTGTAGAGGAAGCATCACAGGGAGAAAACGTACCCTGCTTTTCAAACAGAAGGGATATCCAGGCAGGATGAAAAATTGCTGGAAGAGGAAGATGGCATTTAGGGTTCACAAAACCAGCATGCAGTATTTGGGTACAAGTAGCCCTATCCCATAAGTATTCTGAACAGTCCAAAAAGAAGTGGCAATGCAACTGCTGAGTATGTTGCTTGCAACGAGCATTACTGCAACAGAGCTCCAAACAAAAGTCCACACGTGGTTTCTACAAGGTCCTTCTTGCTTCTTCTTACAGGCTTTCCACCGTTATAGCCAACTGGACAGAAGAGAAGTCACAAGGTCTTGAAGTCAACTCAGCAGGAGGATGAGCCAGCTGCTCCTTCCTCCCCATTATCCTCCTCATCATCATCTTCCTGCTTGTCCTCCTCCACAGGACTGGTGTGTGGGGCCAAGGTTTTGGAGGTGTGCAGAGGCCAATATGCAAGCAGGGGCAGCTGCTGCCATCAGTGCTCCTGGGCCACCAGGGTCAGGTACCCGGGCAGACATGCTGGCAGAAGCTGCTGCCCTGAATGCCCATGGCAAGCTGGGGTGCACCTGGCCCCCAGCATTACAAAGAAATCAAGAATCTTTGTGGCTGAGTGTTATTTGAGCCTGTGAGCTTCACATTTTCTAGATTTGTCTCCATGACCGCAACCGCTAAAATTTAATTTGCTTTTTGATTTGTGAACCAAAGCTGGACACCTGCCTTCTAAAACTGGGATTTGAATCCCGCCTTGCCCCCAGATAGTCTCTCCCTTCTCCTCTTCTCTTCCTACTCTCCTACAACACCCCAATGCTCAAATTCAGGAAGATTTATGCTTGAGCTGCTGGATCTGGCAGCATTATATTAGTAGCAGAAGGTAGTATTCGAGCAAAGGCCAAAGCAGCACAGAATTGCAGACCTGGATACAAGAGTAAACAGAAAAGAAGCACCTACCATTAAGTATTTTGCATGAGACCTGCCTGCAAATTTTTCATCAAAGCAAATTTTCATTGAAAATTCTCTTCCTCGTTTTGATCACAGGCAAATTCTCCATGCAAGGTGTCCGCTTTTGCATTATGCCTTAAAATAAACGTGGGCTACCAAACAAAAGATATTACAATAAGCATATATTCCAGTTTTCAGCCAAATAGTGTTTGACAAAAATCTGTCAATTCCCAGGGGAGAAAAGAACCTTTTTTCATCCAGTCCTATTTTATAATCCCACAGTACACAATACCTATTGTTTTTTGTGTTGTTAAACCTCTTACCATGGTTTGATATTGCAGCTGGCTGTCATGCATGTGTTTGTATACTGAATATCTGTGGCATAGATTACTTCATCACTTATGTGTATCAATTCCCCTTTTGGAAAGGGAACATACCACATCTTGTCTGTTGAGCTGATAAGCATAGAGACTACTGTGTCTTACTGTGCTTGGGTACAGTGCCACTTAAAATGGGTGTCCAGTTTCAATGAGCATTAATGTTGTGCTAATGTCATGCAAACAATACCAAATAATAGTCTTATTAAATGAATAACTTCTGCTCAGCTCCAGAGCAGGCAAAAAAACACATGCTCAGGTTTTTTTTCCCAGAAACAGGCCTCATGAAGCAAATCTCCTTGGTGCTCTGACAGTGGATGATATCTATAAATCTTTGCATGTCCATACTGTTTGCTGAGCGCACAGCGAGGACAGAGGCATCCTGCAGGATTATTTGTGCACTAGTGATAAAAATCACATTGATATGAGGCTAACTCAGCACTCATTCCTTTCTGATCCTCCAACAGCTCCCCAGATTATTGTCAGTTTTTATTTTTTTCTCCTCTCTCAGAAGGATTTTATTTTCTCACCATATTTGACCGTAGAAATGTCCATTACATGGTGGTGCCGTTGCATGGTAGCTGCTCTAAACGTGCTTGCCATCAGCAGATCTGAGCTCAAGTTCACCATAGAGGGGAACTGTATTTGCAGGACTGCTGTCGTGCTTTCCAGAATAAACCAGTTTAAATTTACTATTGAAGAGAGAGGCTGACAGGAGAGGTCCAGAGAGGCTCCAGCAGTGCTTCCATGTCCTATCTCCACCACTAGGAGTGCAAATGTCATTTGTGTGACACAGGAGAGTTGGAGGTTCCTGCCCAGTTAGCCCTTCATACGATGATGGAATTCTGAAGTCTTAACGCTGCCACTGTACAGCACCAACACTGGCTCCAGTTGCTTGTGTCATCACACAGCATGGCTGGCAGCAATCACCAACAAAATACAGCACTGCCAATGTCACAGAGGAGAAAAAAATCCAGGAACAAAAAGGTGAGAAACAAACTGAAGATGATACAGTCTGCTTGCTTTATTCCAGACTCTGCTTTCAGGTCCTGAAATTGCTCTTCTGCTGGCTTCTACCTGATCCTGAACCCTTAGACAATAAGCAGTGCAAGTAAATTCTGGAGGTGTGCAGGAATGGTGTGATTTAGGACTCAGCTCTAAACAGAAACTGCAGGAGTTTTGATGCAGAAAAATGTCCTGATAGCAAGGGATGTTACAGGCACACAGAACTCTCTGCCTTCCCAGTGTATCTCATGTCTACATATCTGTAGCAATTGGCTTTGGTTGCATCTCTGAACTTTGCCTAAAGCACGTAACACTCATGAATCTGCAAAATTAGACTGGAAGTCTCCAGAGAAGAGGATTACCCAGGAGAATTTTAGTATTTCCTGCTTCCAATTGGGCTGGAACCAACACAAAAACAGCTATAACAGTATTTGGCTCTGACATGAGTGGTCCCAGCCAAAAGGCAGGAAATTTAGAGGTATGTGAAGACGAAAAAAAAATGATGGGAGATTGGGGTGAGGAACAGAGCCGAGCTTTTGAGAAACTGAAGGGAAAAAAGATTAAGTTTGGTCAGTTCTTATTTGTTTCTGAGGCATTGTGCTAACCTGCAGGGCTGGGTCCTCCCCCCTGCATGACACCTGGACTTTTGTACAAAGGAAGAATCCCTAAAGGATAAATTTTGGGCCTTTGGCATGGTTTTATACCTTCCCAGAACAAAACAAAACTGCCAAGTCAGACTGGGATCTAGCCCAGAGTTCGTATTAACTAAATTATTTATTTAGCTGATAATTACAGGCTTCCTAGGCCTGACTCTCTTTACACAAGTACTGTTTGGAGACCTCTACTGAATTCAGAGGAATGCGTAATCTTCTCACTGTTCTTCAGCAGATCTGGCAACAGTTAGAAAGGCTGCAGCAACTCTGCATTATTACAGATGCATGCACGAATGTAGCACTTCAGACAGAAACCACCTATTAAGATGAACAGTAGGAACTTGCTTTGTGCACACATCTGGAAATGAAGCTTTTAGATACAGCACTTGCAGACTTTTGCTGCTTGTGGCATCCATCATGAGCACAACAAACTGTGCTTTATCAAGGGAAGGATTAGATTTGTACATCTATGTGGCATGAACACAGTCTCTCTGACTGCTGGCTGCTTTCTACAGTTGCATGCAAAACAGAAAATGGAGCCTTGTAGTAGCAAGCAAGGACTCCAATAGCAATCACAAGGTATCACAAGAAGTTTGTACCTAGTTACAGCATGGTGGCTATGCATGTTGCCTGAAAAGCCCTGTGGTTCCAGAGGTGCATGGCAAGGTGATGCACCAGCCTCTCTGGATCTTGAAGTAGTTCATCACAGCTGGCACCGCACCATACTGTCTGAGAGATGATGCTCTACAGTCAGATTATCAGTGGCTTCTTTTTCCCACTCCAATCCCACTAAAAATTTATGTTCTTAGACCTAAATCTACATATATTCTTTATTTTTGCCTTTACTCTCGAGCTGGGTAATCCAGAGTAGACTAGCTGCAGAAAACTCTCCTTTGCCATAACCTGTCGTATTAAACACCCTGAGCTGTTTAATGATAGTTCACACTAGGGTATAAAGGAGCATCTTGATTCAAGCTATATGTGTGCCTGCAAAAAGTTTAAGTGGAGCTCTTCTACTGAAGTTACATCAAATGATCAGTGGCCGGAGCTAATGGGGCACCAAGGCTCCTGGGGAATTTGCTTCTCCAGCTGGGAGAGAAGGCGGGCAAGGAGGACAATTTTGATCAATGTCACTGGTAGCCCCAGGCATTCTCAGCCTGGAGCCAGTGGGCAGTGTAGTGGTGGTACCTCTGCAAAGTTCTTATTCCTGGGCCTTCCCTTCCCACAGCCCTTTGACAAATGGGACAGATGATATTGTGTATTTTGGTATGAAGTTCAGAAATCTGGCCAACCCGCTCTGATGAGTCAGCCCACGTGAATCTTGATAACTAGGGGTATTCATCAACTCCTGAAGAGAGGGAATAATCTAATTAGGTTCTCAGTAGTCATAAATTTAGAATAGTAACAAAAAACTTCAAAAACTGAGTATTTACCACTGGGTTTCATATCCCTGGAAGATAACTGCCTAAACATTTGGGTATTGTTCCTCTAACTAGATATCCATTTACCTAAACCCATTCCATTGTGGGGAAAAAAACTTGTAAAAATTGGTATTGAGTGGTTTAGTTTTGAGTTTGCTTTAGTTTTACAGCAGAGTCACCAAATGAAAATTCTTTTAAAATCTACTCAAACCCAGTTTTCATTCAACAAAATGGGCCAGGCACTATGGGTCTTTGAATACCAAAGGTCAAATAAAAAACGAACCTGTATATAAAAAGAAAAGGAAAAAAAAATAGCCTCGGTGTTAGACTTACAAACAAAAAAATAAATACCCTTGGTTTAACCTTCCTGTAGCCTCTTACTTACAGTATATTTATATTGTCACCCAAAATGCTTGAACAAAAAATCTTTACCCCAGGGTCATGACCTTCTCTTTGTTTTCTGTGGTCTTGCATCCCAGATTCACATTTCAGGAGAACAGGGTATAATTCCTACTGCAGAAGTTACCAGATCACCCCATTTGTAGTCTTACTAAATTTTACTAAATTTCTGTCAAAGAAAATGGGCTTTGCCTTCAGCTGTCTCTTTTTACTGGCATCTTAACTTTGACATCTTTCACCACTTGGGGCTTAGGAGGCTTCTTGTAATTGAGAAATGACAAGTCCAGCACTTTTTTCCATGATCCTGTGCCATGTAGGTCCCACTTGGTTATCAATGACAGTGTTAGGAAAGTTCAGCAAGGCTAACACTCATTAACTACTTACAGGCTGTTTTGGCTCAGCAACTAAATCCTTCAACAGTTCTGCATGCTTACTCTGCTGTCCCATTAGACAGGATAACTTTGAGGCTAGACAAGAGGGGTTTTCACAGTCAGAAAATCCAGAGGCTTAGGGTGCATTTCTTGCAGAGCTGAGGTGGTAGAGCTTCTTTATGCACAACAGTTTTTCCCTTTCCAAATTCAGAGTACAACTCTAAGTGTGAAGGATCCTAAGGACTACAACAAAGAAGATAATAATAATCTCACTGACCCATATTCTCTGGAACCAGGAAACAGGAGGTGGTTGTTGCCATTTCTTGGGGAACACCTACCTCCTCCTTCAGAGCATGGGGGTATCAGGGATACAAAACCAGATCTATCAATGACTGGTGTTAAGGGGAAATTGAGACAGCACCACACCGTAATCCCTGTGGTGCAAATTAATCTCACTTAAACTCCAGTTTAGTACCTTTACACCTTTAGGACAAAGCACTTTTGGGGTCCAGCAAGAGCTAGGAAGGCCTTGATTTAGACATGGCAAAGGAATTTAGGTCAAATGAGGATTTTTTTAGGCCATGAAGTTTAGAAGTTAAATCCCTACCTGGATGAGGTAATTTGGCATTGACTATAAATAGCCATCAGTAGTCTTGCTTCCCTTTCAATGAGAATAGTTCTTAGGCCTGGGCAATAGATTTGTAAATTGCTAAGGACAATAAGGAGAAAGCTTCCACAAACCTCAGTAGTACCTACAGTGTCTCTTTGGAATAGCGAAAGCTGTGGTAATGCTCTTCTCCTTCTGCCAGCTTTTCCTCTATGCAAATTTCTACAGTCCAGACCCTCTTCATCCTTCCTGTAGCCAATAGCCTTATCCTCATTTTCATACTCACTTCATCTAAAACTAGTCTATGGCTGTGTTGTCATATGTCTGTCAGGCTTTTGAGAGGTTTGGATTCCACCTTTATCTATGTGACATTAACTGCTTCCCAAGCAGTTCCTTTGAGGTCAAGTGGCAGCCTAGGAAAAAGCCCAATGTGTGGAACTCCTTGTGGTCTGGACTGAAGGGAGCACATTTGAGGAACAAGGAAGAACAGCTTTTCATCCCAACTATATACCAAACATATTGAAAACACCATGAAGCTGGAGGAGAGTTCACTTGATATATGCCACTCTAAACTGTGGTGGTTAGATCAGATCCCCAACACGGATATTCTTTCACTTAGAAGAATATGTGTCTGGTTTTAGAGTTCTCTAAGAAGTGAAAATGGAGTTAGGAGAAGGATACCTCAGAGACTTTAGCTTTGTTAGAGTCCTCTGTACTCACATCTCATCCCTCTTCAGGCTGCTTAACAGCAGAGCTCACCCTCCTGTTCTATAGCCTGTGAATACTCCCTTTCCCCCTTGAGGAGCCCCCACGCTTGCCTGAAAAGCTCAGATATGGCCATTCCCTTTTCTGAGGATTCTTTTCACAGCCTCAAACTCACCCTTTGTATCTTCTACATTTCTTTCTTCAATTTAGACCCACATTACTAATACCAGCTTCTTTATTGACTGCTTTTCCCTTCTTACAAAAATGATAGAAAAAAATGTAAGACAGTATCTGCCATGGTTTCACCCCAGGCAGCAACCAAGCCCAGTGCAGACACTCACTCCCTCACCATTGAGATCAGGGAGAGAGTTGGAATTGTAAAGCTAGGAAATTCACAGGCTGAGATAAAGACAGTTTAACAGAGAAAGCAAAAGATGCACACACAAGCAAAGAAAATCAAATAATTAATTCCCTGCTTCCCATGGGCAGGCAGGTGTTCTGCCATCTCCAGAAGAGCAGGGCCTCATCACGCATAATGGTTCCTTGGGAAGACAAAGTGCTGCCACCCCAAGCCCCCTGCTCCCTGTGCCTTCTTCCTGCCGTTTATACACTGAGCATGATGTCATACGATCTGGAATATCCCTTTGGTCAGTTTGGGTCACTCGTCCTGGCTATGTCTCCTCCCAGACTCCCATGCACTCCCAACTCCCTTGTTAGCATGGCAGTAGGAGATACAGAAAAGGCTTTGGCTCTATGCAAGCCCTGCTCAGCAATAACAAAAACATCATTCTATTAGCAGCCCTGTGTTCAATGCAAAACACAGCTCCATACCAGCTACTGTGAAGACAATTAGTTCTACCGCATCCAAAACCAGCACAGTATCAAAAACTATAAAAAAGGAAAAATTGTCATTTACTAAAATGTAGCATATTCATTTTAGCCCACTATCCTAGTAATGAGAAAGTTAAAATCTGCTTCATTATTCTTATCATTTCTGCCTCATAACAGAAGCCATTGATAATTTCAGTAAAATTTGGCAGGTGTAAAGAAATCTCAATATATGACGCTCCAACAACTCTGAAGTTTTATGTAGTACAGCTGAAGCTATAATTTCAGTAACTAGGAAATCAGCAACTAAAGAGAGAAAAAAAGACCCTAAACAGCCCTTCTGCCAATGGAAAAGCTGCAATAAGAGCTGACCATCTCTCAGACCGTATGTTATTCTAATAAAACTTACCTAGGTTTCCATTTCCTAGCTTTAAGCTATGTGTCTCATTTGTTGGGATTTTTCGTAGGTTTTTTCTCATGTTCAGGGAAAGCATTGCTTTCACTTGGTCTATACTTTTATTTTCCCTTTCAAAAGCCAAATATCTGGTCATCCCAATAGCCTGTGGGGAGTTTGTCATGCGCCAAGCTGCACAAACTCACAAAGTTGGCCTTAATTTTTAGACTGTTCACATACTGATGTATTGTTACTGCATATCTGCAGGAGTCTGATATCTGGCAATAAATAAAAAAGAGATATCCAAATGTCACATATTTCTTGGGGCTGAAATAGTTCTGGAACTGATCCATTAGTAGAGTTAACTTCACATTATCCTTTTACATTACAGAGATGAGACTACTTTCAATACATCATGCCCAGTCACGTGACAGAAAGCAGATGCTTGTAATTTCTTTCCTGACCATCTTGCTGGTACATAAATACTGCTCAAGCATTTGTCTCCCCTTTCTCCCATGCTAGGATAAGAACTCTGTAAAAAACAAGGTTTGTCAGGGTGCCATGTGTCTGCTATTTTCTCCGTCAGTCCAATGCAATAACAATCCAGCTGTGCTGGGGTCAGAGACATTGTGTGCAGGAACAAAGGCAAGGTATGAACTAACATGTTGTTTGTGATTGCTCCAGTCAGGAGCTCAACTAAGACACCGAGGTCCTTAATATAAATCAGAGTATCATGTAAACTGTTCCAGTCTGGTTAATCTCCTATCTCTTAATTGTCGTCTATATCAGTACAATGTGCGCCTATGCTAGAAAACCAGATCATACAAGAAAAAGGACCCTTGAGACTGAGGGCTGCTAACACATTGCTAAGTATTCAGTGCAGGCAGACATCATCATGTTTAGCGTTGTGGCAGCTGGTCAACCCATGGGCTTAACCACAACCAGCTGATGTGATGTTAAACATTACAGTCCCTGCCTGTGTTCAGTGTTTAACAGCATGTTTAGCATTGTCTTAGTTACCAAGATTCCTCGGGGTTGTGTTTTATCATGATGAAATTTTCCAGTGTGGAAGAGCTCCAAAAGACTAGTGTTTTACAACCACTGGAACATAAGACAGACTATAAAGTGTCAAAGAGGAATAGATGGGTTTAGCTAGCATGCTTGCCTTGTGGCTATTAAAGAGATCTTCTTCCCAAAAATGATATTGCCACAGGTGCAATCCTGGGCTAAAAGATCCTTTGTTTAAGAAGGAGGCACTGATAGCAGGTGTTTTTCCCTGCAGGGTCCTCCATTCTGGAGCAGCCTTCACCCTCTTTGTATGAAAAACCTTAAATTCAATGACTTGGGGGCATCCTAGCAAGATGCATCTATTTTCTTAGCTTTTAGTGGAGATGACAGGTTGAGTGAATCAAGATTGTACATTGAGGGAGAGTTTTGCTTTGGCACAGGAACTGTTGCAGTAGAGCAAATTAAGATACTTGGATTTTTATGATAGCTGTGTGTATATTGAAAATAATTACTCAAGTGTGTGGAGTCATCATGA
This sequence comes from Dendrocincla tyrannina, assembly GCA_035047865.1. Classification (NCBI taxonomy): domain Eukaryota; kingdom Metazoa; phylum Chordata; class Aves; order Passeriformes; family Dendrocolaptidae; genus Dendrocincla; species Dendrocincla tyrannina. The sequence continues at coordinate 53,645,659 of JAWWMP010000001.1, forward strand.
TGGGTGCTTTTTAAATAAATATTGAAAAATAGCAAAAGATAACACATTATGTCATCATATAACTCCTGCATTTTGAATTCTCCACTGAGCCTCTTCCCAGATATTGAAGGATCAGAACTATTCAGACACAAAATAAACTTTGGAGAAGTTTGGGCCTGTGTTGACAAGTAAGCTCTGAATCTTCCTCCTTTATCTATGAGGAAATAAGTCAGCCTTTGATCAGAACCTTCCTGAACTTTGAGAAACTCAGAGTATGATTCAAAAATGGACCTTTGTGTCCTCCAGTATTCTTCCCCTGTATAGATGGATCCTAAGATAATGGACCCTCAGATTCTTGGCACAGTTGCAATGCAATGGGGTGCAATGGATCCTTAGATCCTTGACAAAGGTTCATTAATGAGCTTTGAACTCCTCCTGCCAAACATTGCAAAAACTGCTCAACTCTGCAAAAGCAAGCCTCCAAATAATATATTTAGCTATTTTTCATGCTCTCTTTTTCTTAATAAAGAATGGACAAGAGTGGAGAAGGTTACACTTCCCTGAAACACTAAAGCTAACTGAAACAGGCAAAATCAGGGAACGTAAAAGTAAGACACCCCTCAGTAATGGCTTGTCATCTAACAAAGTCAATTCAAATTTCAGTGAAAACAAGTCTTAGAGATATTTTTATAAAAAAATCACTGAAAAAGAATTGTTAATTGGAAAAATATTTTCCACCCTTACCTTTGCAATCATAGCAGCTATGCATAACAGGAAAAACCAAAACAAAATCATATTGACACTGACATTTTCTGACTTTTGAACAAAAGAGGCTGAAGGATAGTTGGTGGCTCAATCCAAAGCCTGTGAATGACAGTGGAAAGTTGCCCATTCACTGCATCAGATGTAAGATCAGGCCTTAGTATTTTAATGCATCCCAGACAAAATGTAAATAAATTATTACCTATTACCTCTGTAAATTGAGCATATAAAGGTCAGGAACCGGTATTTACATACTTGATTTAAATTGTTATTGCACATTACTAACTCTATTTTTGGTTGCTTCTTTAGGAATAAGACCACTTTTCATGTACCTCTGCATATGTCAAATATCTCTTTCTTTGGGCAGCTCTTTTTGAAAATGTTGACTGCTGGACAGTTGTCTGATGCAGACACAGCAAACTGTCTGTTCCATTTTGGTCCTTTTCAGCAAGACAGCTGCCAGATAAGACTTACCACAGCACTTTTGTCTCTTGTACATCTACGTCAATGTGGCTTCAAACTCTGGAAACCCAAGACAAGACGACAAACTCTTGTGAAGAGCAATGGTGTTTCATGCTTTTCAGTGGGGAAAAAGTCAGACAGGCAACCCAGCCACCCTCGGTATTGTCAAGACTAGGTCCTGCAAGGGAAGAGAAAGAGTCTGTAGGCAAAGTTCTGGTTTTCTTTTGTTTTCTTTAATTAGCATCTCAGACAATTAGGAGAAAACAATGTCTGATTTATTGAGCAGTTGAGATATTATCAAGGCTTCTATCACGGCACCATCACGTATACTGTGGTGTACACAAAAGATATCATCTCCAGAGCAGTTTCAGTAAGTGAAAGGGTTGGAAGCTATGTAAGGTAAACAAGACTGTTGGTTTGCGTTGGTTTTTTGCTTGGCATACCCACACTTACATCTGCCAAAAAGCAGGCAAACTTTTGACTCCAAAAATAGAAAGTGATTATACTCTGTCTGACCAACTCTACCCTTAACTGCACCACTGCCTATCGCAAGAAGAAGGACAGATATGTATTTTGTGGTATTGTTTTTGGAAACTTTCCATTCAGGAGTTTGCAAGAATATTGTGGGTGTGTGGCGGGTGTGGAACTGAAGTCTCATGAGTATGAACTCATGGACCTGTAGAGGACCGCACTATTAGCTTTGCATCTTTCTGTGAACACTGGACTTCTTTTATTCACCAGAATATTGCCAACTCTCTTTAAAGGCCTGATTCGGTTCCACTGACATCTGTACGAGCCTCTGCACAGACGTCAGTGGCAGTTAGGATCAAATCCTTTGAGGAATTATGACCTTTCTCTATGAGACCATCTATAATCAGCAAAGCAAGAGTGTGTTCAATGGTATCCACATTCAGCTATGCTTACCTGTCCTCAGACTGGTTCCTGTGATTTTTCTTCCACATCTGCTCTGCCCAGACTTCTGCATTGTTAACAAGGACAAACTTTGCTACAAATTTCAGACTTCTGTAAAATTTTGAATAGGCATGATATCATATGCCTTGTGACAGGAAGAGCAGGAGTATCAGCATGGCTGGTTTGCTGAGGTATTTCTGGCTGAAGACTGAAATTCTAGCCTGCCTTCATTACACATTATCTGATGCCCACCAAAGGCTGTGTCACATCTAGTTCTCAAATGGTGAAGGAATACCCTCCTTGGAGTGTATTTTCATCTAATTTTATCTGCTACTGGCTTACCACGTGGTCTTACTATGCCACTCTACCTTTCCATGCCTTTGTTTTTCACCCCCTCCTTCTCCACATTACCACTTGAGCTCTTCAGTTTCAGAGGCCAGGGCTTGAGTCTCATAGAGTGGCTAATGTGCTTACAGTATTCAGTCTTGACCACCATTTAGAAATCATGGCACCATCACAACTGTGTTGTATGCAAATTAGACACTTCTAGGTGCATTTTCCATGCACCTAGTGAAACCAAGCAACAGGTGGAACAGTGCTGTGCTGCTGACTCTTCTCAGGCAGAGAGTGAGATGTGTATCTGCACTCTGCATCAAAACCTAAGTTAGCTCCTAGTCAGTCAGCCCAAGCAGCACCAAGTTTGATCTGGACTCATTAACGTATTTTCCATAGTGAGCCAAACAGGTATTCATGCTCAATGTGAGTACACTGCTATTCTGAATGAAATAAAAGCCTGCTTGAGAAACAGGAACTCAAAGCTGAACCACTGTTTCTCTCACAGTCCACACAGATGGTTTGTCCACAGTGGATGACCTATTCTGGAATGGAGAACTGCATCTGAGATCCTGTCCTCACCCTTCAGAGCTGGGACATATGGGCGGGCCCAGGCAGGCTATGCTTATACTATTTAGATTACACTTGTTGGTCAAAGTTCTCCATAGGTTCATCTTCACACAGTGTATGCAAGGTTTCTATGCACTCTTTCAGTTTTACTCCCCAGGAAGTGTTTGAGGCAGCATCATTTCTGTTCCAGATGTCCCAAGAGGATAGGGAGAACACAAGGACAACAGCCCCTTATTACCCTCCTCTCCTTCTGCAAAGGAGAAGGGGCTCATCCCCCCTTGTTTATACAGCACTGGGACATTGTGGGGTAACAGACTGCTGCCAAGTTAGATTTGGAGGGTTTTTCCAGAGATTTTTAGGACACAGTAACGAAACCTTTTAAATTTTTTACTATGAAGAACATGAATTTTTTACCTGGGTAATCTCATGATCTCCATTTTGCTTTGGTCTAATCAAACAATAAAAAAGCCAGGGCAATCTATATCCGTGGTATGCTGAGGCACCTCAAGTTTCCTGCTGGCTCTGTTAACCATTGAAAGAGGAAGAAGGCACCTTGCTTAAGAAGATGTAGTCAGCCCAGAAGAACCCTAAGGCCCCTACAGAATCTGCAGAATAATGGAGGAACCAAAGTGATCCTGAGTGGTTCCTTCTGCCCCTCTTGACTCCCACCCACCTCTTCCAGCAGAGCAGGCAGATGTTGTAGGCAGATGTGCACAGCCTCTTGGTGACATGCAAGATGAATAGGAGAAGTGGGCTGGATCTCAGTTTCTCTGCATTTCAGTTCCCTGTTAGCAAAATGGCAATAACAACGCATAGGCTTCCTGGCTAGTTTGTTATTTGGAGCATCAATTATTTAGAGATTACATATGTTTCTAATACCTTTGGGCTGTTACCCAAAAAGACCACAAATTTCTGAGTTTGAGTCAAGTATAGAATTTATGTGACTAGCAGAGTATACACAACAATATTCATGGAGATAGCAAAATAAACCCATGCCAACAACCCGAAGAATAGTTACAGTTCTAACCCTGGGATAAACTGTGAGTTTCTTGTATTCTCTTTGAGTAAATCTTTCCTATAATATTTCTCCAAGTTGTGAAAAATGGTAACTCTTTTCCAGGAAAAAAAAATCTCCCTCGCTAACAAAATTGTGAGAAATATTCAGAACAGCCAAGTAAAAAATATGGAAACAAAATTAAAAAATTACTGCAGCAACCCCCAAGCCACAGGTACAGCTGCTTTCTCCAACTGATATCAGTTCTCTAGAGAGTGACCTGTTTCATAAGCGAAACACATCTTTCTTGTAAATATGTTAATTGTCTTTTGACAAGCCAAAATTGTCTTTCCACATCTGGACTGCCCCAAGCCATGGCAAGGACACAGCATTTTTTCGAAGTCTCACCTACTGTCACGCTTCTCAGGCATAGCGTTGCTTTTTTACTCTGTTATACAGGTCTCAATTAACAGAACAGGGCAGTAAAATATTAGCCAATTATCACAGACAAGCATATCTGCCTTGCAAAGCCTTTTCCACACTCAGAATTGTACTGGTTTAATTAAAAGTGTGTATTAAAATCAAGTTGAACGAGTGCACACGCTGGAATGTATTTAAAGTTGGCTTGTCTTGATTTAGCTTAATCTGATCAGGAAGTGACTTATACTAAATTGATACAGAGCAGATTTAAATAGGTCTGAGTGACCACATCTTGCACCAGTTTAACTAAATAATTTTAAAGCCAATTTTATATGGAACGCATCCCACTGTTGTGCCAAGAAGCATGAGCTGAAAAGGTGAATGAAATAACCAGATAAAGGAACCTGATTCAGCACTGTGATACTTCAGTGTAAGTCTACTGTGGTAGAGTTGTAGTTGGCCATAGTAGTAAAACTCATAATACAGCATAGTTTGATAGTGCCTCCTCTAAGCATTTTGTAAGGTTTCCAATCCTATAACAGCACAAGCTATTTTGGACCCTTTTTTTCATATTTTTTCTTAACAGCCCTGGCAGCAGTCTTCAGACAGAATAATTTCCTGAGTTGCATATTCATTTTTCATTTTTTTTATTTAAAATTTCTGAAAAATGCTATCATTTCAGGACTAAAGAAAATAATACTAATATTAAACCTTACTTGACTCCTTTTAAGAACTATTGCTTTCTAATCAAGGTTGACGGTCTTTGCTTTCCTACACAAATGAGGTAAGCTCATTTTTAAAAATAGTGCATTTCGATCCAAGATCTGCTTTTTTCGTTCTGCATAAGAAAGAAAGTTGAGGTATGGGGATATTGCATTTTCAAATAAAATTCCCCCAAATTAAATCCTACAGAAGCTTAAGGTCTGGGAGAGGTTTCTTGTGGTGCTTTTATATTGTAAATACTGAGGTTTTAGGTTACTTACATAAGTTTTAGTCACCAATAGTTCTGGCTTTAAAAAAAAAATAAAAAAGAGAACTTTGAAACAGCTGTAGCACTCTATATGAGTCACCATGGCAGAGATGTGAATGCTGAGGTAGGAGTATCACTGCTCTGCAAGCTTGCTGAGGAGCCTTGGTGTTGGGTATACCTCCAGGCAAAAAATGAATAATGTCTGCTAGTCCTGTAATAAACACTGTGCTGCAGAAAACCAAGCATAGCACATCAGTGACTGGTTAAAATGGGCGGTCACCAGCGTGTGTGGGTTAAATAGCCCATCCAATACTGTAGGCACACAGCAGGAAGTGGTGTTGTAGGGTTGGATGTCCATGTTGAAGGGTCTATCCTGGTGACCTGCACTAGGTGGGAGGAACAGAACATTCTTCTGACAAGCTTGGGCCCATAGAGATGGGCAGAAAGATGAATACAATATTGATAAATTGAGCTTTTTTGGAGGCTTTGCTGCAAATCAACACAGATGGTTCTTTCACCCACACCCTAGCAAAAATTGTGATTTATCTCTGGAGGCAGCAAGCATGTTGCCATGAATTACCGCAGTCTAAAAGGCTCACATTTGCATTTGGGAGCTGACAATTATTTACCATGAAATGCAATCATTACTGTCAGGTGATGATGACATTCCCCCACTTTATCCATTCAGTAACTTTTTGAAGACTGCATGAACTCTTTGTGGGGGGTGGAATGAGGAGCACTGGCTTCCCTCCACTGCTGCTACCAAAAAGGGTGTGTATTTTGGCAGTAGTTTTGCTTAAAATATTCAATTCAGATTAATGTAATTTCAACATCTACTATCCCAAGTGTGTGGTGGTGCCACTAAATATACACATTTGCCAACTATGAAGTGCAGGCCATGTCATTCAGCACGGGAGTGAAGTGATTCTTATCTATCTCCCATGTGTGTACCTTTCAGATTAACTCCACCAAAAGCAATGGCATTACAAGGGTTTAAAAGCAGCAGCAGTGGGAACAGACCCAAGAGAGGCAGTAGATTACCAGGTGATTTGAGTAGAAAACTGTGATTGCTTGGTCATTAATAATTGTGTTAAATAAAAATCCAGTACCATATTCTGGTTGCAGCCACTCAACACAGTGCCTTCTCCATTCACACAAATGTGGGGGCAGCTGGGAGGTGATAGGAGGAGGATATCCTTCCCTAGTGTAAACAAAGCCAAACCTCTCTCCAGTCACAACTTTTCTGGCTCAAGGGAGCTATTTTGTCCAGAGCTGTGTGTAAAGCAAGCTCATGTTATAATGTCTTGGGGTGCAGGTCATTCTGGGACTGTGATGTAGGTCTTCCTCCTTTTTTATCTAATTCATAGTAAATATGTATGTCAATCCCCAGCATTGTTTGCGGATTTCCCACTCTTATGAATCTAGCATATTCTTTAGAGAAAGCCCTTGGATTGCAGACACTGAATGCATGCCTTCTGCTATTTTTCTTTTGTCCCTGGCATGTTAATTGTATATTGTAAATTCAGTCTACGGCTCAGACTTTCATAATCGCCCACAATATCATTCCCTAAGTTGAGTAGGGATAGTTGTCTTTTCCATTTTTGATGCCTGTTTGTTTGTTTGCTTATTGGTTTGTTGACCTTTTAAATTTTGTTTCTTTATGAAAGCATTTTCAGTCTTGAGCAGAGAAATATCCTGAAAAGGGTATTCACGCCAAGAAAAGAGACCAATTTTATTTTGCTGAATCATCAGTTTTCTCTCTCAAAAAATCACAAACCTCACCCTGCAAGAGACTACAGATGAACAAACCACATAGGGTATTGCTCCTACACAGGTATATCTTGCTACAGGCTGGTCAGCTCAGCAGTGCCATTTTCCTTTGATCTTGGCCAACCCTTAGTGAAAATCCCTGCTCTTGGCCAATTCTGTTTCAGAGTCTGCCTTTGCTCTTCAGCAGCCCCATTCAGCCAGACCCTGCTCTGAGAGGTATGTAAATATTCAGCTGAGATGTTGACCTCCTGAGAACTTAAGTCCCTTACTTGAGTTACTTCTAATTGCCTGCACCACGTTTTTGCCTCTCCAAAACCTGGCAATGCCTTCATGTGACTGTGAAAAAGCAGAGCTAGGCAGAGAGCCCAGGAGATTGGCCCTTGGGTTCCCAGTGACTGCAGAGAATACAATTTGCTGGATGGATGCTGTTATACATGTGAATAGATTATTGTTCCATTCCTGTCGTTTTTAAATTTCTCCATCTGCATGGATTTTTTTCAGGCATGATATTTCATATCCAGGTGGTTTTGTTGTGTTTTCACCATAATAAAATGTTAGGGGAGAGCAGTGAAATAGTTTCCACTGCCTCTAAAAATGTTGATTGTTTTCAGACTATATTTCTTAAAGAAATTGTCTGGTATATACACAGTGTGACAGAGGGCAGATGAACATGTATCAGGGACAACTAGAACTTAAAACCCATAAAAGAAATAATTTCTTTACAAAAACGCAATGTGAACTACTTCAAAAAGTAAGTTCTGTCTTCTTTTGCATTTTTAAAACATGAGAGAATCCATCTCTTTTCTTTTCATACAGTATCTGAAGGTTTGCCATAAAGAGGAATTTCACTGTCAAAAAAATACCTGGGAAAAGCTCACAGTAGATATGAAAATTGAGCAAGAAAAATTTGTGCTGCTCATTAAATTCACCATATTGATAAACATTTAGGATATTACCTGAATATCCACTCTTTTTATTTTTTCCTGGTGACTTTTTCCTGCCAGTGCCTGCTTTGGTGCTGTACCAGTGAAGGAGAGCATCCTCAGCTCCTGGGGCTCAGAGCCCCTCCTCTGTGCCTGAGTGCTCCCTCACCCCAATGCTGGGTTATCATCTGTAGCAGCCTTTTCTGCGCATCCCAAAGCTTTTCAGGAAGTGGGAATGTGTCTCTTCATATACAGTGATTGCTAAATCTAATGGTGTGTTACTTTGCAGACTTTCTGACCAGCTGTATCTTGCTGTTTGTATGACTTATTACTGGCTCATACTTTATTTTAGGGACATTAACCTGCCTGTATGCTTCTGCTGGTGCCTTACTGGTTACCTTCTGTGCTATGCCAAGCTCAAGACTTCTCAGTAAAAGACTCTTCATGAGTCTTCACTTTAAACATCTTTTTTTGTTGTTGTTTTTTACTGTGTCCTTTTCTTTCCTGCCCTCTCCCATACACCCCTCTTTCTCTTTTTCACCCTCTTGGCTTTTATCCTCTGACTTTTGCTTCTCTGTCAGAGAGGGCATTCACACCAGGAGGTGTGTATGGACACATCACCTGTAAGCTCTGCACTGTCAAAACCCCTCAGTGGTTTGCTGAAAGAACCAGTGACCAGCTCCCAATCCACAGAAACAGCCTAGGCATCAGCCTATTCCTAAACGGTGAAGCAGGGCTCCAGCAACAAGCCTCAGTTTGTCTGTGTTGGAAAGGGTAACTAGGCAAACCTCGACCCACCATTAACAACACTAGCAACAAGTAGGATCTAATTCCAGTTTGAAAGAGGGCAAGCCAGTAGATACAAATCCTGGTGTCAGCTGGAGTCACTTCAGGATGCTCTCTCCATTCCCTCCCACCATCAGAGCTCTAATCAACTTGATTCCTTCCTCATTAAAGCTGGGAAGAGGGGAGAGAGGAGTGGAGATTGCCACTGAAGAAAGCAAGCAAGAAATCAAGAAAGACACAAGGTAAAGAAAGGACATATAAAGAAGATGTGTGTTGCTATTTGTTTATTTACTGTTATTTTTTATACTATTTACAGTTCAGTCACAGTGATGATCAACATTTTATCTAGTTTTCCAGGCCTTCACTGCGATTTTTTCACTCCTCGGATCATTCAGCACCTTTCTCAAATCTTCTAATTAATTTCTCTCCAAATTATGTGACCTTTTGAAAGCATTTCTCCACCAAAATGTAACCGTGTGAGGTTGAACGTGATAAAAAAAATTGTATGGAAATGCTGTCATGGTTAAGGTCCAGAGAACCATACCAAATTAGTAGTCTTTTCAGTTAAACATTTGATGCTAAAGGTACCTGACAGCCATGAGGTATTTGGTGTTGGAAAATTAGTTGTTTATCAGGAAAAAAAAGCAAGGTGGCAGTAGGTCAGCATCAGGAGGAGCACTTGTCATGCTCTTGACCTTTTATGAACCTGGAGACTGTCATTTCTCCTTTCCTCAACAGGAGTTCTCAAAACAGGGACATGCATGTTGCGTGTTTATACATTGCCTAAAAAGTGCCAGCCTGGATTAAAGACTATATTGCAAACACTATATCATTGCATCACTGTGCTTCAAATCAGTTTTTTGCAAACATGAATTGCCCTTGTTAGAGTAGCCCAGGGGTAGAAGAAGGTGTATGAGGCAGAAGGGAGATCACAGTACACCATCAAGGTCTGCATGCTACTGGCTGGCCAAGGAAAGCTCATGGAAAATAACAATGGACATAGGAGTTTTCACCCACAACTTTCACACTGCTCTCGAACAGGATATCTCGAACTTCCTCTGAACAGGATTGGTTACAATGATCCCCCGTCTCCCTGATGTCTGTGAAAACTTCCCACTGCCAGGTGATTTCCTCCTGCCAGGGTCATCACCCTTCTCTTCTTTATTCCTCTTTTTGATTGCCACTTCTTTATGGGAGACCTTTTTGGACAGCCCTGCTTTCCACGTCACAAGGCCCTAGATTTCACAATATAAATAGTTCATGTGCATAAGCTCAATATGCAATCAGGTATCTCTGCTTCACATCTCTTTATTAACAGGAGAATTCAGGACATGAGACATTTTACAGAATCACAGAATATGCCAAGTTGGAGGCAACCCACAAGGATCATCGAGTCGAGCTCCTGGCTCTATATAAGACCATCCCCAACAGTCACACCACCTCCCTGAGAATATCATCCAAACATTTCTTGAACTCTGTCAGTGGTAATACTGTGACCACTTCCCTGGGGAGCCTATTCCAGAGTCCAATCACACTCTGGATGAAGAACCTCCTTCTAATATCCAGCATAAACCTTCTCTGACACAACCTCAGGCCACTCCCACATGTTCTGTCTGACACTGATCATCATAGAGATCAGTGCCTGCCCCTTCTCTTCCCCTCACAAGGAAGTTGTAACTGCAATGAGGTCTCCCCTCAGTCTCCTCCAGGCTGAGTACCCTCAGCCGCTCCTTGTATTGATTCCCCTCAAGGTCCTTCACTATCTTCGTTTCCCTCCTTTGAATGGTCTCTAATAGCTTAATATCTTTTTTTATATTGTGGTGACTGAAAAACTGCACACAATATTCCAGGTGAGGCCGCTCCAGTGCAGAGCAGAGCAGGACAATCCCCTCCCTCAACAGGCTGGCACTGCTTTGCCTGATGCCCCCCAGGAGAGGGTTGGCCCTCCTGGCTGCCAGGGCACTGCTGACTCAGATTCAGCTTGCCATTGACCAGGACCCCCAGGTCCCTTTCCATGGCACTGCTTTCCTGCCTTTCATTCCGCAGTCTGTATGAACATTCAGGTTTGTCCCATCCCAGGTGCAGAATCTCGAACTTTCCCTTGTTGAACTCCATATGGTTGGAGATTGCCCAGCCCTCTAATCTGTCGATGTCTCTCTGCAGGGCCTCCCTGCCTTGGAGGGAATCAACAGCTCCTCCCAGTTTTGTGTCATCTGCAAACTTGCTCCGTATCCCTTCCGGTCCTGTGTCCAAGTCATGTATGAAGATGTTGAATAGCGCAGGGCCCAGGATGGAGCCCTGTGGAACCCCACTAGTGACAGGTCTCCAGTCTGATGTCTCCCCATTCACTGCCACCCTCTATGCTTGATCTGTGAGCCAATTGCTCACCCACCACATGATGTGTTTATCCAGCTGTGCTGGACAATTTGTCCAGAAGGATCTTGTGACAGACAGTATAGAAAGCTTTACTGAAATGCAAAGACATTACATCCTCTGACTTTCCTTGATCACCTACGTGGGTTACCTTGTCAAAAAAAGGAAATCAGGTTTGATAAACAAGACTTTCCTTTTTCTGAAGCTGTGATGGCTGTGACCAATAACTGAGTTGTCTTTCAAGTGTTTTTCTATACCTCCCAGAATATTCTTCTTCATAACTTTACCAACACTAAAGTGAGACTGACAGGCCTGTAGTTTTCATGGTCCTCCTTCTTGCCCATATCAGTTGCAGATAGAAGTAACAGGTGAAACTGGAATGAACTTGGCTGACTTGGACTCTTATGGGCTGGTCTTCACCCAGAACACAGGGGAAGAAAACAGCCAGAGGGAGGGTGCATGGGATTTTTCCTGATTTGGACTGAAATTCATGACAGAGATGACGTGGGGGGTTTTTGTTTGTTTGTTTCTTGGTTTTGGTTGGTTGGTTGGGTTTTTTTTAATCAAAGGAATAGGCTCCAACCTAGTGGAAATGCCATGACTCAGGGAAAATTGGCAAGATGCTGACATGCTTCACATTCCTGACACATTTGAGCACTTCTATCAGTGCCATCATCACAGAGCCACTTATCCAACCAGGGAAGGGAAACCATACCACACGGCTTACAGTTAGGACCATTTATCAAACACTTTCAAGAGAAATAACAATGTGTTTGAAGAGTTTCCAAGGTGAAATATATCAACAAAATTATTCAGTAGGAATAATTCTTCCAGTACTATTTACTGTCACACATTAGGATGAAGAAGTAGAAAAGGACATGTGGGAGAGAAAGCAAAAGAGAAAGAAAAGAAGGCAAATCTCATCCCACACACTCAAAAGATGTATCATTTCTGGATTACTTCAAACTGAAAGGAACACAATAATTATGATTTCACATTTCCAAGTGAACTAAGCCCAGTCCCACACAAATAACCTCACTGCAGTAATATGTTGCTAGCCACTCATCCTATTCCCAAATAAATATCAAGAACTGACCCAGCAGACTACTAGCGCTAATTCTGGTTGTGGCTAGCCTTCATGTGTTTCATTTTCACTAACCCTGTATCACTCAGGTGTTCATTAAACATGTTATTCTTTTTATCTTCTGTTGTGCTCATCCTGACGTGTTGAATGGTCAAAACCCAGACTGCATGCTCACAAAATGGGAGAAGGTTCAGGGGCACCAGATAAGGATCTGATTTCTGTTAGCTTATGAAAGGAAGACCTCTTGTAGATTTTTATTAATGTAAACCTGAGCCTGCTATGGTTTTGTCAGGAAAAAACCTGCTGGGTGGCCTTCCCACGAGCAAGAGATGGCTCCTGGGATAGATGGTCCAAGTGCCCAAAATGCAGGCAGACCTGAACTCTGTTCCAAATCATAAATGAAGCAAGGTTCAGTTTGCTTGCCTAGTACTTTTCAAGAGTTGTAAGACCTTTCCCTAGGAAGCACCTCTGTGTTCAGTAGTTTAAGTTAACAGAGATCAGGAGTGCACAAAGCAAGAGAAAGGCTCAGGCTCACTCCCTGAAGCCATCTCTGCTGAGACTTGATCACTCCACCCTTCCAATGGATGGACACAGAGGGGCACTCAACTCCTAAGAAGAAATAGAGCTTTCAGCTCGGTGACCCTCTCTATGAAAAAGGCCATCGCAGCAAAACTACTCTTGTAATAAGTTTTGTTCCAAACTAAAGTTTACATAGCAATGAGAAATCTGCACAAAGAGCAGGTTCAAAGCACATGCTTAAGTCGATGCATGCAAGGAAATCTTTTGATGTCAGAGGAATTGCTCCCAGGGTTTAGTCTACCGATGTCCCCAGGCCACTGGGCACTAGGTGTTCATCCTGCAGCAGCACAGTGAGTTCACAGCTCCACAATAGGAAAAATTCTGGTTTGCATACATTTTTTTTTTTTTTTTTTTTTTTAGTTTTGAAGGAATATATCAACTTTTTCAGTGCCTCCCTGGAAAAGGAGACGCCTGTCTGACACAGGAAAGGAGACACAGAGATTTTTATGGCTTTTGTCATCTTCTGATATTATATTATGAACTGTGGTTATAGCAGTTTCAAATCATAGCCATTGCTTGATGCTTTTTTTTCTTCTTATCAGACTCAAAGCCAAAACTAAAAGAAAAGTGAGCATGTTTGACATACTTCATCCTGCGCAAGAGAACAGCCTTAAACAGCTAGGAAGAAAACATTGAATTAAAAACAAAAAAATGAAAAAAGTGAAGGAAAGCTCTTGTTTTTACAGAATTATTATTCAAAAGCCATGGTACATGACTCTGGGGCTGAATGGTGTAACTGTACATTGCACAGACTAGTGTATGCCTCTGACGTGCTAAACATTGATATCTCCTTATAATGATGTGTTAATGTAAGGGGAGTGATTTTGCAAAATTTTATGCCTTATTAAGGAAATGATTCAAGCCCAGGAAATGTGCGGGTTAAGTACTTGCTTTCATAAACATGGGTTATGGTGGAAAAAAAGATTTTAGATATTATGTGGAAAAATGCAGTAAAAAGCGCTGAATTAGCCCATTCCATTACATTGAATTGTTCGGCAATTATGGTCATCCCCCAGCCTAGAAAATTAAAGTATATGATGAAAACCCAATCTAAAGATATCCACTGCTGTGCTACTGAAGACATAGCATCTCATGCTTAAGAGTCACTTTGGGCTTCAATGACCAAAGAAAAGTTACATGAGGAATAAGTTTAAACCAGCTACAGTCCCAGCCTGGTGCTGCCCTCTGCTCTTTCCTTTCACTTCTCACGCCACTCACACAAATAGGAATCTCAGCAGATTTTTAGGGACTTAAACATGTTCTTCATAAGTGGAAGATCTCATAAAATACTCAGAGCTGCAAAGCAAGAGCAGTCTTTTGTGTGCTTCTTTCTGGAAGGCAGGATCAGGTCACTGGGCTGCATGATGGTGATGGCCCGTTTTGCTGGGGAAGGAAAATGTGTTGGGAAGAGTGGAAGAAATAATTGTCAAATGTTCATTTGAACTTGAAAGCCACTTTGTATTTCACTGCTTTCCCTACGCCATCCATCATGTTCACTCACCAACACCATGTCAGCACTGGGTGGTATGTAAATGAATGCTCACGGAAAGCACGCTTTTCACGCACATACTTGAGCAGAGTCTGCAAGTCCCTCTCAGGATGAATAGCTATCTGCACCGTACCGTTTTAACAGTGCTGATTTTCTCAGTTCTATTTATGATCTAGTATTTACTAGAGACATTCACACCTATTGGGTATTAGCTTAGCAGATTTTTCTCTTTCAGCTCCTAAAGCCACGCACTGATCCCTCTTTCTTGCTTTCTCTCAGTTGCCTCTCCCCAATGTTTAGAAGCAGTAATTTTAGCCAGATTTTTTTTTCCCAAATTTAAAAATAATAATGTGGCTCCTCACTATAAAATGTCTGTCTCCTCCACTCCCAGCCTCCTGGGGTTGCCGTGGGCATGGTCTGCAAATTAAGTGGAGGCACTCAGCCCTCAGCTCAGCTCTAGTCAAACATTAGCTGCAATGTTTACCCTTGTGTAATCTTCAGTTTTGCATTAATTTAATACTGCTCAGCACTTTTTAACATATTCAGCAAATCCGTGGCACATAGTGTTTTGTGTCTGTATCTCCCCCATCAAAACGAGTTTTGATTTTTAACCAAACTCATCAAAGTAAACTCCTTGTAGTGCTTTTCTCCCTCTACTTTGATCTTTACATAATAAAATAAAAAAAAAAATGTTGCTTTATGTGGTAATTCAGCTATACTCTGAGGGTTTTTTCCCCCTTAACTTCAAAGAGAGCAAATAGGAAATTGTTTTCATTTTTCTTTCACATTTCACAAAAAAACATGTTCTAGCTGTTTTTGAGCAGCCGAAGGTAGTAAGCATCTCCCAATTAATAATTCCCAGGTAATATCATGGCCTCTTGGAAGCACAGATCTTGAGAAATTCAGTTCATAACACAAGCAAATAAAATTCTCTTTGAAGGTCTGGCTAAAGGATAGTCAGAAATAAAATGGGTACACATCATCATTTTTAATCAGTCTTCTATCTTTGAACCTTCTTCTGAGCAAAATAAAACAAACAGAAATCTTAGAGTGTTTAGTTAGAAAGCCACACACCTCCTGGCTTCAAAATTGCAAAATCCCACTGTGCTGGAAAAATCAGCAACCAATGCTATACAACCTAGAGATCTCACCCCAGCCCTGTTAAAAGTAATCCCAGAGCAAAGAGGGAAGAGATTTTGTTAAAGCCAAGACTGAAGCAAAGTCAACACCAGACCTGGGGCTTTTCGGCCGTTCAAATAAAGATCCAGCATTTCACACCCACCAAGGACACTTGTCTGACTCTCACCACACGGCAGAGCGGGCAATCAGGCTCTTGCAATCAGCATTTGAATTGCATGATCTTTTCTGGACTTGTGAGGCACATCAGCACATGCATCATCCCACCTACATCAGTATTAGCAACTCTGCAAGGTTCAATAGCTCTGTGTTGAAAAGGTTCCAAGCTCTGCATAGTTTCATCATGTGGGGGCTCAGGCAGGGTCTGGAGAAGAGCAGGAAGAGCTGGAAGCAGTGGGAACCATTTCCACCCCACATCACAATGCCCTGGTGAGAAGCTCTGGCAGCAGCAAGGGCATTTAGGCTGAGATTAGGTTATACAGAGGAGCAAAGTCTGAGAAAAAGAGCTGTCTGAGCTCTGCCACTTCCCTTTTCAGATGATTTTTAATCAAATCTCCCTAGTTGTGCTGCTCCCATCCCAAGGACCAGACATGTCTGAATGTGGCCCTCAGGGAGAGAGGGCTGCACTCAGTCTCTGGTGTGCTAAATTTAGCACAAATCGCAAAAAATCCTAGAGCAAGCAAGGGAAAACACAGAGCTTGCTGTTCCTTGTCCATGAGATAATTCCCTTTAGCTTATTGACACACATCACTTTCTTTCTTCTCCCATCTAGGAAAGTATACAATTATGTGTGCGGCCGGGAGCTGGAAGCGCCGAGCCAGTTCTGCTGGACGGTACCCTGCTGGCTGAGCGCTCCCCAGGGACCCCCTTGATCTCCTCACGCCTGTCTGAGGCCCTGCTCAAGTCAAAGAGATTAAGGAAAAGTCAGTGAGAATTTAGGCACGCCTGGCTCCAACAAGCCGTTTGCACCAATTCACAAAGGGAAAAGCTTGGAAGTGCTTCCAAAAATACAGGCCAGTTGTGCGAGTTAAGGCTGCAAGGGAGCCTAATGCACAGACTTTCCGCATAATCAGGGTTTACCTCAACTCTGTTTATTCTGTAAACTCTGGTTTCTTAACAGAAACAGCTCATCACGCTACACCCTGGCTTGACAGACACACAGAAAGACTTTGAAAAGAGCTAGAAGTAGAACAACCCAGCTGTTTCTTTAATGAAAAGTGTTGTTAGCAAACTATCTCATCATTTTCCAAGAATTTTTGGGGAGAAAAACCAGATATTAATAACTACACACAATGGGGATCTTCTAGATTGATGGCACTGTAAAGCAAGGGAGTATCTCAGGCCATGGACAATTACCAGTGTGGACAGTAGCCACACAGCTGACCCCACAGCCTCTGGTGAGAGAGTAGAGGAAGCCTGGGCCTTACCCTGGAAACAAGTGAATTATTCAGAGGAAGACATTTGCAAGTGTCCTTCTACTTTTACTTTTTTGTTTTGTTTGTTTGTGGGATTTTTTGTTTACTTTTGATTTGAGGAGTGAATTTTTTCAGGGTGTTTATGATTTCAGAGATTTATTTCTCAGAATTGTTTAATAACTCTTGGCCCACAGCGCTTCTACAAGTTGTTGACATTGAGGTGTCACAGGCTGAACAGCATGACGGAGGTTAATGCTAGGTGCAGGCTGGGACTGGAGGCCTCCAAAAGCGAGGGAAAATGCTCACACCAGACCGGTGCTACCCCAGAGCTCAGCCCAAAAGGTGGAGGGATGCTATGTGTTCCTTAGCTGATGAGACAAGGCAAGACATCTTCTGTGTCTCTCAGTGTCTGTGCCATGCAAGCTGAGTTCATGGCTGCTATGCTCGTTGGTACACATCAGTCCATCCATGCAGTGATGCCACATTGAGTGGGCTGCAACCCTACAGCTACCAATGGAGGTACAGAACGTACATGCAGATGTAGCCACTTGGCTCATTATTTTTCTGTCCCTATCACTTTTGTAATCAAATGTCAGGTTTGAATACCTGTATTCATTTTTTCAGTATTCACTTGGCTCCCGAACTAAGTTTCGATTACAGAGGGGCATGAACAACATCAGCATGAATTCAGTTCTCAAAATAAATCAGTCAAATATTTATGAGAAAATAAATGCACATTATTTTGTTTTATTTGATGTTACTACAGGGTAGATTCACCAAAACAGTATGGAGGGGAGACAGTGATTCTCCTGCAGCAGGATGGCTAATAAATCAAGGGCAACACAACCAGGATCAAATTCAAACCACTGTTGGCTTTTCACTGTGTTACTGCCAAACCCTGAGCCACCCAGTCCTTCTCTGTCTCACTCCCAAAAAATATGTTTAGATTCCAAACACAAAGCTTAATTGTTTATTAAGGAAGTGGTTATGATGGGGAAATAATGCCTCTGTGGAGGAAAAAGCAGGACGGTTTTACAAGATGAAGTAGGATTTATCATCATCTCCTCCAGATCAACTCCCTCACCCCTTTGTTCTTTCTTTGCCTTTTCTTTAATTCTTACTGAAATAGAAGTCACTTCTCTGACTGTGGACAGGATGGTATGCAAAACCCACACAGGATGACTATATTGTATTGATATCATGAAAAAAGATCAGCTTTCCTTGTATTCATAGCCCCATGAGACCACTGATTAAACATGTGGCCTTGTTTAACCCCTGCTTTATTCTCCCAATGCAGCTGATGTAATTACAAACCAAACAGATTTTACATGGTGTTGTCATGTATTGATATGTCTTCTATTAAACAGAATAATTTCACACATGGAAACTGGAGTGAATTTTTCCCTTCAAGGATAAAAGACTGTGAGCTGGTACCTAACTATCTATTTTGTGTAATGATACCCATGAAAGCACCACAAAAGTCCATGGTCACGTATTTTGGCTGTTCAGATCTTAGCAGCATGCTTATGTAACCGAAGTAATCTCTCCATCATGTCCTGTGGAGCTGTACCCGGGACAAACTCCCACTAATAAACTACTGATGGCAGAATCAGAAAATTCTCAATAATGGAGGAAGGCACAAAACAACCCCGGCTTGTTCCTAAATCTACAGTGCTCACATCATGTATATCTTTATTTGGTGATGCAGGATGAGTCACAAAAATCTTAGCTCAAGATATATTTTAAACTCCTGAGCTAGCACTGTCCTGAGAAGAAAATTCTATTTTTGCTTCCTGTGGGCATACTTTTGAGAGTAGATTATAAATCTGAGTAGTGAAAATTGCTCTCTCTTTTTTTTTTTCCACACAGGCAGTTTTGGAAGATCAGGATTTTTCACTGTAAAAACAGCAAATTGCCCACATAAACAATTGACATGCACACCCAAAACCACACACCCCAAATCCCATGCTTCTGTTCTCCACCCTTGCACAGTGTGCTGCTCTCCTTTCTTCTCTGGTTGGTCTAAGCTTGGCTTTGTGAAATTGTCTGTAGCTTTGCAATAACAAATCTAGATCTTTCCACTGAGGCAGAAATATTTACTCTCTAAAACCAGCTAAGCCTGTTCCACTTCTGCCTGAATGCAGTCAGGACTACATGTTCATTCTGGGTGTTTCAACCTGAAAGCTGTGCTGAGACCATTTTGAATGTCTAGCTTTGAATGTCAGGCATGAAACAAGTTTGGAGAAATCTGATCCCACTGTGGGACAGAAGGCAGTACCAAACAAGCTGGCACTTCCAATGCAAGTAGTGAAGCTGCCTTCCCACGCTGCCCTATCTCTGCCAATGCAACTGCTCTTCTCCTGGGAACCCCTTCCCTCCTTTAAACCCAGCTCATGGTGCCTCTCAGATCACCTTGATCCCACCTTTACTCCTAGATCTCTATCTTCTGTTTACTCAGATGTCTTATTTGTCTCTTTTGGAGCAGCTCAAGTACTTCTCTAAAAATATTAAATTCAAAAACTTAAAATTTTGAGAATATTTGACTGCAGCGACTGTTCCCAATGGAGAACACAGTCAAGATGATATCTTCTCTAGTTTTCTACTTCTGCATTATCTTCTAGTAGTCTTTCAGAATCAGTATTACAGAAGGGTTGAAATTGGAAGGGACTTTGGGAGATCATCTGGTCTGTAATTCTACAGTCACTTATCAACCTTTGCAACCCTCCATTGGACTCTCTAGACTATTTTCCTGCCTCTCTTCTACTGAGGAGCACAGAGCTTGGACAGACCACTCCAGGTGTGATTTACCAGTGTTGCGTAGATGGGAACGATCACTTCTCTTGATGTGATGGCAACACTCCTACTAATGCAACCCATGACCCTATTTGCTTTTTCTGCCACTGGGGAACATTGTTGGCTACTAGTCGACTTGGTGCACATCACGACCCTCAGGTCCTTTTCTAACAAGCTACTTTCTAGCTGTCTGGTCCTCCCATATACTAACGGCTGGCGTTGCTTCTCTCTAGGTCCGTGCTCAGCACTTTACCAGGGGTGAGCAATGCTTGTTCTCCTGGGAAAAAAAAAATTGTTTTTATTAAAATTTCTTTTAAAAATTCAAATTTTTATCCCAAAAAAGCAGGAAGAAAATGAGACTTGAGAATTTTCCTGAAAAAAAACTTCACTTGATGAGAAAGCTATATTTTCAGTGACAAATAACAACAGAAGACATATGTCAGACCATTAATTCAATTTAGCTCTATTGTCGGGATGGACATGGCTGTCACACACAAACTAGAAATGTCTCCTTGGAGGGACAGAAAGTATATCCTCCTCTTTTAACCAACAACGCATCAAAAGTAATGGAAAAATGAGTTTGCTTCCAACAAGAGGAGGTTACCAGGTCATGGACTCCATTTCCAGACATCTTCTCTATATTCCTCAGCATTTGTCTGTAGTTTTCAAAATTTTCCAGAAGCAGCAGATTCAACAAGATTCCAGGGGAAGTCACTCTCCAGTAAGCAAATTCATTTATGCGTTTGAGCTTATGTGCCTTTTTTCCATCCCTTATGCATGAAGCCTTACTCTCTGGCCACTCCACGTCAATGGGACCATAAGGCTGCCTAAAAGCTAGTGTAATAAACACTGCCCACGCCTGGAGGTTAGATGTCTGTACTGTGAAACTGCTAGGATGGACCCTGTGAGATTTTTCAGGTTAGTCAGGCCCTGGACAAGTTTCAGGGGCCTTGAAGAGGTCACTAAGAACACTCAGCATGAAAAAATTGGGTGTGGCATTTGACCCATTCCAACTAACACTCTCACTCAATTTCCAGGCATATTTCAGGGATTAACACGAGCAAGGAGCTATTCAGATGGGAAATTCAGACAGGTGCCTCTTTAGGGCAGGTGAAATTGTTCAATATGTAAATGGACCATTCTACTGCAACAAATGGTCTAGAGGACATTCACTTTACCACAATAGGCACACAGCAAGGTGAGCCACAGCAGTGTTTTCACTGGTCCCAATCCCTAGTGTTGTTAGTCCACGTGGCAAAACCCCTGTGAGAGGCAACACATGCATCTGGCTTCCCAGCAGACCCATGGCACCAAGAGAGGCATACATCTGCTCCAGAGGCTGGCAGAGAAGGCACAGTATGGAGTAGACCAGAGCTACTAAGTACTGCTTCTCCATTACTGTAGGCATGAATGCAATACTTCACCTCCAGCACATCCCACTCCTCTTTCACATAACACATTTGAAACGGGGGGTGGATATTGCAGGAGATTTAGCCATGCTATGTCAGCCTAGACCTACTCTGTCACCGTCCCAGGGGACATTCCCAGGCAGAAGGAAGAACATTGTATTTACTCAGGTTTTCAGGAAGATGTTTCAGCTTACCTTGGCCCCAGATCACCTTCTGAGATCTTTCTTCACTGAGTCCTGAGGACTCTTAGGTGGCTACCACCATACCTCAAATCCCTCTAAATGAGGGATAGAGATGGACTTTAGAGAAGCCAACATTTCTAAGTGATATCAACTAGGAAAGGTCTCTCTTTCTCTCACGCAAATCGAGACCATGCACTCCCTGCAGCTTGCAGACCAGTTGTATGAATGGTGCATGCCATCCTTGCCACCTGACATCCCACGGAGCATCTGACCAGAACAACAACCCCCTCTGATACCTGAATGTAGCAGGGATTAGATGGTTGTGTCTCACCTTTCTTATTGGAAACTCAGCACAAGCTTGTTGGGAGATGTCTAGGCAACACCTGATCCAGCAGCTTCTTGCACTGGGGTTTTCAAAATCTGCCAACACTGGCCCTATTCTTCTTCCCTGTAGTAACATAAAGGTTTGCAAATCTATCATCTTTTTTTTCAGCAATTAGTGCATAATGGTATTCAAACAGTATACCATAATTAGCTTCTCCCTTGAGACCCTTCTCTGCCACACACAGATTCAGAACGTCCTTATGTTCTTCTTTATGATCTGGCATTTTGGCTTATTTTTCTCCCTTATCCCCACCCCAACAGAAACTGTCTTCTCATCATGAGTCAGTTAGGCAAACCTACAAAGTGTTGCCAGAATGTAAACCTGAAATCCAGTAGTGTTTCAAAACAGAGCTGCTGCTACAGTTGGTCCACGTTTTCCCCTATTTGATCCAATTTCTGCAATACTTAATGTTATGAGCCCATGCAGTACTTTCTGCATAGAAATGCGAGCATCTTACTGCTGAGTAACTTAGTCTGATCTCTGCTGATGGATGACGGTTTTTTCTTTTATGTTTGGGAGATGGAAAGGATGATCTGGTTTTTGAAGAGGTTTTAAGGTTTGCTTGAACTGAACTGCTGATGTTGTGTGCAGCCATCACATCCATCAGTCTGGTGTAATCCTGGGAATAGCAGGGTTAGTTCACCTGATTCCAGCCACTAGGCTTAAGGGAAGAAAGGTAACTGTGATTTCAGGGGACTGTTCCTATTTACACTGTACGTGAAAAGCTAATCTGTCCCAAAACACACCGTCCTTCTGCTGCTGAGGTTGGGGAGGTTTAGGGGGAGTCAGATTCAACAAGGCTGGACCCTGGCTCTGCCCCTCATCACTGGGTGTTTGTTATGTGTGCAATGTTCTTTGCTCTTGAAATTTATTTCAAGGTCAGAGAAACTTACCTTCTGTGTATATTGGGTTGAGGCATGTTTTGTTAGCAAAATTTATAAGATGGCTTGTTTTAACAGTTGTTACAGTAGATTGATTGGGTAATATTTACTCATGCTATAATTATCTTATTTCATAATAGTGAATGTAAGGAGGCAGCTAGGCATGCTGAAAACAGAATAACAGAATTCAGGAGATTTGCAGCAGGAGGCAAGGTGTTGTACTGTATATACTGTTGTGTCTTGTTATTTATATCAAGCTAAACTTGTTTTTCCAGCTATTTGTGCAAACGACCAGCTACCCAATAAATTACATCATTTCCAGCACTGAATGGCACCATGACATGTTAACTAGGAATTTAAGCACCAGAAAATAATCTTGACTTACTTAAAAGTGCAGCTATAAAAGCCCAATGAAAGCTAATTTTCTGAGGCAGGGTGGGGAGAGGGATAGGTAGGAGACAGGCGGGAAGAGGAAAGGAGGGAGCAGGGCTGAGAGACAGACAAGAAGGAAGCCTCATGCACAACCAGATTCACATACACCAGTTTTAAAATTCTAAGCCTAAAAATATATTTCCTGTAAATATTCACTTGTGGATTGATTGGTCTCTCCTCCCTTGACTGAGCCAGCTCTGAGCCTTTCTCATATTTTCAGGGGTGAACTCATATCTGCTCAGAGGTGAACTGCAAAGAACTTGTGCAAAATTAAATATGTGCAACTATATGAGGCAAATGGCACCAAAAAGAACTGTAAAAGCAGAAGTGAATTCCCCACCTTAATTTTAAACTTTTGGTATACAGGAGCAGGCCCAGGTGGAAAGAAACAAGAATTCCAGAATTATCTTTTTCTTTTTTCCCACTAGGCAGTTACAAACTGCTTAAACCTTTCGTGTAAGCACACGACCTCACAAAGACACCATGGTCTGAGACAGACTAGGAATGACTGATGCTTGACATCAGCAGGCACTTGGTCAAGGCTGAGCATGTCACCTGGCACACTGGCTCCCCAGGACATAAAGCCCAGGTGGGGTGGAGGGTGCTGGGGCTTCCTGCAGCCCACTTGCCCTGGGTTTCTTCATCTAGGGACTCACCCTAACATGACCCGGGACAGTGAGAAGGATCCCTGAGCCCTGCAGGACAAACAGAACAGAGGCAGCCCTTCTTCTGTGGTCGTGTCCTTGTAGTTGGTCACAAGTCATGAAAAGTTTCCCTGGGTGAAGAAAAAGTTTCTCCTCTCATCCCATAACAGGCCCAGGGCCATTTCCCCAAGCCTGTCAGCAAGATTTGCTCCCTGAACCAAGAATCGATTGAAACCAAAGCTGGTGTAAGCTTTGGTTAATTTTAGCTTTAGGAAAGGAGAATCCTGTGATTGTGCTGCCAGCTTGCCTTCCTGTCTTTTAGCCTCCCCTTCCCTAATAAATTTTGATTCCAGTTGCAACTAAGATGAAGTGAGGGAATAGAAGATAAACCTGAATTTGTGACCCCACTGAGGGAACAGAGTGCCAAACTCAGCTGTTATCCTTGGCAGTGACTGCCCAGGCAGCAAGCACAGCCTTTCTGGCTGGCAAGTGAGCATGCAGGCAGGCTACAAATGTGAGGTCAGCTCTCTGCTGGAAGGGAGCTGGGATAAGCCAGGACTGTCACGACAGGGTCAGGGCATTTGTAGTCAAAGGATGCAAGTTTGTATGAGACAAACTACTACTGATAGAAAAACCCAAAGACTATAAAATGGCACAACAGAAGCTCTTCATGGTAGTTCAGTCAACTTTTTAGTTTTTTTGCACAATTATTTGCAAGAACAGAGGTAGCAACAGAATACCTCCTGGGGAGCCCTGGACACCTGTCATGGCTGGAAACAGGGTCAGCACCTCCTTCACAGATTGTGTAAATGAGCACCTTGCCTTTGGTCTTCCCCTATTTCTCATCCAGGCATCCAAGAAAAGAGCAACTGTATCTTCTCAGCATGCTGAAATACGGGATGCCTGGGAGAGCCTGCAGGCTCTGAGGTTCCAAGCTTGGAGCAGTTGGTTTCCCAAGAACCACAGTTATCTGTGTGTCTCTCGTCTTTCCTCTGAAATCCGCATGTTCACATGCCACAACATCCTGGCGTGAGTAGATTTATAAGCTTCCTCTGTCCTTCTGTTTCTCAGACAGCAGGGTGCTCAGAGAAACCAGTGCCACACATGCTTTCATGTCAGCCTTGCCACTTACCACACATGCTGCCATCTCCGCAGGCAAGGACAGCGACCGCACTCCGCCAGGTCCTCCTCTCAGCTCCTTCCCCCCAAGGTCAGTAGGTTTCTCCCAGTGTAAGTGAGAGCACAAAAGCTGGCCCTTTATCAATGGAGTTTGGTGCTCTTTAATGGGATTAAGCCAGTTCCACCCAGTGCTGGTTGCTACAAAGGCTTTTTCTCCTGTCTCAATGACGTGTTACATCTTAACGTGTGTGGTCATATCTGCAGTCGATTTGCGCAGCTTTTTGTTCTTTGCACATGTTTTTATTGCCTGGGGGGCATGCAGCAACCAGCCAGCAAGCTTTTGTGGTGCCCAGTTTATTTGACTGTTTACACAGTTAACACACTGCAGCCAAAATAGGAATCTGCAATATCAATTCATTGCAAGTAAAGCTATATGACAATTGCAGAACACTTTCAGATTGGCAGGACATAAAGGATGCAGCACTGCCAATAGTAGAGCTGAGGTAAATCTCATTTAACTTTAACAACCTATTTGCTTGCCAGCTAGATATTTAGCCCCCTCCTTGACAGAAACCCGTGAGAAGCAGCACCTTCAAAAGGCAATTCATCTCCTCTCCCTTAGACAACTACTGAGGCTGAAAGGAAGCACCATGTAGAGATCCCTCTGTCATTCTCATTCCCTGTTAAGAATGGAGGGAGCTTCACACATCACTCCAGCTATCACATTGCACAGGACTATTCAGGCTTCAGAAACCTCAGAGTTCTTCTCAGATAGGACCCCAAACCACTGTTAAAGGGTATGCATATTTGATCAATTACAACCTGAGGTGCCTGCGGACATTTTGTTAGAAGCAGCGTAGAAGTGAAATGCTCTTTTGCCTGCCAACAACGGATATATGCTGTTTCCTGGCCACAGATCATATATCATAAAACCATGAATCAGCAAGCACCCTGATGAAGGTATTGGCCATTCAAAGGGCACACAATGCTTCCCAACACTGGCACACAATGATATTCTAGTCCAAGGAGCTTTCACAAACCTTTCCTGGCAAGCAGTATACAACAACCCAGTTTGAGATAGTGTATCCAAATTTGGGGAAATATTCAGGGAGATGTTATCACGAAAACAAGGAGTCTGCATCGTTTGGAAGACTCTATACCAGGATTATCTGAAAATACTGAAGTTTCAAAACAGTCATAGAAATGTATTTTAAATAGAAACTGATTTTTTTTTACAAAATCTTGTTAATACCATCAGCCATAAAATTCAGGGAGAACATTTATGTCTTACCACTGCTGTGAACTAAAACTTTCTCTTCCTGAAAATGACAATTGATTTGTGTACTGGCAGTCAGGAAAGTTCATCCCTCTATTTTAGTTTTCAACTTACTTGTCTGACCACTCTTTTTTCTGCTTTTCTCTTCTTTCTAACTACTCTCCAATTTTTCAAATTCAAAACATGGAAAGTTATTAATAAAAAAGTTATGTGATTAATTTGCTTCTTTTCTATTTTTTTTAATCATATCTTCTTTTTCTGCATGTAGAGAAGAAAAAAAGAAATATTGTTAAATTATCATAAAATACTATCTGTAACTGTAAATACCAAGAATGTGAAATTATTTTGGGGGATTTTGTAGGAAATAATAATGTTTTGCCTGTGCCTGCCCCATTCTGGGAGAGCTGCACAGTGTTTCAATGGTGTCCCATCCACTCAGAGGCCTTCTCAACAGTCCAGAACAGAGGGTCTGGTTTTGTGAAAGCAGGTCAGCACATTCATGCCCATGGATGACCGGACAGGGAGTGCTGGGACAGCCTTGCATGGGGCAGGGCTGCTGCCTCTACCAACTCTCTTTTGGCACTGCCCAGCTTTTGGCTGGCTTGGCCAAACCCTTCTGTTGTGGCTGGAGCCCAAGGGCCAACATTTTCATCCAAACCCCTCTCACATGTGCTCTCCTGTAACAGCAGCCACTCTGGAAAGCATCCTCAGACCATACAAGCTAAGACGTAATAATCAAATTGGAAACTTTCTGGCACTGCTTTTCTACATACTAAATCCTCGATAACAGTTTAGCACACCAAAGCCTCTGAGCAAAAGTAATGGTTCCTTCCCTGTGCTCCCTCCCCTCAGCAAACCTATGGCTTGAAAACCTATAAATGTGCTATTTCAGCTGTTTTAAGCAGCTTATCATGATTTTCTGAAAGTCTGGCCTCAAGACTCTGGATCTCCTTCATAATAACATTTAATGCTACCATTATGTAATTGAATCCATTTTGTCTGTGTGGTGGGAATATTATTAAACTGTAATTCATTTCACCGTCTTGATGCACTTGGACTTTTAGGTCCAAGTCTGGAATGTCAAATGCTTTGGAAAAAAAAAAGGGGGGGGGAAAAAAAGGAAGAAAAAAGAAGCGGGAGAAAAGAAAAAGGGAGAAAAAGGAAAAAGAAAAAAGAGGAGAGGAGATTTGAGGAGATTCGAGGAGAGGAGATTCGAGGAGAGGAGATTCGAGGAGATTCGAGGAGAGGAGATTCGA
>JAWWMP010000001.1:53673337-53688148 GCA_035047865.1 Dendrocincla tyrannina
GAAGGGAAGGGAAGGGAAGGGAAGGGAAGGGAAGGGAAGGGAAGGGAAGGGAAGGGAAGGGAAGGGAAGGGAAAAGACAAATCTAACCATCCAGCACTTTTCATTACCAGCCTGAATGTTTTCCATAAAGAAGAATTATCATTTCTTTTATCACCTCTGTTCTTATATTTCTTATTTTTTGCCATATGTGCACAAAGCTCGTAGGGCTCCTATTCATTTGTCAGAGCTTCATCCTTTCTTGATATGGGGAGATTCTTCATTATCCTGACTTGCTGAGTCTTAACTTTTTTGCCAGAGAATTTTTGGAAATGCAATCATGTCAGGGATGGTACTTTTTTACATCTGTTGCCCCCTCCATATTAAGTGCTTGGCTTGTGGCCAGCCATCTTATAAGTAGCCATGTTATTATTGAAACCACATGCTCATTAGTGAGGCTGGCACTGGCTCAACAACCACTGTCCGAAGCTAACATTATATTCCATTATATCCCAGACAACAGGACAGTGTAACATACAGTTTGTTCAGAAGAACAAACAGGCTCAGCTGACAAAATCAGAATCTTAAGCTGTCAGAAATGCAATCCATTTTCTGTCTCTTTGTATGTGGGCTCTGGTCATTCAGGGAGAGATGTGTTTTCAAAGAAAATACTGTACCACTAGCTTATCTTCTTGATTTTTAATTTCAAGGTTTGCAGGGACAGCAGGAGCTCCTGGGCCCTTCTGTAGTGGGTTTAATCACTTTATCCCTTGGGAGGCATGCAAGAGTATTTCACTTAATATACAGGAATGACTCATGATCATTGCTTTCAATTAGGAATGTCCTCTGGGATCTCTGGGAACAGTGTTGTCTTGGTTGTGGGAGGGAAAAGAGAATGAGAGGGAGACACTCGGACAGAATCAGACCAGTTCAGACCAACTTTTCCAAGAAGTGCATTTCAAAGTGGGTAAGCTATCACTTTCTCTCATACATCCAAGCCATTTGCCTTGCCCAACATAATTAGTGGCACTGCTCTATAGATACTGTTTTCTTAGCATAAACCAAAGATTTATGTGAACTAGATCTTTCACTGAACCCCTGAACCCCTTGCTTTTTTATCTTTGATAACCATATGAAACAACACTCACTAACAGGCTGGAAAATGGACTGGGATGTTTTCAGTGTTTCTTTTCCTGCTGGAAATAACTGCAGATGAAGATCAGTTCCTGATTCTTCTGCTATAGTAGGTATTACACCAATGGCTGCGTGCTTTAAGTCTCAGGTGCGATATAATTCTCAAATATTTCTGGACTGATTTAAGTTCAATGATTTCTTACAATGGTAACCTTATTCCATTAAACTACTTTCATGCTGGTGACCAGGACTTGCAGAAATACACAAGGTTGTGTCCAACAGTTTTTTGGATGCATATGAAAAAGCAAGACCATCCCACCCTCATCTGAACAGGAGAGGAAAACACTTTCCTTGGTTTAAAGTGTACCCATTCTTGCACAAAAGTACTGTGTCCTGCTCCCAGAAGCATGGATAAAGTTGCATTTATCGTAACTTAGAAGAGAAATACAGGCTTACACAACAAAAGGCCATTATAAATTATCGCAGTTTAGAGTCTTATAGAGGCAAAACAAATTTGCAAATACAGACTACAAGAAGATAGCAAATAAGCTCTTTTCTTTGAGGAAGGGAAGGGTTAAGCCTGACAAATGACATACTAAATTTAGAGTCATTTTTGCATGTGGTTGCATGTCTAGTTGGAACAAGTCTGCCAAAACTCATTTTACTTATGACCCTTTACAGCTAGCAGAGAAAGAGGGCCATTGTTTTCTTTGTATTAGGGAGATTAAAAACACAGTCCCCCCAGCTGAAAAGGCAAGCACTGGAAGCACTGTCTGAGGCAAAAAGAAGCATTTTTAATTCTTAATAAACCGCATACAGACACACATCTATATGTGTGCATCCAATGCATGCAAGCATGTGTATTTCCTAGGGGGCTGAATCTCGTTCTATAAGCAGCTACGTGCCATGTTCATGAAAACAAAATGAGACAAAGAGGGATGTTGGTCACCCTTACTGCAAGTGCTGCAGCAGAGTCTTCCCCTCATAGCCCTTGGGAGGTGCCTTGTACAGAGAATCTCTTACTGCATCTCAACCAGATGTGACTGGGGAGGGATGCAGATGTGCCACCGCCCTTCTGGCTCAAGTAGCAGACAGCAAAGCAAATGTGTTAGGGACAGCTGCTTTCCCTCTCTGGAGTAGCAGCACATTGTACAGAGTGAGCAAAGTTCTATGGATGCACCCAGACTCAGCTAAGAGGCAAGCTTCCACCCCCTTCAACATTGGCAAGCGTCTGTTGAGGATGGGGTCAGATGGTTGCAGATGTCCATGTCTGACCTAGTTACCACAGTGCTCATTTGGCATTGGGGCAGAGGGGAGAAACAGACACTTCTGGACACATTTCATCTTACTGTAATACAGAACATCTTAATTAGGTCTCCATGGGCTCTTGGGGGAGCTAGATGACTAACACAGGTGTGGATACCTCTAGTCTTGACACCAGAAGCCAGCCACAATGAATCCTGCCCTTGATATTTCACTGCTCTTCATATTTCTTTGAAACAGGTAGTCCTTGCCCCCTGCCTGCTCCTAATGAGGAGCTGGCCTTGACCCTTCCAAATCTTGCTCTGGCTGGCAAAACTATTGGAGGAGCTCCCCCAGGGTACAACCAACTAGAAAAGCAGTTGGTCTCTCATGAAAAATAGCAAAACAGTTGCGCATCTTTTCCGTGGGGAGCACAATGGCTGAGCAGCAGGACTGTAATAACTGTCTCTACCTACACAGCTGTTCATTTCGCTATCAAAGGTAGAAATCTCATTTCTCTTTCCACTCAGGATCAGAATATTTGTCTTCTGGCTGCAAGACATACACAGTTAAACAAAGTACTTGCTTTTCCTTTGAGCTCTTAAGAATGTTACTTTTCCTTTGAGCTCTTGAGAATGCTCAATGACACTGGGTGTCTCTTTTCCAGACATTTAATGCTCTTGTACACATAATACTCTTACAGAAACAAGGTAAAGCTGATACAAAGAAATAATGTATTGCATCATATCAGCTGAAATGTTTGGGGGAAAAACAGAAGTAGTGCAGGAGCTGTTCATTACTTCAGAAAGGGAGGCAGCAAACTTCAGAATTAAATCTGGAATGTGAACAATTGCTCTGATTTGTCTATTTTAATCAGTGAGGTGGTTTGAGAGAGATGGTTTCTACCAGTTGCATAAAAAGTTATACTACTGAGAAGAGAGGTCCCTCTGAGACAGGCAGTCAAAGAGAAAGAGGTAATTATCACCAATATAACACCAAGGCTTAGTTGGAAGAAACTGGAAAATTACAATGTGCACAAACCAACTTCTCAAGCACTTTAGGCAGAATTTAGTCACCCATGTCCAAATATGTGATCCACGAAGGATTTGCTTAATCCTTTAGATGTCTGAGAGTCTGTAAGTGCTTAAGTTTGGACAGGAAAGCTTAGTTTGGCGTCAACATTTCTGCTACAAGGCATGCCCAATGGAACCATGATACTGGCTGAGTCAAATGCTTTTTCTCCATCTCTGCCAAAGACTGTGAGATTCACAGCTTGTGTCTCAGTTCAAGGAGGCTGGATGCAGTAAACATGTTCAAAGCACACCTAAAGTATCCTGATAGTCATGAAAGCTAGGGATGCTTTCATTAGCAGGGGTGGTGATGAGAGCCTTATGTACAAAACAGCTTAGCAGTTACTGTGACTTCCTTGAAGCACAAGAAAGAGGTAAGTTCCCTTGCCTTAGGGCAGTTAGACTCCGTATCATCCACTTCTGTGAAGGTGTCTAAGCCACCCAACTGTGAACTGCATCAATTGCTTGTTTCCCTTTGAGGCAGGTGGAGCAGCTCTCACATCTCCTGGGGAAGATAAGCCCCCGTGCTAACAGGAAAATGAGAATTCATGAGGCCAGAGAAAGGACAGGAAAGGCTCTACAGTCTTCTGCTCTGAACACTTTCCCTAGAATTGGAGACTCCTGAACTCTAGTTCTTGAAAGATGTAGGCTCAGCAAAGCCAAACCATCAGGACTTCTCAGTGTACACAGCTGCAGAATTGTAGGACCATAAGAGCTTTTTTGGCTCAAATTTTGGCACCTGGTGACAATTTAAATCATACATTAGACATCCACATCCATCTTTGGATTTTGGCCTAGGGCCCTATAGTTATTTATCCGTGTCAGGGGCTTCCATGGACCAAAAGGTCTTGGGACCTGTGGAGTTTCCTGTTGACAAGGACCTACCAGTTACCAGAGTTATGTTCTGTCCCTGATGCCTCATTACTCTGTCCTTTCTTTATGCCAAGCTCAACAGGCCAACAAAGTCTAGCAGTTGGCAATGATTTCAAAAGGTGCTGATGGCTGCACTCCTCAAAGCACTGTCACAGAGATGAGTCCACCAACACCTCTCCCTCATCTCCATCCTCTTGAGACACCTTTCTTTCACTTCAAATGGTTGCAAGTGCATGATCAGGTACAGCGTACCATTTCCAAATACATCAAGACTAGGTTCAGTAAAGAGAAAAAAGGCTTTCCCTGTCTACCACCAGCTATAGAGTAGCTTAGGGGTTTTTTTCTAATTATTTATTCATAGTTAATACCCCAAGGATGTTTCCCCTAGAGATAAATTTCAATACCTCTTTCATGTCATGTATCTTCCTTATCTCAATGGTATCCCAGAATAATGACTTTTGTAAGTTAAATATCTGTTGTACAATTGATTTTATAAATTTTAATTTGTTGTCTCAGTTTCACTGAGTGTTCCCCTGGCATTTTTTTTTTGTAAGGAAAAATGGTAAGAAAGAGTATCTGATTTATCTTCCTAGGTCTATTAACTAGCTTGGATAGGTCTACCATATACTTTTTCATTTCCTTTCTAAATGATCCCAACCTTTTCAGTCTCTGTTCATATGGAAGTAATTTCATGCCTCCAACTTTTTTTTTATTGTCTATCTCCCCATCTAGTTTTACTGTTTTCTCTCCAGGGTAGGGAAACCAGTGGCAAGCTGGCCATTCCAGGCAGGTAGAAGAGTACCATTTATGCCATGACACAATGGGGTACAGTGGTCTCAAACTGTGAATTTCATTTTGCATTTGAGCCTCCATTTTGTACAACAGGTTGAATCTGTCTAACCCTGAGCCAGGATGTGGAAACATGCCTTGGTACTGACAAGGCTGTCAAGTAAAGGTATTAGACACTACACAAGAAAGCCATTTCTTAGAAGTCTGGACCCAACAACTGCAATTGGCTTTGAACTGTTGGCCCAAACCCAAAGGAAAAATAGATTTTAACCAGAAGGTGCTGGCATGCCTGGTGGATCTGCTGCTTCACAGTCTCTGCGTATGGCAAGGGGAAAGATATTCTGCTTAGTTGGAGATACTGCTCTCAGCAGAGCCAGCCCATCACCGCATAATGAACTACTGGTAGAAAAAGACTTCCCATTCTAATGGATGCACAAACCTCAGATTCTCCAAAAAGGTGAGGTTGTGTGGAGCAAGAGGTAGAGTGTCCAGACATTTATCATGAGGCAAAGGTTTATGGTAACTTATGGGAAAAAAAAAAAAAAGAATGGGGCAATACCACATGGAAAAGAAGAATCACCAGACTAGCTAAAAATAGTAAGGGGACTAGAGTTCCTGTGATTTAAGCACGAATTTGATCTGCTATGGGTCTGATGGACACTACTTGGCATGGTGGAATCCACTATATTTTACATTGTTGATTTTACTCCTATCAACATTTCTCTGTTGTTTTCATTTGTTGCTGTTATGGGATTCTTTTAATCACTGTTGCACACAATTCTGTCTTTGTAGTAACCAAGGCTCTCCCAGTCAGTCACAGCATTATATCTTTTCCAATACGGTCCATGTGGCAGGACACGGACTGGGCCTGCTACCATGGTGTTTCTATCCATTCTATCCACTTTCCTTTCACAGAGGAGACACTGTTTGGAGAATGCTATCCCACCAGATGTGTCAGTATCCCACATCCAGAGGCCTGGCTGGTACTTGCAGCCTCTGATGTTACCATCCCATCTCATTTCCTCAGGACATTGAAGGCACCTGTCCAGCTTCACACCTGCAGAGCACAGCACAGACAGCTTGCTACTGGCACAGTAAAAGAGCTAGGTAAGCGCTGTTTGGAAATGGGAAAGGGCTCTGCCTGCAGAAAGTGGAGGCTGCAACCCACTGAAGGCCTGCTGAAGCTTTGGATGGAACTCTTGAAGTTCTGAGTAGAACATCACGCTGTGCTGGGGAAGAAGATGGCATGTAAGGGCTGTCATCTGGACAACTAAGGATCACCTCAGATGACTCACTCCAGGAAAACGTTTTCATTCCTCTCTATATTTTCCTATACTTTATTCATCTTATTGCCCTTCCACATGATTAAGAAGATCCTTTGGAGACTCCATAAGGTTCCAAACCTTCAATACTCACCCTACCTCCATCTTTGCCTTGTCCTGCCACATCACCTGCAACCTCAATAGTCAACGAGGTGCATGACAAAGAACAACAAAATTGTTCAGCTAGAAACTTATGGCAGAGTAGAGGAAGGGGTCATCTCAAGGCTTCATAAAAGCTGAATCAAAAACAGAAGTGAAAGAGAGAGTGCTCTGGTAGGAAAGGCAAAGGCTTTGAGTCTTGAATAGAGGAGGAGAAGTGAAAGAAGGAAGTGTTTTCCAAATAGCAGGGGCAAATGGGAAGAGCAGAGGGAACGGTAATGGATGCCTTTTTCCCTGTAGTGGAAAGCTGCTCTTGGCTCTTGGGAGTAGGTTGTGGCCATGTGCTGCACATACAATAAATAAATATCTCTTTTCCCTACACCACAAGTTATTTTCTTTCTCTGTATTAGGGCTGAATAATTGTTTCTAAAACACCTATACTAGAGAATGACTTTGACTTGCATGGGTTTTTTTACTATTTATAATTAAGCAAACGGATTGATCAGTAAGTCCTCCCTGTTACACACTAAGGACTGGAGACTCTTTTCAAATGACTGAATTCACCAAATTAAAGCAAGTGAAGAACAACAGTAAAAATCAGGAGTAGTGAATGTGTACTTACTTGGACAATTCTCATTGGTCTTTAATTATTTAATATGCCATTTTATAGTTTATAGAAAAAGTAGAGCCTCCATGCGGGGATAAGTACAGGAAGTAAAATTAGTGCTTTTCCTTCTTGCATATGTCACATGCTTTGGTTAAGAGGTAGAATAGGGAATAGAACTCTCTTTTTCAAATTCAAATTATTCACTTGCTTTTTTCTCAAGATAGGATTCAAGGGCTAGTGCCAAATAAATAATTCAAATTCCAGGCTACCGCATCATCCCAATGAAAGGCGGCAGGCATTTCTTCCTCCTTTACAGTCTGATTTGTTAACCTGGAGACTGCAGGACTCATATCGCATCCACAGGCTCAGCTTGACAGAAGAAATAAGCCCTGTACCCTCACTGCAATCACCTTCATGGCAAAACACTCAAATCTCCTCCATCAGAGCAGGAGCTTGCATCAGGATTTCTCGCATCCCTAATAAATAGAGAGCTAGGGGGTTTCTTTTATTTCCTTCCAATTCTCCAAGATGTTAGCTTGTCTTGGTTCCAGCCAGGACAAGGTTAAATTTTTTTGCAGTAGCCAGGAGGGGGCATAGCTGGGAACTCAGGTTGTCCTATACCACCTCATGTCATTGCCAGGGGTGGGAGAAGGGAGTTTCTTCCAAGCAGAAAGGGTCCTTTCTGGTCCAGTAAGGGTGGCAAAGGGAGCGGTCGGGTGACAACGATTCTGAGAAATCATGTGTGAATAGTTTGCCCATCTTGTACACTTTGTTATTAATATTGTTGCTGTTACTGTTCACTTGCTGTTTCAAATAAATTTTTCTTTTCCCACGAAGTTCACCTTTTGTACCTCCAATTCTCCTCTCCAGCCCACTGGGGCAGGGAGAGGCGGGGAGCAAGTGAGCAGCACTTGATTTGGAGAGTCTCAGTGGGAACACTACATTGGGGAGTGCTATTCCTCAGCCATGACATATCTGCATCCCAAAACAGGAGGGCTGGAGAGGACCGATGTCCACTCCCAAACTACTGTGGGGAAGGGCAACGAGTTCCTGTCCTGCTTATTCTCCAGCTGGACCTAAAGTCAATAGCACCCGGCTCTCAGTTACATTAAAGTTACCTTATAACCCTAGCAATGTAAAGACGTTCAAAATGTAATTTATAAGCTAACTGAAGGTGTTTACTTACACTGCCCTTAGTGTAAATGGGAATCACACTGGTAGGATCTGTAGATCACTAGGTCTTGTGTAAAAAAACACCCACACTTGATCTGAATTAACTACTACTAGCCAAGAAATCACAAACAATAATTTAGTAGAAGTGAAATAGCTCATACTCATCAGACCAGACAATCCTCATCAGGGGTCAAGTGCTATAACCAGCTAGTCTGTAGTAGAGATTTCTTACGTGTGCAATTTCCAGTTGCTGGTGAAAACTCATATAGAGTTACCAGACAACATTTATCAGTACACACAATGAAAAAATATTCATTCTATGGAGAAAAAAAATTTTGGCACATATTTTTCTTTTAAACCTGATGAGAAGGGTGAGGAGAAACTATCTTTCTTCCCCTCCCTACTGCCTCTATCAAGGGAGTATAAACCTGTTTGATACAAGAATACTTTGCTTCAATAGTGACCTAGTGAGCTAGTAAAGACAATAACAGTATTAAATGTAATATTTGAGATTTGACATGAACAGGTTATTTTATATTTTGAAAGCTAAGCAACATAGCTTTACCATGTACAGAACAGATCAGAACTTGGCTACAGTCAGTGCCTGGAGGATTAGACTCCTTCTGGCAATCCTATTCAATAGTGCAAGAAACACCCAACCATCCTAACTGAGAAAGCTTTTTCCAGAAAGGTATCACTGGAGAGGGACAAACAAAACCTTTCCAAGCCCATCTTTACCCTGAAGAATCCTTCCACATTTCTCTGTTCACTGAAACACACAATTGAAAAAAAATACCCAAACCTCCTATTGACTCATTTAGAAATTATCAGACAGGCTTGGGATGTTCCTGTTTAACCAAACTATTGCCTTAAGAAACAAGCACTTATTTTATTTTAAGTTCTGGTGGATGCAGCAAATATATTTGGATCCAAACCACAGTATATTATGTGGTATCTGTGTGCCTTATTGTGCATCACATATACTAGTGTTTTCATAATGTGTTTTACACATGAAGAAATGACAACACAGCTTTTTTGCACATACTGTTATGAATTTGCAGGTGAATATATGTACAGAAACCAGAAAACATCTACATCTGTACTGAAGAATAGGTTTATCATTCTCTCACATCAGTTGTAGAACTACAACAAAATTAATTAGGAGCAGAATAATGCCAACGCAGGCTTGTCACTTTCGCATAAGGTCTTGAAAATATTCATTCAGTATGGACAGAAATTTGGCCTGACCTGCATTTGCAAATCCTCTTGCTTTTGTTTTTTTGTGAATACTTGAACATGATACTTTTGTAGCAAGAAATGTTCACTAAAAATCACCTAAAATTAATAATGCAGAATATTTGAGCAGAGTCAAGTTGAGACTTGTAATGGAGAGAAATTGCATTGGAAAAAAGGTCCTGAATGTTAAACATACTCGTTTAGGGAACATTCTTTGCATGCAGCCAAAAGAGCTTGAATTTCAAGTATCAATATACTCATGACTAACTGATTGCAAACAAGCTACAGACCAAGAATTATTCGTAGAAATTATCTGATGAATCACTCCAAATAAATTTCAATAATGAACAAATGAACAAAAATTGTGGTCAGATGATGGAAACTTTGTGAGCAGAAGAGAGGAGGTGAAATTTATTGAGTTTCTTATTAGGAACTATTTGTCCAGATTTGCCTGCTACCATACAGGAACAGAAGAGCTGTAGGAAGCATCTGTGGAG
The DNA here is from genome assembly GCA_035047865.1 of Dendrocincla tyrannina. Classification (NCBI taxonomy): domain Eukaryota; kingdom Metazoa; phylum Chordata; class Aves; order Passeriformes; family Dendrocolaptidae; genus Dendrocincla; species Dendrocincla tyrannina. Next base: position 53,683,356 of record JAWWMP010000001.1, read on the forward strand.
CAGATGAAGAAGGAGATGGAGGAGTCCTTGTCCTGTTCTCCTGACACAAAGCCCATTCAGCCAGAACAGCTATGGTAGAAATACAGCTGTTTTGCACTCCCAGTGCAGACCAGCGTACAGCATGAAAGAAACTACATTTTTTACTTAAAATAAAAACCATTTTTTTTTCATTTTGCCTGTGGAAGAACACAAATCATTTTAAAAATACCCAATTCTCTAAGCACCACCTTTTAAAATATGTTTTAAGCTTGTTATTACAGAATAGTTCAGCTCACTCAACAGAGTCCTGAAAGATTTAAAGTGGCATAAAGAAGATCAAAATTTGGTCATTAGTGGAATCTAAGCAATTTCTACCCAAGTAATTGCTACCCAAGAAAAGAATTGGATCCTGTTCTGAATATATATGAAACCCAGTTACTTTTGATTGAGTGACTAATAGGGAATATATACCCTCTCTCTGGAGCTCAAATCCAGTTCTTCAAAAGGCTCAGCATTTCTCACATTTACTTTCACTATATGGTACCTCTTCCCTTCATCTAAGTTTCTTGGCTCTGTACAAGTATCTATACGTAAGGAAGGGAGATTGTATCACTGTTGACAATAAAACTGCAATGCAAAAATACAACAAGCACTTTGGTTTATGACTGCAAGTAAAACATTTCACTTCAACACACTGAGAACAGATTTATTTTCATTTGCTCCTTTATGAAATGGCTCCCTATACCTCTGCATACATTTGCACACACATACAGGCAGAATAGAAAAGAAATCATGCTGGTTCTTTGTTGCCCCCAGAACTGCCAGAGTTAATGTATGGCCCAAGAAGAGTTTTCAAATGGAATTTTAACCTTTTCTTCCAACACAGATTCATGGATTTGATTCCTGTCATCACTGAAGCCAACAACAAAACTATTGTTTATTTCTGTGGGAAAAGGATCAGGTCCCTTATTTGCAATTTTGGCTTTTTTCAGAATAATGTATTTTTTTATTAAAAGGAAATAAATCCCTATCTGCATTTAATCACACAACTAGCATGAAAATGAAGTCAATGAATAAAAATGTCAGGAGTGGGAAACGATAGGGTTCTCTCTTAGCCAAGTTTTCTGTCTAAAATTAGCCTGCCTTTCTGGATTTACTGCTGTTATTAAGTGAATGTCCTTTTGACAATAAAGCAGTGCTTCTTGGATTTAGACAGTGTTGTGAAGAATATGATAAAGTGCTCTGTGATGTATGACTTTGATTGACTCCGGGGACCTTACTGTTTCGATGCTGTGGTCTGTTCTTTGTTTGCTAGATGAAGACTTTCTGTTCATTTAATACTCAATTCAGGAACCAGAACTTGGAGAAGGATGTGTGTAAAGATGTAGAGTACCTTGTTTCTGCCATGCTAACATGATGAATTATAGTGTATTAAGAAAGTGTTGACACATGTGGGAATAGACTCTTGACATGCTTGCCAGTAATTAAGGCACATTGTATGTAAAGTCACTAAAAAAGTTGGAGGCTTATTCTTTGTTATAGGGATGTTTTGCCAAGTGGTGTTATTCATAGTCTTGATGGAAAATACTTGTATCTTCAAAATTGTTGTGGTTCACACAATAATGAAGGCAACAGACAGAGATTCGTTAGTATGAATTTTTTTAATGTTTCCAATAGCTGGATAGGTAATAATTTTCCTGCTGGAGAGGAAAAAATGCTCTAAGACCAGAGAGCATCTCGCTGATAAAGCACCTGAGCAGTAGCAAAATGGTCACAGGGCTTGAGGAGCTGTTCCTCAGCCGTAAGGGATTCTGCATTCTCTGCCCAAGCACCCTGAGCCTGCCCCTGAGACCTGCTCTTTACCTGCACCTCCTCACACTCATGGCCCGGGCCATGAACTCCCCACCTTCAGCTCCCTGCCAGAATGCCAAGGGCAGAATGAGTGCCTTCCAGGAAGCTTCAGCCACCCTCCCTGGTCCCCCTGTGGACCACAAAGGCTCAGCCACAGAGTGCAGTCCTCATGACCACTGCAAGATGTCCCCTCCTAGCCCTGGGATATTACCTGTCCATTTCCATGGACCCCATGCAGGTCTGGGGCCCTAATTTCCTTCAAACTTTTAAGGGTAAATAAGCATATTAATCCATCAGACACCTTGTGCAGGGTATGGATCAAGCTACCCACATGATGTGTTATATCATCCTGCTACCCCATGCTCATTCTGTAGAAATTTGTCCACTTCTCCCATTCTCCAGCTGGAAGAACCTGACCCTGTCCTACAACAACTTAAGATCTTAAGCACTGCTGCTGCTGACACGAGGCTCTCATGTGCCCCAACAAATATTTAAATCTCTCTTTGGCTTTGTTCCTTTCAGTGGTGAAAAGGTGTGCATGTCTCAGTCACTTTGAGGGGCAGGGTTTGAGAGGGAATTAGCACAGTACCAGTTTCCTTAGCTTCCCCCAGGGAGCCTGCTGAGTTCATTGTAATGCAGACCAGCTTATCCTCCCTTTCTTGCTTTATGATATTTTGTTTCCTTTCCTTCTGAATAATTCTCTTGAAGACTGCAAAGCAATCATGAGACATTTCAGCCAACTCCCTCCTAAATCCTAAGATATGCCCTATTTAGATAGTTTTTTAATGTGTAATGCATGCAGTTACCAGAAAGAATTTACTCAGAGTTGACAATTAGTGTTTAGTAAATGCAGAAAAAATTTGTTCCGCAGAGAGAATTTAGTACTTGATTCAAAATTGGAATACACCACTGAAAGACAAACTTTAGAGTGACTGAAGAGAGTTCATAGGCTTACAGTTACTCAAGCATTTAGTGTGTATGCAGTGTGAAATTTATCAGCGAGACTGTGTTCAAGTGTGGCTGCTGAATACATATCATCATACTTACTTAACAAGTCAAATGGCACCAATATGAATTCCAAAAAGCTCATGGAAACACGCCATAGGGAGTGTTGCAGGGCTGTGTCCATGCTAGCACACTTTGACTCACTGGAAAATGTGGCATTGTATGATTCAAAACTGTCCTTGGATGTTGAGGGTAACACCATTCATTTATAAACCAAGTGACAATTTCACAGACAGCACAACTAAACATCAAAGGTCTCAGAAGACAAAAGTAAACTGGAAATTATTTCAAAGGAGCTTTTCAGTCTTTCTTTTCTACCTTCTGGTGCACTCTTCAATATCAGAACTTTTCCCAGATTTCCCTGCAGTCCTGTATGTAAACATGAATCCCAATGCCTGTTGATTTATCCAAAATATTTAGTTCAATGAATTGTATTGTTTACATTGCCAAGTTCTTTTATATCTTTCCATCGGCCATTGTAGCCTCCACAGAGTATACCAGCCAAAAATATAAATTCTACATATGTTTCTACTAGAGTAACTGGACTCACAATTATGTCCAATTAGTTTTTGCTCTCAAGAATTTAATCACATCTGTAACAGCACATTCAGTAAATCAGAGTTTTATTTCTCTCCATTTCTTTCCTACCTCACTAGAGATTTACTTTGACATTTAGCTCCTGGGACTGTATGAACCTTTCAGCTCTTTAAGGAAAAGATAAGGAGAAAAGGAGAATAAAATAAAATCCCAAATGCTGTAACAGAGGTAGGTGGGGAACAATACCACCGCCTCTCACAGTACCATATCCAAGGGGTATTCATTAAACCATGAGGCAAATGAAGATGTAGTTTTTCATGCAGTCCAGGCCAAGTCCCATAACAGAGGTTTGTGGTAGGCAAAGGTATAAAATTGGTCAAAAAGGGATTACCCGGATTAGTGGAGAATAGGCCATTAGTGGCTATAAAAATGATGGCTTAGCTGCAACCTGAGACAGACTGCAGGAAGGGTGGTGGGGGGAGCATCTCTCCAGCCTGCCCTGCTCTCTGCTCTTCCAACTCAGCCACTGTTTGCTCCTGTTCAAAAAACTATTAGGTCATGTTGACTTTTGGTCTGACCCAACAAGTCTGGCAGTCCTAAATTTCCTCTGTTTTAGGTATGAAGGTGGTTTTTTTGGGTGGCTCATTGCACAAAGATGCTAAACCTTTTTTTTTACTTTTTTTTAATATAAAGAATAAAATGCAATATAGATTGTTATGCTGCGGAAAGGATGAAGATGCACTCTCATCTACAGCTTTGGAGTCTTTTTTGATCCTGTTTAACAAGACATAAAAGACATTTAAAAGGTTCCAAATGCTGCAATGAAAATGATTCAAAGAATTAATAGTGTGAGAGGGAATTTCCAAGGAGATATAAGTAAAAAAAGAATAAACAGGACCATTTATTTTACAATGGACAAAGGAAAACATATGTTAGAGATATATAAAAAGTGCAGTGTGTGTAGAAGTCCAAGAATATGTTTCTATCCATGCTTTTCTAGACTAAAACAAAATGCACTCAACGTGAAGCAAAATGCAACAAGTGAAAGAAGACAGATTTGTTTGCAATTCCTAAATACCCTGTGAAGATTACTGCTACCACATATTTTTGAAATAAATATATCCGTAGCACACAGATTTAACTGTTTTCTTAGGAATGAACTTTTTCTGTTCTGTTTGCTCTTAACGAGTTTCAGCCCTGCTTTCACTTGATTAAAAAAAATAGTGCCATTGACATTTTTCATTTTTCAAAATGAATTTCAAAATGCATTTTCAAGCCAAAACTTTTTAACAGCCAGAATGAATGTTAAGGAAGAATCTTATTTCCTGTCAGCTGGTATTGGTTTTGGTATGGGTTTTTTGTCTGGTAGTGGGTTGTTTCATTTTTTATGGGAAAACAGATTTTTCCTCAAAAAGAGCTAA
>JAWWMP010000001.1:53688174-53707358 GCA_035047865.1 Dendrocincla tyrannina
TAGTAACTTAACTTTCAAGAAATCATTTTTAATTTTATTTTCACAAAAATTAAAATAAAAAATAAAGACGGTGATACATGAGGGAAATTTTCATAATATGATTTGTCTTTTGGAAACATCCATCAAAGTAAACACTTTGATTATACTTTGATTCAGAAGTTTCAAGAAGAAATTAGAGGCAGAAGGAGAAGTAGAACCATGCACATAGAGAAGTCGTTATGCAGAAAGGAAGAACACCAAATGGATACTGCACTGCTTATCAGCCATTGATTAATTACTGGTTTAATGTGATCCTAGATAAGCAGCAGGTATAAGCACACTAAGTACAGAATACTGAGTTGTGAGTAACCTCCAAAGAAGTGTTGTAGCTGCTGTCAGTGATTCTGGGATAGTGTAGATGAACTATTAATAAAAAAACCGTTAGTGTTTCCTACATTTCTAGCAAGTATTTATGCCTAGTTTGGGGTTTGATCTAGTAAACCTTATTCAAGTGAATAAACAGTGCCCAGTCAACAAAGAAAGCTGGTGGATCATCTTCTGGTTCTCACACTTGGACCTTACTGGGTCAAAACTTCAACTGTACGTAGGAAAAATTTTGCCTGAATAAAATCCGAGCAAGGACTTCCAGGTCTGTCCCAATGGGACTGTTCTCAGGAGTAAGGGTTGAATTGTTATACCACAAAATACCAGCTGTAGTTACGTTAACCAGGATAAAGTTTCAAGGGATATCCAATCTCCATGCTTCAATGTAAAGCTAATCACCAGCTGGACTACAGAACAAATTTCCCCTCTGGTATAATATCACACAATTATATGCATTATGAGGGTTTAAAATCTGGCATTGGCTGTGCTATTGTTGGAACTAGGATAACCACTCGAGTTCCAACAAGAGGCCATTCATCTGCACTAATTTGTAGGTTAGGGAAGGTTTTAAAATAGGAAGTCTTTTCTTATGCAAATAAGGACATGGTAAGAAACCAGAGGCCTGCAGGCAGCAATCTGAAGCGTCACCAGATCACAGAGGAGCAGCATCAACATGCCCACGCACCGGGGCAACCTTCAAAACCAGGCTTCCATGGCACCATAATGTAATAAAAGCCCTAAGGCTGAGTATCTACACAGGGATGAGTTTAACTTAGACTTTATATTCAGCTTTTAAAATAATGCTAAAAACGCTCTAGTCCAGAGAACAGTGAAGAAGGAATAAAACCAGAGAAATTCATCCTAATAAGTTATTCTCCTGAACTTTCTCCTTTTCATTTCTTTCCCTGGATTCACACATGACTGTATTTGAAGTATTCAGCAAGCTCTTGGTGCAAACAATGAGTACTTTCATTTTTGATCCATGACTGTGGGTTGTTTCAGGGCTGTGGATTGGATATGTAAGCCACATGGCATCGGTTTGTTTTCTACAAGCTGACTTTAGCCTGAGGCTGCCCTGGAGAGAAAGTTTCCTCCCTGCCATATTGGTTAAAACTATATCTCTTCTTGAAATCAGAGTCTCTCCCTTCACTGACTAGGGAGCTGGCTCCTTCCACTCTTCAGTTTTGAATTTTCCAGTGGAGGAGTCATTCCCCTGTACAAATCTTGCATAAAATGTGTGCTGTATATGAACTTCCTGCACTCAGTCGTGTCTTGCACAATCCTTTGAATCCTCTGGGTACCTAGGGATGATCACTTTCCTACATCAATTTAGTAACACTCTGCAAGACTGATATGAAGGGCAGGATAGAATCATAGAATCATTTAGGTTGGAAAAGCCCTCTAAGATCATCTAGTCGAACCATTAACCCATCATTGCCAAGTCCACCAGTAACTGTGTCTGTAAATGCCACAACTGCATCATGATGAACACAAACTCCTTCCATGCTGAGTCTTTACCATCACATGCCTTCTGTACACACAGCCGAGATCAGTAGGGGTTTCCACAGAAAATACTAATGTATGGGTTTTCCAAAGCTTCTTTAAAGGAAGTGAATCCAGGTCTCAGAGAAACCAGCACAAGTGAAAGATGCTTAACACCTTGTAGTCCCCTAGACAATGACCCCAAAACAGGTTTCCAACAGACATGTCCCACACAGACTCCACACTGGTGGTCACCAGACATATCCTCTGCTGGCAAATACCAACATGAGGTGCCTTGACCTCTGTTTTCTCTGTACCTGCTGTCTCAAAGCAGCCTTTGAACTGAAATCACAGTTTTGCAGCTGTGCTGGTCAGTCCATTGTCTCACATGTGATAAGCTGGCATTGAGAGCCTGGACACGATCCCAGTTATCATCTCGTGCTGAAGAGGCATGAGAGAAGCAGAGTCCACAGGACCACAAGCACAGACACTACAATCTGTAGCTTCTGGTTTAGTAAATATTTCCTCACAGATCCATCCGTTTTGTAGGAGAGGTGAAAGCAAAACCCCGGCTTCATGTCATCTGAACGTAAACCGTTAACCCAGACATTATTTAATAATTTTTAAATTGTCAGCAACCTAGATTTGTCATGGGAAATTTCAATATTTCACGTAGCTAAGTAAGAAGATAGTGTCAAACTTCTTTGCAAGAGCAGACTGAACTCCAGACACAATTTCACATCCTCCCTGTGGTTGTGATTTACAGGTGAGTATCAATCTGCAGGACTGCCGCGCACTAGTCACACTTCCAGCTCTGCCTATTTCTACTCTTAAAAACTGGGAGCTCTTTCTGTTCTTTCTTCTTCTACCTACTTAAGAAAAACAATCAACCTTCCAAAGGAAAATTTAAATGCAATGGAAAACTCTTTGAGAGGTGCAAAGACTAAAATGTCATTAGTAGGCAAGTATCAAAGCACCAAGCGCATATTCCCTGCTTGTATCGCTAAGGTTATAAACACATCAGACACTATAAGCACAATTCCCATAAGTGTAAGACAATAATCAGAGTATCTTAAAAAAGATAAAGTCTTTGGCAGTGATGTAGAATAGGGCTGTTTTGCATTTGGGTGGGAAAAGATGTATTGATGGGTACATTGGATAACATTCCATTCTAACTCAATATTGTATATTCCCAAAATCAGCGGGGTGTTTTTAGATAGCAGCTACAAAGGTTCACTATCTTACACAACTCTTGCAATATGGTACACCCCTGCTAATGTCTAAGTTCAGCATGGCACCAGAAAAAGGGATCTTCTAGAAAGACAGTGTAGCATGTAATAAACATAGGAAAAATTGAAGAGTCCCCAGAGTAACTGAATGGAGAGTTAGAGTGGGGATATTTTACAAGAGGCCCATTTGTATTTGCTTTCATAATTTAATGCATTTATCTGTGATCCAGTAAAAAACTCCACATCCATTCCTTGCAAAGTGTGCAGATAACACAAAAATAGTAGACTGGTAAATAATGAGAAAAGCAGATCTGTTCTACAAGCAATCTGGTTTGTATGGTAGCACTAGGAAAAAAACTCCAATGTATTTTACTGTACAGTTAAACATAATTCTGAGTATCCCAGATAGTTTGTACACTGAATAAGTGGGATATTTTATAAACAGAGTCTTAGGAAAGGATTTAGAGGTCATGGCTGATAACCAGCCAAGTGCACAAGAGTTCCCCATGCAATGCCCTGATGAAGAGAGAAAACACAATGTTGCTAGTTGCAAGCTGGGGACTATAAAACACAAGGGTGGAAAGGAAGATATTCATTGTTCCTTGGAATATTAATAGCAGAAGGAGGGCAGAGCCAGCTCCAATGACCATATTTTAGAAAATACTATTGGCAAACTGGAAAGAGTTTGAGAAAGAATTTCAAATATACTTGCAGTTGGCAAAAGCCGTTAGTGAGATCCTAAAAAAAAAATAAAAATCTCAATTCATTTAATTTATCCAATAAGAGGGTAAATGGTCACTTATCTGTGTTTTATAATAGAGCTGGCTGAGTATTCTGCCTCAACAATAGAAAATGAAATTTTCACAAACATTTCTATAAAGAAAAAAGTAACATTACTTTTCCTTCAGGACAAGCAAAATTACATAGTTCACTGTAAGCCACTCTGCCTCTCAATTTTTTCTGTTCAAGGAAACTTTAAGCTTCACCTTTTTGTGAACACATTTATTTGCAGCGTACGTACCTGCTTTCTCCTACAGGCCCACCACAGGGTAATTTGTCACTTAATTCAGAGTTGCATATAACATTACAGGAGCTGTAGGCCAGCCAAAAAGCTTCTGCCTAAGTTGAATAAGGATAGTGTTTGTTCAGCCTGTAATTCCCAGGAGCAAGGCAGCATTATGGGAAAATATTTGTTTTTAATATTGAACTGACACAAAAGAAAGCCCTGGTCAATCAACTTAGAACATTCAAATAACAAGGGTCCTACATTAAAGAAAATGATAATTTTGTTTAGATTGGTTTATTTGTTTGTATGTTTCCATTCTGGGTTTTCTTTATGTTAATAAGGCTTTTTTTTCTGTGTCGTTTGGAGTGAAAACAAATGTTGACAAGTCGCATCTGCCCACTGTGTGAAAATTCCAAATTTTGTTCGGTCTTAGCTTGCAAGTAGCTGTATTATATTTCTGATACCAGGAGAATCTCTGAGTTAGCAGACAGAGACACGACATCCAGTAGGTGGAATCTGACCCTAGATTAATCTGAACTAGATAAATGCCAAGATTTTAACAAGGGAGGGAATTAAACACTGCTACAATTTATCTAAGAATGGGATAGACTTTCTACCATGTGTGGTATTTAAAGATGAGCTAGAACAGATCTTCCTATCTGTTCTAGCTGGTGATTCAATCCCACAGACTGTATTGTAATAGATAATAACAACAATCCCTCCAGCCATAACATCTGAAAATCCAGGAAGCAGGATTGCAGGGACAGAAACTTATAGAAACTCTTTATCTTCAGGGCCAGAGAAGAAGGATGGTTATGTTATACCACTGGAACACCTTTCCTTGTTGATCCATAATACAGCTTAAGTGTATTAAATATTTCATAGAAATACCTTATAATTGGTCTGTGTTTTGAAGCCTGACTTATATCTAGCCATCAGAAATTATACTCTCTGCCTGGTACTTGAGGAGCCTTTTCTTTGCTTTCTCACTTTTCTGGTGCTCAGTTCGCAGACAAATAACCTTGCACATGGCCTATTCTGTTTCCTGAACCAAAGGAGGACAATTAAAATCTTACGAGAATGTTTTTAAATGATAGTTTTAATTAGCATAGAAGTATTAAATGAGAACACTGTACAGCCACTTTGTAAAAAATGGAAGTGAAAATGACGCAGGCAACATCTCTCACCTCCAACAACATCATGCTGTGAGTTGACTCTTGTTTTCTGGAGGATGTTGACACAACAGGAAGAGATGAAAACCTACAATAAAAAGAGTGGGATATTCTAAGCTGAAGTTAATCCACCCAGAGAACAGGAAAACCTTTCAGTAACAAAATAGGCCTCCTTAAGGTCAGTAACAGCAGACTTCATCAACTGACAGCAGCCTGCTGAACACAAAGGAAGTGTGACTTTTCCTTTTTCTTTGCTATGGCTCAATAGTTTTGTTTTAGCCTGTCGGTCAGTTTGTTTACAAGAAATACCTCTTGTGCAAAGAATATCTTTCCCTGTGCAACACATTCCAATGTACGGACTGAAATGACTGCACCACCGTGCTATCCGATAGCCTTTCACATGACAAAGTGTTAAAGTTACGTGGGCAGTGATACATTAGGGGCTACTTCAAGTTTCCAGATACACGGTATTCAAGCAGGGACCAGCCTCGCTGTGGGTTTTCCCTCCACTATTGCCAAATGACAAAACGTCAAAAGCTCAGCAGCACACAGCACCATTAAACTGACTGATGGCAAGAAGACGTCAGAAAACATGGTTCCGTAAACCTTTCCCTGCACACACTAAGAAACAGGTCTCAGATTTCCCTGCCCCTTCCATGCACAGACGTACTCATACATTTCATCATTTCTGAGGAAGCCCAAACAAATTGCATTGCATTTGAAGCACTACCTCACAAAACAAAGCACTCAACATCTTGTTATTCAAGTACTTGAGCAATGTTCATTATGAATTCTCACAACTAATTTCTCCCTTATTGAAGCACTGTAGGAAAATAACAGTCTCCCACTTTAAAGACATGGAAACAAAGGGAAGAAAGAGGCTGATGTCACCAGGGTTTTGGAGACCGAGCTTGTGTGAGATGAAGCTAGGGGCAAGGGCTCATATATCTGGGAAAAACTCTCCCAAACATCCATGGGAGATATTCACCCACAGCTGAGGAAACAATGAAAAACTCAAAATTTCCCGGGTTTGGTCTCACTCTGTGCTCAGTCCTGACTGCTCTAAAATTAGACCTGTTTTACAGACTTGGCTTCAGCTGCCACAGGAAGCAGAGGCAGCACATCCCAGTCCTACAAAATTATTGTTAATAATAATAATGGGGAGGCACTCCCTGGCTGGGGGCAGCCCCGCATGCCATCAAAGGCACTGTGGACAGTCCCCACACAGATGCATTCGCCATCTGCAGTGACTGAATGGAGCAAGGGTCAAGCAGTGCAAATGTTGTTATGATTAGCCCTCACAGGGGATTTTTTTCATACAAGCTGTCTGTTTGTTTGGCAAATCTGAAGTGGCCAGCAGAAACATATCACCACCGATGATGCTCCTGTTGGAAGGGTTTTCTCAGGCCCACTGTGGTGTTTCTAGGAGGAGAGGTGCCTCCTGAAGAAAGCATAAACCACTCTTGGTCCCACAGGTAGGTAGAAAATGAGGACCATTTTACTCTGTGACCTGACACCCAGTTTAGCTTCAGGCAGAGTTTTGGTTACTGCAAGCAGTGTTCAATTAAATTTAAAACCCTAACAAGTTAAAAAAAAAAACATTTGTATGTGAGGCATTGGTGTCAATTCTTGCTCATGCTCCTGCCTCAGGATGCACAGTGGCAAGACCCATACAAGGGCTGGTTGAACCCTGCTCACAGCACTGTCTGCACTGTCAGGGCATCCCCTACACTGCCCAGGGCCTAAGCACACCCCATGGGGATGCAAGGAAAGAGGTGATGGGCACCTATCAGTGCTGTAAGCCTCCCTCTCCCGCTCTCAGCTCTCCTGAGATTTGGTCTCCTCATCTGTCATTATTAGCATTTCCTCCTAGTCCCAGTGATTCCTGATTCATAAGGGGCAGCTCTGGTAGGAAAGGAGGACCCAAAAGATCCTCAGACCCCATGCAGCACATTTTGCATCACACTACTTGAGGGAGCTCTGGGAAAAATGACATTCCTTCAAGGTACAGCCCAACTTGCACACCTTATCTCTGGGGAAAGGTGGTTCCACATTGCTTTTAATGATTTCAGTAAGAGAAACATGTAGTTCTTCCCCATGAAACAGATGGCCATCAAACTAAAAAATTAACTTTTCTGCAGGGCTATTAAGAACACATAATGTTGATGGTCCTGACTGTGAAAATGGGAGCTTTCCCAAGGCTCAGAGAGGAGGACCAGTTTAGCCTCTGCTCCCCAGAAGCAGCATACTGAATCCCCCAGTTCCCATCCCTTTGCTTTAGAAACATTGGTTTAACTACTAACTCAGAGCCCAGGCACAGAGCATAAAAAGAATCCTTCCAAGCATTCAGTAAACAATGTCGGTCCCCAAAATAGCTTTCCAGTTTTCTTGTACTTCCATGCATCATCTTATGTGACCTTGAACTGGTATCATTTCTCACTAGGGAATTTTCCCTTAGTATTTGTTTTTGCAGCTCTTGAGATATGAAGAATGAAGTGCTGGACTCTTACACTCCTTTGTTTCCTCCTTTCATTTATTTTGGGTTTGATGGGGAAAACATATGACCGCATATGCCATTACAGGCAGACAATTTGATAATCACCAGTTGATAGGACAGCAACTCCAAAAACTCTGTAGCTAGTTTATTCTCTTCCTGTAACATCATCAGACTTCAGGGGTCAGGGATAAAGGCACTGATTTATTTTTTTCCTTTCCAGAAGTTCTACAGCCTATGTCCACCATGCTCAAGATTTTTGAAAGAGATATTTTGGAGCATTTCACATTCCTTTTTTGCTTATTTACAGTGACTACCTAAAAACTCTTTACAGAGACCTACACAGTAGGTTGTTTCTGTAGATTTGGGGCATATGTTCTGATGGTCCTTATGGGTCTTAAACAGATGGTGGTTTTCACAGAGCAGTTACGCATCTTCCCAAGATGCAAAAAGGGACTCACAAAAGTCCCACTATCATTTCTCCTGTAGGAAAGGCAAGGACAGCTATCCACCAGAACCTCTTTGTACAAGGGGCCTTTGCTTCTTGGCAGAGGAGATGTTCTGTGGGCACTGAGTCAGAGAAGAGAATGGACATGGAGGAAGTACAGGAACGGTTACTTACCATCAGCTCTTTCAAGGCCTTCTGTTGCCGTCCTGGTTCCTGTTTTGCTTTTCACTGTTGGGATGAACTAGCTATCTGATAGTTCAGTTGAGAACCAGAGAGGGGACAAAGGGCCTAAGACAGGTACTCTATTGTGATGGTAGAATACAAAAACCCACAAGAGATGCAGTGCCTGAGCACTGGGGAGGCAGAGACATGAACGTGTGCTACACCAGACTCAGCTGCCCACTGACTGGGCTTCCAGCTCTCCACAGCAGTGCTGCAGGGAGGGCAGACAGGGGCTGCACAGCAGCTCTCTGATGAAAGCACCTGCGACTTCTGTGAAAGCCGACACTCATCACCTGTGGTGTCCCTGGGAGTCCAGATCCCAAGGCCCTGGTTTACTGCTGGAGCTGTGAAGGACAGCCTCGGGCTTCACAGCAGGAAAAAATATAGGGGATCAAGTATACAGAGACACCTCATAAAGTAACCCTTCAAACCACATGTGGATTTACAGGAGGGAAGTGAGTGGCCCTGGGGGGCTTTCACTTGCCTATTAGCACTGGCCAGTGCAGGGTGCATGCCCAGACCCTGTGATGGAACTGTCTACACAACCCTATGACTTCTTTCAAGTGCAGACAGGCAGCAGCAGACAGGCAGCTGCACACACACCTCTGGGCTGTAGCGCAGCTGGGTGGGGCACAGCTGCTGCATGGGATCAGGCAATAGCATCCCTCAGTTTGTTTTCCACCAAGTTCCTTAACACTTTTGTCCTGCACTGGGGACACCTGGGATCAACATGGGGGCAGACTTGGGACAGCTCACTAACAGCCAGGGATGTCCTCAGGTCTCAAATCCCCTAGGCAAACGTGGGGCTAGGAAACAGGTACATCCCTGTCAAGTGAAACAGCCTTAGATAAGCCCAGGAAAAGGTAAAGGCTGAAGGTGTAGAAAGAAGAAGAGAAAAATGAGACAAGAAAAGAAGAAAGTGCAGAGTAGAATAAAAGGGACAGGGAAAGGTGTGGGCCTGGAGGGTTCAGCTCCTTTGCAGAGAGAGGGCAATGTGAGAAAAGTGGTCCCTCTGGATCATAGGGGGTTGCACAGGAAAAAAGAAAAGCAAGGAGAAACATAAAGGAAGGATTAAAAACAGGGAATGCAGAGAGGTAGAGGAGAAGAAGGGCTCTGGCTGAGGGGGATAAAAATTAACATCAGAGCAAACAAATTCAGGACAGGGGAGGAAAACTATGTACTGGTGGAGCTGAATAGAGGAGCAAAATGGGAGGAAATAAGCATCCAAATGAAGAGAGATTAAAGCAGAATTGTCCCAAGGGGAATGAACTGAACACTCTGAAATAGTGACAGACATAAATAAATCAAACAAGAACATTTGGACACTTGGAAAAACAGGAGGAAAAATACAGTCTGATATACCACAGCAGGAAAAAAAAGTGGTTTGATGGCAAGGGAAAAGAAAGAAAAACAACTAAGAGAGAAAAAGAGGGAACAAGCCAGATAGTCCAAGCAGTCCCAATGTATTTACATGCACACTTTGAGGTGTTTGCTCTAATGAGCAGTTAGAACAGCAAAGAAAGTACAGAGTAATGCAATCACATCATTTATATGGGCAAGTGGGGATTTTGCAAGCTGGAAGATATATGCACACAATAATTGTAGGTGAAAGTTGGCAGGCCAATAATTACAGCAGTAAATCATAATCCTTTTAATATATTATCAGTTTGATACTCAAGCAATAAATGCATACACATATGGGCTTTGTGTTTAAGAAGTGGCAGGAAACTTGACTGCAAAAACAAAGGGAATGTAGAAGCTCAGTTCTCTCTCTCTTTTGAGAGAGAGAGTGTAACAAAATCCACTCCCTCTCTCTCCCCCCACCTCTGTCATGACCATCATTACTAGACTTGGCTGGGAGTTTCACAGTGCAGTTATTTTCTAATGGGAATGCACTTACTACAAAACTGAAATTTTCCACAAGAAGATTTTGATTTTGCTATAGAGAAAAATCCTATGAGAAAAATTTGAACCAAGTGTTTCATTTTGGGTCACTTCAACTCCAGCCAAAATTTAAAAAAATCGATATGAAACTTTTTATTACGTTATTATTAGTGGAACCTGGACATTTTTATTTGGGAATAAAACATCTTTAAACTTTAACAAACCAGTTTACTCTAAATTTTGTTACAGTCATTGTAATCTGTAGCTTTGTAATGGGAAATACTTGTGTGTGCATGCGCATGTGCATATGCATTTCCCCATATCCAACAAACAAGTGAATAAAATTGAGGGAAATAGAGAGAATAAACAAACATTCAGAGTTTATCCTAATTTTGAGCTGATTGTAAACGAAAGCCATTGTGTAAGCACTCTATTAGGCCATCTGTGTATTCCTTTCTTTCGGAAGAAATTTGGTCATCCTCTAGCAGGGAGGGAGAAAGGAAAGTTGTTAAGCAGTAATTTAGAGCACATCTTTAATAAGAAACACCAATCTATATTCTGAAATGGTGAAGGGTAAGAAATCTACCATAACCTTTAGTAAGCAGTTTTGGTGATTAATTGCCTTCTTATTTAAAAATACACTGCTTTCTTTTTGTCTGAGTTTGCCCAGTTTCATCTTCCAGCAGTCGAACTTTATCTCATCCTTTGTCTGCCAGAGCAAAAGAGCAAACTGTGATCAAATTTCTCTTCCCTGTGTACATATTTATAGGTTGTGATCAAGTCACCTCTTAATCTTCTCTTTGTTAGATAAACAGAGCAAACTCCTCGGGCCTATCACAGTAACACATATTTTCCAGACCCTTCATCATTCGCATGGCTTTTCTCTCTGAACTCTCTCCAATTCATCCAGCACCCTTCTTCAGTCAGGAAAATCAGGACTAAGAGCAACATCCCACAGTAATGCCAACAGCAGATGTAGCCTTCTAGTTTCTATTTAGTAGCCTCAGGACCAGCTCTTTGGAAGACAGCCTTTCCCAGAAACTCCTACTTGACTCACATGCAAACATGGTAGCCCCACCTCCTTTGTAGATTGAATGGCCACATCTACCCAACACTTGCATGCGGTGCAGTAGAGAGGGGTAGAGGTGAGTTGTGGTCTCCTCCCAACATCACATATCACATGTGGGTGCAGGTCACCTGCCTGGCTTTGATTTCAGGAAACTGGATCCCTTCCAGGGGAAAACAGTCAAGAAGTTGTTTCCCACACACATCCCAGGCACTGCCACAGGTGTTAGGATGAATAAGCAACTGATGATTAGTCTGTGCAACTCAACTAAGTCTGATTTGACATCAAGCTCTGTACCACATGTAGAGACCCCAGTGTGAGCTGCTACTGCACTTCTACTCAGCCAAATCATTTGCAATGTAGATAGGGTTAGTGACTTCCAGAACCTGACTGAAATCCTACTAAAAATAAAATGAAACCACCCTCCACTTGATTGAATTGAGCTTCTCAAGTAATCCAAGTGATTCTCTATTCATATCTGTGTTTCACTTTGCTGACTATTTTCTGTCCAGTGTTACTTTTTAGGAACAATTATATGTAATCTCCAAGACAATCGTCTTGAATAGCAGAAGACCAACTATCACTTATTTGAGGACTCCATTCAACACCTGAAGTAAGTGATAAATTTCCACCAGCAATTGCATTTTCAGGCCAATCAGTGTGCCAGCATAACCCATTTTCAGTGTGGCATGGCAATTTTGTATCTGTACCATAATACTTATAATTAAGGAAACATTTGTTTTCTTAATCAAATTTTCATCATGTACCGAGATAAAAGCCATACAGAATTCAAAGTACCTTGCATCAGGTACTATTACCTGTGTTTATCATAATGGTAATTTTTACTTTAAAATATATCAAGTTAGTTGAATAAACATTTATTAAAAGTTTTTTAAATTATAATCTCCTTCACAGAGTTGTTAGCATTCTGACAACAACTTTAATTTCTCCAAGACCAGAGAAAATCAAATGGAAATCCACATGGTTGGTGTTCTCATCCTGTAAGTGTCATACAAATAAGATTGTATCTTTCCAGCTTTCTCAAACTTTCCTAGTGTTCAATGTCTTCTAGAAAACCATTATTTATAGTCAAAGGAGTTTCTTGACTTGTTCTTTGCAAACTTGTGGACAGAAGCTGTTCAAGCCTCTCATTTAACATACCTACTTTAGTAGCTGCTGTTAAAACATTTTCTTGAATTATTGTTGTAATGGAAAATACATCATCACTATTGCCGGATTATATATTTTCAGCTGTTTTTTCCAACCAACACAGAAAGCAATTCTCATCTTCTCTGTGTTAGTATAAATAATTGTACCATTTCTATCCATTGAGAGAAACATTACTGATAGGTTTTCTTCCCTAATGTACATCAAAAACTTCTTGTCCTTAACTTGTATGATCTGTAACTTTGTTGGCCAAACACCTTTACTTACACTTTTCTTGCTTCTCTTGCAAATTTATCACCATTCCTATCTTCTGATTTAAATTAATTTTTGTTGCGTCACTCTTTCTTCCAACTTTTACATGTGGGTTTTTGTATTACAGAACAGCTTTCACTTCAGCTGTGTTGTTTTGGTTTATAACAACTCTGGCTTTTAAGTAAAATGTTTTGAAACAGTTTGTAATTATCATTCACATTTTTCTGTTTAAATTCTCCCAGTAGATCTAGCTTATAATTGTTTTCAGCTTTACAAAGCTGGCCTTTTTAAAGAACCAAGAATCTATATTACTAGTTTGTATTTTACTCTTTTTGCATACAAATATAATCAAGACATGATCTTTTGCACATAAGCAGACATTTGTTTCAGTTCTGTAATCAATTTCTCTCTATATGTCCTAATTAGATTAAGTTTTAGCTAAAGAAATAAAACCTCTACTCACTCATAAGTAGAGGATGGACTCAAGGTTTTGATCCACATTGGGCAGAGAAGTTTGGAGCCCTGTAGTCCTGAGTGAGCATCCTAACCTCTGAATAATGACCCTTTGAACCCGCCCTCCTAACAAATCTAGCTTTTGTTTTCTAATTTTATTCTGTCTTAAAAATAGTGTTTTAAATGCTCCTAGTTTGCAGTTAATTTTTGTTGTCAAAATTGCATATTCATTTTCCTATTATTCACACTTAGAATGAGAAAAATATTCAAACTACCTCAAAAAGATGTTTTGGCTAAGTCACAAAGAAAAAATAATCTGTTCATATTTGTCTAATTATTGACAACCGCTTAATACTCAACTTGTTCATGGTATCTCGCCCAGCTTTGGTACTGTTCCGTGAAACATACATCCAGTTACCCAACACTGATGGGACAGGCATGACTAAACATGTTGGCATCATGTCCTTGGACAGCCTCATTCTTTCCTTGCTTGGGAGTCTGATTTTCTGCTAAGCAGAAGTGTGTTGTTCCCTCTTTTAAACTTCTTCTTCATTACGGCTTTAATATCCTCCTGGCTTTTCAAACCACCCGCTCAGTTAGTAAATTGTTTACCTTTCCTGTGAGTAAAATGTATCCAAACTTTACCTCCTCCTCTTCTTAGAGAAGGTAGACAAGCATGCTCAAAGCCATCCCTCTAACTTCAAATATGGTCAGCTTGCAGCACCCATCTATGTGTCACTTCTGGGACACTGTCTTCAGGTTGCTTCCCTCTCCTTTATGGATCCAAATGTATGTCCCAGGAGGCCACCTAACAAATTCAGGGCTGTCATCACAGTGCCTTTTCCTTTGAATCCAGGGAAATGAATCTTAACAAGACCAGTGGTTTAAGACCTCCTCTGCTTCTCTAAGTCCCTTGAGGTCTGCAATTGCTTCTGTTACCCAGTGCCATCCTCTGCTGAACCTTCAGCATACCATTCATGCAGAGGCCCTCTTTCAGACGTATGCCTCTCACTTCCATGGGGCTACATTCACTTCTGACAGTGATTCTGAGATTCTATCATGCATGCCTGACTAAATGGCCACAGTCGTTACTTTCAGATGGATAACTTGCACTCATCATCTGTGTTTTTGTCATTTCTGGCTTAGTCCTGTAGCACATCCTTCACATGGGGCTACATTGCAATTTAATTGGAAGCAGGTTGTGGCGTGGAAGGCAATCACACACCTGGGATGCGCATCTCTGCTCTGGGATCCAGGTCAGCTACTTCTGAGTGGCCTGACTGATTTGAATACGATGGTTTGGGCACAGGAAGCCCAAAGTCTCCAGGGAAGATCCTTCCTAAGACAAATACTCAGTCATGTATCTCTCAGAGATGCAGACCTTAGAAACACTAGACTGGATTATGTTCCCTTCGATATAATAGAGGAGGTATAGCCAGCAAGATACTCACAAAAAACTTCCATGGCTTCATAAATCCTTTCCTGTAGTCTGACACCATATGTATTTATTGCCTTTTAGACAGGCTACAGGACCCATGTGTTGGAGCAGCTCTTTGAGGAGCCTTAAGAGGACTGGTTGATGAATGGGGCTCCAGTGTCTATTTACTTCGGTTTGGTAGAAGCAGGGAGTCAATTATGTAGCATTTTGGTTTAGCAGTTGTAAGTTGGCAGAGTGCTCATAGCTTATATAAGAACATATTTTGTTTATTTTAAATATCTGAAAAAAATTTGAATAAATAAAATGATGCAGTTGGTGTAAGATTTATGATGTCCTGAATTTTCCATGATTTTAAGTGGTTGGGTTTGTACATGACGTGTTAGTCAAGTATGCAGCCCAATACCAGTCTTGTCTGGCTTTTGAAACAAAAGGTCTTTTGTTGTGGTGAATCATAGAGAAAGCTTTGCAGGTCCTATTTTTATGATGACACTTACAAGCAAGAATTCCCATAAAGTCCCATCATCTTTTCTGTAGAGGAAGGGTTAGGATTCATACAGCAGATACGTTGCTATCTGTCAGAGTCAGAAAGCCCAACACCAAAAAAAAAAGTAATTGCTGAATAACTTCACAGTTTTTTGCCATCATTTTCCACATAAGGTCTCCAATCTGCATCATTTAGCAATGAACAGAGAGAGAATCATGAAGTCTCTCAACACCATTCATCCAGTTACGTGCCCCATTAATTTTCCAATCAAACTAACTAACAACAAATTGACTGCCTTCTAAACCAAGCTCAGAACCAAAAGTTCTCTTTGTCCTGGTAATATTGAGAGTAGATTTATGAAAAAGACTCTTACTTAATAAAATAAACTGAATAGGCACATCATTCATGGATGTTGTACAGTCCTGTGAATGTAAATATATTCAAAACAGATACTCAGTTTAACCAACTCTTTTTACTTAAGTGTCCTAATAAAATATATCTTGAAGTCACCAGGACCCTTTCTGCTGGCTTCAGTAGACGTTGGAGTACCTTCTAAAAAACCATCAAGGCTCAACAGATGAGCTTTTAGAGGCTTTCCTGACTGTTAGGACAAGCTTTCCTTACAATAAATTTTGACTTCAGGAAGGCTTCCTAACACATTGCCAACAGGGCCATGAAATATTTGATCACAAATCCTTCCACACCAAACAGAAACCTACTAATACACTGGATAGCCACAGCTAGGTCTGGGAAACTCTTATGTAAAGTACTTTAAGGTAAATAGGGAAATTAATAGATTAGAAAAGAAATGTGTTGGGTGAGTTATTAACCGAGGTAATCCAGGCCTCCTTACCCTTGTGCCACCATATGCTCCACGTTCTTCCTTAAGCTTATCCTAATGTGTTTTCCTTAAGGCTCTTTTCCACTTCCTTAGTTCATGAAATAAAGCAACATTAGCTTGTCTCAGTGTTAACAGATGTTGCGAGGAATTATTTTAAAGTCACTTGTATCCTGTATCTCTCCATATCTTTCAGCTCAATTTCAGCAAATTTTAGGAGTTTCTGCCCAGGAGAAAAAAAAAACCAAACTACAGAGATTTACACCACACCCTCGCTATCATTAAATAAACCTAGCATCAAGCTAAATCACTGCAGTCCGAGTATTTTTATACATTTTAGAAGTCTTCTCACATCCTCTGTTCTCCCTTGAACTGGCAGGGATCCATTTTGGGACACAGTTCATACACTTCAGTGTACAGCTCTGATTTGGAAAATCAGAGAGTGGTGAAACCTCAGGGCAGAGAAAAGTGATTGCACTCACCACTCCCTGCCTTACAGACATAATAACAAACCTGAAGTTTCAGGAGCATAGCAAGAAGCGCTAGTGGATGTTGGTTAATTATTAATATTACTCACTGCCTTTGAGTCGTATTCCTTTCCAAATACAGCCTTCCTAGAAGAGAAATTCCAATCTTAGTTCAGTGAAGAGAAGAAGAAACACATAATGGGGAAATTTTAAAAGTGTGCCTCCAGTAAATTTAGTGGAACACTCAAAATTTTGGCTATATACCTGAAGCTGACATGGCACCAGCAGCACTAAGAGACTTTCATGATAGGTATGGACCCAAAGTTCAGTGATGGAGGTGGAAAAAAATCACATGTACTTCAACAGGCTGCAGTTTAAACCCCAGGTGATAAAGAAATTGCTGGAAGATACTTTCTGGGAACACTTTGTTTGAAGTTTTTAATGCCTTTTAGAAAAACAAAAACAAACAAAAAAACCAGTGAAATAAATATAACCTGTGCTTCATGAAATGTTCAATTTCTCCTTTGTGAGCCCATCTGCAGGGATCATGAAATAGTGTGAGCAGCCAATGTGTGACACTGATGCTTCCACAGGTTGGCCCCTTGGCCAGGACACAGCACCGTTAACACCAAGCTGTCAACATTAGGCTTCTCTAGGATGGAAGGAGTGGGCCCTACCATGAACACTGCTGCACCCTGAGGCTCAGACAGCAATGCACAGGCCCCTCTCTTTTGATGCAGCTTTTCTGTCTTAATGGTCTTGAGCTAACAGAGCTGGGATTTTGTCTTAGAAACCCACAGTTTTCAGTTCAAAGGTCTCCCATTCAGTGTTCATGGTCATCGGGGGGACAAAACCACCCCATTTCTTGCTTATAAAGTTGTCTGTGCAGTCTTAAATTTTCAAAGGCATACATAATCCAGCAATCACAGAAATGCTCAATGGAAAATGAATTTGCTTAACTATTTTTATTGTTTGTTCCTGATTCAGGAGTAATTTCATACAGTGGTTGGCTCTCTCACATCTCATTATTTTCAGAGAAAGCCTGCACTGAAATAGGACTGGGTACAGGTTATATTTTCCTCTGATTTAGGCTCCCCACAATTTCTCCAACATGAACAGTAGGACTGGAGCAGATTCATGTTAGGGCAGAATTTGGCCCACTGATGTCAGCCATTTGAATACACACACAATATGCTGTAAAAGCAAGTATTTATGAAGACTGAACCGTGAATGTGAAGAGAGGGGGCTGAATCATATTCTCATCATGAATAGTGATGACACCCTTTTATCCAAACAAAAGAACTAATGTCTATTGGAAGGATAGCCTGGGGCAGTTTTGCTTTAGGAGAACAAAGGCACTTGGTTTGTTGGAACATATGCGGTAAGAGTGCCGACAGATCAAGCAAAAAACACAGTTTAGCTAAAGAAGGACATTTAGATCTTAACTATGGATAGGACCAGGGGTCTGGCATTTACAGATTACACATTGGTTAATGAAATAGAAGCTGGTGACAAAAGTTCGATAACAATAGTAAGAGGGGCCAAAAAAAGGATCATGAAATGCACAGTTCTCACATGGTCACTGAGGAAGAACCATGGCTCACTCATGACTTAAAGGCCCACAAGCTATGCAGGGAAGTAGTATCTGGTCTGATACTGCTGAAAGAGGAAGAGCATTTCATTTCATGTGATGATGCCTTCAGCAGCACTTCAGCTTAAGAAAGAGACATTGGGAAGGAGCAGACATCAGAGCAGCCTTTAGTTCAGAAGGAAATTACTCAGAAAAATCAAATTGTCTTTTGCATGTCTATGCACACCAAGTGGTCAAGGTATTTCCTGAGAAACTCTTTTCCTCAAATGAAAGGCAGTGGCCTACACCCTGGCACTGCTGTTTCTCTTGGTCTCCTTTGTCACTCTGCTTTGGCTCCCTGTGAGAGGGCCAGAAGGAGGAGAGCAGGTAGCTCTCTTGGGCAAGGGCTTCACCCTTCAGGCTATGAAGGATGTCTTGGTTCTCTTGCTGAGGAGCACCATAAATATCACATCACTGTGGGGAAGTTTCAGTGCCCACCTCCACATCAAGACAGAAATGCCAGGAACTCCAGAGTATGTGTCCTGGCCCCAGGGCCAACCTCCACCTTGCCAAGAAGAGTTTTCTGAAGACACCAGGAGGAGCTGCATACTTTTAGGCCAACACATGGTCTTTCTTTTGACAGAAAATTTCGTTCTGTTCTGCAGTGTTGACCAGGCTGGCAGGTTGCTGGGTTTGCAAGCCACCCTCAGCCATTTCACACCTGGCTGCGTGACTGCACACTTGTTCCTCAGGAGCACTTGCTTGGAGGAGGAAGGTCCCCAAATACACGCCATAGCAATGCAGCATTTGTATGATTTATATGTGCATTTTATACCACGTACACGACGCATATATGTAATGTAGCCATGGCCCTGCCCTCCCCAGATGACACCATCACAGTGCAAACATCACGGCATCAGTGATGCCAAAACACAAACACCATAAAACAATCATCGCGCTGTTGGGGCTTTAAACATCACATCAACCCGGGCCCTAATTGGCTTAATTCATTCCTTTAGGCAGTGCTCCAGGAAAAAATAGCAAAAAAAAAAAAAGAGAGAGAGAGAAAAAGGAAAGAAAGAAAAAGAAAGAAAGAAAGAAAGAAAGAAAGAAAGAAAGAAAGAAAGAAAGAAAGAAAGAAAGAAAGAA
>JAWWMP010000001.1:53707458-53747354 GCA_035047865.1 Dendrocincla tyrannina
AAGAAAGAAAGAAAGAAAGAAAGAAAGAAAGAAAGAAAGAAAGAAAGAAAGAAAAAGAAAAGGAAAAAGAAAAAGAAAAGGAAAAAGAAAAAGAAAAAGGAAAAGAAAAAAAAAAAAGGAAAGGAGGGTAGTGTGTGGCATGTGCAGGTGGGGACTGTGGGCACCTAAACATCCCCTTTCCCTTGGGGTCCCCAGGAGGTATCTGCACTTTATTAAAACTGGCTCTTCTCATCCCTGATTCATGCATCTCAAATCAGGATAAACTCCTGTAACCACATTAGTCAATCCAGACAGATTCGTCCATTACTTAATGCATTACTCAGATTTCAGTAACAGAAGGTATGTGATCTAGAGTCAAGTTCTGTTATGCTTGGATGAAAATAAAAACACTAAAAAAATTCGTGGTCACTGCACCTGTGAAACAAGATTCACTGATTTTAGGAATGATGGCTACAAGTTTTTTAGCAAGTAATTAAAAAAACACGTCTCCATTTACGTTAACAGCTTTGTTCTGATGATCATGTCAAAGGCCTAATTGACTAGCAACGAGCTATCTCTGTCAACAGAAAGCAAAGTGACATTTTCCTCATCATTATTTTAGCAGCTAGGTTTGATCCTGTGCAGTTACTCCTACAGTAACAGGACAGCATAGAGGATCTGTGGCTGTTTATTAGGAAATCAAAACAGACAGAGGAAAAGCCAAAGTTAAGACAAAGAAATCATGCCCGCTATTTCATGATCAAATTTGGACAGAGGGAGAGAGAGAAGAAGAAAATAAAATCTGTAGCTGAGTGTTTTGATTTAAAGTCAAACTTATTTATCAGAGCTTGTGTGGGCATGAGCTTTTAATTCGTTTTTTTTTGCCAAGAAACATCTCCCAAAGGTTGCAAGTGATTTTAAACCAAAGGAAATTCATTTTAAAAGCTAACAAACCTCCACTGCTCCTCGCCCACTCAGTTTGGGCATTAGTGAATCCCTTGAGTCATCATCCACGGTTCTCAGCATCACACTTGCTGGCTGCTCGCTGTGGCCACTATGGTTGGAGGTATCCCTCCTGCAGGATACAGAGCTGTTTGCTGCCTTGCTGTTGCAGCTTAGGAAGGAAAGCTAGGAGGTGAGTTTGTGGGACTTCATATCTGCAGTCTTGTCGATGTGTGTGTTGAAATCTCCCAGGATGACAAGTCAGGGTATTTCATCACTATTGTCAACAAGGTATCAGTGAACTCCTTTATGAACCCTTTAGTCTGTAGAGGTCTGTAAATGAGCATAAAACTCTGTGTTAGCTTTGGCTCAAGTTTCTATTGTCAGATGAATGAATTCAAACCTTACTCTCAGCCTCCATTAGAGCTGCCAAATCCCACCCAGAGGAACTAACTGGGACAGCAAACTGCTTTATCAAACCTCTGTGCCCCTGCACTAAGATGAACTATTTTCCAAGTGCTGTGGATGATCTTCTTGTTTTGCAGAAAAGATCATGCACATCCAGGAAGATTCACACACAGCATAGATCCTTTCTAATCCTGCTCATCAAGTGACAGGAGGCTTCTTGTTTTGGGGGACATTATATTCATTCATGAATGGCTATCAAACACTCCAATGACTGTAATCAAATTGCATAGATTAGGTCTTCAGTTGCTCACCAGCAGGAACCTGGAAATATTGGAATTTTATTCCCCAGCATGCATCTGGCTGCATGTTTCTGGTTGGTTTGTTTCTTCCCTACCTTGCTCTGAAGTCTGACCACAGCTCAGTGTTTAAGTAGGTAGTACAGAAAATTGTCTCTCTTTTGTTTTGTTTTTCTTGAGGTGTGTCTTTTTCACATCTCCTGAGACAGAAGAAGTCACTTGAAGCTGTTTAAAACCTTTTAACTTTTAAAACTCCATTGTCAGCTAGGAGAAATCACTGTTCCTGGCAAAAATCCTCTCAGAAGGACTCAAGCTATTTGAGGGCACTTTTCTGACACCCATTCAGCCTGTATTCATATCTTCCCTAGGTCTGCCCAAGGATGGTTTGTGTCCTGCATGGAGCCCTAGATAATGAGGCAGACAGCAAGAATGTGAGTGCCAGCAGTACCCACAGCTCCACTGGTAACCAGCCAATGAGGGCCAACCCTGGCTAAATGAGCAAGACTGTAACCATGCTGCTAAGTGAAGAAAAGCACCCCTTTCCTTGCTTGTAATGCATGGGCTATATGTAAAAATAGCTACTAGTCGGCAGCAGTGTGTTGCTCACATGTGTGGGCAATACAACAACAAGTTTATTTTTGACCCCCTTTCTCCTATTAGCTCCTCATCTTTGATTTTATGTGGGTTATCCAAGGATGAAGGTTATCTGAGGACTTATTTTCAGCAACAGATATTTTTAAAGGGCTGGAGGTTATCTGAGGTTTAGCTTGAAAATAACAGTACTTTGGAGAGTTTGCAACCCCGCCTAGTATCATTTAGTTGAAGATATGCCCACATGCACAACTAGTCAATTCACTCTGGTAATTTAACAGCGTTGTTGAATTCTTCACTGATGCAATGGTTTCACTTGCCAGCTTTTATAAATAACACTTTCTAAAAATCTCTGTTTACCCAGGACATCCTGGCTAACAGTGTTTTGGCACAGGGTACTCGTTCCCTCATCATTTTGTAGCAAGACCTCAGCAAAGCAATACACACAGACATGAAGCTGTCAGCCCATACAAAACTCCAGTTCAAAACACTGAGTAAAACCTTCCTCAATAGCACTCACTATTAAACCACATTAAAACTATTCTTCACCTTCAGCTCTGTCATCCCAAAAGATTCAAGTTCACGGTCTCGGGTTTTATCTTCAAGGCACCCAGTGGTGACAGACTGAGACACCTAAAGTTCACCTAAAGCTAAAGGATGGTTCGCAAGTGCACTCCTGACATATTAAAACTGCCCACAACAGGGCAAAACCCTGGGTGGAAACACAGGTTTCCTATAGGCAGATCTTAAAATGTGCAACAGACTCACCAAAATTTAATGGGCTGGATAAATCCCATTACAAGCACTTTGTGAGTAGACACTTGTTTAGCTTCTTTTTATTTCTAAACACCCCAAAGCAATGTTGATGAAAGAAAACAAACTGGAAAGACTGTGATCCCCTCTGACAGATCCTGAGGAGAGGAGGAGGAAGCTGCAAAGGGCAGAGTTAGTGACCTTGTCCAACACCATCTGGATGGGGCTGGAATACCCTGGTGATGAGACCAAGCTTGCCCCAGGCGAGTTTCACACCAGAGTGTGGTGGTACATCTCAGGCTGTGGAGCGAGCTGGAAGAAACATCTCCGGCGATGCTTCAGGCAACCTCCAAAACTGCAAAAACAGGTACAAACTGAGCCCCTGTATCTCAATACCTGAATGTAAGCAAACATCGGCAACTCACCCTTTCTATTGAAACCCACATTTGCTTTTGTTTTAATTGTGCTGCTGAAGAGAGGACACTGATGTGGTTAGTAATAGCATATTGAGAGGTCAAGAATTCAATCTGTTCTAGAGAGGCCTACCGCTGGTTCTCTTGGCAGGGCTCGCACGGGGCTGCCGTCAGCCAGTCCCCAGGAAGCATTCTCGCTCACGGAGCAGGGGGCGTGCAAGTGGCCAACATTCAGGCTTGGCTGCCTCACCAGAAAAAGGGTTTCAAAATGTCAGCTCAGATCAACCTGAATCATTTTCCCAAGGCACAAAGGGATGGAGGGGGAACTGAAAAGTGTCCTATACTTCTGTTTCACATCTCACAGTTTCATTTTCAGTTACTGGAATGAAATGTAGAGGGAACAAAAGGCCAGGCAGGTCCTATACATTCACTATGCCATAGCCTAGCTTTTAACTAGTCCAAGATATGAGTTATTCAAATTCACTTATTTTTCCTCATTTTCTGAAGAAATTTGATTCCCACTTCCCCCATTCACACCATAAGACTGTCTCCGAAACCTTCTTATGCCTTTCTGGGCATGACCCACCAGTCAAAGCAAGCTGGTCCCCAGGATGGACCAAAGATTCTCTTTCCAGGGTATAGAATGGGGAATATACTCATTGTGGATTTGCAGCCACTCAGATGCAACTCTAAATGATACCTGGCTGACACATTTGCTGCATATTCTATTTACCTTGTGATTGTGAAGGTGTAAGGACATCACCACAAGTTTGAGGAGTGCCCCCTTGCACACACAGCTTCAAGCCCAGGGATTCATTATTCATTCAAGATGACTGTAATCACGTGAATGGAGTGTCTTGTTTCATCTTGCGTTTTTTTAAAACTTCAACTGGAGAGAGGCAGTCCATTTCAAAGCCCCAGGCTTTGGCCCACTGCTCCACACATCTGAAATCTGATGCCTGTGTTTGGTATAAGGCAAATACTGTGAGAGTTTAAACCTTGCTGTAGTCCAGTTCCACAGGGTACTAAACAGCAGCATCTAATCAGAAATAGCCTTTTGGGGTTGCTATGTATGATGCTGGGATTATGCAAAACATTGCATTAGTCTAAAAAGGAGAGATATAAAAGCACTTGGAAAAAAAAGGTCTTTCTAAGAGCAAGAGGGAAAAAAAAGAGCAATGAAGACAGCAAACCATCCTCCTGAAGGCACCAGTATAGGAAAGGGCAACATTAAGTGCAAAAAGAGACTTCAACATATGCTATGAGGGAATTGTTCAGCATCAAGAAGGCAGAGAAACAGACAGATTTCCCTTAAGAAACATGTCATGGTGCTGTGTTCAGTGTTCAACACCCCCACGCCCTGAGCAGCAACCAGAAACTCTTAACCTTAATGTCAGTACAGGCACAGAAATGGCTTTCCTAAGTTACAAAAACAGCCTGGGCTCCAGGGGATTCCCTGTCCCTCTGAGCACTTTGTGCCCATCTGTGTTGCAGATAGCAATTATTATCTCATCCAAGAGAAAATGAGCAGCATTTGCAAAGAAAAGGCAAAAGAACAGCAGGCTTTGCCAAGCCAAAGAGGGCTCACCAACAAGAAGATGGTTATTTTCCAATAAGGGCCTATTTTTGCTAAAATATGGCAAAATGTGTGTCATTGTGAAGGGCCACACATGTACATCACTTACAAATATTGGCATCTATGTGATATATAGCCTTTGTTCCTGTGGCAATTTCGTTTAAAAGAAAAATATGTACCACTAACTCAGTATGTTTTCTTAGAATCTGAGGCTTATATTAGCATAACAGTGTCTTAAGCATCACTACAGCTAAGCTTGTGTCAGCACTTCCATTGGAACTAACCCTCTTCAGGACTGTTTGGATGAAGCAGGATGTGTAAAGGACCATGGAGGGGCAGAGTTTCAGTCTTAATTACTAAAGCATTTGTTTTCGTTAAATCATAAGATGTCCAGGCTTCTTGGCCTCACATTTGATCAATCATGACTTAAATCCTATTCTGGGCAGTGGTGGTTTTTGTGGGTGGGATTATGGCTATCTTTTCATAACTAGGAAAATAATCTTGCCAAATAACATGATTTTAACATTAGTTTTGCAGTATGCATTGCTATTCCTGAAGACCCAATTTTTGGCTTTTGTGAACTTCTGAGAAAATCCTATTTGACTTTTGTTTATTTGTTTGCTGCTCTGTTGAAAAATATTTAAAACTTTAAAGATTCCCATACCTTAATTCAAACATCAGAACTGCAAAAATATTCTTTTTAACTAAGATTTTTGGCCTCTAACTTTTCATAGTTATAGGTTGAATATATATTTTCAGCCTATTATATTATATATAAGGTATACCTATATAAATATCATTTAGATAGATAGATAGATAGATAGATAGATAGATAGATAGATAGATAGATAGATAGATAGATAGATAGGTAGATAGATAGATATATTCAGGTTGACCTATAAATAAATATATTTAGCAAATATTTTCAGCCTTATAATCGTCAAAGGTTATAGGTCTGTGACAAGACTTGTGACATGCAACAAAGTTAAACTGACAATATTAACAGGGTATCTCAGTAGAAAACTCAGAAAACTCTGCAGTTCAACCTACACAGCAACTGTAATTGAAATGGGCTTTCCGGCTTGCAATGCAATTACAAATTACAGAAAGAACCGAAGTTACATCCATGGCTGCCCAGGGTTTCCGCTGGGTTTGAGTACAATGCACATGTCCAACAAAGAGGCAGTCCAGTATCAGAAGTCTTTATGGACAGACAGCTCAGACGAACTAGAAGTCACTACAGGATAAGAGGGTGGATGTGACTATATAGAGGAGTATCTATGTATCTATTCTGATATGTATCAGAAAAGAAATTTCCACATAAATTCTGACTCAGTCTATTACAACTAGAGAGCTTTTGGTATGAGGTTTTACATAATTTGGGGAATATATTTCCATATAAATCTCTAAAGGCAAAAGAAGGAGGACAGTAGTAAAATTCATATACAATCACTATTGATAGTGTCTGACAAGCCTAAATATTTCTCTAATATTCCATATTGTGCTAGTGAGTGGCAGATGCAGCAGGTATGAAGAGCTGTTTCATTCTAAGAAATCCTTCATCTAATATTAGAGAGGATTTCATGCGTCTTTAATAGGATTTCAAATGACAGCCTCAATAATCCTTTAAAACAGAGGAGAGACAAGTTGGGAGATACCCACAAGTATCATTACTACCCTCCTTGTGGATGCTTCTTTGGGGTAGGAGAATAAATGACCTGGTTTTCCTTTAGAAGGGGAGGTGGAGAGAGAGAGATGTTATTTCTAAGTGAATGGGAAAAAAAAACCCACAACGTTGAGTGCAATTATCAGATCCAGAGGAGAAGTCACAACATTATGTTCATAACACTTGTCACTGCAAAGATAAACAACTCTCCTGATAGACCACAAGAGGTTTGTTGTGCTGCAAATTAATGTCACAGACCAAGGAGGACATGGGCACAACCAGCCCTGGGCAAAGGGACCTGTCCCCTACCAAGCACATACAAAAAGGGGAGCAAGGAGGCTTTCCTTTCTTCCCTTCAGTCCAGGGCCGTAACACAAAAGAAGGAGCAAGTTCTAATCCCTCAGATCTGGAGAAAATGGTACGTGCTATCTCCATAACAGAAAACAATTCAGAGGCATGGAGCTAGATAGCAAGATGTTGGACATGTGGCTTACAGCCAAGTGCCAGACCTGGGAGGTGGCTGGAAATGCTCAAAACCACCTATTTGCCCCCTGTTTCCTCCTCCCCCTTTTTCCAGCCTCGGGACATTGGTTTTACTGGGCTGTTTTTCAGAGGTGTCTGTTGATTGAAAGGGAAGCCTGAGCACCTGACTTCAGCAGTCTGGATTGCCCATCTTGGGTAGTGCAGCTCCCAAGTTATGTGTCAAAACCAGCACGTCTGGCTCTTGTCCTGCTTCCTTGCAGGGAAAGAGAACACGCGGCTTCAAAATAAAGAGGAAGCGCAGATCAATTCTCAGCACTCAGTCATGTCCGTAGCACCTTTACAACTGACTCCTTCCCCTTTAACAGCACCATTTCTTGAAAACCCCTGCTCTTTTCCGTCCTTGGTTATTTTATGGCTGTGAATCTCCCTCTAAAATGAAAATAATGCACATCACAGTCTTCTTTGTTGCAGTGGCTTTGACATGCCAAGTATTTTCATGCACATTAATAAAGCAAGAATCGAGAACTGGCACAGCTTTCTCTTAGTTCAGTTTGTGCTTTTAATACTTGTTCTGTGGATGCAAGCCTTACTGTCAGGTCCATTCTTTATGAGATGGAAAGAAGCTCTTCTATTCTTATAATGGCTTTCATTGAAAAGCAAAGCCACTTCTCTGCATTTATTTAAGTCCAGAGCTAGAATAGAGACCAGCATGATGAATTTTAAACAGAGTTCACATCTGGTCCAGAAACCACAATCAATTTATTGCTGTATCTGAAACATTTTCAGCATCTGTCATATAATATATTTTCACACGTTTCTAACAAGACATTTTCTTGGACGTAACATAGACAGGTATATCTGTCAGTTCAATTTCATGCAAACGAAACAGAAGAATTTTTGGCATGGTTTGTTATACTGTCTTTGGAGCAGTGTAACTATCATGTGAAAAGGGTATTATTTAAGGATGCCAGAAGCTCAGCAATTTCTTCCAAAATGTGGAACTACTGACTACACAGCAGATTTTATTTTTTTTAATCTATACCTTCCTTTTTTCCATTTTGATAGAATCCATTATTCAATGAATTTGAGAGAGAGGTGTATACTTCCATATTATAAAACCTATCTTAGCCCATTCTGGGAACTCTCACATTTTACGTTAAAGTGGAATCTTCCACTCATGATGGACATTTAATCACAACTTTATTCAAAGTTTTATTAAAAATAAATGGCAGTACAAATCATATTAAAATTCTTAAGAGCTTCATATTTTCACCCAAACCTGTCATGGACTTTCCCACACAGAACCACAGATGTATCAAATAGCTTGAGAGCACTGCAGCCCTATAAATAGGTATGCCAATTTGCCCCCATATTGGCCCCAGTACAACCATTTACCACCTCATTTTTGGCTACATAAACTGCCTCTAAGCACTTTCTCATTTGAAAACCCTGGGGTTCCTGTAAGAACACTGCATCAGCAGACAAAATCCTGCACTCCTCACCCTTCCCCCTGTGCTCACATAAGACCGTCCACAAGCATTACCTCTCTGATGAGACAAATAAAAGGTAGTCAACAGTCTGTGATGAGTATCATGTCCTAGCAATAGTTTACTTGGTTTGGTTGCCGTTTATTATCTCAATGTGATTAAGCCAAGATGAAGTTTGTTGGGGTATACTGGGGTGCACCCACAAGTGAGCAAGCCCACGCTTTTGCTGTAAGCACACTTGAGAAGTGGGGAGTCATATGGGCCTGCTGCACAATAGTCTCCCACTGTGGGAGAAAGACCCTGAGATGATTAAACATCTGTTCCTATTAAATTAATATCTGCCATAATTAAGGGTGACATTTAGCTCCTTGAACCAAGAAAGAGGGCCATACTTGACTACCAGGCGTAGAGAAAACAACATCCTCGCTGCCTGGCAGAGAGGTTTTAGTCTTTTGAAATTGGCTTAGATATTGGCTATAAAATTAAGCAAACTAACTTGTAGCTGCAGAAAACACGCAATCAAAACTGCAGGAGGAGGTGGAGGTTTGTAAGCAGTGACTGTCCAAGGCTGTTCACACCACAGAGGGGATGCACACAGAGCCATGGTGCCACAGGGCTTGGTGGCACCATGCAACAGGACACCATGGACTGGAGGATCACTGATGAGCAACTGAATCAGATTTTTGGGTTTTAGTGATCCCATACTAGTATTTGCTTATTTACTCAGCTTTACAGGGCTCTTTCCCTCACTGGACAAAGAGGAAAATCTTGCAAGGAGTGGAATAGAAAGCAGCAACTTCCCCTGCATCCCCATGTGTCCTGTACCTCAGGGATGCTCAACTGTTTGTTTTCCCATGGCAAAATCTACATACAAAGTGACAGTGCAGGGATCAAGGCAGGGCGAAGTGGGTGCCTGTTTGCTGGGCTGTGGAGCTCTCAGGCTGGTTGTCTGTCACCTCTGAGTTTCTTCCCCAGGAGCTCTAGATAAGGCTTGAGTCAAACATGGAACTTGAAAAAATATCAATTTGATTTCTATTGCATTTTAATTAGTAATAGATGTTCTATTGACTTTCTTAATTAGCCTGGGACAGTTTGAAAATTTCCTTTTATGAAGCTGAGTTATTTATCTAATTTGAAGACCTTGTTCTGTTAAGAAATCTTAGGAGCATGATTCATACTATCACTGTTGTTTTATTTTTCCTCCACTATGAATCCAGGTTTTCACAAGCAGATTCTCTCAAGACATTTCACGTGGGATTTGTTCCACAGTAAAAATAAATATATTTCCAGTGAATATGCCACAAGAATCTTGCCAGATCCTTTGAATAAGTTTAACTATTTCACTACTAAACAGCATAGCAAGTGCCCAGCAACTCCGTGCCCCATATATGCCTAATTAAAGGTGTGTATCAAATTAAAGTGCTGGTACCTTAGTGAGACACAGTTCTTCAAAGAAGCCCATAAAAGTTATAATGGCACAAGTTACAAGGGCAGCAAAGTGTTAAAGAATTATACCTCACATTGTGGCATGTCCTGATTTAAAAAGTAAAAATTGGATTTTCTTCATGGGAGAAATTAGATCATATCTAATATTTACTTAGAGCTTTTTCAATAATTATTTCCAGTTATTTTAGCCTGAAAAAGAGGACACTGCTTCACCTGTCACTTTGAAGGGCCCTATGGTCCCTATTTAATTGCAATGTTTTAAAATAACTGCACGTTGGCTTTTAGTACCAAGCTACTCAATAAAATGCAGGACTGATG
The DNA here is from genome assembly GCA_035047865.1 of Dendrocincla tyrannina. Lineage (NCBI taxonomy): Eukaryota > Metazoa > Chordata > Aves > Passeriformes > Dendrocolaptidae > Dendrocincla > Dendrocincla tyrannina. The sequence goes on from JAWWMP010000001.1 coordinate 53,717,817, forward strand.
GGTTACAGAAAATCACCTGTGGAAAGAGCAGATTTTTATCTTCCTCAAAACACTGTGATATGTGTTGCCAAGATTTACAACTTCCCTAGAAGCTGGAAATCCAACTTTCTCCAAGGCACAGAGAAGTCAATGACTGCTCTGCAGTGAGAAAGGCAAATCTATGGAAGAAAACAGACTCTTGAGGAAGTGGAACATTTACATCTATTTACACATCTGCAGTCATTTGGGACAACTGACGTTCAAAAAAGAAAATTCTCACATCTTTCTCCCACTTAAGTCATAAATAGTTAAGACAAGGTCCTCACCTGTCTTAAATTTTGCTAGTGTGCTGTAAAGAGGTCACAGGCAGACAGGGACTGACTTGAGAAGCAGATGGAGACAGGAGCTGCAGATGGATGGTACAGAGTGGCAGGAGACAGCTGAAGGGGTTAGCACATCACCCAGTGTGTCCCGTGGGCAAGTGTCAGGTGAGTGGGGCACTGAGCATGAAATCCTGGCACACCAGTGGCAAGCATTTCTAATGGCCAGGCTGTGATTTAACAGACAGGTCTGAGCCTGCATCAAAAAGCAGATAAGCAGTGCCAGGCTGAATCAGACTAGAAGCTGCACAGTTGTGTTTCGGGTTGCAAGTATTTTAAATCAAATGCAATGATCAATTTTCTCCTCTCTCCAACTGTGCAGTTCTGCAAAATGTTTTTACTGTCTCAGCCTTAAATATTGATGCTGAACATATGTATAGTGTGACAATCCACAGGCATTTTGTGCTTTAATTTTGCAGTGATAACTCAGCTGTCTCCAATACCTTTCATGCTGCACTAGTTGTAATTTAGTGTTAAAAATCCTGGGACCCCTGTATTTCTTCAGCTTTTATTCAAGTTGTTGTTCATACACACTGCGCTTGTTTCCTGTCACTGCACATCTTGAAGTCATAGAAAATTCATGTGAGTACCCAATTTGTCTGCCATGAGCCAAGTTTGTGAGTTAAAGAAAGACCACTTACACACCTCTCCAAAAAATAATACAGTCCATACATCCCCAGTCTCAAAAATGTGACGTCGTCTACCATAGCCAGAATTATGAATGAATAGGAACACAAAAGGCAAAGACTCATTGTATGGCCTTTGCCAAGAAAGCTCCATAAAATTGCTTCCACTGCAACTTCTAACCAAAAGGCAAGTTAACCACTGCATCTAAATTGCCCACTCATCTACCTTGAGTAGGCCGGGTCACTTTCTCTAACACTGCCTGGGGTTTGGTTGTTTGTCAGGCTGGGTCTGGTCTCAGTGGGTATTGCCCGTACATGTAATTCACAGCAGAGAATCTCCTGAAGCTGCCTCAGGTTGTAGGCATCAAAAGGCTCTAAGGGAAGAATAGACTTCATATTAATGCCTGCAGCTATGTCTGATTTCCCACAACTGTTCAACAAACGGTGTTCCTTTGTAGGAGAGGTTTGGCTAAGTGACCACTGAAGACAGTCGTGTCCGGCTGATACACAACACAAAGCAAATTTTTTTGTTTGCATGCTTGCAGTATCAGGACTCAAACTCATCACAAGAACTAAGCAAATAATTAGGGTTTTTTCATCTCACTGGCCAAAACTTTTTCGGGATTTACCAAAACCAAATAATTTTCAGCATCACCACCCAAAACAAAACACTTCAAAACTTCAATCTAACAAAAGATTTTTTTCAAACAAAAGTAAATACAAAGCCTTTTGTTTTCTTGGGGAGTGGAGAGAGGAAGAGGAAAACTTTATTATTTTTCAATTAAGGCTAAGTCAGCCTCTAAAAATAGAAATCTCAAAACAAATGCAAGAATTATTCTTTTTTCAAATATCAAGTTCAAATGTTTTGATTGCTTTTCTCCTTTCCCTCCTAGAAAATTTTAATCATTTAAAAGCACATTTTTCAGCAATAAAAAGAAATATAAGATTTCATCCAGATCCATTCTTGAACTGTTACTTAAAAAAAAACAAAACACACAAAAAAAAACACCAAGAAAAGAAAAGCCCTTTGCTCTCCTGTCACTCAATCTGCAGCCCACAGATGACTGGGATCAACACTACAGTTGAGAGTAGTCTGCAAAATCAGTGCAAAACAGTGCACTTGCAATGCAACATGGTCACAGTTTTCCATGCAACCAGTGGGTGTACAAGTGTTTTCCAGGAGACTAAGTCAGAGCTGGCTCCCTGCTGCTGAAGGTTTCTAAGACGATCATCCTTAGGATCTCAAATTCTTCTGATGAACCTGTTTGTTGAAATTACAGGTTTTGGTAAAACATGTGTACTCACAAACATATTGGGTCTTGAGTATCTTACCTCTATCCCTCTTCCCCTTCCAACTGGTAAACACCAGAGGGACACAAGATGGCAGTAGGTTTTCTGGGTTTCCTTTTTTTTTACTGAAGGTTGGGGTGGTTGTTGGTCTGAAGAAGGCTTTTCTACTACATTAACTCAGAATTAATTGTGTGAACATACCTGGCAATTATCCAGTTATGAGCAGAGAACAGAAATACAGAGAAGGCCTGTTTCTCATCGCTGACTCTGACCTGTGTATGGGCACAATGGTGCATGTCACCCAATGCACCTGGCAAATCTCATCACAGTGTCAGGCAATATGTGTATCCACCTCTGATCTGCTCAGACATAGACATCCAGAGTTAGAGGAGAATTCCACCCACAGATACTTCCAATGGCTGATGTGAAAAACAAATACAGAAGCATTCACTGTGTGCTCCCCATTTCCAAACCATTTATGTATTTTATTCAATAATCATGTAAGTCGGTCACCCCAGAGTCCTCAACCTCCAGCTGAGAGATCTAATCCCCAGGCTTCAGGGGGAAGCACCCTTCTTCTGTAGCACAACAACTCTTTGTATTGGGTTTGTGTGCCCAGGTTCTGGTAGCACGGGGAGCTACAGGGGTGGCTTCTGTGAGAAGCTGCCAGAAGATTCCCTGCTGTCCAGCAGAGCCAATGCCAGTTGGCTCCAGAATAGACCCATCACTTTCTACGGCCCAGTCAATCAAGAATGATGGGATTGCCTCTGTGATAACATATTTAAGAAGGAAAAACAAAAAAAGAAGTTATGGGGCAGATGTAATTGCAGCCAGAGAAGAGTGAGCACATATGAGAGGAACAACTATGAAGACATCATGGCCAGTGGAGACGGAGGGGGAAGAGGTGCTCCAGGCACCAGAGCTGAGATTCCCCTGCAGCCTGTGATGAAAACAATGATGAAGCAGCTGTGTCCCTGCAGCCCATGGATGTCAACAGGAGTGCAGAGATTCACATGCAGCTCCCGGAGAAGAACCACACCAGAGCAGGTGGATGCCTGTAAGGAAGGTTGTGAACCCATGGGAAGTCCATGCTGGAACACGCTCCTGTCAGGGACCTGCAGACCAATGGAGAGAGGAGCCTATGCTGGAGCAGGTTTCTTGGTAGGACTTGTGACTCTGTGAGGAACCCATGATGAAGCAGGCTGTGCCTGAAGGACTTCACCCTGTGGAAGAGTGACCCAGACTGCAGCAGTTTGTGGAGAACTGTTGCCCTTGGCATGGGCGCTCGTTGGAGATGTTTGTGGAAGACTGTCTCCCACGGGAGGGTTCCCATGCTGGAGCAGGGGAAGAACTCTCCCTTAGAAGTGGCAGAAACAACATATGATGAACAGACTGCAACTCCCATTCCTATCTCCCTGCACCACTGGGGGAGAAGGTAGAGCCCAGGAAGGAGGGAGGGGTGCGGGGAAGGTGTTTTTAAGATTTATTCTACTTCTCTTTATCCTGCTCTGATTTTGTTTGTAATAAATTCAATCAATATCCCAAACCTCAGCCTGTTTTGCCAATTACAGTATTTGGTGAGTGATCTCTTCCTGTCCTCATCTCAACTCATGAACCCTTCATTATATTTTCTGTCCCCTGTCCACTTGTGAAGGGAAATGATAGGGTGGCTTTGGTGGGCACCTGGCATTCAGCCAGGGTCAACCCATGGTAGATTTTCTTCCTACAGCCTGATCAGAGAGATGAAGCTGCTGTGCTGAAGGATGAAAGTTGCATGCACAGATCCCTTCACAGTGGAAATGAACAGTGCATCCTACCAGATCATGGTCCTTTTAACATCTAGAGGGACATTTCGTGTATTGAGCGGCAACACACGCACCATGCCATCCAACCATGATGAGATGAGAGCAGCCCTGGGAAAACACAGAGATATGACCCTGGGATGCACTAGTGAAAATCCAGTGAAGTCAAGTAATAGCACTTCTAAAAATAAAAAACAGGGTGCAAGTTTTGAGGACCCCTAGGATTTGGACACCTAAATTCCACCATATTTTTTCTTTAAACAACTAAACTTTTAGCTGCTCATTTGAATCACTGAGTCTTAGATTCCAACACTCATTGGCTGATAGTGGTCTGCCAACTGATTCTGTGGGGATAAGAATGAACACCAAAACTTCCAGGCTTTGACAACTGCCACCTTCATGGTGGGTCCATACATTAAGAAGTACACTAATCATCACAGATTGGAGCTGTGCTTTAGCCACTGTGAACCGCACAGGAGAGACAGCTATAAACATTAATGTGGTATATTGACCTGCAACTGTTTTAAGGGAATTGTCTGGTCTTAACGGTTACTGTAAAAGTTGTGTAGTAGGGAATGAACAAACAATTTTCCAAAGGACCTCAGCTAGCAGTCACGTGCATCACTCTACCCCTGCACCTCTACTGACTTCTCCAATACACTCTAAGACATTTCATTCCCCAGTTCAGTCCTACTACACTGCATTTCCTTTGTACAACATAAAGGAAAGACACGTGGCAGACACAAAAATCTGAACTGGGAAGCTTCTGAAAGCTGTTTGCTGAATGACTACTTGAGATGATTTTGTCCCAGGAAAATCATACCTTTCAAAGGACAATATTTTCCATTGGGAAAAAAACTATCAGTGAAGTGCTGCTGGAATTGAAACATAAGTCAGCAGTCTCAGTGAAGAAGCAAAAAATTGATGATCAGTTTGTCTTTTTTTTTTCACAAACTGTTCTTTCCACATCAAACCTCAGACATCATAGCAATATGAAGAAAACTTTCAGATCTATAGCAAGGTGTTACAACAGAGCAAGCTGCTTTTCAGAGCCGGAAGTCTGGCTCCTTTAGCAAGCACTACCACTAAAAATCTGTTTTAAAGGTTATAGAAAGCACACTCTAGCCAGCCTGACCCAAAACGTGAAATCAAATAGACTGTGTAAGTTCAGTATCAGAAAGGCTGGTGAATAATCAGTGGAATGGAATCTCTGCCCAGAAAAATACCCTGTCTATGGAGCAATGCTGCAGACACCCCTGAACAGATGGGACCCAGAAAGGTCTATGACATCTAGAAATGAAAATAGTTTTTACCAAAAAAGAAAGGCACCAAGATCACAGGCCTGATTCTGATCTCACCTTGTTGTAAATCATAAGTCACTCCATTTAGGCTGGAAGTCAAATCAATTTAATACCCTTAATTTTTAGGGAAGGATAATTACTTTATTCCCCCCTTTCCAATTTGAAGCAGCCCATCAAGCATCCAGCTGCCTGCAGACCGTAAAAGAGTATTTCTCTGCATGAAACCAACCCTTCTCCCTCTTTTAAATCCCCTGCCCTCTAGTAAAACACTTTAATAATGTGTAAGACCTATTTTTGTTGGGGTATGCCCAGTTGTCCTAGACATAATATAGACTGTCTCCCAGTCCAAAATCAACTCAGGTGGCCACTGTGAAGCCATGAAGTCAGAGACATGCAGCATGGGAGCACCAGAAGTACCTTTTAAAACAAAAGGTAGGTCTTTCCCCATTCTGTGTCAAACACCTGCAGGCAATGGAGATTCAGCTAGCAAGTAGCTGCCTGGCCTGTTGTTGGCCTCTGAAGACATCTGTCTCTGAAGGACTCTGAATTTAGGTCACATCCATTTTCAAAACAACTCAATTTCTTTGTGGAAAATTTAAAAAATTGCTCCAAGATATATTCCTTCCTACATCTGTCAGGGTAATGTTACACATCCTGATCTGCGTGAGAGATGAGCAAGCTCACAGACGTGTCTTGGTTTTGAGCCAGACACTACCAATGCTAAAACGTGCAGCTTCTGTGTCTAACCCAGCATCCAAACTGAAATTATAAAAAAATATACAAAACTCTCGAGAGAACCTGTGGGATTCTTACCTCTTCTCTCACTTGCCTTGTTGCAATAGTATTAAACCCTATCCAAGCAGGGTTAATGCTATCTTTTTAATTTAAATGAAAATGTTCTCCTTTTCCCATGCGAGCTTGTAAAGTCATGGGAACATATTCTGCTGCCTTCCTGACATAAATCAATGAATATATTGGAGGGACAGGCCAAAAAATATATACATTTCTTGCCCTTCAGCTCTATTTCACCCATAAGCATTTGCCCACATCCTGGAAGAGAAGAAATGTTTTCTTTCCATTGAATTTCCGACTTTCATATTTCTACAGAAGTTGGCCATCACCACACAGTTGATATTAACAACTTGACTCAGAATCTGTAAGGAAGAGAAACTCTTTTAACAGAATGACAATTATAATTCATCCAAAAATACTTACAAAGAGGATAAAGTGAAATACAAGTAAACATTTTTTCTTGAGGATACTGTCTAATACAAACTCCTTTCCAGTATGACTCTCCTTCAAACATACCTTTATTTAACATGGAATTGGCAACTTATTCATCCTACTCCTGTTCAGAATATGCACAAATTCATTGCCTTGAATATAACAAAAGACTAAAAATCTATGGAAAACCAGATATTTCTTGGCCAGCAATGTGTAAACTGTGACAGTTTATAAATTCAGACTGCTGGGAAGTGCAAGTTTATGGTCCTTACTAAACTACTACATACAATAGTTACAGGCAAATGTTAAAAAAGGTAGGCTAGAAGGACAGAAAAATCAGAATTTAAATTAATTGCATGTAACATGCTGCAAGATACATCTGTCATTCCTGGGGACCATTGTTCATCTGGGGGCCTGTGCATGCACAGTGAGCCTCAGGGCATGATTCTTTTCCATACCTTTCATAACAAGTATATTTCTGTAAAAAGGAACATTTTCCATTGCCTTATCTCCAGACTTATCTTGAGCAAACCCACTCGGTTTCCAAAGCGCACCCCAAAGAGTTCTGTGGCTGTGATTTAGCATCTTTCTGCTGTCAAAGGAACCTGTGTGACTCCAGCTCCATTAATAGGAGCGTGCAATCTTTACTTAATTCACCCTTAAAGTAACCCTCAGAGTAGGCAAGGGCACTGCCCCTCCTCCCCGATGTAGAGAATGGTATCTCAGGAAAATCATTGTTGGGACATTGTTCAGACAGGTTTTGACACCTGAATATCTCCTGCTGGACAACTCTTCCTTACAGTCTCACCTGTTGGTCTGAAGGACCCTGCATACTAAAATACCCCTACCACCTCACCTGGTGGTCTGAAAAACCCACTCTGTGCCAAAACAACCCTAACAGTTCATCCTGATGGTCTAAAAGATCCACTGCACCAAAGAGTTCCTGGGCTTCAAAGATCTGTGTGGGTCCTGCTCAGTTAGAGTCTCACTACTCTTGGTGCAACACTCAGAAGTGCTTTGCTGAAGATGACATTTGGGGAGCCTGGGATGGCTCAGTAACATTAGTCCAGACCCACTATCTGCATTGGATCCCACACATGAGACAAAACAACAGCATTACCCTCAGCCATAACGAGCCACTGCCATGTGTTCTCACCTGCCCTGTTGGCTTCGGTGCCCCCCTTGCACTTCCAGAGGTCTGCACGCAGCTTGCACCTACGACTGACTATTTTTGCTCAATTCAGCCACATTGCTCACCCTCTTGGAGTGCCTCCGCTGCTTCCCCAAGACAGCAAACATCCTGCCCAGACCTATACAACACTTGTTAGCCCACTGCAAGGTTTTTATTTTCTTGACAAGTAAATCAAGAACTTTTTTTCAGACATTTGGCCTCAGTCTTCAACCATCGTCAACAGTTCCCCATGCAAATGATGCTGCTCATGAATATTCACTATGCATCCCATCTCTCCAAAAATACTTCTGTCAGAAAATGATCTTCTTATAAACTATCCATTCCATATGTTCCACCTTCCTTGGGATTTCCTTATCTAAGCCAGACTATATTTCTCTTTGACAAGAAAAAAATTTGTTTCAGAAGAGTAAAAATGAATTTGAGTTGAATTTGGCTAATCCAGTTTCTGCTGGGAAAGGAAGGATAATGTTTTCTTTAAGTGATTACTTTTTTCAAAACATCATTGATTATTCCAAATTTCAGCAAAACTTAAAAATGAACAAAAAAAACCCAAACTTGTTAAAGACGGAAGTGAAAGACCTCCAATACAAAGATTACATTGTGCAGCAAACAAAGTTATTTGAGTTAAGCCCAAATAGTTTTTTTACTTTTTGTTTTTGTAGAAAATGGAACAATTCCTATTCCAAGTGGAGACCCGAGCTTTTTACCCCTTTTTTCTTTCTGGCATGTCCTGAAGACCTATAGATTCTGATGGCCTACAGCAGCACACAACAGCAAACAGGGTTGTGGTCCTATCTTCCTTCTCCCTATGTGGATCCATGAGCTGGTCACCAGGAGTAGATTCACTCCAGCTAGTGTCAGAAGTTTGAACCACCACTTACCACTCTCAAGTCATCCCACAGTAATGGTGAGTTCTGAGGGCAATTCATGGGGCTTGTGTTCTGTTCAAGGGGCTGAGAGACATTTACAAATCTGAATACATGATGATAAGAAATTAAAAAAAAAACAAACAAACAAACAAACGCAGCTTGAAATTAGCTTTCAAAAGAAATAGATTTCTATTTTGTTATCCGTTTGTCAAAAGGCTGAACATAAGCATGGATGGAAGGCACCTGTCATTCTTGGAAATAAAAGTTAGTCATCTACCCTGACTGGCTCTGACCTATGTTATTTCTTAATTGATCTCACACTTTGCAGTTTTGACATTTTTTTAGCAAGGTGAATGCAAATACTGCCACACTGTTTCTAGATAGTGTGTCACTGCAGTTATAACAACCATTAAGGGCATTTCTCTTTAAACAGAAAGTTTCCATGTAGTAAACAGGTTGTCTGAATAATTTTATTTTATGTTCATTATTATGTATTACTACTTTGATTTTTTTTTATTCACCTTGACATTTTTACTCTTCTCAGAGATAGACAGTGAAATGACAACATAAACAGTAACACGTTGCAAAATCTATTTGGATATTAGGGAAGATCATCTTACCATGAAGGTAGTCTGGCATTAGCACAGATTGCTCAGAGAGGTTACAGAGCCTCTATCCTTGGAGAAATTAAGAATTTGACAGGACATGACCCTGAGAAATTTGCTCTAGTGGAGCTGGACTTCAAAGTCAGCCCTGCTTTAGGAAGTGGTAGTTGGACCACATGACCTTCAGACGCCCTGTCCACCCAAGATTATTCTATTCACTTCTGTGTTAATGTCTCCTTAAATCATAACAGCTGTGGTCTCCCCATTTAATTTTTCAGCTTTTGACAGGTTTTCTCAAAGGTCTTCTCTAGTGTCTCAGTTGTTTTGATGCCTTGAGGAAAGACAAGAAACCACTTGGGTGTGTGTACGAGCCCATCAGGGCAGACAGTTGTGTTTCGTTGCTGTAGCATGTCCATCACTGGGCTGACACTAGACCCAGGCCTCCCCTGTGTGCAGCTACCCAGCAGCTGTGGCCAGGAGACTGTGCCATGAGCCCTGGTCCCCCTGCAGCCTCCCAGGGCTCAGAAGCCAAGCCTCCAACATCTGCTCGCATCCTAGACATCCATCACATATGAACAAGAGGTTAAAGCCACCAAGTTTGGGCTGTCCTTCTGCAGCAAGTCATCAGGTTGAAGCAGTTGCTCAGCAGAAGTTTGAAGGCTGATTTTTTTATTAAGGAAAAAAAATTCCCACTGGACATATGCCAGTGTCCAGATCTGGCGAGCGCTGAGGGAGAGCTCAGGCAGAAGGTGAGCTGAGAACACAGCCATAGCCCAGCACACCTGGGGACTTAGGTAGTACTACAGAAATTACTTTCTTTTTCCTTAATAAAGCCAAATAATTTATTTCCTGGCCTTTGCACTTTTATTACAAGCTGCTATGTGTAAATGGTTTCGTTTGTTTGTTCTGTAGTTTTATAGCTGGACACTTTTGTAATTAAGGGTGTTTTTAAGTGATATGTGTATAAAATTGAAGTGGGCAAGTGGAAAAAATAAACAGAAGGAAAGTTTTTAAGAAGTTATTTGAATTGGCCGTGATATTCTTCCCCACTAGCTAGTGAGGTTTTAATTAGCATTGAAAATCATAAGTAACTGGAGATGAAAGAGCCCTATTAGGTCATCCAGTCCAGTTCCCTGCCAGTTCAGAATTGTGCCCAACAGTGTATTTCCCAGTGTTTTGTCAAGTCCGGCACTAAGACTGTTCATTACATGAATAATACGCTCTTTTGAAGTAGCAGGAGGGTAACTGCTCACAATCCAGATCCAGGCACTTTTTTACAGTTTGTAGCAAAAAAAAAGAATGATAAGCAAAGATGTAAGCCAGTATAGAAATTTATATGCAGGACTCCGCATGGGGTATTAATTCTCATTCTTATAGCGGAGCTCACACGTGGCCGAGTAAATACGAACGATGAACTAAATGTCATAGCAGGGATTGCGGGAAAAGTGTTTAACTGCTTCACTGAAATGATTCTGAAGGGGCCCAAAAGAGGGAAAGAGGAGGAGCTGCAAAGCCGTCTTCACTCAGCTCCTCCTGGCCTAGGTCAGCCTTCATCCCAAAGGAATATTGTGCATAGCTCACTTGAATTTTAAAAAAAATCTGAGTAAGAATCAAAAAAAAAAACCAAAACAAACAAAGCAACAAACAGCCTTGGTTGACAAATTCCATAAAACAAGCAGCCAGCAGTGAGCTGACAAAAAGAGGTGAAGACTTTTGATAGACCAATGAGTCAAACTGGAGATCAGAACAGCTTGTTTGAAAACTACAGTTTGACAAATGGAGACAAAAGATCCCTCCACACTCAGTAGCAAGACATCAGCAGGATTCTTTAAAATATCTATGACATTTTTCTAATGTATAGAATGCATAGTATGCAATTCTTTATACATCATAATTAATAAAAATTACAGACAGTAAACTGCAACAGCAATCTTAATAAAAAAGACATCAGCATGGGCCAAAAAAAAAGCCAGTTTCAACCATTCAACCATACTTAAATACAGTTTTATAGAGACATAGTTATACAGACAAAACTAAAATTATTAAATTATTCTAGATAATATCTGAATTTCAGAAAAATATGTAAGGAGGCAGAAGTGTTGGGCATCTAGTTCTGGCCTAAGTGTGGAAAGCACAGTGAAGTCTGAATAACATATTCATATAACCTGAATATTAAAAGAAACATTTGAATCCACCTCAATAAGAAAGATGTTGAAAATCTACTAAAGGTAATTTTTTTTTCTATGAGAAGGCACATAGAATGTACATCTAAAATTCCCCAGACTTCTGCTAAAGGCAGCAATTGGCTAACTTATACTCAATTTTGATGCCCCTTTGAATGCTGGATCCATTCCACAGGCTTAAAGCATACAGTGATGTGCCAAAACACAGAAAGGGCAGGGCAGGGGCAGAGGTAGCCCAAATCTGAGTAAGGGGATGTTAATCCTATGCAAAATTTTTAAAAGTTGATATTGAGTAATTCTATCAGTAAAGAATGTGATGACGAGAATATAACTATTAGTAATCAGTACAGTTTCACAGGGAAGACGTCTTGTCATTCTCAAAATTAAATTGGACTGGTGTTTATTAGATTGTTAAGTGTGCAGCTGAAGTATACATCAACTTCATGGGTGTGTTCACCTTCCTAAAATTAGCATTATACGCAGTTAGAAAAGGCTGCAGTAACTGAACCAAGTGCTGACTTCAGTATATATCCAAAAGTAGTTATCAGCAGGCGAATTTTCCATAAGGGTGCACCTGATGGAGAAGTTTGCTGTCATCAAAGCTAGGCTGTATGTTATTTAGCTCACTTTTCATCAGTGGCTTGGGAATAATAAAGAAAGAATGTTTTAAAGCAGTCAAATGCAGAACTGCACATCCAACAAAGGAATATAGAGCAATGTGGCAGCATGAGAGTCCTAAGGCTCTTTGTATTTTTCATCGAATTTTTTCCTCATCAAACGGCTTTAACCCATAACTATGTGATGATTAGGTCAAGGAGAAGAGTCCCCGGGGGAGACAAATACTCCACTTTTTAGCCCGATGAGAGTATTCAGCTGCAATATGGGCACTCAAGGTCAGATCACATGGCCAATGACTTACACTATGGCTCCAAGAGAAAAGGTGTAACAACAGCAAAATCCACTCAGGAATGCCTTACTGAGGTAACAGGGATGGAGATTCAGGTCGTTAACTGAGCTTCGCCTTCTCATGCCTCAGGGAAGGACCACAATTAGTCTTATTTCTGTGAGCTCTCCGCAGAATGAGAAAGTTTTTTAAACCTCTCAGAAGTGAGAATGTACCAAGAAGGAAAAAAGTTTTTCGTGAGTTCAATCACTACATTCCCTTACAAATTATAAAATAGCAAGCCATGTGCAGAGAAAAGCACATGCCTGGACATCGCACATAAGAAGGCAGTGAGACAATGTTCACAGCAGACATATGTCCAGGTCTAGAATTTAGAATTTTTTTCCTGTATTCTGGCAAGACAGAAAGAAAATTTCCTGCAGTTCTGTCGTTTGTCTGCTTAAAAGGATAGTCAAATACCTGACAAGACAATTAAATGATGTTTAAATGTTTTTAAAATAAAAATTTCCTTATTGGGAGAAAACCAAAAAGCACAATCAGTATGCATTATGTTTTTTTAACAGCTAGAAAAAGCACTGGGATGTGTCTTGATTACAGCTTATATATAAGTATCTTTATGGAGAGAAAATGCCATATACCAGATGGTTGTGTCACCTGGCAGAGAAAGGCATAACAAGAACCAAAGTCTGGATTCAGCTTCCAACCAAATTCAAATAGGAAACAAGGCACAATTTTAAACCACTGAAACAAATTACCAAGGGAACTTCAGAATCTGTGTCCCTGGATGTCTCCAAATCCAGGCTGGATATGTTTCTGTGTTCTGTGATTTAGCCAACTCAGACATTATTTGGTTTACTTTGAGGCTGACTGGGTGAAATTTAATGGATTGTGATGTACAAGGGTCAGACTGACTCATCTAATGGTCCGTTCTGGCCTTAAACTTGGTGAAAAACTTCAGCTAACCAGCAAAGCAAGTGCAAATGACCCTGAGTTGCAATGTATTGCTCCAAGTAAAGCTGACCAATTTTAAATAGTTAATTATAGTCAAACAGTCTCTTAATCCCAAACAACAAAAAAAAAATGGAAAGGGGGAGAGGGAGATAGCCCCTAAGAATAATTCACTCAGCTTTAATCCAGAGATCCAAATTGCCCAGAATAAAAGGTGTGCAAGTCTTTTTACGGAATCAAACCTAGATTTTACAAGAAGAAAAATGGCTTACGTACTTAAAAGTCCACTTAGCGCTTGGCATGGAGCTATTCCTTTCTACACTGAGTGTTAGCACACTTCAAGGGCACTGAGGATCTGATTACTATCCTACAAAGTGTAGGGGTTGGCTGAACAATCCCAAAGTAACTCAAATACCAGTGAACCTGGCCTATTCCCTGTCCATAAAATACACAGAAAACGATCCCACTCCCTGACATTTTTTCAGCTGGGACAGCTGCTATAACAACTCAGAGCTTTTCAATCTCTGTACAGAGCTCATGTATAACCTCTTCAAGTTTTCAGCCTGGAACCACTTTTCTTCCAAGACCGTTTTGCTGGAGCAACCAAAAGTGTTCAGGGAAAAGTTGTTTGATAGCCTCTGGAGGGGGAACATTAAATCAATGAAGAATTTAAAAGGTGGGGAGAGGGACAGGGGGCAGGGGAGTGGGTTAGAAAGATTTACAGCAAAAAACAACATACAGCTTGAACCCGGTCCAAGAGAAGCCACAGGGGGCTGGTGCCAGTCATTGCTGATGAAAGGGTTTGGATTTGTCAAGGAGAAAGATGCTGTGTAAAAATTGCATTCAAAGCCCCAGTGAAATTGCATTAAGGGGCTTGTCCCTTGGAGTTTTGCCTGAGCAATGAGCCCAGGTTTGTGCACTCTGGGATGCATACCGATCCCCTTCTTCGTGCCTCGCTCCTCCGCAGCAGCCCTGTGGCTCCTGCTAGGGCAACGCTCCCCCCAAATCAGCATAGGCTGCAGGGAAATGCTGTGTTTAGAGAATCAGCTGCTTCAACACTCAATTCTGGATTTAACTGTTTAGCAATGTTTTCCAGCCACTTGACTCTCTCCATCACCCAGCGCAGCCAGAGGGCTTAGCCTCTTTGGAGTGTTCCTTTATGTGTTTTTTTGCTCAGTGGAAATTTGCTACAGTTATGATATGACTCAAAATCCTCCCTGTGTGTCTGTTGTTGGGGCAGAGCGCCCCACAGCCCATTCCTCCTTGGGAGAGAGCTCAGCGAGCGGCTGCAAGAGCTGCTTCCCATCCTTCTCCTAAACTGTGCTAGCCCTTGAGTGCCCCTGGCACCCACTTCCACAGCATCAGGGAACAGGGAGACTAGCAATTTGTAGTACATTACTAGTAAATGTAATTTGCTTGATTTAAGGGGCTGATGGCTCCCCTCTAGTATTTGGCATGGGGATGTTACCCTTGGCTATGCTCATACTCAAGGGTAGAAGTTTCCATCAGCAACTTGAAAGTCTTATAATGGAAACAAAAAAGGCAGGGTCGATATAAAATCTCCACCAGTGAGATCTGAAGCACTCAGCAAGTAAATGCAAAACACAAAACAGCAAACACTCTTCCAGCAAGCTTTACACTGTTACCTTTTGACCAAAGCAGTCAGTCAGTATTCAGGGTGTTAATCTTCCCCGTGGGCTGGAGAAATTAATGATAGTGCCAGGTATTTCTTTGATGCAATACTATTAAGTTTGAAAGACTGTAAACAGCATCTTATTTCACAAGACAAGCTGTGAATCAAGCAGCAGATTTGCCTCTTTTTAGTCACATTAAACCCAAAAATGCTTCACAGCTTTTTCTCAGGCTGACAATGCGAGGTCTTGCTCACTGTCTTCTAGGTGCTGTTGCTTCCCGAGAGCTGAGCAGCGACGCTGAATATGCCCAGCCCCCAACCCCCCCAAAGGGTTGGCAGACCCTCCCAGGCCAGCTGCCTGGCAGCTCCAAGCCCTGCCTGCACACTGGGCAGAGGCTCCTGCTGTTTTAGCCCTCTCAGCCCAAAATACATCTCCCCGTATTCACCCCAAATTAGGGAAGGCCAGACCTGGCACCAGTCCTGGCAACGACAACCAGGACAGCAACTTCAGCCCCACAGGTTCCTGCTCTGCCCCTCCACGCCCCGGGTACTAGGCTTCTCTCTGCACTGGCCTCCAGCCATCTGGCCTGTCACAGGGATAAATAAACACTGTGCTGTAAATTCTCCTTCACTCCAGGGCAGAGCAGGGACTTTCTCAGAGGCATTCATGGGATTCTAAAAGGTTTTTACCAGCTGCTGTAACCCTGCAGTATCGCTTCAGCTGCAAAGACACGTGCAGCACACCTACATGTTTCGGGAATTTCCCTTTATTGCACTGTCTAAAATGTCACTCTCATAATCTTTCAGGTTTCAGTCCCGAGGGTGAAAAGTTTGAAGTCTTGCTGGGCTCACCTGGACAGGTTTTTAGGAACCTTCAAGGGGAATTACTTCAAACTAAGGGAATGAGCTTTAGGTTGGATATTAGGATGAAATTCTTTACTGTGGGGACCCACTGGCACAGGTTGTCCAGAGAAGTTGTGGATGCCCCATCCCTGGAAGTGTTCTAGGATGGGTTGTACCTGGTCTTGTGGAAGATGTCCCTACCCATGACAGGAGGGTTAGAACTAGATGACCCTTTAAGTCTCCTTCCAACCCAAACCATTCTGTGATTCACACCAGACCCGATTCCGCTTCCTCAGTCCAGGTTTTGCACTGCATGCAAATATAACTCCTGGTTTTCCATAGGGTTTGCTAGCTTATTGGGTTGCAGCCATTGTGAGAATCATGCTCCCTCTGGAAAAGAAGTGGCGTTATTTGTGCCACAAGACCCATAGCCATACCACACTGTGGCCTAAAGAAGCTGCAACACAGCTCCAGCAATGCAAGGGATAAAACCAGGCTTTAGGCATGACTTCATTTCTTGCTACTTTTTTTCTTCTATCTGACTTGCAGCGTCACCATTGGCATAAACAGCCCCGACTTCTCCATCAGCTATTTCCTTCTTCGCTTCCTCGTGCACCAAGTGAGTGTTTTTCACATTTGTATAGTACTTGCAAGCTCAGAAAAGCTCATCTGACTGTGACTGAAACTCTGGCACATAGCTTGATTTTTTTTTTCCCCTTTTACTGAACTAATTTTTGCGTGATATGCTGCCAACTTCACTTTCCCCCCTTTCCCTCTGTATAAACAATATTCTTCTTCCAAATATTTCTTACACATTTGATAAAATGTGTTGCATACATTAGATGACTTTGGCTCAATTTTATAAAGAATTGGCATAATGCGATATACTAACTCAACTTTGATTCACTAAAAAAATATATGTCATTAAGAGCTGTATATACTTCTGATTTCAGTGTACAGCCATGATTGACTGTTTCAGTGGTAAGTGATGAAGGCATGGCCAAATATAAACAAAAGCTGTACACCACCTTTCAAAGACGTGACTTTTATTTATTTTATAGCAATGGATTAGGTTAGTTTTCAGGAGGTGTTGCTTTACCAGTGGCACTTCGGCAAGTACAGCGGTGTTAACCTTGGTTCCTTGGCCAGATTCCAGTGTGGTTAATTATATTCTACACACTGTGTGAAATTCCCACATAATTTTCAATTAGGGAAGTTATTTGCCACTTCTCCTACTCCTTGAAAATTGTTGGTAAGACACACTGCACACAAAATGGCTGCTGCGCTCCATCCCAACAGTGGCTGCATGTTAGCCAACACTCATACACAAAGATAATTTGGATATAAAGTAAATTTAGTCCTTTATTCTAATTTATGCCAATAGAAATTCTTTCGTCTTGCTCTTCATAGGCGAAAAAAGGAAAGTCAGAGGCTGGGAACTTGAGGGTGTCTAAACACATGCATGCACCTCATGTTTTTAGGACTATTTGCACCCAAATTTTAACTTGAATAATGAATTGTTTGCATTAAAAGTCACTTTTTTGTGGCTGAATCCTAGAGAAGGTAACAGAAGGATTACATCCGGCTGCTAAGGAAGAGAAAAAGTTCAAGCTAACATTCATGCCACCCTTTCAAAGACCTCTTGAAGCTGCGGGGCCTCTGACAGTGAACTTTCCTGGAGAGCCTATTTCTTGCTGGCTAAGATATCCACAGGCACAGCCAGAATTGCTTTGCCCATGTCTTGCTGCATGTGTGCAGTGTCCCAGCAGATTCTGGTCTTGTTTTCCAGACCATCTGCTACCCCAGGAAGTTGTTGTTCATGAGGATTGGGGAAGGGCAGTGGGAAGGAAACTATTTGTAAAACTGTGATCCCATGTCAGTAGCTTGAATTTCATGCCAGATATTCAACACCATGCCTTGTTTAGTCAGTGAAGAGCCTTTTCCAAAATGACCAGGTCTATACCATACCACGCTCTTCATGGCCTTGCATCTTCAGCATTCACTGGCAAGGCTGGGTCATGCTCAGCTTCAGCTTTTACAAACCGCTCCAAGGAAGGAAATCTTCCAGTTCAGTAATGGAGCAAGGACTCATGCTGGAGTGTGCTTGGTCAAACCCAGGCTGACCTTGGCCACAGGCTCAGCAAACATATCTGCTGCAAGGACAGGGTGGTGTCTGAAGTCATATTCCTACACCATCACATTCTTCCCAGTCCCTGGCTACAGCGGCTTGTTTCTTTCCACCTCTGCCTGGCCTTAAGGCACTGCAGTCTTTACTCTTCCTTTCCAGTCCTTCCAAATTTGACTCCCTCCTTTACTATTAAAGTAATACATTTCACTAGCTATTCTTTCCCTGTTGTTGATATTTTCTATGGTCCCTCATCACCACCACAAGCTGCCTTGTTCAGCATGGCCACTAATTGTTGGATATCCCTGTCTTTTCTCATCAGAAACACATCCTTTTGAGACTTAAAAAGAGAAAAATCTTTGCTCTCTCCTGTATTTTTTCCCAGCTCTGGCTGAAGATCCCTCTGTACTGGAGAAGTAGCTGTTCCCTCTCTTTACAACCTTATGTGACACACACATAATACTCGGTATACTGGATAGCATGCCTAAGGGCTCTACCAAATGAATGATCCTTCTATCTATCCCATTGCACATAAAAATATATATGTATATGACAAGTCTTCTGTATTGTAACACCATCTCAAAACTGCCACACAGCCAAAGCCTCCTCTTTCAATAAAGCTTCTGAGCAGATACCCCACCCACTTTGGTTGGAGGTCACACCTGAGCATTCCCCCTGCTCCACCATCACACTCTCAACTCTCAACTCTGTTGCAGCAGGACTCATTATTTTTAAGATTTTACGCAGGTAAATGAAATTATCTTCAGGAGGTGCTGACATAAGCCATCACCTAAGCAAGCGAAGAGTGGTGAAGAGTCAAACCTGGCATCTTTTTTCTACTGACAGTGTCCTCACCATGTCATTTATTAAAATATTTTCATAAGTAGCTTATTCCATGTCTTTGTCAACATAAGGAAGGTCTCCTAAGGCATTAAGTTTTATTATAAATTGCTAAAATTGAAGTTAGCTATTGCCAAAAGTACTGTTCCAAATACAGTCACTGTTTTGAAGGCCAAATTGTTCAATAATGGCCTACATCTGTCAAACAGGGGCACTACCACTGACCAAGTGATAAATTTAATCCATGAGAAAGCTCAGAGCACATAAACTATATTGCTCCCAATCCGACTAAGCTAGAGAGTAGTTAACTCACTGTGAAGCTGTTATTTTATAACATCTGAAAAAATGTTCATAATAACGATGCTGTGGAGGCCGTTTTAGAAGTGGGTATAATATTGGAGTGCCTGTGGTAGTGACCCCCTGGGAAGAGGCCCTTGTAAACCATTCATAAACAACATTGAGAGGGGGAGCACTGTGTGTGGTCTTGACTTGATCTTGCAACTTTGGGAGCTGAACAGCTCAAGGTGGATCCATTTCATAATCACTTTATTTGTTTTGAAATCTCTCAGCATCCTTCAGATGACCTTCATAGGAGTATGAAGCAAGAACTTTAATTATTATTGTACATAAATCTAATGCTTATCACAGAGAGGCCCTCAACCTCTGTTGGAACCTCTATGCATTACTGCAATAAAAACAAAGTAATACTCCCACTAATTACAAAATGAGTACTTAATCTCTCGGTAAGTCTGATGCTGCCAGCATGGCTCACAGAACTGCCCTGGTAACTGGCACACAATAAATTCTACAAATGCTACGTGACAGACATCTATTTTGAATATCCTTCTCAGCTCCTTGACTTCCCATGAGTTTCTCAAAATAACTTGGTAAACAACCTGCTAACACGGATGGTGGGAGCACCGCTAAAATTGGTCCCTACTTGTCCGCACAAGCCCTAGGATTCCAGTACCTCAGCAGTCCAAGCTTTTTGTGGTCATACTGGACATATGAAGGGACATATATTGCAGTTTCTTGGCTAAGCTGAATTAATGGTGGCATTCAGACCACCTTGCCTTGTAATTTCGAAAAGGTCACCTCAAAGGGCACTGGTGCAGACACAGGAAGAGGCAATCTTCTTATTTTATGCAGCTGAGTTGGAAATAGTCCCAGCAGTGGAAGGAAATAACAGACAACTGTTGATCCAATATTTTTGAAGAGTTTAGTTGTAGAAGCAGGAACCCAACTTTGCAAACTATTCCCTTCCAGCAATGCTTTATGTAAGAAAGGGGAGTATTTTGAATGAGCTATTTATACTTCTGGAAAAGTCTGCCTATCATTCCACAGAACAAATAAGAAGGTTGTCCTTGCCAGAAAGAGGTAAAATCTCATTTTAAAACTTCTTTAACAAAATGTTATCGACTGAATATATAGGGGGGGAGAAAGAAAAGAGATTACTTGAAGGAGCAGTATGTGGGCCTTGTCACAGCAGGACAGGATATCACCATTTCTTCTGAAAATACAAATAAAATACCTTCACAGAGATATAGGACTTCTTAAAGATCTAAATGAAAACAGAAATAAGAATTATTTACTCAATGGACAATAAAGGCAATCTAATCCTTTCCTGCTTACCTTTTTATGGCATAATCAATAAAACCAACCAGGAAACAAAAACTGTTACAATTATGGCAGTTGTATGTTGCACAGCAAGGTTTGACATCATCTGATGGGAGGTTAATTAATAGTTAACTTGGATAGCACAATTACCTAGTGAAACCGCATTATTAAACCTCTGGCTGTAACCAGCTTGTAACTTGAGAAGAATTTGCTCACATCTGGCTCTGGCCCATGTGAAAGACTGGGGATTTTAATGACTACTGATTCCTGCCAGTGCAGCCACGTGGTGTACATCCATCATGGAATTCTCCTGGTTGACATCTAAACATCAGTTACATAAACACAGGATTGACTTGAAGGAAGAGCAAACCAGTCTGCCCTGAGCTCTACAGGAGAGGGTGATCAGGTGAGAACGTGAACTCTGTTTTTGCTGTTGAAGCTTTTCTCATTAACTGGTGTGGTGCCTCACAGGTATATGATGTGGAAGATACATCCTCAGCCCAAGCCCACTGAGAAGCCTGGACTTCTCAGTAACGCTACACCTGTGACTATGCTCCTGAAGTTCGAAGACCAGCGCACAGAGGGCTTGCTGAGTGAGCTGACACAGTTGTATGTCCATCAAACAGGGTTTATGACCCATATGTCTCACTGTTTCAAGTCTCAGGTGATGTTTGCCCAACCTCTGACAGAAAAGACGATGCCTTGCTTCTGAAAACTAGCTAAAAGTTACTGCTCATAATTTCAGCAGTTAAAGTTCACTTCTAAGTCCCAGACAGTTAGTGGACCTACAAAAAAGCTCAAATACTCTCTGTTTATTTCTATACTGCTAAGTTAACCAGTGCCTGGAAAAGGTCCTGCATCCTTAACCCTACTGTTAAGCTGTTGGAGCAACCTGATTACAGCACAATTTGGGCCTATGCCAGTTAGTGTGTGTCCCCCCCGCCCCAGTTTCCAGGCACAGTTTAGGAGCAAGAGAGTGTCCAGAAGTCTAGAGGCAGCCACCCTGCTCCAAGCGCCAAGATGCTCTACCTGCCCAGGCACTGTCTGCTTGGCGTCATGGGGGTCAGGGCACGTATCTGTGCTAACACAGACACAGCTTCAACTCCCAGAAGAAAAGGCTGGCTTAAAGCTGCCAGAAGATATAAAAAAGAGCAGATATGCTTAGTACTTGATGATTAAGGGAAAAAAAAAGTTTAACCAATCATTTTCCAAACCAAAAAAAAAGACTTCACTGAGGATAGAAAAGTCTCTTCATTGAAATGCTACTGAATGACTTTTATACAGAAATATGTAAAATTATTATTATTTTGATTTCAGAAGGAATTATTTTTTTTTTTCAGATTGAGGTGTTATTTTGTTTTCACTTTCTCCATATCTCTCTGTTCTACATTTCTCCACCAGAGATAAAAAGCAGGGAACTAGAATGAAGAGAAGGGGAGCATTTTGGCATTCTGCTCTCATTTGCTTCTCTTCAGTTCAGAAGATGGTAAGGAAGAATAAGACATTTCTACTGCCAAAGAAGAAACAGCCACAAAATCTAGCTGCTCAAAAGAAGATGGGAAATGAGAATGAGAACTGCTGGAAAAAAAGTTGTAATAGACACAGGTCTTGGGCAGAGAGAGGCAAGGCTTTGGAAGCAAGGTTGCACGTAACGGTTGACTGGAGATGAAATCCATCTGGAGCTGACCAGCTGCTTTGAGTGTTTGCTCAAGCTGTACCAACATGACTTGAACAACCAGTCTCCTGCTGGTCCAAGTCCAACCTCAGTTCTTTAGCTCAGTCTGCACGCTCAGGATGTCTGCATCTTTAACAAAAAATAATCATCAAGGTGAAAAGAAGGATTTAATTGGGCATATGGCATCCTCAAACGGGAGGGACAGAGATAGAGCCTTCTTTCTATAGCAAGGATTTTTTTTAAATTTTTTTCCATTTCATACTTAGATAAAAAAGACATGCACTGTATTAGATAAACAAATGGGAAATGGTGTGGTATTGATCAATAAAACAGTGAAAAAAGTAAATCCAGAAAGCAGAGAAAGGATGAACACCAGTGATTAATATTAATCAAATGAATTAAGATCCATTGAATCAGCAAAGTCACGTTTGAGATTTGCTTCATTTGCTGACTAAATCCTGGCACGACCAAGAGTGATTCATTTTATATACAGACACTTTTCTAGGGAAATCAGAAGTACTAAACAAAATCTTGGGCCAGATCCTGTCTATTTGCATTTCATATGGCAGAAAATGAAATGCAGTATGTCAGTGGCAGAATTTAGTCCACTAATAGAACCCTAGCTCACATTTATCCTGATCATGAACTCATTTCATTTGGTATCGCACTAATCTGACAAAATCAAGGGTGATTCACACTAGAAAAAAAAATAAGATTTTTTTTTTTTAATGTAAAGATAACTGTAAAGCTTCCCAGTACCTGGTAAAGCCTAAAATAGAGTCCGTTTCTCCCATTTCTACTTTGCAAGTCCATCTCTGTATCTAGCACAGCAGTATTGCTATGCAAACACTTGCACAGTGGCCCTAAGAGCCATAGGACTGCAGAAAATCCCTGGAGACAGTGCAAATCTGAGACATTGTTAACCATTTTGCCATTTGCGGCTGGTTGTGCTTACATGATGATTACCCATGCTTTGTTCCAGTTATTCAACTGGAATCACCAGCTGAGACTGAAACCCTGGTCACTATGTGGTCTGCATCCTGAGAGAATACAGGATTTCATGCTACACTGCATTTTGTAAACAACAATTTGTTGCATACCAAAAAAAATCATAAATATTATTTTTATATATGTAGATTTCAGAATGCCAAGGAACCAGAGCTAATTTAGCTTCAATAATAGATTTGATAATTTGAAGTCCATTTTTTTTCTGTTTTATTATAAAGAAGAAAAGCAATGGCCATTATGTCCTAATTTGTAAACACTTTATTTGATGGTTGGGACTCGAAAGTATGTTAGTGTTGTTTGTCCTGTCAAAGGCTTTGGAATAGTCTGAAGTCTACAGAGCTACATCTGTTGCTATTTATTGGGGGTGGGAAGTTGTCCTATTTCTGCACAGTTTATAAAAGGAAGAAAAAATTTAAACACTGCAATTAGAATTAAGAAAAGCACTTTTTCCTCCTGACAAAAATTAATTAGGTGTTTCTTTGAACTTCCAAAAAGAATATGTATCTTGTAACATAGAAACCCAAAAATGTTCTTCAGTTTTGCATCTAGCTTGTTTTTGCAAATTCTTGGCGATATCCAAGTTCAAAAGTGGGCTAACAACAGGAGAGCTAAGCTCAATGACCACACTCCTGTCCTTCTCACAGTCTTACACCATGGAGGTGCCTGAATGTCTTCACAGGAGCTCCCATAGTGGCAATGAGCTGCTTTCCCCATCTGCTTCTCACAGGACAGAACCCAAACCCAACACCCAGATTCGTTCTGTTCCAGTTTTAAGCACAGAGCTGGAAAACCACTGTCTGCCCGTCACCCCACAGATGCCAGCAATCCACAATTATTAACTTGGTTTTACTCTCACAACACCTTAGTGAGGAAGGAAAATTTCATACCTGTTGTACTGAAAAATGAGCCAAGGATTGAGCTGAATACCATCTTAATACCCTGCCCTGTCTGCTATTTGTCAGCTTTGACGGCATACCTGCTGCTGTGCCAAAACCCAGACTAAAGCAAAACCCTCTCTTTCCATCTTCTTTCCCTGCAGAACAGACACAAAAAGGGGCAAGCAACCATCTGTGCTTTTGAGCACTCTAAGGTCTAGCAGCCCTGGGATTTTTGCATGCCGTTAAATAAGACGTCATTTTCTTTGGGGGAAAAGAAAAAGAAGAAAAAAAAAAAGAGAAGAAAAAAAGAGAAAGTGTTGGAAATTTCTGCATTCCTAAGGGACAACCTAGAAAGAGGCAGAGACAGAACATAAGGCAAGTAATAAAGAGACTATCAAGAGGGGCACCCGCAGCACAGCTGAAGAGTTGTAGGGGATACACGGAGAAGAGCTTTACACCCAGTATTTAAAGGAAGAATACCCTCAGAATAAAAGTGACATTTTATTAGTCAGATCCATAGGCACAAGATGGATACTAAGCAATTATGTAAAAACATATGAAGGGACTCAGGGATAAAGAAAACAGAAGTAGAGTGGGGAAGTGAGACAAATTATGAAGACATGTCTCTTCAGTGTCTCCTTTCTAAGATTATGGAGAAAAAGTCCTTTGTAATATTCCAGCTCCACTGAGAACCACGGAGCTGTACTTTCGTTCCACTTTTGTGACACATCTTTGCAAAATTTTTAACAGCACAGACAAATTTTGATATACTCTGGAATAAGATTCATATAGATCATATATTTGTTGGCTTTGAAACCAGTAGGAATCCAACCTCCTGGTCAAAAAGTCAATATTCACAGCAATAACAGTATATAACACATTCATTTTTCCCCTTGTGAAAAAAGCAAATGCCAGAGGGAAAAAAATTGGTAACTAAAATCTGAAAAAAAAAATACACCATGGTAGTGTTTTGTGGGAGCCATAATGCGTGTCTCCTGTGGCTCTTCCCTCTTCTGCATTCTGAATTCCTTTATATTGCATTTCCCATGCACCACAGACTTTGTTTTTGTGGATAGGAAAAGGAAAGCCCCTATAGTCCATGATATAGGAGTAAGTTCTTCCAATCTTTGATTGACCTATTTCAGAACACAATGAAAAATTGTTTTAAAAAAAACTTGATTTCAGCTAACCCGAATTTCAGCATTACTATTTTTACCTGATTTTTTTCAGTCCTGGTCAATGCACTTTGGCCTTCAAACAAAGTAATAAATAGGAACCACACATAGAAAACCGATGTTTTCAAAGGAATTGATTCACTGAAATACTAATATTCTGACAGTGGTGGTCATTGTGAAATGCCAACCAGCACTGGCGAGCATTTTGATTTTAGCATTACTAGCAGCTGAAGATATGTGAGAGAAATCCAGCCCAATACTCTAACAAACAACTTGAGCTGTTTGTGAAAACATTTTGTATGAGTTATTATAATAATGGGTAATTTAGTTGTTACAATATGAGAAGTGAGTGCAATTCAATTTTCTTTTAACTTTGTTATGGCTCATTTTAATTAATTTTTATAATTACTGCAGTAATAATGTTGCTCAGCATTCACAATGATCATAGTTAAAAAAATATTCCCATTTTCCAGATTCTCAGCCTCTCTCTGGCCCTTTCACCACATTGGTAGCATAAAAAAGTCCCTATAAATCTAAGGCAAGAGACACTACAAGCTATCCATCTTCTGTGCCACATTAGAAATATCTGCAGGATACAGGAGGCAGGTGGGATGTGTCACAACAGTTAAGTAAAATTTCCAACAAGTAAGTCTGTCTTTAGGAAATTACAGAATCCAGAAAATGCAATGGGTATCATGAAGCCATATTTACCTCCTCTCTTCACCTAACCCCTGTATTACTTTGGGTACAACGATAGCATCCACTAGCCACACTTGAAAACTCCTACATTACACTCTTAGCAGACTCAGAAACACTCTACACTGTAAAGAGATTCTACTTGAAGAGCTGCTGGTCACAGCCCAAATAGCCCAGGAAAGGGAGTCTGAAATACACTTATTTCTTGATGAAATCAGCATCCCTGATATTCTTTTAGGAATCATCAGAAAATACTGCTTTCTGAACAGCATTCCTTGAAAACAGTTCTTTATTTTTACATAGTTTTCCCATCTTAAATTTGCCCAAATGCAAACAGCTTGCAGCAATCAAGGCAGAATATCACATCAGTTTATTAGAGAAGGTGATGAGTGTTAGATAACAAGAGATCCATTAAATATTTTGCTCTTCAATGTAAAGAATACTTCAAAACAGTCACATGAAAGTTAACAGTCACCATAGAAAGTGGCATATGCTTACACAGAAGAAACAACAGGATATACATTTAACACACTTTATTAGTAAAATAAAAAATAGTGAAATTCCAGCATGTTAGCATACTCACAAACTCAGTGACTGAGAGAATCAAATTACAAATACTCAGCCCTTGCAGAAACAACTCCTTCTGTAACTGTAACTGTTTCTGTTCTTTTTAGTTTTAAAAACCTTCTCATCCACATATTCATTGTCACAGACTTGAAATTCCTTTTTCTGATGAGTGATTCCACATTTGCTTCATTTCTGCATCAGTGTCATCTTAGCCACAGAGCTGCCAAACCTTCCTTTCTTAAGGATCTCATAACAAATGGACTAACCAGGAGACTTGCAACTCAAACACCTCATCCACTTTGCAAGGGTACAATATAATAAATTTGTGTACTAAAGAATTAATGCACTTAACTATTCCTTTATGAGGAACCGTGGACTTCTCTCTCAAAATTTATCATAAAACTTCTGCCTGCAGAATGAGATGTTCACTCCAAATATACCTATGTCTGTTAAAGAAATGGAGAAATATTTTTGACAGGCATCTCAAAATCAGGTTCCTCAGCTAATAATTCAATGTTGTGTAGTGATGTAAAAGACACTGTCACATACTTCTCAAAGGTTGTGACCCCACTGTGAGTTAGAGCCTTTAAGTGAAAATGTTTTAAGAAACATTCAGGTATCCTTTGTTTCAGTTTTATTGAAAAATTCTCAATCTGCAATGTTCTGGACTCATGGATCTGAGCCTTTCCCATCCATCCATTCTGGAGCCTGAGTATGCTCATGTTACACGTAGGGATAACAAACATCAGTTCCACTTTATGATAACAACTACAATTAAGACTCATGCTTCAAGCTTCACCTGTGTTTATCAAGTGCTTTTGTATGCTTGGGATCAACAGCTTTGAGGTCTGGAAAGGATTTCTCCTGGTCAGGCTAAGAGAAACTTGCTGCCTCTGCTTCTCCATGTGCAATGCGCCAGCACCTATCACCTTGAGCCATATAATCACAGTGGCACAAGAGGCTTCCCATTCTCTGCCAACAGCACTTGAGTTTTGACAAGAAGCATATTCCTCCCCGTCCTGGGAAGTGAGTAAAATGTGGCAGTGATGAACAAAATATCGGACATAATCTCTGTTAAATCTATGAAATGTGACTTGGCTCCGGAATCCAAGTGCACTTACTCGCTCTTTGGAGAGTTTGGTTACTGCCTTTTCAGTCACTGATCACTAACATAATTAACAGAGCAAATGAATGTGACAACTGGCTCCTTCTGCACTTGCTTGTAGATGATAGTGTTTGAAAAGGACCGATTACATCGATTACCAAGGTACAGTTAGATCAGGTGTATTGGGTCTGGCTGAGACGAAGTGAATTTTCCCCATAGTAGCCCTCATAGTGCTGTGCTTTGTATTTATAGTTAAAAAAGAGTTGATGACAAAGCAGTGTTGTGGCTATTGCTGAGCAGTGCTGGCATAGTATCAGCACTGTGTCCTAATTCAGTCTCATAATTACTCATAGTTCTAGTTCTCACCTTGGATTAATAAAGCTGCACTTTCTGTTTACTGGTGACATGTCAATTTTTCTAGGTTCTGATAGACTAATATGACCAACCCAATGCATTCTCAAATAGCTATGGCACGATTTTAACATTTTAAGGATTCATATTCTTCAGAGAAGTCAGTGAGCTCTGCAGGTATTTCACACCTCTAGAAAGACTTTGGTGTTTGACTTGAGGCACTATGGGCCAGTATTTCAGCAAATGTTTTCACATTGAATCATAGCAGTGCTTAAGTTGGAAAATACATTTAAAATTATTGAGTTGATTGAGTACTGCCAAGTCAACCACTAAACCATATCCCTAAGTGTCACATCTACATGTCTTCTAAGTACCTCCAGGGATGGGGACTCACCACTTCCCTAATGCTTAACAACCCTTTTGGTGAAGAAATTTTTCCTGATATCCAATCTAAACCTCCTGTGGTGCAACTTGAAGCAGTTTCCTCTCAACCTACTACTTGTTACATGGGAGAAGAGACCAACCCCCGCCTTACTACAACCTCCTTTCAGGTAGTTGTAGAGAGTGATAAGGTCCCCCGCTGAGCCTCCTTTTCTTCACTCTAAACAACCCCAGCTCCCTGAGCTGCTCCGCACAGGGCTTGTACTTCAAATCCTTCAACAGCTTCATTGCCCTTCTATGGATATGCTCCAGCACCTCAATATCCTTCTTGTAGTGAGGGGCCCAAAACTGAACACAGTACTTGAGGTGTGGCCTCACCAGTGCTGTGTCAAGGGGGACAACCAATGCCCTAGTTGCTCACATATATAAGTACACAGAGCAGTTATTCAGTGAGATACAAGACTAGGTTCATAAGAGGCTGTCTTAGCCCTCTTTCCATCCCTGCAGTTATTTTACTAGAAATAAATTTTTTGGAAATAAAGTATAAAGTCTAAGTATGCAAAAGATCTTACAGAATCCAGTAAAATTTTGGAGAAGCCATCCAATACATCTGAAGTATATGTACATGTATTCTGTTCTTTGTCATTTCACTGCTATCCATGGTGATGTGTTAAGCACAAGTTCAATGTTCATTGACATTCGACAATGAAAAACCATTAATCAAACCTTATAAAGAAAAAAGGAAATTGTAGCAGCCCTAAAAAATGTCAGGCTTGACTTCTCCAAATTTATTTTCTTCCTCTCTATAAATCAGAGTTCAGTTTACACTAATTGTTGTGGGTTGAATGTAAAAGGTACGGTTAAGCAGCCACTGAATGTTTGAGCTTATTTCAAATATCTGGACATATTTGGTAAGATTTTCAGCCCCTGCTCCATCTCTGTCTCTTCTGCTCTGTGGGAAGGCTGTTTCTTAACAGCTTGACAGCCCTCTCCACATTTTCCCTGCATTGAGTTGAAGTGGGTACAGGACACAGCTGGGGCTCTCAGTCAGACTTACACTTTCAGGGCTTCAGTTAATCGCCTTCCTTCCCTTCCCTCCTACACACATGGCTCATAAATGACAGAGAAATGACATTTAATATCTTATCTGCAGTCTTTATAAGAAGTAGATTGGGAGTTCCTAGTGTCATTCCCAACAGAAGAAAGAAATCTACATAGTAAATCCTTTTCCATCACTAGCACCTTTTTTTTAAAGTGACAGACCATTGTGTCATCCATATAATCTCTAAGATGATCTCTCTTCAATATTTCTTCAGTTCTTGCCCTAACAAAGCTCAAGCT
>JAWWMP010000001.1:53747454-53787126 GCA_035047865.1 Dendrocincla tyrannina
CGACGCTCTTCCGATCTATGAAGAAATAAAGTTCCTGTTAGCCAGTGATATGGGGGAAAACATGAAGGATTTTAATTTCCAGGACTATTGCTAGAAAAACTAGTGAGGGGTGCAAGATGGGGTTGCTAGGAAAGCAACAGCAGGAGTATCTTCATTCAGAGAGAAACTATTGCCTAATTGCAGGAATGTCTAAATCCACCCCTGATGCACAGGCAGGAGGGAACAGCATCTGGTCCTCACATAATACAGAGTAACTATCTGAGTGGCATCTTGCACAGAAACCAAAAAAGTTTCACTGTGTCTATGCATATCTTGCAATAAATGAATATACCCAAACAGAGGTAGCTTAGGTAGGGAAAGGCCATCTGCCATATGAGACCGTTTATTCAGCCCTTCTGCTGGGGCTTTTCTTTTGCTGCTGCTTTTCTTCTTGCATCATCTCAGCCAGGGAATGGGGTGTGGGTGGGAGGAAAAAGGTGCTCCCCATGGCTGCTCCATTGACCAGAAGGGAAAGTGGGGAGAAAGGAAAAGGGAAAACAGTTGAATCTGTTGGGACCTCTCCATTAGCATTACCTTTTGACTCAGCTGTCTACCCAAATGAACAAAGCCAAAAAAATGTATCTCAGGATCCTATTGCTGCATCTGCAGATTCACTCCATTAATTTGTGCCATTTATTAAAATCCTCTGTATCTAAGATACTGTTTATAAAATGGAGCTAGGAGGTGCTGTCCTTGAGAAAGCATTTTCAAAACTTAATATGAAAAGTACTTAGCTATATGTCTCTTTTTTACCCGTGCAGCTGTCCTACTCAATTTATTTCTTCCTGAAGAAAGTGTGCTCTACAAAATAAGATAATACATTTTCTTGGCTGTGTTCCTCTAACACATGCATACAGTCCCCAGCTACACTGAACATTGTAGCAGACAAGCAGAAGACATGGTTTGTGAAGTATTTTTGTCTTAGACAAGCAATGGTAATTAATTGTTTTTCCATACAGTCCCTTAGTAAACAGTGAGCTCATGCACAGCACTGAAACCACACCTCTTCAAAAATATACATGAATCATATTTTATCTATTCTGTACTTCAGCAGCCTGTTCTAAAACCCTTCAAGCATCATAGATTTTGACTTTGGAGTTGGCTTTGGATTAGACCATAGATATCTTAGCTAGTGATTAGCTACTCAACTGTATGAATTTCTATTATCTGAAAACAAGACCCTCACTTAGAAATGGAAAAAAATCATGCCTTATTCTCTACCTCTGTGCTACAAACGCAGGCATGTCTGCCTGCAAAGGGCAGCTGCCACATCTCACCCCAAGTATACAGTGCCCACCAGAGATTTTAAACCTTTAGCAAAGTTAAGAGCCAACAGAAAAAGTAGGCAAGAGCTCTCTGCAGCTTACAATGAACTCCAGTGGTCTTGCAAAATCCAGACACTACCCTACTTATTCTTGAGCACCTGCATGTGTTTTCATGGTAAATCAGACCCAGATTCAGCAGCTATGGAAAATACTGGGCAGTGATAAGGTGTTCCGTATTGTCATAGAAGTATCTCAAGATGGGAAATGCAAATAACATAATGAAACAGGGGCTACAAATGCGTCCCCTGGTCCTGTAATGTGCTCTGGATATCATGATCTTGATATGGCACCGAACTCTTCTATATCACAACGTGAACAGCACTGAATGGTCCCAAGCCTTTAGTCCTATCAACACATGATGAAAGCAACAAATTTGTCTTGAATTCCATTTGCAAATCAGATACTGTACCTTGTGAAAATACATAAACAGCTGCTTGATATTAACGAAGCTGCCACCGCTCCTTTCACCTCAATGAGCACTGCCATTTTCTATAAGCATGAAGAAATACCAGAAATATTGAAACCTGATGCCCCAGTCAGATGTAATAGGTCTTTTCCAAGCAAACCAAACTTTTGCAGAGCTCATCAGCATTTCTGGAACCTGTCACTGTCCAGGGGCTCCAACTTGAGAAGCAGGCTCCCCTTGGTTGTAGTGGGATGGGTAAAAAGTTTTCAAAGAAAAATAAGAATCCAGTCCAAGAAGTAGGCACCAATTTAAAATCTAAGGCTCTAATTACATCCTTTTGTGACAGAAGCAGTCTCAGACATTGGAATTTGTTTTCCAAACATCCCTTAAGTATGGTGCTACAGTTTCTAGACTACTTTTGTTCTGTGGAGGCTCCAGGTCCAAGCAGTATTTTCTGAGGATAGATTTGACCCTTCATTTAATGAGGATGCTGTGATGGAACAGCTATTGCTACCGCAGAGGTACATAAGGAAGAATTACCTCTTTGTTCTTTTGGATAGTGTTTCTGCTTCTTTTGAATGTACCTTTGAATCCTTGAGTTTCCTATGTCTGTGCAAAACCTCAGCACGCCCAGTAGCGAAAGGTTTACATAGTCCTGGTACAGAGTCGGAAAAGAAGGTGGAGGTTCAAAGACAAGGGATTTTTGCCCTACTAGCAAAGGTCATAAGAACAAACCTCAGCCTGCTGTATGGAGCTGATCTTTTGCATGCCAGCTTTGAGGTTTTTTAGTGAATACAGTGAAATTTCTTTCTGTAAGACAGAAACAGGAAAAATGATCTGGTAGCTAAATGGTAAACACAAAATGAAGTCACAGATGGTACTCTCTTCAGTGTTGGTGGGCACACTACAAGGGCTGTGTCATTTACTCCCTTGCATTTCATGAAGCAGTAGGCAGAGGAGGTAAACTGGGTGTGATATGCTCCTCAGTCAGGAGAAGAGAAGGATTACCAGGATATGGAGGTTGACAGTGAATGACACTCCAGCAGCTCCAATAGCCCACTGCCTTCTTTGTAGTGAAGCAGCCACTGCATACACATGGGAGGACACTGTGGCCCCGAAAAGCCTGGCATACAGAGCCCTGTATCCCCTTTGCTGAATCACTCCAGCCCCATTCTCAGACCTCTCTTCAGCTCCCAGCACCAAAAAAAGGTTGCATTGTCACAGTTTGGTGCAAACCACACCTTCTGTATTTTGGCATGCTACTGAGGGATGTATTATTGTAGTGGTTTTACAGATATCAGGCATCCTGGGAGCAGTTACCAAGAGGTTGGCAGAGAGGGAAATTTGCCATTTTCACTGGCGTTTAACACAAGAAAGGGGTTTTTTTTGTTTTTTTGTTTTGTTTTGTTTGGGGGGGCTGTGTTTGTTTGTTTTGCTTCACTGCATACCCACATGAAGGCCACAAAACCTGCACTTTAAGAAACACATGCTGATCCAATTTTTCCTGCCTATTCTTTCACTTGAGTTAAACTTTAGAGGCTCTACCGAGCCCTGATACAGGTTTCAATCACAGAGAGCAGTTTGAGGAGACACTTCTCTGCTTGTTTTTTTTGCTTCCCTATCCTCTGAAAGGGGAAGAAAGGGGAGAGGAAAAGGATGAAGCACTGGATGACTAACTATAGCTAAGGCAAATGCAGTCCCCTCTCTTAGAGCTTACACACATGTAATTGGTAACAGTGCTTGGACCTTGGACTAAAACTACAAATTTCCCCTTATTTAGCCAATCCTTCCCCCCCAACACCCGCCCAAAGGGCCCTAATCTAAATCAGATCTGGATATTCAGGAAACATACAGGCCACTACAATGAGCAAAACATTTGCAAGTCCTCCAGAAACTCAGTTTCCTTCCTAAAGGAGCAGCACAACAGGGTTTATTTTGTAAGGAGAAAAAAATCCCTTTCTGGTCGCCTGCAGTAAGTTTGCTGTCTCTTTGGCTGTGCCCCTCTGGAGCATGCAGGAGCTGAGGACAACTTGTTCACTTTTTTAATGATTTTTTTATCACTACCTTGTCCACTTCCAAATGTGGAAAAAATTGTAGCATCATACTGCTAACACCAAATAAAAACTTTAGTCATTTCCACCCTCTCAACAATAAAGAGAGAAAAGTGATGATAGTAGAATTTTATTGGCTTTATTTAAACAGGCTTCTTCTCCCCCAACAATACTGTGCTACTACTATAAAACTTTTCTGACACATTACTTTAAACATTAGCACATAGACATGCCAGCTCTGCACTTCAGGAGCTACAGTTCAATGCCAAGAGCTATTAGTCACATTAAGAAGTCTGTTCACGATACAGCAGATAGAGAGGAGAGTGTCTGAATTCTCCTGCCTTCAGTGCTGCCCTGTGCCCTGTCACCCTCCCTGGCTGCAGCCAGACGTACACAGGGAAGCTCAGAGAGGTTTTCTACCAGGTGTTGGAAGCTTGAGAGGTTTTGGGGAGCAGGAACTTTCTTTCCCCTGGTTTTAAGGTGGATGTTGCTGCAGTACTCCACAGGGATTGCTGCAGCCAGCTGAGGACAAGTGATGAGAGAAGGGAAGAACAATGAAGTTAAGCAAACAAATGTCTCGTCTAGGTCTGGGGAGCTTCTAGTCTAAATACATCACTATGCTCCTTCAGTATACATGTGTGTGTTGATCTTCAGGACAAATGGGGCCTTTCTTTTCAGACCCTTTGACTTCAGCAAGGATTGCACAGCTGGCATGATGACTTGTCTTCTCTTATTAAAACCACTTCTTACATGTGTCGTCAGTGTCTACGTGTTCCTCTGAGTCACTTCTTCAGAGGAAAGAGAAATTATTTTAAGATCCAATCTATCATCTTCATGCACTTATATCTATATTTAACCTGGTTTGGGGTGATAAGAAGATATCAAATGTTATTAAAAATAGGGATTTATTAAGTAACAATTCTGTGTGTTTTGTCTGTCTACATTTTTCCCCACGTATGAGGAAAAACAAGACAATCTGAAATGACCAGACCACTCCTAAGCAAAGACACAGCCCAGACAAGGCAGAATATTCCAGAAGAGACAGAGAGGGAGGCAGCATCCAGAGGAAATCAAACCAACCACTTATATGACTGAAGAGAAGTCTTAACCAGACATATAAAAATAGTAATATCAGTGGGTTGGGTTTTGTTTGTTTTTTTTACTTTTGCATTTGAAACAAGCCCATTCTCCTGCTCATCTCAGACAGTGCCAGTTTGTAACATAACACACATGCTGAAATACAATATGGAAAATGTGTACACACACTGCATAAGACAGACTACAATCTGCAAAAATGAATGTTGCATCCATATATCAATTGAAATGGCCTACAATTCAGGGAATAATTGTTTTGAAACAATCTCACATGAATTCACCTTCACAAGATTAGAGGCTGATGTCACCAGGAGGGTGAAGTCATCAGCAATGACTTAAGCTAATGGGATAATGCCAGAAAAACTCGATCAGTCTGTTGCGAAGAGCTTAACTCCTTCCAAGCAACAAGGAATGCTGAGAACTATTTACCTCTTTTTGCAGTATTTCCTGAGTGGGTTTTAGCACCGGAAAGCTCACTGTTGACTAATAGGGAAGGGGAATTAAATATCCTTCCTACAGCACTGCTGGTGATCTCTTTTTGGAGATTTTAAAGCCGTATATCTGAATTCAAGTTGAACCTCAAGACAGAAAAAACCGACAGTAAGCTGTGGGAATAATTTTGTGATGTATGGTCGAGTTCCTGCAATACCAGCTCATGGGAGCAGTCCCTGCTCATTTCAGGTCACTGATACAGTGGGATTTGGCAAGGGGACTTGGGCTCTGCTTTATACTCATTAGAGACAAAGACACAGAACAGAGGCGCGGCCTGCAGTGACCACGGCAAGCTTTTCCCAGACATCATAAGCAAACCAAGCTGCCCATGGCTGCACATGGTGTGGCTGACACCAGTCTGTGCCAGGTAGCTGTGCCAGCTCAACACGTGTTGGGTGTCTTCCTGAGGTAATAGCAAAGCACATGATTTAGAGTCAGTGGCATTAAAAACAGTTGGAGTCATTGCGGAAAGTACAGATATTTTTGTTTGACTGTGTAATGCATGCTTGTGTGGGAGTGGTGTGAGCTTGTTCTATTTCCAGACTCTGAATGCTGAGGTGTGACAAGCCTGCTTTGCTGCTCATTCTGCAAATGGTGCCAGCAGTGCCACTCCCTGGCTATGGCAAGGAGCTCAGACAAGGCAAAAACCATCTGAAAGAGCACTAAAACTAAGAGGTGGGCCTAACCCTGGGTGCCACAAAGTTCACTCGCTCCTTGCACTTGGCTTCGGTGCCCCAAGTAGAGCATGCAGAAAGGATTTGCTGGTGTGGTCAAGAGACCTTTGCCTAGCTGGAGAGCACACACCGCTTTTGCTCCTCATGTGAATATTCTCGATGCACACTATCAATGTGGCACTAACAGCATTTAAGAGAGCCCCCAAACCCCAGATTAGCATGCTACAGTTCACACACAGCTACAGAGCTCAGGTGGGCTCCAACTCTAATGAAGCCAACTCTGCTCTGCTCTGCTGGAAATAAGATTAGAGTTTGGCCCTGTCTGTCTCAAATGTTTTTCATGTTTTAAAGCCAAGTATTTTTTTCAAACCCCCCCTTACTCTGCAGCACTCTTACAACTCATTTACTTCGTAAAGCTTGAAAGGGAAGGGCAGCCATTTTTGCATTCTCTCACAAAACAAGTCCCTGTTTTTTGTTGAAATGCTGAAGGTTAAATGTTGAAACAGTACACGCTGGTTAAATTATAAATATGAAGATGCACAAATCCAGCCAACAGGACATATCAATCCTTAAAAACCTTAAGTTATGATCCTTCCAACATGGCTCAACCAGTAGCCTGCAGGCCACATGTTCCTAAGTAAATTAACCTACCATCTTTTCCACAAAGGAGTTAAAGGATGGCTATTTGGACAACAGACAGAGCCAAATGTCCCCTGTGCCTGCCCAGCTCTCAGATCTGCCATCGCCACAGGTATGTGGGACTGCTGCCTGCTCCTGATAGACAGGCAGAGAAGCCTGGCCTGCCAGTCCCTCTGGCTGTGTCAGTGCAGCTATCCATGTCACAAGGGGAAGGGGTCCCAGAAATAATTTGTGGCCCCTTTGGCCACCAAAAGGAAAATCGCCTGTACTTGAAAAATCAATTTTAGTTTCAAATGGCCTCATGTCTAACAGCATGTTCTCCTAAGCAGAAAGTATTTGTTTAAAGAAAAAACTACAGCTGCAGACGAAAGGACTCTATAGGATTTTAGGGCCAGGTTGTCCTCATTTCACAGGACCCACACCATACCAGACAGAGAAATATTGAATGTTTCAGTAGTATACTGCAGACAACTCTCTTCCACTTCACTCTCCATCTAGGCAGGTCAGTTTCTAAACAAGCTCTCCACCCTGAAAATAGGTTGACTAAGTATGGACTGGCTACAGCCATGTGTGCTGGATTAGAAGACATCTTCCACGCAGGTAACTCATGCCTGTTTTGAAGAAATTAAGAATTCACAGATTGAGGTGTAGCTCAGCATTTGCAATTTCTATTTGGGCCTCATACTCTGGTTTCTTACTCAGGCAAAAAAATCTGTTGTTCCTGATGGCAGTGAAGGGTACAAAAAATATTCAATATCTTCTGAAACATCAAGCCAAGAGGCAGCTTTTGAGCTGCATAACATGCACGCAATAGAACAACAGATCAAGGCAGAGCTAAGAGTATTGCTGGAGTTTCCAACTAGTAGAAACTACTATGCTTTCATCCCAAACCCCTTCTGACTCCCTCTACAAAGAACAGTGCTCCTGTAGGGCTAACTGAGCTAACACACTTGGACGCGTCATCTACAAATCTCTACTTAGGGTCCTAATATAGTGCAGTTAAATGAAAAAAAAAAAGCCTCCAAATTTTGCAGTACTATATTTGGACAGAAGCGCAGTGACCTGAACTCTCTCTACAGCTAGTGAAGATGAAGGAGCTCCTCCCACCAGCACACCAGAGGGCTGTCTCAACCTCTGAAGGTGTCTATTTCCTTCCACCGATTGTAGAGGGACTGGGGTGGGAACTGAGCACCTGATGGAGGTGGTGCAGATAAGCACCTAAAGTTTGCTGGAGGTGACCGGCATTTCATGCCCTGGGAAAGAAGGCAGCACACACTTCGGTCTCATAGACTTGGACATGGGTTGTGGTGCTCAGTTCCTCAGCAGACACTCTGAACTTTTCCTTCTAACAGAGAACTCTATTGGGACCATCTACCTCCTTGGCTGAAGGGAAGAGAGGAGGTAATTCTACCTCTCTCATTATCCTAGTGTGCCTTACGTAGCGGCCTATATTGGAAGCTTATAAAAAATATTGAGACCTTATATTCTGCAAACCAATTCCTGAAAAGGGAAATTTCTACGGTCTTAATTACAATTTACTGTAGGAGGTCCAATTCCAGCCAGTTCTGCAAGGCTTGTGGCAGCTGACTTATTATTCTAGCACGCTTGATGGAAATACAAAATTGCATATCCTTCTTTGTAAGATGACTTCTCGGGCTCTGGCGCTCGTTGACTGTCAGTGGATTATATATCGGATTTTTCTGTCAGCATGTAATAAAAAGGAAGTTTTAAAAAAAATTAAAGCAATACATGAAAATAATTCCATTCATATTAGGTATTGTAAAACCCACCAACTCGTTTTGGGCTATCCACGTATGGATAACTGAATGAAAAGTAAGAGGTCTTCAACCCCTTGCAGAGCTATGCAAGGGCTTCCCATTAATTTCATTTTTATGCTACCAGGGAGAACTGGGGATTTCCTGCTACCAGCGGTGCTCACACACTGTAAAGGATCAACTCTAGATTTTGGCCACCTTAAATACACAGAGCTAGGGTAACAGGCAGGGAAAGCTCACACTTTGCTTTCTCCCAAGGCATTCATCGGAAGGCTTTCCCCATGCTGACTGGCTGAGATTAGTCAGAGAGACACTAGGAAATTACACCGGGGATAAATTTCTCTTCATCTTCCTCCTTCTTCACTACCTCAAACCGCTGTAACAGAGCAGAACCGTAAATGTCTGTCCTATATGCCTTAGCAGTGCCCTTCTCAAAGATTGCTATCCACTGAGTCAAGCTATTTAACCTCCCAATGGACGACACTATCCAGTCTTCACCAAACAAAACCCCCACGTACACATTTCAGCAGTTCTGGTCTCTGATGGATCCAAGAGGATGCAGTGCACCCTGTTGCCCATCATGCAGCACAAGGGACATCTCTTTTGACTGCTGCAATCATCTCATTCTCAGTCCCCGCATCATGCAGGAAACAGCTTTCACAGAGCGAGTAAAACTGATAGCATGTCTGCTTGAGAAGGCAGCATCAAAATGGCTAAGCAAGTCAAAAGAGCTACTTTATTGGTAAGATTTTTGAGAACTCAAAGGGGTAGGAGAGTTACCCCAGCTACACTTATCTACCCTCTTACTCAGGAGGAACTTTTCAATTATTTTATTAGAATATACCTGAATTAACAGCGCTACTTTAAAATGATCCACAGCTCATATTGTATCTAGATCTGTACAAAAAAATCTGTTCTTCAATTCCTTGGCAACAACTAAAAGAAACAAAATAATTTTAATTTGAGTCAATAATTATTATTTTTAAAGTGCAATTTAGTTCCTGTATTTAAAGTTAGGTACCTTTATAAACAAAATACCAGTTTAGAAACAAAAAAGCCTTCTATTTAGAAAACAACCTTTAAAATTTTTAAGAGGAATCAGCTATTTTTCAGCCAAAATAATTTGATGAGCTCAACACAAATTTTGCCAGTAGCTTCAGGAACCTTAATCTGCATTTTTTTTTCTTCATGTAAGTTGAAAGACCAAAACATTTTATCCAGCTCTGATTGCAGCTTTAGTCCTGAAAGATGTCCATGTTTCACTTTCCTGTGTTGGATGCAGCATATTTTTCTCCATTTTCTCGTTATATCTTTCATAATATTAGGGAATATGAATAGTAAACACTGAAAAGAAAACCTTACTCTTTGTTATCTGATCTTTAATCCCAGCTTTCCCCTTTGTACCTTATGTCTAGGGAGCTATGTTTTTCAAAAACATAAGGGAAACTCATCTGCTAATCTGTCAACAAGCCATTCATCTGTAACGTCTGCTCTACATTTGTTTTGCTATGTCACTATGCACTGAATGTTTGATGCAGATGTTTTGACGCAAGTGGTAGAGCAAAATGAAATTTGTTGTTTCCTACTGCCACCACCCTCAACAGATTTATTTAAACAACAAAATCTGCCCTAATTTTTAAAAATAACAGAGCACTCCATGTTATGCATGACTTCCCAGTACCTCCAGTCAAGGTGTTGCCTTGCTGTTTTAAGGAAATGACACCAGCAAACAATATTAACACTGCAAATCTTTTATAACCTCTAAAAAGATACAGAAGACTGATTTCCATATTTATATTAGAATCTGATGCTCACCTTTCATTAAAGACAGGTAGGAAAGATAGATTGCAGAAGGCACCTTCCAGATGAGAACTAGCCCAAACATTCAAAGCCAGAACTGAAACGCTCTGTTCCCATATGTTGCACAAGTAATTGTGCCAAACATCTTACCACCTGAGGATGGATGGAAAGACATCTGCTTCCTTTCAGACAGCGCCTTACACCAAGCTCTGGGCTCCTGCTCACTCAGTCCGCTTTCTTTAACTGCTTCCACTTCAGGAGAGGGGAAGGAAAAAAAAACAAATCCCTCTTTCCAGAAAGTATTACATGGGCAGTGTGACTCACATAGGAATGGTTAGTAGGACATGCAAAACCGGAGTTTCGGGTTCAGATTATATTGTCAACAGGTCAGTGGATATTTCAAGGGATATGTAAAGGCATATGAAGCCAAAACACCTGGGTGCTGCTAGGTTGCTGGATGGTAACCTGATGCAGTCTTTATTTGAGACACCCCACTGTGTGTAGGAAAGGGCTAAGGTCATATCACCTGCTAGTGGATGGGATCATGGCATGCACATGCAGTGTGGAGGACATGGATGGTTGCTTGTGCCTGACTGCAAGTCAGCCTGTCTTCTTCCCTTCCATCTAGCTCCCAGGGAAAAAGCCATGTCTGAGGGCTGTGCCCGGGAGGCCCCACTAACAACGGGACTGGCAGGTCAGTTTGGACTTGAGAACAAACTCAGACCCTCTGTTTATGTGGTTGCACAGGCACACCATAAGATTAGTTCATCCCACTGAATTTTATTTATGGGCCCCCTCAAATCACTGGGTTGAGACAGGCTCCTCCTGCGAGCAACGCTTTGCCTTAATGTCCTAAATTAGTTTAAAGTAGATGACGTTCTGGAGCACCTCTTTCTCTGCAGGCTCTTGAAAAACCCTATCAGCTCTCTTAGACCAGGTGTTTAAATGTAAATGGAATCAGCTCAGCCATAGTGCCAACATCAGTATATTTCATCTTTTTTTACTTTTTAAGTGCATTTCTAACCCTCTTCACTGCAAAAGGATCCTCGAAAATACTTTATTTTAAATTTACAGTAGAGAGGAATATGTCAGTCACGCTACCGAGCCTAGACGAGGTACCCCCAGAAATCATGCAGGCAAGAGCCTTTAGGTATAAGAAAACCCTCAACCTGTAGAGGCATAAAACGAATTCACAACTGTGAAGATGATGCCACCTGGACTACTTCCAGAGGCATGACGACCATCATAAATTCTCATGTGGCTGCCAGCCAACAGCTTGCAGCTGAGGCAGGTTTTCTGCTATCCAGCTGGGAGGATGAAACACATCAGGAGGGGCAGACTGGGAGCAGGGGAAACAAGGAATAAAAACAGGAGAGCAAAGGACTGAGGACTCCTAGCACTGAGTCTCATTATATGACTAGGTTCAGTAGCTAGAAGATTCAACAGTACTTTTATTACTTTGCACAAATTCATCCTCTGATCCAGAGCAGCTTTTCAAGTCATTGCATCTCCTCATTGCTGTAAGTGTGACCATGCTTGACTTTGATCCATTTCCTATTTTCACATCCACATTTCCTCAGTGTGCTCATCACGTGAAAAAGGAATATTAAGCCAAAAAAAGCCATTTTCTGGAACCACCATTTTTGTTGAAGAGTTGCAGAGAATGAGACAACTTTTATTTTTCCTTCTTGAGCTAAGTGACTACAAGGATAGAGGAGTATGTATGTGTCTTGAGAGGAATCACTTCAGAGATTTTTACTGTAAAAGATATAATCTGAGACCTTGAATACAGCTGTATTACCTGTGCCAACTGCTCTCCTGACTTATATGTATGATATACAAGGGCTGATAATATCAAATATATCTATCCTCTTCATACAAGTGTTATTATTGCAGCTTATCCAAGAAGTGTACATTAGCAGGGGAAGGAACCGTGATCACCTGAAACATGATAGCAAGCACAGCTTTTCTGTTCAGGGACTTTTAGTCATTTTCCCATCCCTAAACCTGGTCTTGTAATTTTGGAGGGCTCTGTGGATTTTCAGTTTTGTGTCACACTGCACAGCCTGTTCAAGGTAGCAAAATTAAAGCAGTGCTCTGGCAGCTTCAGCTGTTTCAGTGTGAGAATGGTTTGGTTTCGAATCAGAAAAATCACCACTGCTGCATGAAGCCATCTATGTGAGTGCTAAATAACTTAAAGAGTAGCAGATAGCACAAGAAGTTGTATATGGCTTCACAAGAACCAATTTAATCTGGTTGACATTACGTGAAATTAGCAAAGACACCAACCATGTAAATTAAGATGAAGTTCCTCACAAATCAGTCCTTTCCTATGTGTGTCTTGACTTTGAGTTCTTTAGAATTGCTTTGCAACACCAGGGCTTTCCAGAGAAAAGAAGTATTAAGCATCAGGAAACAACTCCAGTGTCCACGTGCACCTTCACCAGAGTCTAGGGGCAAAAGAGAATGGCTGTGCAGGGCATAATGCATTTTTATAGGCCCTTTCAAATAATGCTGATCTTTTTCCTATTGCTGTGTTGCATTGTAAACTCCTCTCTACCGTGCCATTCTCTGACACATCCTTCAGCACTTCTCCTCCTCTTGGAAACCTGCGTTTACAATCCTTTTTCATTGGCTGATTCCCATAATTCATTCCATTTCAAAATTCCCTCTCCATGCCTCAATGGGCCAGGAGGGTAATTCTTCCCATTTCCATGGGTCCAAACAGATGCAGTTTTTAATTCTTCTGCCTGAATGGGTACATCTACTTTAAGGTTTCAGTCTGAATGAGAAGCATGCTTTGAAGTGAATCTCCAGGTTGTCCCCGCTTGGTTCACATCGCAGAGTGGGCTCACACAAACTGAACGCCTTTCAAACAAAGCTGTTGCACAAATTGTGCCTGTGGAGCCCACCTGCTCCATCAGCTAATGGACATGCTGTGAAGGACCCAGACTAGAACCATTGCAAAGTAAGCTTCCCTTAAGCATGCCTGGTATGGATGCCAGGACCTCAGCCACAACTCTTGCTTTACAAACCTCCTGTTGATTGGCACCGCCTGCTAATAATACCATCAGCAAATGCTGTAAGAAGCCTAGGCTAAATTCTGAGCCTAAAATCTTTAAAATTGGTGTAAAAAGAACCTATTTAAAGTAATGGAGGAGACATCTGGCTGTTGATATATAAATCTTATCTCTGTGTGAATACAGTTAACCTGCAATACAAGCATTCCCAGAAGCACAGCTTATTTCTGGTGTAACCTGAGTTTACATTTGGTCTTTTACTAGTATAAATATTTTAGTAAAACAGGCCAGATAACAACTGGCACAGTTTTTATGGTAAACTTTCAAGTCTAAACTGTTCTCAGAGTGAATGAGATTTAGTCCTTCATCCACAGTCTAAGTGACTAGAATAAGACCACTGCAAAACTGATCTCCTGAAGCCAGAGACCAAGGCTGGGCACAACAGCAGAAGGATGCTCCTTGCTGGAGGAGAGCCAAATCTGTGACCTCTCCTGAGGACCTCTAAAACTACAGTGATTAGAGAACAGGTGATTTGTATGCTAAAAATGTAAAGGTAAATGTTCTCCTAATAGCTAATTGAAAACCTAGCATGGGAAAAATTCCCTCTTTACCTTTGGGGAAACCAGTAAGTGTGATACTTCCACAAAACTAGCATCTAATAAAATATATTTGATATACAAGAGATGTGTTGTCATGTGTAACATGACACTTGGGGTTGGGCCTGCTTCCCTTTTCACTGGTTTTGTCCTGAAGTGAGGCTACTTTTCTCTAGTAGAACTCCTGATTTACAGCACTGCAAGTATTAAAGGATCTGTCTCCTTAGGTGTATGGATATTTCAAAAGGCAAGAGACCAATGGGTAAACAGAGTTACTCAATGATAACATTGTTCTCTTTGAAATCTATTTCTATTATAAAATGAAAATTACAAAGAAAATAAAAGGAACAGCTCCATCTCCATTTACAGGAAGATATTTTACATGATGTGACATCACTGGGAGCTGGCAACTCTCTCTGTTCAAATCTATCCATCGACTATCTTTTGAAAATCATTTGCTATATTATTGCCATCATGCCTTCTATTCACAGAAACTAGAGCTCCAATCTAAGAACAAATTCCTGTTGAAAAAGGCAGTTGTTAATGTGTAAGCTTTTGTAAACTGAGCCCTGGAACTGATGGAACAAGACATAGAAAGTCCAGTGCATTCATTTCTAGAGCAGACATCCTCATTGCACACATTAGCATACATATTTGCTCATCAGCACTATTCACAGAAATGTAGTTGTTCAGTGCCATTATTTATGTCAGTGCTCCTAGGAGCTCCCAGACTAACCTTTGCTTTTCTGCTCAGACCAATTTCTTTGCTTAAAATATCAGTTTGCCAAGTTGGAGGACAGAAATAATAATTGATGATCATCTACACTGTACAAATACTGAAGATCAAAGTGCCACAGAGTAAAACCATTAGTGCATGAACCAAAAGCTATACCCAAAACACTTGGTAGATGTTTGCTCTACTGAAAATTACAGTGAATTTCCAACATATTTTCAAGCAGACAGGGGGTCTATGTTGCCATACTTTACTCAGGGAAAGCCATTTAGCTGTTCTAGTAAGGATGAAATGCATTGAATACTGAAAAATCTTTTGAATTTTGAAACAACTTTTGTATAAACTTTGGGACCACTCAGAGTGGGCCTTGCCTGTTGTAAAAACTTTATACAGTGAGTTTTTACCTCCTTATATGACAATTTGTTTTTATTGTTCTTATTAATTATATGTATTTTGGTGATTTCAAAAAGTCCTAGGAATGGTCTAGGACCCCATTATGCGAGGATTATACAGACACAGAAGAAGAACATACATGGCAATGTTAAAAGTAATCTGCAAGTTGCACTGTGTCTGAACATGCTGCATTTGGGAACTACTTTG
Organism: Dendrocincla tyrannina; assembly: GCA_035047865.1. Taxonomy (NCBI): domain Eukaryota; kingdom Metazoa; phylum Chordata; class Aves; order Passeriformes; family Dendrocolaptidae; genus Dendrocincla; species Dendrocincla tyrannina. The sequence goes on from JAWWMP010000001.1 coordinate 53,762,700, forward strand.
TAAGCATTTTTTCAAAGCACCTACTATTCAGATAATGCACTGAAATACCTTTGGGGAGTCTCTGCATGACAGCATGCATTCGTATCAGACACAGCAAATCTAAAACTCTCTCCCATATTACACAATAGTATTAGGTCCTTTGAGTTCTGTTAAAAGGAGAATGTCTCAAGACTGTTGTATTTCTGCTAAGCATTTTTTAAAGCCTAAATGAAATAAAGTTATGTGGAGAACTACATTCTCTTATAATTTAATTATATAGTTGTGCCATATTAAACTATGACCAGGGCTCCTAAAAAAAAATCAGACCCAGAAATAATTTGCCATTTATGATTCACACTAAGATGTTTTATTGTTAGCACTGCACAGATCAAAGAAAGAACATGTAGAAAAGCTGGAGAGTGTTTCCTTGCACACTGGAATGAGAATTTTGTGAACAAGAGAAGCCTCTTTATTTAGATGCCTGTTTAGTAGCTGAGTCACGTACATATTGTTGAACATGAACGAAAGTTTTAAAACAGCCTGAAAAAATCTTACATCCCTGGGGTATTATTTTTTTGACTGAAAATAGCACTAGTCTTCTCATTATCATAGTAAAGGACAGGCAGTGAGTTCTGTACCTTGGCTGGCATATGTCCATGATAATTCTGAAGAAATGCTTTACACAAGTGTGTGCCTGCAGTGTTCCCTGACAACATCTGAGCCCCTCTCTGCCTCACATGTGTGTTTCCCTTGAATGAGAGGCAGCCAGTACTATTGCACATGTCACCAGGATGGAGGAGGCAGACAAAGCATGATGGCACAGGATGCCAAGAGCCATACCTGCACCCAGAGCAAGGACAGGAATCTCCATTCCTTCCACTTTCTCACCACTCTTCCCAGCCCTCATCCTCCCAGAAAAGGGTGGATGTCCTCAGCTATGGGGGCAGTGCCTGCCTTCCCTCCAGTGTCTCCAGTCTGACAGAGGAGGCAGCAACAGGGAGGTGAGACCACCTCCAGCTCAAAATGGTGAATCCTTCAGGAGTGTAGGTCAGTGAGGCATGCAGAATGAGGGGCCACCATGAGGTGATGGCAACCTTGGCCAAGGGCACCTGCCAGGATGCTGAACTTCCCATGATGCCCATACCCACGACGGGTCCCTTCCAAAAAGGCCCAGACTCAGCTGGGAGGGACTTTGCATGACTACTAAAAGGGAACTGTATTTGCAACAAGTTTTGCTTAGCTCTGTAAGCATAAGAAGAGCTGGAAGAGCTCAAGCCAACTGGAGCAGGACCCCACTGTGACCTCAGAAATGACCAGGTGAGACATCCCTTGCCATGGGACATCTGAGTCTGCAGATTTCCTGATGCCATCTCTTTCATCCAGGGGACTAGGTCTGTAGCCACATTTCAAGATGTAGTAGTCCTGAGGATTTATACAGGTAAATGATGGCAGATTATATTTTATTATGTACTCCTTTTGTAATAACACTTAATGCACACTTTCTTACCCCTAATAAGCAGGAAGCAAATGTTAACTTTTTCCTGAGAGGCAGAAGTTAGGTAGAGATATTTTGTTGTACATATGTACATAGCTGATCCTATTTTTCCTCTTGTGCCTCACCTTACAATGAATTCCTGATCCCTGCACTTCTGCTCTTCTGGAAGCATTGCCTCTTTCTCATGACTCAGCCACACACATTTTAGAATCTTTGTGCAAGTCATCTCAGCTACCTTTACTTTTACTATCCTACCTAATTTTTAATTACCCATAAACATTGATACCTTGGTACCATCCCTTTTATTACATCGTTTATGAAGATGATGACATATACAAATGCCTATGGTTACCTTCAGGTAGCGTTTCTCCATTGTGTAAATTAATAACTTCTTCCTTGTCCTCTTTCCCATCTTTTAATCAAACTTTAACCTGAATCTCCACACTGATTCCAATACAGCTGATTGATTTTTCTTTTTTTGAGAGTTTTGAATTAAAGTTTTTTAAAACTTCACTCCACTGTTTCAACCCAACACCATTTACCTGCTGCCTGCTTATGGACAAGAAACCCTAACTTTTAGGTTAGGCCCTAGCTAGAGTCTTGAAAGAAACTGCACATTTAAAACAAATGTTTTTAAGTTTTCTGTCTTCATATAGTCCCCGGGGATAACATAACAATAAACAAGCAGAGCAAAATTTTCACTTTGGCCTGAAATATGATTTTTAACTTAACGTGTGCCAAGTTTTGTGAACTAGTTGGTTCTCCCAGTTATGTCAGCATGCAGCATATATGTCTAGTTACCTGATTTGTGGGAGTAATCAGGTACTTAAATGACCTAAACTGTGCAATTACTGGTGCTGGCAGATTACATATGGAAAACTAAGACCAGGCCATAAAAATTTGATCTATTGTGTCCATAGTCATAATAAAACCGTTATGGTTGGTGATTGATTATAGGAATATTAAAATGCAGAAAAAAGGGGAAAAAAAAGCTGTTTTAAATTGCATTGTATTCTCATGTTTAGGGGAAAAGTGATTGCTGTTATCTTGACATGTTTATCACTTTGAGGCTGAGCCAGTCGTTATTGTGCGAGTTCATTCTGTCCCATAGCTGACAAATACTATCATATACTATAAAAATCATTACGGCTCACTTTTGCAGCTGTAATAAAACAGGAAAGCAAGTACAGTAAGCATTTATATTTGGGACTGTAGTCCTAGTGCACATCCAGTAAAACGCTTAAAAGTTTAGACAGAAAACAAGACATTCTGAACTTGAATGTACAGATTTTATTCCAGAAATGGTCTCAGTGGCAACCATTGCCACTTGTGTAAGAAAAACACAAAACAGAAAGAGAGGCAGTATGTTGACACCATGTATTGCTGATTTCACTTGTTTGCCAAGGGCTCCTCTATTTTTTTTAAGTTTTATTTCTTTTGGAGTGAGTCTTGGAGGTCTGAAATTGTCCCTTGGCTACACCTCCCATCTGAATTTTCTTGCCATAGCACATTTTGCAGCTACACTTTTGCAGAAGCGTTCTCTTGCAGGGTCTTCTTCTCTGAACACTGTTCCATGGGCATGTGCAGATTGCTGCCATGCTGTCAGTGTTTTGTTCAAACCTTAATGCCCCAGCGGTCCCCACAACCTACCACTGGGCTGTGCTCCACTACGCACCATATTGCTGCCACACCAAAGGGATGCAAGGCTACAGCTGAATACTGCAGCCAGGGGATAGGACAGTCTTGGCCTTGGAGATGTCTAGTGCTTGTACATTTTCCCTGTAGACACATGCATCAATTCAGTGGTATGGTCAATCATACCTACCACTACTCCTACGTTTATAGAAATTATGTGGGACTTATATGCCTCAGCTATGCTCCTCAACCAGGACTAGGTGTACCTCATTTTGGTATCAATTTGTATCTTTCCTTAAGAGCCTGCTGCCAGACTCCCACCCATTAGACTGAAGGGCTGGAACAGTTGAGCAATCTCACATACCCTATGTTTTGCTTTTTTCCTCTTTCATCATGCTTGAAAATGCTTGAAATATCTCTTGGTTTTGACCACAGAAACTAAATCAGGAATATTTTACACTCCTCATTTAGCTTTCACAGCAAAAAAAGTCAGATCAAAACTGTAACATGGCCATGGACACCTGCAACATTAGAAGATGCAGATGGCTTTTGCTTGCATTTGTAAATAGGCAGGTGTGCTTCAAGAAGTGAAAGCAATGGGTTTCATCTGCTTTTTCTCATTTCAAGTTGTGGAATTTCCAGAATCTAAAAGCATACTAAGCAAACAGTGAAGATAAATACAAAACATTGAACTGTAACAAGGGAATTCAGGGCCTAGAAGCAGTGACAAGAACCAGGGCCAAATACCACTGACTTTCAGGTGGCAGTGTAGGTAAAGCCAGCTAGGACAGGTACCCACAAGAGAATCCAAAGAGTTTCCCCTGTGCCAAAGAAAGATGCTCCTTTCAGTCTGATTAATATGTTGATAGCCTGCTGTTTTACAACCCTTTCATTTCAACTGCTTGCAAACTATACTGTTAGAAAAGCAAAGACTTGGTGTTAAGCAATTTAACTGTCTATAAACATCACTAGTCCAGGACCCTCAGCAACAAGATACATGGCTAGCAAGTTCAGTAGGTAGACTACATAAATACATTGCTGCAAAGTACTGAAGGCTCATCTGAAAAGTAGAAAAGAGTCCCATCTCAAGAGAAATAAAGACTTTTACAGCCTAATGCATCAAGCAATGCCAAAAAAGCTAGCAAGGATCAGCTCTCAGAATATCATCCAGTAACTGTTTGTTCAAAGCAGCTTTTAACCAGAACAAAACAAAAAGTACTTCTAAGCTCCTTACCCTTTTCTTTTCCTGTGAGCCTCAGGAATATAACCACATGAAATACTTCAGCACTGATTGGCAAGTTTCTGTATTGATTGGCTTCAAACTCTGATTAGATAAGACAGAGATTTAAGTGAGAGCCACTAGAAAAATCTACCGGACTATTATCTGCTGAGATAAGCTCCCTAAGCCCCCACGCCAGTCTATTTAGTAGATCTTTTATCTAAACATATCCTGATATTGCTGACAGTATTGTGCAAAAACAAAACGTGGAATAGTAACAAAAGGGCTTTGCAAAAAAAGATGACTACTGTCCTGGAGAGAAAAGAAATTAGATAGCTTGGACTTTAAATCCAGGAGTAAGAAGTGGAAGACTGGCATTAACACCTGCCATTCCTTATCTGTAATTCAAACTCTCCCTCAACCCCCAAAATATAAAAAGGAGACTCTAGGATAGTTTAGTTAGATGCCTCACATCCCATCATACTGACAACATTAGCCATTACCTCCTTCAGAGAAGCAGCTGGATATTGGATGCTCTGTCTAGCAAAAACACTTTCCTAAGCTGCGTGCTCTACTTAGCTTCCTTCCTTTTATTTTGCCACGTTATTTTTTAGCTATTTTACTGGATATGCCTGAAGCCCTCCCTCAGTTTTCACACAGCTCTTCTGGAAGTGAAAAATCTTGCTGACTCAGTAGGGGTTTTGGCTCATTAAAACCTAAGAAAGGGAGGCAGGACAAAGTCAGGCGTTTGTGCTCAGACCCCTCAGTTCCCTTTGAGACCCACCATTCCAAATCTCTGTATTTTCCATAGTGTGGAAATACCAGTTGTTGGAAGTGATTTGCAGGTACACAGGACATGAGGGGAACATCCTGTGATACATGACCTGTTGGGATCTATGAGATACACAGCACTCATTTAAGGCAGATGTCCAGGAAAGAATCCAACCCAGCCTTGAGCTTGTGCATCAACCTGAAATAATTAATATGTCTAAAGAGGAAAAAAGGAGTTTGAATAAACTGTGTGCTCTGAATTTCCTCAGAGGAGTTCGCCTGGGAATAACAAGAAGCATTCCTCACACTGCTCCGGCTCACACTGACAGGAGGTTAAGCTGCAGCGATGTCCCAGTGTACTGAACTAGGCAAGGGGTTTTCAGAGCTGTTATCTATTTTAAAGTAAACATTCCAGTGTGTATGGTTATCATATTTTGTCTTGCTCCCATCATTTAGGAAAAAAATAAAAACAAAGGCTTCTGAATATCACTTTCAGGGGCTATTTCTGTAGCATCTGGATCACATACAAAATTATACATATTTTTTTTTCTGTTCACTCTTTTGTTCAGCTTATTGTCTCAAGATGACTTCATATCCCAAGAAGACAACTGCTCCTCAAGACTCAGGCCAAAGGCTTACATGGCATACATTGCAAGGCAGATGGGAGCCACGTCTCATATTCTTCCTTTTAGGGCTGTCATTGCACCAAATAAAGGTCTCTCACCTAATATCTGAAGTTCATAAAGTCCAAATTACCCAAGAAAAATTTAAAATTGCTTCAGAGAGAATTGTTTCTTTCCTTTTATTAATGGTACTGCTTGCAAAAAAAAAAACAGTTGTCTGTGCACCCCAGAATCTACTCACAAGCCTTATGGCACCAGATCTGGAATGCTGATGCTCTCTGCAGAGGTCACACAGTACAGTCATGGTTTGGGGTTTTTATGGAGATTAAGTAGTATATGAATTCCTCAGATAACAAAGCAGCTGCGCAGCCAAGTGAACTTCTATGCCTCAAAACAAGCAGCAAGAAATAACCAACTGGCTGAGTAGGAGCTTCCTACCCTTGTCCACCACCAAAATCCAGGTAGCTGAACAGATAGGCAGAGCTTTTAATTTCGTTCCTAATACGGCAGCAGTACACATTCAAAGCTGTCGTTATCTCAACAATCCTGTAATAAAAGTTCCACCTTCCATGCCAGTGCAAAGGTTATCAACTTGTTTCTGAAAGACAAATTCACTATAAATCTTCAAGAGAGCTGGGACGACTGACGTGTCTCCTTTGCAGGTGCCAGGGAGGGAGGTCTGGTCTCCAGAATGCCAAGCAGCTACTGAGGGGGCCAAACTCCAACCTCACATTTCCTCCAAAGGGAAAAATGTTGATTTATGTATGTCACTTCACACAGGTTATCATGTTAAAAGGAGAAAGCCAATTGGAAATCCTGGGGATTTGCATCTCCGCTTGGATATCTCTCAGACTTGAAAATAGGAGCTCTTTTGTAGGATTGTGCATAGACAAGTAGCTAATATGAAGCTTATCCTGGATTTTGTCTTCTTCTACCTAAAGGATGGGCAGGTTTTCAAGGGCTTAGTGCCCAGGTAGGGATAAAGAAAAGGAGTATCCAAGTGCTAAGATGAACTCAAAAATCAGCATGTGGATTTACCTACTCACTTTGATGCTTTGGCAGGAGCTGGAGTTCTGAAAACCTGCAACTGGTTGTAGGCTCTGAGTCCTTTAGAAAAATCTGCCCCTTAACACTGTGTATTTATTGAACGGTTTATAATTACCCACAGGTTTAAATCACAATTAACAAAGAAAGACTAAAGATTTCCTTGGCTTCTGAATTTTGAAAGCTGCTGTATTTTTTTCTGAAGACTTATTTACACCTAAGCTGTAAGGTTCAGTTATGTGCATATATGATTTATTAATGAGTCACGAAATTTCATATACAAATGTAAGCAAAACCCAAGGATATATAACACACTTTTCTAAAATCTAAAGCAATTGGTAAAGCACTCAAGGACTTTGTGTCTTCGACATGGATGAGTCAGTCCTAACACAATGCATTAACAAAGAGTAGTTTCATATGCTGAAACTGAGTCACACACTACAAAAATGAAAAACACTCTACACTCTGCGTCCAGGAGTGTTTTGCATCCTGAATTGGAGAGAACAAATGAAGAAGAGAGTCTGTCTGCAATCTTTACTCAAAGAAACCGAGCTGAAGTTGAAATTGGCTCAGCAGATAGCAGTTAGTAGTAGGAGAATGGGAATTACATCAGGTCATATTTAAACCATGTATCCCAGGATGAATTTACTCACAGCCAACAAAAACAAGATTCTAACATTTTGTTCTCGTATATGCTGTGTTCTCTAAGGGTGACTAAAAATCCGCCTGTTGAAGAAGCAAGGCACCACTGGACTTTGTTTCCCTTCCAGATGTGCATTCCTGCCTTAAAGCAATTATATTCATTGACACTATATTCATGAGTTGCTTAATTTGGGCATACGGGGGAAAAACTGAACACATTTGCTAGCAAGTGTGCCCCTTCCATGTGGAAAATCATCAGAACCTCAGAGACATTTCAGTTCTGATGGGAGGTGTCTTTCGCTAAGCTGAATCAAACCATGTATATAAGGAAATCTTGACAGAATATTGTTCTGTTGTAAATTATCTACAAATGCGAAATTGTTCCATGTTAACTGTGGCGCTGCCTAAAATAATATTTACAGAGGATATATCTCCTGAAGTCACATAGGTAATGATTCTGATTCTCTCATTCCTGCATCCTCTTTGTAAAATTAAATGTGTTCCCTGAGAACTTTTGTTGCACTGAGTCCTGTATTTTCTTATAATTATCTTTGTTTATATCTTTGTTCATTGACACACTTTGATTCTCCTTGTTAACAATTAAATTAGCATTTGATTATGTGTTTTCTTGGTATCGTTATAGACCTCTTATATACATAAAAGATGTGTGCAATGGAGAGTGCATATTCACATTTGTACGTGACCTGCTCGCTGTATTCAAATACAAAAGTTATGATGGAGTACCACTTTGAAATGCAGCTATGTGAATATCTCTTGTAATATATGATAGGACAGGGGGGAATGGCTTCAAATGGAAAGAGAGTAGGTTTAGGTTAGACATTAAGAAATTCCTTACTGTGAGGATGGTGGGCACTGGCACAGGTTTTCCAAAGAAGCTGTGGATGCCCCATCCCTGGAAGTGTTCAAGGCCAGGTTGGATGGGTCATTGAGCAACCTGGTCTAGTGGAAGGTGTCCCTGCCTCTGGCAGAGGGGTTGGAACTAGGTAATCATTAATGTTCCTTCCCACTCAAACCATTCTATGATTCCACCTTTACTCTTACACGGAATTCTGGAGCTACACTGCCTAGCTGAGAAGTAAAAGTCAGGCTTTATGTATTGTAAAGCTGGAAAGAGAAATATGAAAAATCAATGTGTATTTTAATTATGGTGTGGAGTTTTGATTGAGAACAACTTGTTTTGATAGGCAAGAAGGAGTTTCTTTAGCATGTCCCATTCCAGAATGGGCTTGCAAGACAAATTAACCTGAGTAAATTTTCCCAGCATGACCAGCAATTCTCCTGGAGCAACCTGAACGTTTGTTGCATTAGAAGCTGTCTGAAAGCACCAAACAATCAAAGGAAAATAGAAGAACCACGTCTGCCAATCTTTTATATTTATACTGTTAAAGGCATGGAATGTTTCCAGAACTCTGTCCGAATCATTAAGTACTTGCTTAATTCTTACAGAGGACTTACAGAGGCAAATTCTGTTTGCACTAAAACAGAGTTAGTTCTGTCAGTAGTGCACATCACACACAGAGCTGCATACCCCACCGGGACAGGCTGTCAGTGAGCACCTGAAGATGCAGCTCTGTCTTTTTACACTTATTTCTGTATTTTGTTAATAATGTTGTGTTGTGGCCAACAAAATGGAAAACAGGCTGGTGCACAGCTTTGATGGCCAGCCCAGTCTTTCTATGAAATTTGGGTTAAACCCTTTGCAGCTTCTGGTACAAAAAGAAAAGAGATGGTCTCAGGCTGTTGAATTCTGCTTTAAAGAACTGGATCTATCCCTGCTGCTGCAGCAGTTTTTCTGTGCAATGTCAAATTAATGAAACCGAACTCGTCACTCAAGTTCATTAATGACTTGCACCTTCTTTTCCTGCATGCATAACTTGATAATCAGAAGTCCAAAACATTAAGCGCTCACAAATGCAAATGAAACCAGAGGAAAGATGCCTGAATATATCTATGCTCTGTAATGCTGGCCACAGCAAAGATAGACCAGAACATAGGTTGCAGAAGACACAGACTCACACCTCGACTAGTGAGGGCTAAACAGCTTGCACAAAAGCAGCTCCTCCTTGAGGAAGGTGGCTGAAGAGAAGAGTATATCATCTGACCTGAGGAGGGCCAGCACAAACAATGACCAATGATAAAGGCAGAGATCGATTTTGTAAGAGTTCCAAAGACCTTTTAATCCGCTTTTAATACACCATGGCTCCTGTGAATTTGAGTCCATCAGTTGAACGTTTCTCTCTCTTCAGCAAGAATACTGCTGCAGAGACTGTAAAAGGTGACAGATGGAGAAGCTGTGCCTTGCTTTGTAAGGAAAATTCAGTCTTCTATATGATCATTGTAAATATTAGCTATATGAAAATGAAAATGCCCTTGTCAAAGATCAAAACTGAGCTTCTTTCATTGCATTATCTCCATTCTTCCCCTGAAGGACCCAGCCATAGGAAAATCAGTTCAGAGCTGTGAGAAGTGGAATTTGCATCCTACCCATGTAGGAGGGACTATTATTCATAAAGCCCCAGCATTTAATCAATATGGCAACAATTGTCTCCCAGCTGTAATAACTTATGTAGCATGGAAAAAAGCAGTCAGATTCCCACGTGATTCAGGCTTTGAGCGTGGTTTGCACTGAAGCTCCAGGGCCTCCACAGTTCTCAGATCTTTCCCAGTGCCTAATGAAGGCCTTTATCTTAATCAGCAAAGCCACCAATGGATTAAAACCAAACAGTATCTCCATGACATGCTGAGGCAAGTCTGACTTACTTGGACATGCAATAACAATGCCAAAACTTTTCTGCCATAACCAGAAGCATGAAGCAGTACATAAAAGGTCAGATTTTAAAAAAATATTAACATATATATGAAAAATATAATTTAGACACCCAAAAAGAGCAGCTCCTTAAGGCCCACGGCAGCTCCCTAGTCTGTGGAGACTGGATCCCTCAAAGCAACATTACCTCATCATCATTGAAAAACTGCAAGGAAGGTCAGAACAGAAGAAAAAGAAAATACAAAGCTTACATTTTTCTAGTGAGTCAAATGATGGATAAAATCAAAATATAACAGAAGTACAGTTCCCCAGGCTTCCCCAGTACAGTTTCTGTATTAAATTCAAAGCAGGGTCTCATCGGCATTTAGGAAGACACTAAAAATGATAGTCCTGATATCCACTAAAGCTTCCAGGAGAGCATCCAAAGGGTGTAGCTTCTCATCAGCACCTTGGTGAAACAGCCAGTATTTGACATCCCACTGAGAACTGTCAGCTGCACCATTTAGCCCTGGGACTTTAAAGAACTGCATAAATTAGTAGGGTGTAATTGCAAATATGATCCAAGAACAGGCTGAAATAAGTGCTTGCTGAGTCTGAAGTGGGGTTAGGATGACATGTTTCCCTGACTCCTGGAAACAAGGGGAAAATTTAACCATTTATTTCCCTGATCAGGTTGTCCTAACCCAGTATTTAATAATTTTCCTGCAGTTCCTTGAGACCTGAAAGCCTTTATGCAGAAAAACACTTCAAAATCCATCTTTTGCTTTCTTTCAGAAGAATAGATGCTCAACCTTTAGCAGTCCATTAGAGAACCAGTCTCTGCATAAGGAAAGCAAGATTAGTCCTTTACTGAGTACTTCATCCCAGGGATTGATTTTTGGTAACAGAATCTCTTTTAGTTATTTTTTATTTCTATCCTTTTTTTTTCTTTTTTTTTTTTTTTGTGTTCTGGCATGTTTTCCAGATCCTGGATCCCATATATAGTTTCCTGAACTTCTCCAATATTCACTCTAGCCATCCTGGTTGTCTGCCATGAGTATCAGTTTTCTTCTAGTTAAGAGGGCAGGGAGGGAGGAAAAGTGTTCCCAGGCCAAGCAGCAGTGCCACTCTGGAGATCCCTTGGCAGGCTGTGCAGCTTGAGAATGAATCATTGCTAGCAAAGCTTAAATCTTCCTCCATTTCTCACTTTTGCTCTTCTAGGGAGCGAGGAAGAGGCTGCTACTTTTATTAATGTGCAAAGTAGAAGTAAACAGTTCAGATTAAAATTGCCTTGATTGCTCTTCAAAAGCCAGGCAAATGTTATGACATAATGCTTGTCAATTACTGGAATTACTCATCTTTACTAAAAATTAATAATTTTTAGTAGATTTAAAGTGAATTAAACCACGTAAACTATGTAGCAGCTGTAGCCTACTTCCCACAAGATGCCTCCACTTCTCTTCTATACCTCTAAATGACTAATAGTGATTGCTTACATTTTCTCTGTAGTTTGCTCTAATGTGTTCATTCTCTATCTGCATCCAGTGCTTGATAATTTTCCCCAAGAAGCTGTCTTTTCTGAATATGACTTAGCAACCCCCTCTTTTAACCTGAAATCATGCTTGCCAGCATGTCAGTTTTCTTTCAGACTGTGCTCTCTGTCTTGCTGTAGACCCTTCCAAGACCACCTTAAATACATGGAAATCGTAAGGCAGTGCCTTAACCTTTCACTTGTATTTAGTCCTTCATAGAAGTCCATTCTTCATTTAGGAACACAGTGATGTAATGCTCACACAGCCACTGCTTCAGAGTCACCACCAGAACACGGTCGTTCAGGTCAAACATGGACAATAGCTACAGCCAGCTTGTGTGTGGTACCTCAGCTTGGAGACACTTTACACTTGCCTACATAGGCTCACTCCTGCCCCCACTGACTCTCATAGGAAGAGGGTACAGTCTCAAAGGAAGCAAGTATGTTTCACGTCTCATCTTTCAAGGGTCAGTGCTTAAACTCACAAATCCATCCTCTTTGACATTCTAATCTCTGGTCGTAAAATGGATTTAGTGGTTTAACATTAAAATTTCAGGCGCAGTTAAGGATTGCACAGGAGTTAATAAGTAAAATAGTTTAGCAAACTTTGGCAGAGAAAATTGAAAAGCTCAAGTCATCTGCTGGTGAAAACAGTTTAGCCCTGGATTTGCCAGTGTTTCCATTAAAAACTCTCTTATTTTTGCTTTGTTTTTCAGTTTGAACAGGTTTAGCACTCCTGAAACTTAGAGATTTTCAGGCATGGGAGAAAGCCAATCAAATTTCAGGTAATTGTTTTGCAAGCTTTTACACTTCTGCCATCACGTCTCAGACCTGACATGCGATACCCTTGCTTTTTAACTCTTGCACCTCCATTGAACATTTATGGACAGTCATGGCAAGCCGTGTGGGTCTCTGTGGTGGACACTGACACATTCAGAACTATCAAAATATTGCCACAATCATTCTGTTGGTCACTCCACACACCACATAATGAACCTGTATCTCTAGAGGAAGTCACATGCCTGCATGTTCTCTTCCCCCTTGGTTTTCCAAGATTTGTGCCCAGAGTGTTTGACTGAAGCATATCTCTAGGCATGTTCAAGAGGAGCCCTTCTTCTAATGATGCTAAAATGTTGGCAGCAAAAGTCTCCCTAGCAATAGATCACTTCTGCCAACAAATCCCTTTTGTCTCCAAAAATACACAAGCACAGAAGAAGAAGCAGGCAAGAGACCTGATCTAGGCTTGGAAGTACATGCCTTTGAATAGCCTTCTGCAGAAGCATCTGTGCTTGCCAAGACAAGGCAGGTGAGCATGGAGCCATTCTTTCTGACTAAGCAGAAAAAAACAAAAACAACTGAGGCCTCCATGCTTGTTAAAAACAGCAACTCCTCCACCTTTTGAAAACAGAGTCAGCACTCACTCCTACACTGACTCAACTCCCTTGACTTAGCTCTGTTTCCAGCCCAGCACCTGAAGACATCAAGCTATTTCAAGGAAAGTGACACAAGGTTCTTATTTTGTCTCTTGTCACTCTATATTTTTGTTAAATGTAATCAACAGGTCCACTACATGCAAAAAAATTAAGTCATTCATTGCTCTCAGTGCGCTGGGCATCTGGCCACAATGCTTCCCTGCTGCTCTTCTCTGCAGTGACTGTTTGAAAGATCTTGCTTATTGTTCCACATCATTCTAATGCACAATCATATTACTTTACAGGAAACTGCAATAAAAGGGATAATCTCCTCCCAAACTGGACTTTTTACATATAGCCAAGTTTACTAAGGTACATGAGTTATGCCAGTGTATGACTTCCAGCAATATATACAGCAGGTTAATGAAACAACCAAAAAAAAAAATCTGAACTTCTGCAGGAGATTGAAAGCTTTAAATAATTAAAACTTAAGAAAGTAAAATGAAACCTCATTTTCAAACACAGAGATATTGGAGGTCAAATGCTTTTGACAAGGCGACTTCTAACCTCGACAGACAGAGCTAAGAAGCAGATGTGGACCTACTCTATCAAGAAAGACACTAATTGCACTGCTTCATCTGTCGTTTGCTTCTTGGTTCAGACATACAGGAGATCACTTTGTTCTTACAAACATACACTCCCACAATTAGTTCACCTTCAGGATTGCAAGTGAGAGCACCAACTGATTCAGGTTGATTAACTCACTGGTGACACAATGCTAAGTGTTGATACCAGGTGACAAGTCACATGCTCAGTGCCAAATGAGAGGTCAGTGTTACCAGGTTGATACTCAGCTCATGCATGTTTTCACTAGAGTGGCTCCTCTCCCTCTACTTCATCCTGTGCCTATTAACAAAATAGAATGAAAGAGGGGGGTTGGGAGGGAGGGGAGGAAAATACTATGGGAAAGAAAGAAGATACAATGAAAGAAGATAGCATTACAGGAGCTAAGCCCAGGGGACTGTGGTGCAGAATGGGGTGCTGCTTGAAACACGAAGACATGCCATGGAAGGAAGGAAGGAAGGAAAGCAGGGAAAATCTAGCAGCAGAAATGTGTCAGTGCAGCTCTGAGACTGGTCTTTAGGGCATTGGATGCAGAGAAGTTAACATAGCATAAACTTGGTGCCTGAACAGGAAAGGTAGAATTGAATGTCATTTTCAGAGCATGGACAAGAGATCATAAAGAAGAGTTCCTGAAGCAATCTGATATGATGACATCAATGGACCCAGTTTGGGTGATCCTACAAAAACTAATAGGTGCAATGGAAAGGTTTAAGGGAGGAGGCTGCAGGGGTCAAGTCCATAACCACACTGAAGCTTTAGGCAAAGCAAAGACACTTGTCTTTGCCACATTCTCCTTTCATTAACTTACACAAACAGAGGCTTCACAGGGGACCTGTATCTGAGACTAGGGATCAGTTCAGTAACACAAGGGGGTGTCAGTCCCTATTGAGAAAATATACCAGTAAATTTGGTAAGGGAACAACAGTGGCAATTGCTTGCCAATTAGAAATAAATAAATAAATAAATATACATATATGTATATGTATACATATATATATTAGCAATTTCCCAGAATAGAAATCCTGTGAAACTGGACTGCAAGAGGATGTCAGCTAAGACAGTCTGTTGCAATTACTGTTTACAAATTACTTGCCTTTGCATGCCCAAATCTGAAGCCTCCTAAAAAGTCTGGTTTTCAGAATGGATAAAAAATTTTATTTATTCAAGGAGTGTGTCATAATGGGATCTCGGGTGTGGGTAAGTCCTTAATTCACCAACCCATCCCATTTCAGAATCGTTTGTCTATATATTTTTCAACACAAGAAAGAGGTCGTTCAGTCCTACTACCCTCCCACACTAAATAGCTTTTTTTCTTTTTTAAGATTTTTTCTTAATGGTATGGATTTTGAAGACAGACATAAAATAATATCCTGTTAAATAGCCTGCTCTCTGCCATGTATAACATTGTTCATGCACTGGGAAAATAAAGTCCATCATCCTGTATCTACACCATTTCCTGCCTTTCTTGGCAAAAGAAAAAATCTGACTGACACACCCCTGCAGCCAAAGATGACAGACACTATGGTCACCCCATTCATTCTCAAGGACATGCTGAACCCTGGAGAGATGATCTTTTCCAACCATTAGTGACAATTAAAGATGGAGATGATTTGTAGGAGATGTGTAGAGCAAAGCAGGGAAGATACAGGAAGGAGTGAAAGCCAGGATAATTGTTTTGGGGGAAAAAGGAGAGACAAATGCATATTTAACTGTTGCATGAGGTGAGTGGGTGGGTGTGAGAGCGCATGTGACTACCTTCTCTTGAAAAGCAAAGGAAAACTTCTGTCTTGGGTGCCCTGCTACAGCAAGAGCCAGAAAGTAATTTCTTGTGAGCAGCCCATCGCACTGGGCAAACCAAGCTTCTTCCAGGAGACTCCTCAGCTGCTAGTGTGCAAGCTGGAACACCCATCCTCCTGTACTGCCTGGGTGCCAGCCTGCGGTGCTGCTTTCTGGTGTCTCCTGGAGGCCCTGTTTCCCACTTTTTCAGTCCCTCTTCTTGCAAGGTGCTGTTGGGAGAACCAGCTCCCTCCACTGGCACCGCTGCCCAGTGGTGCTATGAGCCCTCAGAGCTGCAGCAGCCACTGCACTCCTAGAGAGAGCTACAGGTGCTGCTGGTGCCAGGGGTCACATCCCAGTGCACCGGGCAGCCACAGAGCACAGGCAGCACCATCTCCCACTGCTCAAAAAGAAGGAATTTGAGGGGGTTGAAAAGGGTACTTCTTACAATGGATTTCACCCTTGCACTTGTGTGTCTCCGAGCTTGTAAGCCAGTGGAAAAGAAAAAATGGACCATCAGGATTTCAGCAAAACACTATGCTTGCAGGGTTAAGGAGTAGAAGGGGCTATTGTTATCCTAAAGCAGTTCTCCAGCTCTAAGGAGATGAACAGCCAACACCTTCCTTTCTCTCCCAAAGGACTCAGGTCACTGACAGCCCTTGTCTAGAGCACTGAATATCCAAGTATCACCATGCAGTGGACAATAAACATTAACTCACTTTACACTTCAGGATACCTATTCCTTGGAGAAGTATGGTGTCAGCCTTTCCTCTTTGGTGGAGCAACCACGGCAAGAAGAAGGGTGACAAAAGCTAAATGTGCAGGGAGAAAAGAAGACAAAAAAGAGTGAGCACACTAGGAGTTTTAAAGAGAATCTTTGTGTCCAAGTTTCACCTCTGAGGCATACCCCCTGGTAAGTGGGTACAACACCAGAGTTTATACCAGTGGTTTATTTAGCCTCTGATCTAAATGCAGTGTGCTCTATTTTCTTTGTATATTTATCCTTCATTATGGCATATCTGCTTACATTTTAAAACTACCTAAGGAGTAAATAATTTGCTCTTTTCAACAGGCATACTGGGAGTTTCAGTCTGTTACCCATTTGCTTTAAATATCAGGCTGTAAAACTGTGCTCGGGTTTTTGGCTGACATTGCTGCTAATGATGCACTGTGCCTATTCTCTGGTTATGGAGGAATTCTCACATTATTTCTGGGGTAAGCTAATAATGAATGTTGCTCAGAACAAAGCTTATGTTTGTGGTTGACTTGCTGCCAATGTAGGAAATCGTGTTGCGACCATTATCTCACTCTATCTCCTCCCTCACGAGTACAAAGTTTTAATATTCATTCCAATTCAATCTGTATCTAAATAAGCAGTGCCTATTTGGTGTACAATATACTGCAACTCCCTTTAATAGTGTCAATGTGATGTTTGTACTGGAGAAAACCATCCTGGCAATGTATCTTCCCAGGTTTTTTGGGGGCGCTAGTTTATTTCTTATGCTCAACTGTACGCTCTTTGCTTTGCAAAATTTCCTGCAGCAATTCTCATCAAATGAACCTGCCTTAAATCTGGTCATTTAAATAGATTTAATTACAAGTCTTTTAGCCCTAGAACAAAGAGCAACATACACATGGCATAGGTTATACCTGTCACACTGCAAATGCCTCAGTGGAGCAAAACAGAGCAATTCGCTTTCAAATATTTAAAAATAGAACATTCAGGGACAAAAAAAAATATGTCTGGAATCAGAGTGTTGCAATTAAGATCCAGTTCTCACTAATGATTAGAATAGCATTAAAAAAACAGTCTAACTGACTGCATTCAGGCTCTGTTAAGTGGTTGCCTTCACATTTGAGATCCAACCCATCAGGGCCTTCAGAGCTCCACTTCTCTCTGATGTGGTTACCAAACAGTGGAACATTTCTAGCATGACCAAAACTTAGTCATGCCTCAGTAACTTAACTCAGATTCCACATCTTCAAGCCTGAAAGTAGTTTGAGGGGCACAATTTTACCCATGCCATCCATAAAATGTAATTTAACCCTGTTTTCCAGATCGCCTTGGATGTTGTGGTGTGCATATATCCTCTACCCTGCTTATGTACATGGAGCTGTCAAATAGGTCATAAATCCTATGGCTGTAGCCATCCACTTATGGCATGGGAGAATTTTCCTTTAAAAAACCCTCTCCAGTATTAGGACAGTGGAACTTGTATTCTCCCCACTGGCAGAACCAAGGCTTTCAAACAGCTACATAATACAAGTAACAGGGGCAAAAACACTATCTACTTTAACGATGGAATGTGATCAGTGTGTGAAAGGTCCATATGATGTGGTGATGACAGCATAAAAAGATGGGACTGAGTGACTCAAGCTTTCCTTCCAGGCCCTTGTTACTGCGAGGGTTCCCAGGGGCTCTTCTCTTACTATAAGACAGCACAGTTCTTTCCACTGACGTGGAGTCATGTCCAGTTCAGTGAAAACTGAGCTTGTTACTTGATTTGCTCCTCTCTGAACATCAGGTGAGTTATGGCAAGGAAAAAAAGGATATTTCCTTTCACCCTCATCTCACTGCCTACATACCAGTGGCAAAAGTCACATCCAGAAAACAGCTTCATGGTGACTTAGAGTGGCAAGAGCTCAAAAGAAAAGGGCAGTAAGAAAGCAGAACGTCTGTCTGAATAGGATCCAAAGATTTTTCTTTGCACCTACAGTTTTCCCTTTCTCCAGCCTAGGCCCAGGTTTCACTCACACCTACAGAGGGTGTTTCAAACATCCTTTATCTCTAGTTAGAAAACCGACCAGATCAAGAAATAATAGACTAAAGTGAGAATCTTGTTGGCATCACAACACCTTCTCAGCCATCAGAGCTTCTCCATGACTGTCCTTGAAGCCTCTACAAGTTACTACTGAAAGACAACTTGGTTTTTAAAACCCTGATCCTATACAGCCAAAGAAAATAAGAAGTTGAGGCAGGCTCAAACACGCTGATGACACACTGCATCAGTGTATACAAAATCACGCATTAGACAAAAGTCACTGAGGTCACCACCTAGAAGTGGCACAGTTCTGCCAGTAAAAGGCTAATTCATCTTGATACAGTAGATGGCGTAAAAGAAGGTAAAAAAAAATTAATTAAAAAAAAAAAAACCCTTGCAGTCTTATTTTACAATTTCAGGATGTTTCATGGACCACTGGTTTTGAAAAGTGTGTGTTTGTGGGAAGTCAGGTGTGGAGAGGGATGAGTGTTTTTATAGCCAAGTGAAATATAAAGGGATCTTGAGAAACAGAAGATGCAATCCCACAATGGATTCAGCAGACCAATTTTTATGCACAGAAAGTGTTGGAAGGGTGAACTGTAAAGAGAGAGAATTTAGTAAGTTACAACAAAATTCTCTTGAACCTTAACTACTTACAGGCCAGTGGTACGAAAGTTTTCCCTTTGATACATCAAAAGTGTACCACTTCCACATACAAAAGGAAAAAACTTTGAAGTAGGAGATGTCCATGACCAGTCAGAGTAATTTCAGCATTTTTTAAAAAAAATCTGGGCATAGGAGAGGGTTTCATTTAAATTCTAGTCAGCCCCTTGGAGGGCACATTTTCCTGAAGGGTGATACATTTTTTTGTGTGGCATGCCAGCACCCAACCCACCTTTTCTTTTTCCACAAAGTGAGTGTTATCTGGGAGTTTTCTCTTGGGATGTCTAGCACTACAATTTCTGTACCAGAAATCCCCTGTGTCTCAGCACCCTGATCCAGCTTCATGCCTCCCATCCTCCCTTACTATGTTCCTCCAGCTCCTTGTGCTCTTGCGCCTTTATCTTTTTAGCCAACTTGTTCTATCTGCCCACGGAATTCTCTGCCTGATGAAAACCTCCTGCGCGTAGCTTTTCCTGGTCTCGATGCTTGTCTGCTCTCAGACATGTAGACATAATATGGTCTGAGAAGATCAATTTCTTCTTTGAGGTCCAGTCTTATCTCCCAGACAGTGGTTTATGCAGTGGGTTCCCTGGGGAACTTTCCTTTTCTCACATGGAGCCATTCCCTTGGCCAAAAGTTAATGAATATGGCACATCTCCAGACTGCACCATGAAGACAGGCAGGAAGGATGCACAGCCAGGCGGGTTTCTTGTGCACTTAGGCATCTACTCCAAAGCATGGAGAGGGGCTTTACTGCTGTACGGCTCTCTTCCCAAATGAGTGAAATACCCCAGTCTCTCAGCAAGCACCTTACAGACAGTTTGACTTCTTTTTTTCCCCGTGTCTTCAAGGTGCACTGCAGCATTTCATGGCTGAAGTCCAAAGCTCTGTATTTCTCCCTCATCAGTGTTATACTGCTATCACCAGACCCTCGGCACTGTTCCCATTGTAGATGGTGTTAATGACCCATTGACTGCAGTACAGAAACATCAACAATTTGTTCCTAGGTCAACAGGGAAGAAAACTGGAGATGAGGTACTTCTTTGGTCTAGTTCAGGGTGGCTTGCTCCATTCTTCAGAGGCATTGGCCCTTTTGTGCAAGTTCCCCAGGCTCTTTGGGGACTCTGGTGTGTAGCTTGGATTCCAGTTGCTCATGGTTCTTTCTCCTGAACCTTGGAAGTACAGTCCTTACAATAGCTCTGGGGAAGTCAGTGCCCTATCTTGTAAGAAACAACATGCACTGCAAAGTTCAGGCCAGATGCAGACCTCTTCCAATTTGGAAACACCCACATCTGGTATTTGTTTAAGGGTCATTTCTTTCAACTGGCTGCCCAGGCCTGTACTGATACAGACTTGGAAACAAGCTGTCTTTCCTGCCAGGACCAGGTCTGTGGGCACAGCTCACAGGGCAGCAGAGCAGCTTGGTGTTTCTTTTTGGACCCAGGGACTGCTGGTATAGGGTTGTCCTGCTAAGAACTGGATGGAATAGCTGGAGCCATCAGAGGAATCTTCAGGGTGTGGGATCCAAAGCCAGCTGTATTGCTTTATCTTGCCTATTTACATATGCCTCGAGCCCAATAACTACCTTTCCTGCTGCACCCTCCTCTCATACTACCCAGCACAAGATCAGTTGTTCTCCCTTCTTGATGCAGAACTTGAGCAAGTACCCCATCCCATTCCCTGGGTCATCTGGCCCTCCCTGGGCAGAGACATTCCACCTGTGGCTCAGCCCTCCAACTACTAGGGCAGTGATGTATCTTTGGGGTACTTCTTCCTGCTACCTGTACCAGCAAGCCACATAAATTACCACAAAACCTCACGTTGTTATCATCACTCTCCCTCTTTCCACATAACATGACTGTTTCCCCAAGAATTCAGCTGCAGACATATAATCTTTTCACAGTTTTCCTCTAGAGGGACCCATACCTTGATTTTAGTTTTATTAGCTCTGATGAAAACACAGTTAATTATAAAGAAGCCTCACTAAAACCCAGCTGCTAACCCTAGCAGAGATGGCACAGTAACCATTCCTACCACAGGCTGTATTAAAACCAAGGGGAGTCCTGGGTGTGTGAGGAATCAAGACAGGACTGCTGCACTGCAACTACCAAGTTTTAATGAACCATACAAAGCAAATATATTTGTGTTTAGTCTTAAATGTAATTAAATGCTTCAGTAGCAAATTAAGTGAAGAAAACAAATCAACCACATGTTTCCAGATACTGGGTACATAAATATTAAATCATTATAAAAGGCATATGAAGAGGAAAATGCAAACATTATGCAGATTTTAATTTCCTCAATTATTCCTAATTCCCCCTGAGCCCTACATTCATTCCCAATGATTGCAGACAGACTAATCACTCAAAGCAGGACACCACTTAATAAGATGCAGCAGCTGAAACCCAGAGTTTGCCACTGGCCCCATGTTGGCACTGTCAACACAGTGGCACTGTCGCCTTGATCAAGATCCTCAGCCACAGGGGACCATGGTTTGCAACTCCCGTGTCTGTAGGTACGTAGGTGATATGCATTTCACACTGCTCTGCAGTCTATCTGGGAAGATCTATCCATCAGCATCTGCCTTCTAAAGCCTACAGAGGTCTATTTATGTAACTCCCTCTCTGGAGGAAAGGTGCTGGGAAAGCAGCCAACAATAAATGGAGTGGGTGTGAGAAAACGAAAAATAAGCAAGCAGAAATACTACATAAAAGAATGACCATATGGTTTAAGCCACAAGCTATATAAGTCTCAAGTATAAAGTTATGTCTGATAACAAATTCAGCAGAGTAGGTGCATACGGCCAGAAGCTCTGCAAAGAGGGTCCCAGTGGGGGCTCAGGTGTGGGAAACAGATGCGGGCTCAGAGACCTCCAACAAGCACAAAACAAGTCAGAGTAAGCCCAGAGGTGGCTCTGCCTTTTCCCAGTCAGCCACAGACCTGCTTTACCCATCCTTGGACAGCACCCTGCAGCTGACACCTGCCATGGCATCGGTTCACTGGGTGCAGTACGGAAGAAGAAAACAAACACCACTCAAACCTGTACACTGCTCCATTTTGAGGACTGGTATTGAGTAGATCAAGGTGTTGATTCTGGGTTGGGAAAGCCATGCACACTCTCCCACCTCATTCACACTTTTCTTAAGGTCACTCCAGTGATCTCCAATGAAACTGTCCAAGCAGATGGAAAGAAAACCTGATATATAACTACTCTTTCATTCACTATCATGTAATGCACAGGTTGAGACAGAATTTAATGGACAACAACTGCATTTCAAGAAGCAAATTAAGATTTTATTCCAATTAATCTTTAGTGCATGGGCTTCAAAGAAGCTTACTGTTCTGGTACACACCGTGGGACACAGGTGTGGGACCTATTCCACCCCACTGCCTGCATAGTCCCACCATCTACCTGGTGTTCAGCACCTAATGCGTTTCAGAGGGTTGAAAATACTAACATAAACCAAATCAAGAATTAAGGTACACCCCAGAGGGAACATTTGAAATGGATGATGTACAGTGAGTTGTTTTGGAAAAGAGGAGTCATTTGTCACTTCTTAACCTGCACCCAGGTGAAACCATATGAATTAGCTCTCTTTTAAATCAGGCACCTTCATTACTTAGTTCCAGCATGCCAATCTTCCAGCCTGGTAGTGAGAGGGACTCCAGGATGACAGGAGTAACTTGCTAGTGGTGGAGTCAGATGCTTCAAAGGAAAAAGCACTTTTTTTACTCAAGACAAGGCACTGAGATACTATTAAAATCCCACCTTAGATAACTACTGCAGGATAAGAGGCACTGACTCAGAGGAGCCAGTTTCCCTCCACTGACCTCAAAGGAACCTCAGATCTTGACCCTATATTTGGTCAAGGTGAATCCCACATTTTCACAGCAGAGCACTGCCCCAAAGCACTCATACTGTGCATGAAGTCACACTGGCACAAGCCTGTCTCTCAGGTAAAGACAGCTCTTTATTATCTCAAGCCATGTTTCAAAATAGACTCCTAGTGTTGCCTTATCTCTCAACCCATAGAACTGAATCAGAATTGAAAAGGCCACTGCAAAAATCCATGCCTACCTACCACTCATCTTGGACAGGTACCTCTACAGAAGGTCTTCTTCAGAGGTGCTGAAGGTGAGAGCAAGGTGGGCAGACTTCATCTTACATCCCAGCACATTTGGCAAGAAAGTGTGAAAAGGATGAAATGGGAAACATTTTGCCTCTACCTGTTCATGTCCATGGGAACAGTGTGTATAAGCAAGTCATTTATCCTCCTAAAGCTTCCTGTGGCAACTAGGAACCAGACAGTTTGGCAGATGACAACAAAATGAGCACAGGGCACATCAGATTCAGGAGCACTGTTATGCGTGCAGCACAGTTCAGTGCCGTCTGTGGAGCAATACCACATTCAAAAGGAAAGAAAAAGCTGAAGAAATAGCTGATCAAACTGAGAAAAGGGGTGACAGACAAAATGAATGTCACTTTGCAAAGGCCATTTCTACTGCCACCCCCACAAATGAGCTCTAAAACTGATTCAAGAAATAGTAGCAATTTCTAAAGCAGGCAGCTCTGCCCCTTGCAAAGCTGGGTCAGAGAATGGAAATCTGAGATTGATGCAACCATTATATATGATAAACAAACCAATACTCCCCAGTGTCTTTGTGCAAGCACTTTTTTTTTCTTTCATATGTCTTCCTTTTTTGTCAGCAGGATTAAGTGCAATTCTTGTCAGATACTTTTTCAGCAGGAAATGGAATTTTTAGTTGTGGTTGTTCAGTTCTATTTTTCCTCTAAAAGCAATTGTTTCCCAGACTAAATTTCAACTTTTAATTTTTAAAAAAAAGAAATCCTTAAAAACCCAAAACATTTTAGTGGGTTTGGTCTAAATCCATCTCAAATTCAGTATACTTTGAATATTATTCTCCCTGAGTTGGACTAACATATTTCAGGCTACTTCTTCCCCAGTGTAAGGTGATTTTCTATATAGGGAGACAACAAGGCACCCTGAGAGTTGTGGCATGGCAGGATTTTCTGACCCCTAATGGAAAAATGAGACCTCATAGCTTCAGCAGTGTGTCTTTAACCACACCATAATTCCCAGGAGGCACCAACATGCTGTGCCACAAACCAGAGCTATCATTTGCAGCTGAAAATAGTCACATTTTGATGTTTCACACCTAGAGAGGTCCTCTAGAGGGGAATATGATGTAGGTCCATGCAAGAACATGTCTGTCCTGTGTAATACAGTGAAATATTTGAGTTGGTCCCACTAGAATGCCCACTAGCATGGGCTTATTTAAGGTCATGGGTCGTGGGGCAGAGGAAGGGAGGGAAATGTATCTGCTCACAGTGGAGATCATTCTGGGTCAACTGCAGGGGCTTAAAGTGGGAAATAGTTAGTGTCTTAGTTCAAAGAAGAACTAAGATATCTATGTTAGCCAAGAAATAATCCCTCTCCTTTAAATTTAGAAAACAGAACTTTA
>JAWWMP010000001.1:53787226-53849923 GCA_035047865.1 Dendrocincla tyrannina
TTGAACTGTTGATGGCCCATTAGCAGCCACACCCCCTCAGGCTGGGTGTGAAGGTGCTAACGACTTCCTGGGCAGCTACTGCAAATGGTCCATTGTTCTTGGGAAATGAATAGAGGGGGTAGAATACATAACTTTGATCACCCCCACATAGTGATAACTGGCCCCTCCTGCTGAACTAGGACAGTCAGGAAGTGAATGCCAGCGGGGGGGAGGCTGCAGTGGAGCAGTTCACACAAAGATGTGGCCACCAGCAAGCAACTCCCATGATGAGCCATCAGACTTCTCCCTCTTGCAAGGCTGCTTTTCTCATCATCTCTGTACTCCTGAATGCATCCTGCTCTCCCAGTGAAAACTTCTGTCATCCACTTGGGATTTCCATATGGACCATCACTGAAATCCCAATGTGAAGCTCAGCTCAAGGGTAAAAGGCTGCACACCACTCACTGTTCTTTAGAGACTGCAAGCACACCCTGCCAAGTGAAAAGGCAGAACATCAAGATTACTTCTGGCTCAAGGTCCTACACATGGCAGCAGAAAGTTTCACCTTTCCACTGCAAGATTTCATTTCTTGTGCCAAGCCCATATCAGACATCACATCAAAGCCCTAAATTCTACTTTTGGAGTTTTCCTTTAAAAAAAAACCCAAAAACAAACAAAAAAAAAAATTTGCCATTTCTAGGAGATAGGAAGCTATAGACTTCTGTCTGGTTTGCTGTGTATTTTTAAACTGAATGAAAAACATTCTGGAAGGATACAGAGTAACAATGTGCAAGCCTGAGGCATCAGATGGTTAGAAAGCTGTATTCTGTGTGTGTGTGCACAGATGTAATTCACTGCAAGGAATATGTGACACCACACAGCAGTTCAAAGTAACAGGCTGGTACTAATTACTATGCTCTTAATGACTTCATCCATCAAACCATAACATGTTCTATAATTATACAGCCCAGTCATATGACAACCAAATGTCCAGCCACTATTTCATAGAAGATGATTACACAGCAAAACTCTCTCTTGATTACAAGCAGAAAATTTCAAAAATAAAAGCATTTTAAGTCATCTGAGTCCTCAGAATTACTTTACTTTATCCTTTTGTGAGGAGGAAAGGTAAAACACTGAGGGTTTGGGAGGAGACAGGTTGCACAGAGATAAGTCAGGGAGGCTCTGGTGGGATTTGACACTTTCCATGCAGATGTCCGCAGCCCACAACTTGGAACACTTAATACCAGGTAGACATGCCTTGGCCTAAAATACTTGTGCTTCTCCACAAGGACAGTTCATTGGTGTGAATAGCACCAAACTGTGGCCAGGGGAACTGTCTCACAGGCAGGCAGTGGTCTCAGCAACTTCAGAGGGTGCAGTAGGGAAGAGGATGAGCTTTGCCCATGACAGATCCTGAAATTCCCTGCAGCTGTGTCAGAGCTTTACTAGGGTTTGGGCACCATCACTGTTCACATCACCTCCATTTGCACCAGCACAGCCCATATCTTGGCTCTTTTCCGCTCTAATATGATCGCACTCAGTACATCTACTATCAGCAGCTACCCTCCTCCCCAGCAAAACATCACACTCCAGTGCACACACTTCTCCCCTGGGCAGAGGGCGTGAGATTAAACTCTGCAACTGATGCTATTCACACTGCTGTGTGAACTATGAAAAGATGCTCTGATGCTAGAGCAGAGGAAAGCAGGGCTCTGGCCCCCAGTTTTCTGCAGTTTTTGCTTCATTCCCTCCTGAGATCCAGTCCCTTCATCACTTCGGCCCACACAGTAACACCCTGCTCAGCGGCACAGTGTAAATGGGGGTAAGTATAGTTCATCCACTCATCATTTGTGCAATGCTGACTTCACCCATTTCCTGTACACATCAAAAAAGTGAGTTTCCCACGTTTTCATTTACTATGTCACCACTGCTTTTCTTCCAGAATTGCTATGGAGGGTGTTATGCAGCAACATAAACAATAAAACTATAGATAATACAAAATGTATCAGGATGAATAACACATTCACTAGCTAATAAACCATGAAGTTAATATTGAACAGATATCCCACAACAGACACCTGTAAACCCTACAGCTGACTGATGGCTGGCTGATTGAGACTGCAGTGGGTCCGTATGCACTGAACTCTCCTGTCCTCTACATGTCACAACAAAGTTTGTTCCCACCTCTCAGGTCTAACTTGCATATTAGAATCAGAGGGCTAATCTCCCTAGAGTTTCAGTGGAGTTGATTGAGGGAAACACTGAATAGGTGAGTCAGATACCTCTTCTACGTATCTCTAAGCCATTGACACTGTGTGCTTGTTTGAAAGATGCACTGGCACAGGGATGCAAAGCGTATTTATTAAATAGCATGAGAAAACAACAAGTTTAGAAAAAAGTGGTCAGGAGCAGACCAGAATGCATCAGTTGGGTTCTTATACCCCAGCTCAGGAGAAAATTACTGAACTTCAGTGACCAGGTCTTGTCCCCAGTTCAGGAGAGATGCAGCGTTGGGGAAGGGCATGACTCAGACCCAGGCAGGCAAACTAAACAGATAGCCTCCAGAAAGCAATAAAAAATGCAGCTGTCTTGCAGGATACCTTAGTTTTTGGCAAAATATATGCTACATATCTTCAGGGCCACAGGCACAACATTAGTTCAATGAATTTTAACAATTACTTACCTCCTTTTCCAGTCCATGGGTTTTTACACAGGAATCAATGACTTTTCAGCACCTTTAGCCAGACAACCGCACTCCTGATTTAGAGATGCAACTTAGTTGTCATACAGAAACAATCAAACAGCTGTATCCGTATAAAACAGTGCTTTATTCCAGGAAAAACAAGAAAAAATATTTTGTTTTTAAAAAGGACAAAATGTACAGTACTTGTTCCTGTTAGAATTTCTTAAATCTTTAGAGTATTTCACAATTTAGTTATTGGCATAAAACTTGCTGTTCATAAGTATGAAAGCAAAAATTTTAAGTGCCTTTATTGTAGTAGTAGATAGTGGGAGTACTTATCTCTATGGGGTTTTCTTGCAAGATTAATATAACTGCTGAGAAAGACCGACATAAAACAATTCTATTACGTCAGTTATTACATTTTTGCTGAGTGTGACTAGGTCCAAAACTCATCTAGGTGGCATTTCTGCATTGATGTATAACATAAAGCCTTCAGTCTGCTGTCACCATGCTTTCCTATTCTATCTCCATGTGGCCACTGACATCATCAGCTGCAGAGTCTCTTGGAGCATCTCTATCACAGTGACCATACCCTGCTTCACTGCCACCTCTCCTCTTGTCTTCTAGCTGTCTGGAGCTTCAGCAGGTGGTTGTATATCTCAGAGTCTCCTCTTCTCCTTCAGATTGCCAGGTATTTTCTGTGGTCATGGGGCACAGGTTGCTGGAGCTCAGTTCCCAGAAGTGCCTCGTCTTGCGTCTGTCTACAGAGCCTAGGGCCACTGAGTGCTTTGCTTATGGCTCTTCTGATTAAAGCACATGGTTCAGTATGACATGGGACAGCAAAGGAGTCTCCTCTTGAAAAGGTTTGGTAGTGAAATAGTAGCCCAAAAGTATTTCCTTCTTTTGTCCCAATTTATTTTTCCCTACCCCAAGCCATACCCTACACAGAACAGGACACTTCTTGAGCCCCATCATATGCTGGTTGCCTAGTGACCATTTATTTCCACAGGACAATGCCTGCCTTTAGCAACTTCTTACTCTGTACCCACAGACCTTCCTTATGTGGGATTTTGTCAGAAGTTTAAATGACTGAAGTCAGCATATCTCTCCTCCTACGTACCGTCTTGTTGATGTCACAGAGAAGATCAATACACACAAGCTCAGGAAGAACTGTTTGCACCTAAAGGAGTCAGCATGGTTAACCACAGGACCTGTTTCTGCACAGGAACAAAGAGCTGCCGTCTCACACCAGGCCACCAGCAAGGTGACACACTGCCATCCCAGACAGTGCAGTCCAGGCAGTGCTGGCTTATCTATGTCCTGCCTTTACCTCAATCAGTGCTCACTGGGCTCATTTACATCCACTCTCCTTTTGTTATGAATAGATGAACAGAAAGAGGAAAGTATTCGTAGAAGTTCCCTCTAACTAAACATTCTTCACTGCATTGCTTCCATTCAGAAAAATCTAATTTACTTTGGGAGTTTTTTGCAGCTTGCTTTGGTGAAGCTTGGGTTTGTTTCTTAAATCATTCATCCAAGGTAGAAAGTCCCTCTGCCTACAAAAAGAGCAGAACACAGTTCTCCTGAGACTGATGCCCTCCAGTGCTGTTTTCTATCTGAAAAAGGGATAAAAAAAGTTTCAAACGAGAGACCCTACTGAGAAGGCACCAAGACAAAAAAGGAGGACCAAGGACAAGTACCTCACCCTTCATCCTGTGTGTGTAAACCCTCTCCACACCTCACTTCTTGTTACCTTCTCCACACCAACCTTTTCCTCTTGCTCCCAGCTTCAGCCATGCTGCTGGCACGGAACCCACTTGCTCTTGACCTTTTTATATTTTCCTACATCAACAAACAAGTCTTCCCCCCCTAAGAGCCCATTAGGACATGCAGTGTTAGACACATTTCTCAGCTCCCAGTGCCTTCCCAAGGAGCCCAGAAACACTATCTGCCCGGGTTCACAGTGAAAACACGGTCAGAAGAGTTTAGAAATGCTGGAGTAAGCTGGAAACTCATGAACTGGACCAGGGAGGTAGAAGATGACTCCATAGTCAAACTGCATATAATTTACTTTGCCTTTCAAAAAGGAGCTTAGTGAAGTGCTCTCACACTTAACAGTCAGTCTTAAAGAAGGGCACCATGACATTGCATCAGCCACAAGTTTACTTTGTTTTCATTATCACTACACAAAGAAAAGTTAAACACACAAAAGAAGACTGTGTCACAGAGAAGTAATCTTCTATTAAAAGCCTGTTTCATAATAGGTGACTGTATTATCTTTCCTGCCTTTGGGAGATGTTGAAAAGGTAACTCATCACCAAACACACTGTCTCCAGTATGACACACCAATGTACAGGTGATATTTCACTCCATTTATGAGCAAATTCATTTTTCTGTCTAACATAGAAGGACATGAAAGAAACTTAAAGGAAGTGCATGGATGCCAAGCAATGATATCATGGCCTCAAGGGAGGGGCATTTTTAAGACTAGAAACAATAGACTTCTATGCTTAAAATGGGGCAAACCTTCAGCATCAAATGAAGGACAGGTACGATTGTGTGTATATGTAAACCTGTATGTAAGCACATACACACACAGACTCAACAGGACAAGCATGTGCTTAGCTTAATATGTCTATCAAGAGTTTTAGCGCTTCTCCCAACCTCTACTAAAATAGTTTAATAAAACAACAACCAAGCACATCAAGGTACTTAGAAGGTTTTGCAGGAGCAGTTTAATAATTGGCTTCCTTAAATCTTTACATGTCTGGCTGTCATAGCTCTATCAACAAGCAATATGCTGCACCCAAAAGGCATTGTCTCCATGAAACAACACAGCAGAGCTCACACGATCTATGGGTCAGATGCTCATATAAGGCCAGTACTGACACACTGCCCATAAAGCCAAAAGATGGAAATCATAGCGAATGAAACAAGTACACAGAAGCATCCGAGCTGTGGTGGTCATACATCTTGTCCAAGTTGCCAAGTAGTTACTTCGCATCCACTTCTACTTACGTTTCTGCAGAAAGTGCAGCCCACGTTAAAGCTCAAAGGCAGTCAGCTCCTGCCAGAGCCCCCCTGTGCCTGCCAAATTAGCAGAAGGCAAAGCATGATTTTAATCCAAGAACAGAGAGCAATAGTCATGTCACAGGGCAGCTCTGCCTCCAGGGGAGCTCCCTTACATGCCCATACTCTTTTTCTCTAAGCAGGCTTCTCCTCAAGGGGAAACACAAAGGGTAAGAGTCTGCTTTTCAAAAGTTGGAAAGCAAACACTGAAACTCTAGTTTGCTGTCTTTTGCAGCAGGTGCCCAGATACTGATGTATTGCTACAGGGTGACGTATCTGACTTGTCTTAGGTATGACTTTGGCAGTGAAAAGTACATCAGAGTTTGGGCAAATGAATCCTACACAAGGCCCCAAGGACCAGAAGACACTTAGCAATCTCCTTTGCTTCTAAACCTTAGAAGTTCTTGTTCTTGGTCTGCAGACCACTCCTTCTTTCCTTGCTTTCGTGACACAGGGGGCATCGTCTTTCCACCCCCTATCCTGAAGACACAAAGTCACATCAGTTTTTGCAGGATTAGAAGAAAGCACACAATCTGTAACCTCTGTTCCCTATTTTCAAAGGTCCAAAGGACATTTTAAGGAACAGAGTGGGTGTTTCCCTGGTATTTGAAAATGGTTCCTTTCAGTGTATTTGAAATAGAAAATGGTATTATCCAATGGGCCAGAGGCTAAAAGTTAGCGAATCTGAACTCCACAATTGATTTACTAATTATCAAACATCAACTCTGGAGCCCAATTTCTTTGTCTGTAAACTGTGACTTTAAGTGTTTTAAATGCTTTGAATGCTGTTAATGAAAGGTGACATAAGGGAAACATTTGCAGTTCTTATATCCAAATGAATTTTATTTTCCCCTGAACATTTCTTTCAAACTAACACATCTTCTAGAGTTCACTGAGTAACACTTTGGAGTGGGTTACTAGGGAACTCATCATGCAAGCCTCAACAAGGAGAAAGCAAAGAACCCACTGTAATAAAACACAACTTGTTTTCATTTTTTTTTTCCCTGACTCAGTTACTTTTGGAAGAATGTGGGGTGGGTTGTTGGGGACCTGAGGAGAGAAAACAGTGACCATGAAATGACAATTCTTCTGAACAGGAGTATCACTATGGTATTTCATTTATTTGGGGCTATGGGCAAATACAGATTTGGAAGAAACAGGAACCACAGAGAGCTGATTTGGTTTTGAAAATTTTAAAACCCTTGCTTGTAAATAAGTCTTGTCATTAGTTTTTCTTTCATTAGGACTTTTTCTTTTTGACATTAACTTGGTCTCACAATCAATGTCATAATAAAACTTCTCGCTGAAGGATCTCAGAACTGAAGGAGCAGTTCTGGCTCCTTGGGTTTTGTGTGTGCAATACCTAAATGAGGAGCTGTGTGCTCTTACAAATGCCTCATGCATGTCAGCTGACTTAGGAAAGGTGACTTGGAATTTTTCAAGTTCAGTGTTTTTATTCATTTTACAGTTCTCTGTTCTTTTCTCCTCCCCCTCAGCATATTTCCTGTTTCCTCATCCTGTAATAGTTATATACATTTCAACGGTGGATCAAACACCTTTTTGAGCTGTTGTTGTCAAGTTTTATTAACATTTCCCTCATCATTTCCTGTTTTGACACTGATACCCCAGCAAAGGTCTCCATGAGTGGTCATGTAGGTGATCGATACCTACCCTGAATTGCTGGCAGATCATTCTTTTCATAGCATCATTCATTTTAAAATATATTAAAATGTTGATGTTACAGCCCTAAATTTAGTAAACATTCAAGGAATCATTACATCCACCATCAGAGTTCAGCCAGCTTTGAGGAAGATGCAATAAACTTTAAATATGGTCTTAGGCCAGGGAGTAGCAAAGGAAGTTGCACATGCCTGAAAACACAGGGGAGAGGTGTGTTGGTAGACAGTCATTTCATTTCATGATGCCTCCCATAAAAAAATGACGAAAAATGCCATCCTATAAAAAAATGACAAAAAAATGCCATTTTGTTTATGCAGGCTGCAGTACCTCAATGCCAAGTCCCATTTCTGAGGTTACACTTCCAACAATGCAGTGTCCCAAAGGGCACTGAAGGCGGGGACGAATAAATTTAAGAGAATAAATAAAGCTTCCGTCAACTTCAAAGCTGCAAGAACAAGAACATTTGCTTGCAAGCATCAAGGTCTACTAATATAATACTTAGCATGCAAGATGCCCCAGTCTATAAGCATGCAATGCCATAGGAAAATTTATTGCCCAAATCAGCACCAAGCAGTGGCTTTATGGAGGTTTTTACATTGTCCTCCCACGTAATCCCCCTGTAAAATACAGCAATATTTTGCTAAAGAAATACAAAATATGTGTGTCAGTAGGAGGGAACAAATCTAGGGCTTTGTGTTAGCCAGCAATATTAAAAGCAGCGGACACATCAAGGCACATTCAGGCTATGTCAGACAGTGACTGAAAACAGTAGGAAAAAAGCCTATGTTCTCCCACATCAAGCTTCAGCAGGGTTTGAGGGAGGGGAGTGGAGCTTTATACGGTTAGAGGATTAAAAAGAAGCCAAATCACAAGAGAAAGGCATTTCACATCCAGTATATTTGTGTTTCTAGCCAAAAGTCTGTGTTTAGGGGAAAAAAAAAGAAAAAAGGAACAGAGAAGTGTGTTTTTCACAATTTTCTCTTTGGTGTTTTGCTAAGTCTGTTACTTCACAGGATGTTCTATTGTCTTCACTGCCACAATGCACAGAACTACACTGCAAGCCACTGTGGGCTCTGATACAGTGCCTGGTGACATGAAAGAAGTGGTTTTGTTTTTAATACCAACAGACTGAAAATCAATATCTGACAGCTTTGCCACTCACACCTGGCAGGCAATCTTCCCAGTTCAATGAGATTTTAATGTTAAGGAGAAAAACCATAAAGTCCACTGCCTCCAGGTTGGTGTTTGTTGGACTCTTGAAGTCCTCTTGCTAAAGAAATCCCAAGATTCAACTGTAATTGTGTTTATTTGGTTCCCAAGGTGCTTTCTATGAATCTGGTGGGGAAGAAAAGAGGATCGCTGACTTTTCAAGGGTTTTATTTACCCCGCTGGAGCCAAGCTATTTTTCAAAAAGTATTTACAGCCAGGATCACAGTGTATTCAGGGTTTAGGACTACAAGAGAAAGAAGCAAAGCTTTTTTGGAAAGGCTGTTAGCAGAGACCTGGAACTCCACAAAAATCAGCAGCAATCATATCTTTGCTCTGGTGACCTGAAATGAAGGCCCAGCATCAGAATACAGGAAGCCCAGATGCTGTAAAACAAGACAGCAAGATCCCTCTTTCTTCTGTAACCCAAGAGGGACCTGGATTTCCCCATTCCCCATGAAGCAAAGCCCTGAAACAGTGGCAGGTAAGGATGGGAAAAGGTTGATGTCCAAAGGTCTGGGATTATGCTGCAAGAAAAAGGAGCAGACATAGGGTTATGCTTACCTCCACCAAGACCTACAGCCAGCATCTGTCTCTATGCTTATAGCAAGGGTCATCTTAGGTGAAACTGGGCATTTCCACCTCAGGGGCTTTGGGGAGGCAAGAGCAGCAAGCCCTGCTCACATCAGGCTCTCTTTCAAGACAAAATCAAAAGGTTATTGTGAAGAATAACTCCAATAGCCCCTTAAAGATCCAAATCTTCCTCCATGGACTTGTCCCTCTTCCTACCATCTAGCCCACAAGCTGTCTGGGATGAAACCTGCCTGGAGATTTCCCAGGGTGCAGGACCTGCAAGGCCCAGACTGAGCATCTTGGGAGGAAGCCCAGGGTCTCCATGGGTTTCATGGATCCTCCAGGATACAGCTGAGACAGGGTTGGGGGGCTTCTGGAAATGCTACTACCAAGAGCTAGTTCTGACCTTTGCATTAACAAGTGTCACCCTACCTCAGCTTCACTGTGGAAAGAAGCTAGCCTATCTAGAGGAGCAAATGCTAGAGAAGACCATCCATCACCACTTAGACCCACCCATCACTGTTATGTAAATGTGCTTCTCCTCATGCAAATCCATCCTGGGACACACTGCTCTCACAAGCATCCCCATCAGTCCTTCATTCCCCCACCACGTCTCCAAGTCTTGAGGCTTTCTTAGCTCATGGCAGGTCTTTTCCCAGAAGCTGCCTGACTCAGCATGTTCTTGCAGTCAAGGTGCCATCCCTCACCTGGGGCAGACCCCATGGCAAGGTGGGCTGAGCAAACGGCTCCCTCCCCAGCACGTGAAATTAGCGTAGAGTTTGCCTCAGCTCTCAAGGGTCTATGATGCCTAGTCTTTTGCAGATGACTAGTGGTGTGTATCCCAGACAATACACTGGGTTTGTCTGTTTGCCCTTCTCCCTGGTTGTGCCTATGTATACTACGGCCTGCTCCAGTCTGGAACACTGAATGCACAACAAAACTCTCAAAGAGGAGTGAGATGAGCCAAAGTGCCAAAATAACACCTCTACGGGAGTGAGATTGCATTCAGTTTTAAGGCAGCTACATTTTGCAAGAGAGGGTTAAAGGTACGGGAGGAGGTTAGTCTGTGTCATAAAATGTCAGTAAGCTTTTTGTACAGCCACCAGAAAAAGTCTTTTTGGGGTTTTTTTACACCTACGGAGTCTTATATGTTGCCTTTTAGACGCCCCAAAAATTCCCCTTAGCACTTTTATCATTCAGCATCACTCCAGAGTTTAGTCAGCCAAACCATACCCTTTCCCAGTGTTAGATAAATTGCATCTTGAAAACAGTACAGCCACTAATATCACATCGTCCTACAGCTGAGCCACATGTGAAATCTCTATCCTGTTTTTCTACAGAGATGAGTAAGATTTTCCTGTGTAATTAATATATATCTTTCTGTGTATTTGTGTAAATATATAGAGCAAAGATACCACTGCAAAGATAACAATTTCTCAAAGCACTTTTTGTATTCTTTCAAATGTGGGTTTTTTACTTGCAGTTTACAGCATTTAGTCATGTTTTGACATTTGAAGAATTTTCACTGAAAATAGACCTTCTACGAATAACAGAACCAGACATAAAATTCATAGTAATAAGGAGCAACAGTAAACAACAGATGTACTATTTATTGCATATGTTTATTATATATTAATGCAATAGACTAAATAAATTTGAAATATTTCTAGTGTTTAATTAATCAGACTAAAATACATTATTTAAGTTACTTGCACATATTTAACAATAATAGTAGTTATCATTTAAATATATTTTTGACAGACTTTGCCATTTTCAGACATATCACCCTCTTAAAGATAAAAGATCTGCTTCTATAAGTCCTGCATATTGTGAGGAAGTCTGTAAATTCTCTGATGATACAAAGATAAAGAATAATTTACAAAGACATAAGAAAATAAAGCCCTGATTGAACGAAGCCCATTATCGTCAGATCTGCAAAGAATTGGGAATTCCATCAGTGTTGGATTCAATCCTTATTTAATAATTCAGCAATGAATTTAAAATAATCAATCAGACCAAAATGTTCAAATTACCAAGCATTTTTACAGAGTAAGAGTTTCCTCATGATAACTTGAGAAATGGGACATTATGAAACAGCACGTTCTTGACAAACAACAGAATAAAATTCGTGAGTCACTGATTCATGAGCAGCAAACTGGGGTCATGAAAAAAACAGAGTATGCCAAAATACGGGCAATCAGCTCTACCTACGCCTGCTGGTTTTGAACAGGAGGCATTTGCTTAAATGCATTTATTTATAGTGGGAAGCTTTACATGTTACTTTTCCTTGGGCTTTCCTGGAAGTGTGATGTTTCTAATCTTTTCCAGTGATAGCAGTGTTTTTTGAGCCCCATCTAAAACACTGGAGCAGGGAAGGTGACAGGGAGGCTGTTTGGCTGCTTGACATAACCAAGCCATGCCCAGACAGCGAGATGTTAACTCGGCTCCACTGCTTTGAGCACGCCTAGCACAGTCCTTCCTCCTCTTCCTTCCCCCTTTTAGCCAGCCCTTGTGCCTCCCTGCTTGAAGTTTTCTTATTCAAAACAAGTCTGCTTGCAATCGCAGCTGCATCTGCAGTAACTGTGACACCTGCTCCAAGCCTTTGCCTTCTGTACTTTGGGTGGCCTTCTGCAAAGCTGTGCAGTCCCGGTGCATAATAAGTGTTATATTATCACCCTTTTCTAACTGTAGGACATATTAAGGTAAAAGAATTTATTAAGCACATCTTTCTGTTTTGCTCTAAAACCTGAGCAATTACAGCAAGAAAAACAGATGAACAGTGTACCATTGCCTTGGTCTTACCCTCTGTTGTCACCTTTTTAGGATTTGTTTAGTTCTTCATTAACAGGCATAGGCACAAAACCACATGTGTGCCCTATGGCTGCAGCCCACATGTACCAACAGATCACCATGTCCCATGGCACGCTGCAGCTGGGAGCATCCCGCCAAGGATATGTTCAGGCATGAAATCTGACCACATCTCTCAGAGGAGTACGATGAGGAAGGGAAAAGGGAAAGGGCATTTCCTGGGAACGGCTTGGGAGTTTGAATTTTTGCCAGCTTTGTTTTGAATAATTAGCACTGCTCAGGAATTCAGGCTGTGCTGTCAATAGGGAGTTGTCTGGTTACACATGCTGAGGTTGTCTCTACATCTGCCAGCAGCACCCAATGTGCCAATGCAAAGCACTTCTCTCCCACACAGTGTGGGGCTGTGGCCCTTCTGTGAGGCCCGACCCTCCTCCAGGGGTGGGAGAAAACACAGAGGTCTCCAGGCAGGGCAGCCAGCAGGGAGCAGTCTGGAGTGAGCACATGGAGTGCCCACCGTCCTCATGGGACTGGGACCTGTTGCATCATCTGGCAAACTTTGCCTGTGCTAAAAGGTCAGGTTCAGAGGCAAAAACAAAAAAAGCCCTCCATTTATTTCAGAAAGGTGGTTCTAAACACTTCATTTTCTCCTTCTCCCCCACCTCAGCATAGCTCCATCCTCAGATCAAAGGTGAGAGGCAAGGTCCTGTTCAGTGGGACATGCTGCAAGCGCAGGCACGGCACAAATGTCTTCTCAATGAACAGCATCTGCCCTACTTGCACCGCACTGTTGCACAGTCAGATGTGTCTATGTCATACAGAAACTAGGTTAAATGAAAGGGGTGTAGCTCTGTGAACCGGAATTTCAGCATTGTTTTGTACACTCTGGGTCAAAACATGAAGGTTTTTATCCATTCTGGTACAAATAGGAGTAGGTCCACAGAAGGTTTTTCTGAGTAAGAGCTGAGGCAAGAAACTGGGATTTGAGCAGGCTGCTGTGAAGGAAAAAGATACCGTCCTGAAAAGTAAGCCTTACAAGTCTAAAAGTACCTCTGTGTGTGTGTTTTACTGTGTTTTTAGCTGCCCCACTGAAGCTAGCTTTCCTAAAAGATGCCTCAGAACTTCAAGCCATAAAGCTGACGATACTCCAGCTTTCCAACCAATCCAGGTCTTCCTGTCACAATAATAAATACTCAAAATAATAAGCAAGTTAGCACATTATGATAATAAGCGAGTTAGCACAGGCCATTCCCCCTCTGGTGTCGGCATATTCCCCATGCCTTGCCCCCCAACTCTCATGTCTCCTTTCCGCCCAGGGACAGGGACCACACTGCCAAACACCATGATTCTCAACCTCCAGGGACGTGATGCACACTGACATTAAAAATACTGTTGTGTTAGAAGATGTGGGAGAGCCATGAGCAACCTGAACTGGAACTCTGTGCAGCTATTCAGGACTGACTCCTACATGGGGCAGATCTTACTCAGCAAACACAGGGCAGGGGCCCAGGTGACGCTTTCACAAGCAGTTCAGCTCACTGAGAGTGAGAAAGTGTGCTTTACTTCTTGTGGCAATGAAGCAGTACTCAGCTTTCTCAGGTGATATCATACCTGCCATGTTTTCAGCAATTGCCATTTACACTGGGAGAGCAGGGAGAGGGGGGGTCATGCAGCTGCACACCTGTCTTTAAAGGGAATATTGCCCTTAAAAGATGATCTAAAGTTTAGCTAAACAAAATTTAGTCTGTAAGACATCAGGATATGCTCTCCAAACAACTTTCAGGTGGTGGACATAAGTCGGGTCACTAAGTTGCTTACACTGTCTATAAACTCAAGTTTTATTACAGGTGAAATGTTTAAATGCCACTCATTCATGCTGAATGCCAATGACATTGTGCTGCAGTACTTGTTTTATCATGTGTATCCATTGTGTGACCATCAGCACCAATTGTGGTTTTCATGGTCTGGGTTACACCTTGTCTTTGCTTTCCTCCTCCAAACTGCTCACTGGTACTGGTTATTTAAAAACAAGCCTACCAGCAGATTCAGAACATCCTCTCACATCTATATCCTCTTTTCCCTCTTGAAAACTGCATGCTAAAATGCAGCTTAATACATCTAGACGACTGGAGGAAATTAGGATCATACGATTGTGTTTGAAGCCCAAATACC
This sequence comes from Dendrocincla tyrannina, assembly GCA_035047865.1. Taxonomy (NCBI): domain Eukaryota; kingdom Metazoa; phylum Chordata; class Aves; order Passeriformes; family Dendrocolaptidae; genus Dendrocincla; species Dendrocincla tyrannina. Next base: position 53,801,397 of record JAWWMP010000001.1, read on the forward strand.
AACCAAAAATATTCTGCAATATTAAAAATCATGTTTACAATGTGATAACAGTGCTTTCCCAGTGTGAATGGTAGTGGCAGTCATAAAAGCAAACACCTTAGGCCATCTCTACTGAGCACAGCTTACAGCATTGGTCCTAGGGGAGCACAAATACTCCTGTGCTCAACAGAGGAGCTGTGGTGTAACATATCCACTGACCTGCACTTGAACCTACCACTTGCTGTTTTCCCCTTATAATCTAAATCTGGAAATGTGCTGTCTGGTCAGTAGCGTACTACCAAATCATTCAGCGACATGCTCTAGATGCCATGAAAGCGTGCCTGTGCTTGCAGCGCCATAGAAAACGAAGTTGTAAAATATAGCCCGAGCACGGCTCGCAGCCGCTGGTGTCGCAGCCGGCGCATGTGCTGCTGCGAGGCACCTTTGTAATGCAGCCAGGCAGCAGCTGTGTGCATTGCAGACATTGTGGGTGGGTGGCTGTCTGTGCGCTCAACAGCTGTCCCCGCCGCCACGCCAGGCCAGCGCCCGGCCTCCCCAGAGAGTGCCCTGGTTTGCTCAGCCAGAGATGAATTTCAGAGCACCCCGTCGGAGTGCTGCTGCTGCTCAGATCCATCCTCTTTGGTAGGGTTTTGTGGGATGCGGATGCCTCCAGCCTCAGTAATGGGGAGAGCCTAGTCAGCCTCGGTGCAGGGTTCGCCTATGGGTAACTTGATCGGCTGCCACAGCCATCAAATGACTGCAGACACCAACTATTTTGTGGACATATTTGTGTTAAAAAGTCCCAGGCAGTAAACTGCAGCTTTGGAGTTTTATGTCTTTTATTTCCCAGCCATGAAGTTCAGTCAAAGTGACCCATTTTGGTGAGCCTGCACGTTTGCTACCTTCCAGCAAATCCTGTGTGTCTTGGTTGTGCTAAAATCATACGCATGCTCGAGATGTCAGCATTTGCAAAGGATGCTCTTAATCCCTCCATAAACCTTCTTACCGTATGCCATTGTGTGAGAATGACAACCTTTAGTTTTTATTACCAAAAAAAGTTCCAAAACCTTCATTTCCAGATCTACTTGGTCTGCCATCAGTGGAGAGATTCTCTTGGTCATATCTGTAGGAGCCCCTGGCTTGTGGAGCGAGTGGGCTGAGGCAGGCAGGCATATCAGAAACATGAACCTTCAGAACTGCATCTTCTTGCTGCAATTCAGAAACTGCTGCAGCAGCTGCAGAGGCCACCAAAAGCTTGGATGGCCTCAAGCCCCAAGGATACTGGCAGTCAGAGTGAGCGAAGTGCACAACCTCACCCAAAGCCGCCTGAAATCACCCTGCTTCTTTCGATTGACTTCAGTGATCTTTGCCTCCCTCCCTGAAGGAGTAATGACGATCCCCGCAGATTAGGCAAGCGAGGTGCATGAACACACAGCCACAGCACGTTTAAAATTGCTTACTTATATTTGGATACGTCTAACTTTCTACAGGAGTCTGACCCTCTCCATGAGTTGTCAAGGATTGGCTTCTGGGGATTTTTCTGGTTTTGTAGCAGAATCCTCACCAGCCATTTCAATCCTGTGAGCAGGGAGCATTTTTCACTATGAATAGTTTTTTTCGGGCTGTACATTGCATGGATACTTGAATAACATTAAACATACTATTGACTCTTATTAAGTTGTAATGTGTCACTTTAAAAGCCTCTAAGCAGGACCATACACTTCGCTCATTCTGATTAAAATACTGGTTACTTTAAAGCTGCACAATATGCAGGAAAGCACCCATTGTGCAAGAGAATTCTTCTTCCTTCCTGGGATGGCTGGTGAGCTCTACTGAATCTTCCATGCTGGTGATGTGCTCTGGCCGCAGAGGCAGGGCTGTGGCCCCTCAGGGAACAGGGCGTAGCAGGGTTGGGCACACAGAAATCTGAATCTTCACGACTATTTTGGGAGTGCACAAAACATGAATGTGGGGTCTGATTTTAAAAATCGGATCTTCTTTACAACTGTCAATGCTGAAGCTCCAGCTCAGGACGTGGGATCACAATGGTGCAAGTGAAGGTTAAACAGGTTCGGTGCAGGACTGGGAAACCATAGCTCTAAACCCTTTTGCAACATCTGACTAAGAAGAGAATAGGACTTCTTACAGGCTTAATGACATACTGAAGAGGATTTTTCTATGCTTGGAAGAATGAAAAAAGATGGAAAAGTGGGCCGTATTTTTTTTAAATCCTTGTCTGAAGTTTTTTTGGTTTTTTTCACATCAAAATATTCATCCTTCTTCTTTTCTCTCTCTTCATGTGGCAAAACAGTTCTGCTTCCCCCAAAGAGAGGCAGGCACAGGTCAGGTCTTGGGGCCAGTTGTGCAAGGCTTTCTCATTGTCTAGCTGATGTCCTTTCTCAGCCATGAGGCTGGTCTCACTTACATAGAAATGTCTTTTAAAAGCCAACTGAAAAGAGGAAAGGAAAATGGAGTTACACAAAGGATTTCTGTCCTGCTTGCTCCCTCTGACCTTACAGAGAGGAAAGACAGGCAGAAGAGAAAACCGAGCTCAGAGGAGTCTCAGCAGATGCTTTTCTGCTGTCTCAAAATCCTCTTGGCACTTCCTGGTGCACCAAAAAAGTTCATACCTTGTAGCAGTACAGACACCGTGGGTCTCAGGGAGCCTGACATCCATACACAGCTTTGTGATACTGGAGTTTCTGCACTTAGGGAACATGGGTGCCCATGTTCCTCAGCAGGCCTTCAGTGCTGGGCAGAGGGGACACGGGTCCATTTTGGTGACTTCTTTATCTCTTCAAGAAGCCAGCTAAGAAGTGAGAGAGGTAGATCTGTTTTTTCCAATGAGGCCTGTGGGCCCATGTGAGAAGATAACCAAATGCTAATATACATACTGTATGAAATTATCAAATCCTAAACTGGGATTTAAATTAGGAAGTGTCCAGAAAGTTATTTTCATTACCCACTGAGGACCATCTATCTAGCAACTGATAGACTTTGGAAGTTGTTTCATCAGTGCTTGCCAGACACCCACTTCTCTTATCAGACCTTTGCTCCCAGGGAGCACCAGTCTGGGAGAGCCCTCCTATGCTCACAACTTCTTCTTGGATCACAATGACTTCTTTATATTTACAAAATCTTTGTTAGCCTCCAGAGGCCCCAGATAAAGACAAAAGACCATAAAAACGTCCATAGGAGGTCAGACCAAAGGTCCCTCTAGCCCAATATCACGTCTCTAAAGCTGACAATAGCAGATGGGAAGAGTACAGGACGAGGGCAAGCCTATAATAAAACTACCATGATATACTCTGTCAACCTCCAGTGATGTGGAGGTCAGGGACTCCCTGACCCAGATATAGTATGTTTGTGCTTGAAGGCAGAGACGGATTTGAACCTCTATTCCAAGAATTTGAATGCTACAGGAAAAAAAAAAACAAACACTTAACCCAGATGGTGAGAGAAATCAATGTTCACTATAAATACAAAGCTGGTGGAAGCAGACCAAAAGTGCATTTCAAACCCCCAGGACATTACCTCCAAGAAAATACGCATCTTTCTGAGGCCAAGAAGCATCTTTTAGCCTGAGAGGCTCTGACTGCTCAGCCTTTCTGGAGCAGCACTTATCCAGACCTCTTCTTCATTCCAGCTGATACTCCAGGAGAAAACAGGGAGGATGAGGAGCTCTCAACAACATGTAGGACTGGGCCACCTGAAGCGTCCCCATTCAATAATTAAAGCAAATACTAAAGATTCTTCTCAGAAGAAATAGCAGGTTACATAAGTGTTTCCTTCAGGCATTAGACAAAACAGTATCCCATACTGGAATGTCGTGGGCAGGTGAATTATTTACTGGCCAGAGAACAGCTATCCCGGCTGCAGTTAATGCAAGGCAGTAGTTAAGATGTTGAAGTCAAGGGGTTATCAGGGTGGCCCAAATGTGGGCTAGACCACTGGGCAATGCCCACGCAGTCAGTAAGTGTGTGCTGGCAGCACCTCAGGACCATGCAGCCCCAGCAACATGCTGCTGTACCGTGACCAGCAGCACTCGGACCCAAGTCACGAGGACAGCCACCACAATAGGTCTCAGGAGCAGCAACAACAAAAACAAGCACAGGTCCCTCTGCCACATGAAAAGCTGCACAAACATTTGTTCCCCCGCAACCTTTCTGCAGGGCCCCGGTGCTCACATGAAAGAAGAACTGCACTTCAGACCTACCCCACTTTTCACTGTCAGCCACCACATCCCCTATTGAAATAATTTCCTGTTTTATTTTTAAGATTGCTGCTGTCATAAGCTGTTGCTGGCATAGGGGTGGGGATCGGAAGGTGGTTTCTGCCCAGTGAGCACAATAGCCAGCTGTCACCTCCTTCCCAAGGTGGTTTTTACTGTTGCTGCTCTGCAAGGTGGCATGGTGGTGGAGGGAGTGCAAAGGGATGGTGATGCTTGTCGCTTTGTAGCATCTGTCCTGGAAAATCAAGGAAAACAAGCTTAATAGGACACAGGGAAAGAGCCTCATTCAATGCTTTAGCTACAGATCTGATGTTTCAGATCCTTGTGGTGCAAGAAAAAAAAAAAGCTGCAAAGGACAAGAGTACCTGTTTGAGGACAAGTCTTTGTAATTGGAACAGATACACAACATTCAAATTCAAATTCTAGTAGCAAGAGTGGCAGCCAGCATAGCTGTCTTCTCTCCTTACAGCAGACATAGCAGAAAATGCCAAAAAGGGGAACTTTTTGGTGCTAAAAGGGAACTGAAAATGGTGCTAAATGATAATGTTAACCGTATTATTCCTAGTATTGCCTTTGCCTCTGGGTCCCAGGTTCATGCTCAATTTACACTAGGACAAGTCTGTTGGTCCATCAAACCCTCCCATGAGGTTTCTTCATTTGTCTTAAAAATATACAAAGCAAGTGGCATAGTTAGAGTGAGATGAGAGTCAGATTGTAAGGCAGAACCGAAATTGGTAACAACACAGCTGCTGGAAATTATTTCACAGACTCTGGAACAAACTACTCAGTTTCACTAGGGGCCACTGTGCAGCATAGGATCAACCCTTTCTGCAGGGCTGGGGAGGATGACCAGCGTCACATCGAGGGCACCACTCGGGAGAGGCGGGTATGTTTGGGTGCAACAAATTGATTTGAGAAAAGCCAAGATTTTTTTTGCTCAAAGGAGCTTCTTAAAAATTCACCAGCAATCTCCTTCTGAAGCCAGAGTAACTGCAAAATTTAGCTGCCTTTTTTTGGTTGGGGTTTTTTGTTGTTTTTTTTAATGCCATAACTCATGTAATTTTCATGGCTGTGAATCAGATCATCTTCATTCTTGTGGCATGTATTTCACTTTTATGAACACTAATTTCACTACATTTTTAGAGTGGTGACTTTAGCCACAGCGTGGCTGCTGCTAAGTTCCCACGGCTACCAGTAGGACTTTTATGTGGGAAATCTGTGGGCAGCAGGGAGCCTCCCTGTTTGTATCAATATGAACTTCCCAAGCACATCAGACTGACATTTTCTCAGCCCCAGAGTCGCAGCACACATGCTCTCACTTAGAGCTCCCTTCTCCTAAGCTGAAGGACATGTGTGATCATTTTAATTTCGCCAGTTTTCTAGCAGGCCTTTAGCACACACAGAAATCCTGCACAGATGAGGTTTTTTCTCTCTGGTCAGCAGAAGTCCAACCCTACAAACTGCTGAATGCCAGTTGTAAGGCACTAAGGCACTTGAGCAAACACCAGGAGATCCAGTATGGAGCATCCTTCCAGCTTTATGCTCCCAGCATTCCTCAGACCCTCAGCACTATGGAGGCTCCCATGTTCCCTCTCCACCGTCAGAGATCAGGCTGTCAGTGCTGGCAGGTCATCATTGGCACAGCCGTCTGCAAGAGTTTCCCAGCCTCTCACTCAGCGGCTACGCATTCCAGAGATGACCAGACACAAACATATCTCCTGTACTTGCATGCTGGAGCACTTTCTGCAGCTGGGTAATGAGTCAAAGAGCACATTAGTGGCATATATATTGTCTCCCTCCTTCAGAATATTGTATTTCTGAAAAAAGAAAAAAAAAAAGGCTGATTTTTTTTTTCCTCAGAACATAAAAATGTAGTGGTTGGGCAATGGGCAAATATTATGGCTTCAGCTTTCTTAGTGATAATATATTGCAGGGAAAATTCAGCCATGGTGGGATGCTGTTTTCAGGCAACCTTTAGAGAAGACCACACAACCCACAGACAAAACGGGACCACGCTCAGTGATTGCATCTCACTGTTGCTTCCTATTTGCAGAACTGCAACCACAGTAATTGTGGAAAGGTTTCAGATCCATAAGCACTAATGATAGGCAGCCATACTTAAGCCTGTAAGGCACTCAGAAGCAAGGAAGCAGAAACCTTCAGCTGTTTATCACTTCAATAAAAAAGGCTGATTTGTCAGTGAGAAATGCTCCAACTTTTGCACAAAGCTGAAGATAAGATAAATCTCCAAGTCCTGATCCTTCAAATCACTCACAGCTCCCCCTTTGTTATTCAACGTGTTTAACTCTCTTAGGAACCCTTCCTTTGGCAGCTGCTGCAACTTTCACTCATTGTACCTGGCTGCAGGTGAAGTCCACATCACACTGCTCTGGGCATATTCCTCAACATCATGCCACGTGTCCCACATGAAGACAGCAATATTGCGAGATATACTGCTCTCCAGCTTGCAGTGAGAACGTCAACATATAATTTAGATGGCTTGAAATGGAAAAGAAAATAAAAAGCTGAAGGTAGTTTTTACTGTTGTTGCAGCCAAGACCTTCTAGGGCTGTAAGTGTGGTGAGGCTTGTGGAAAGAGACAATATCTCTCCCAGGACCAACAGACATATTTGGGGGAAAAACAGCCTTCTTCTAGCTCCACACAGTCACTTTTGGGTTTTAAAATCCTGCACATTTCACTGCTCAGACCTGGAAACTGTTTCCCCAAGCATGTCTTGCTCATCATAGGCTTGCAGAAGAAAAAAGAGCATGTTCTCAACTGCTGAGCACAGCATGGGGCTGTGCTGCCACTTTGTGATCAGAGGGAGTCCTGGGCAGGTCGAACACCCATGACCCAGAGCGGCAGTGGGGAGAGGAATGGTCTCCTCAGCCCCTTGTTAAATGGGGACTTTAGAGATGCCATGTTTTGGCAGTGCTTTATTTAAAAGGCTCAGGACAATGAGGGGCTTTTAGAAGTGGAAGTGCTGGAGACAGTATAGCAAAATTCAGAGGCAGTGAGGTGCACCAGGAAGATCTATCACAGAGGGCTTGTGTGCTTCTCTGACGTCAGGACAACTTTTTAATATACCTGCTAAAAGATGCATTGAGCCATCTGCAATCTTCCTTATTCTTGTTATCTCAGATAATGAGACTAGTAGTGAATCCCAGGCCTGTTCCAATCACCTTTCAGTATAAATCAGAAACATGTAGACACAGCATGGCTAGAGCAAATTTCCTGCTGAAAATCCTCACTAAGGGCTAGTGTAGCCACCAGTGTAAGAACACCAGAAAGATTTCTCTGTTTTCTATAACTCATCCCTGTTTTATAAGGCAGTTTCAGTGTTTGTATGGGCACATCTATGTCTTTCCTCTTTGAAAAGCTCCTGAACTACTTTGCCAAAAAAGCCAAATGAGACAAAGTTATCAGCATTTCTAAAAGCCACATGAAAATAATATATAAATAATATAAATATAATAATATAAATACAAGCATTCAGGTTGTGGTATGAACTTCCATGTTATTATGTCCCCTGACGCACACTGTAGGGGGAAGAACCTGTAGCACTTCAACAAGGAGAATGGTTTCAACACCACTTTGTGCTCATCTGTTAAACAAATCCACTAAGTTTCATCAGTCCTGATGTTTGAGAAATTCCTTACAGACATTAAGGGCATGCTGAGTTTCAGGGTATGGGGCTACAGGTGTGGTTTTACTGGGGACTTCATAGCTTCACCCCATTGAGTCAGCAGCCACCTAATCACTCTCTACTGACTCCCTGACCTCAAATGACCACTGGTCAGCCCACCAGGCATCTGCAGGCAGAAGGCAGGTGTGGAGGTGACCCTGGGGCTGGGCTGGTGAGAAGGGCTAAAAAAATGAGAGAATTGCAGAAGAATAAAGAGCAACAGCAAAAACAGGGCAGAAGAGAAGATGGAGGGTTGCAGAAGGACAAAACTTCGGTCTCACTCTGCAAAACTTGTAAGAACTTTTTGGTGTCGAGTCATATGAAGGGAAAGTGGGTGGCTCTAGAGACACAGTAAAAATGAGATTAACTCACCTACTAAATTCTCAGTCGTCCTCCTCTTCTAACCGCTGCCAGGAAGTGTGAATAACCAAACTAAATTTAAATAGAACAAAAAAGAAAATACTATACAGCATGACTAGTCCACAAAGAAACAATGAATTTGCTCTTTTAATAATTAAAAGTGATCTAACGAGTTTTCCAAAGCACTCATCTCTTGTTCATGAAATAAAAAGACTATATTCACTGTCTATGTATGCCAAGTGTGCTGCATTATCTGCCCAGATAATTGCATTATTTTGCCCATTTGGATGAAATTACATTTTGTGAGAGTGACAAAGTAATTCCCCAAGTGCCAGTTATTTCTCTGCTTAGAAAATACCATGTAAAATTATTCCACTCATGGAAGAATTTAAATGCTTTAACTACCTCCTTGATCATATTTTGTAAATTATGGAAGAAAAAAAAGTTCATTCCCACTACCAGCATGAGACAAATGTTTTACTGCATATGACCAGGGCTGACAAAATTTCCACTCCAAGCGCATGAGAGTTCAACTTGGGACATGCCTTACAATCTTTTTTTTTTTTTCATTTTATTTTTGCTGTGCAGAATCAGTATACTCCTACAGCTCAGCTAACACTCTACAGGCTTTGACCTTCAAAACCAGATTTCTAGATATCTTCACTCTTGGATATTCTTAACGTGTTTATTTCACCGAATATTAGCAATGTCATTAATATCCGTGTCTCAAAAGCTCTCCACCAGATACTGCCTGAAATGTAGCTCTCTGGAAGCCATTTGGACATAGACTTCACCATTTTTAATCGTTTTCAGCACAACTTCACACAAGTCAGTGAGTGCAAATACTAAGCAAAATAAGTAAAGGTGGTAGGAGTGAGTTTGCAGGCAAAACCCTCCATGAGTCAAACTGTGCCCCAGCTACCACATTAAATCATGCTGATAGAGGCGAGATTGCACGAGTGCCATGAAGAGGGCTTTGGCTCATTAACGTCTGAGAGAGCTTTTCTCAGCCATGAGTGTGGTCCCAGATCTGAAGTCCATTAGAGCCTTTCAGTCACTCCAGACTTGGCTTTAAGAAAGACGGGCAGTTTCTGGTGTTGAGTTTGATTGCTTGTATTGAACCAACCCAAGCCAGTGAATAGTGGGTGCTGCCAGAGTGGGAAAAAGGGAGGAAGAAGAGCTGATGGGACTTCTGAGAAACATCACAAACCAGTAAACTGGACAGGAATTGAACAGCCTACCAAGCCAAATGGAAAGAGGCTCGTTTCTAGAGGCACACCGCCCACAGGCATTTTGTCTTTCAGTGCTCCAGTAATCAGATCCATACATATGGATTATGCTACTGGGCAAGAAAACATATATCCTTTAACAATGCCCATAAATTACAGACATAATCAAAGTTTAAAAAACGCATTTGTTTCGGTACCACTGCGCACAGCAGTTCTTGAGTAAAAACTCGCAGTGTATTGCTTACTGTGCATCATACTGAACCTCAAGTTCAATTTCATGTTCAAATCACGAGCCTTTGCCTTTTATCAGAGAAAGGGAAATTAGCACTCTCTTTTTCATGTTTCAGAACAAAAGTATAAGCTTTGAACAGTTGTATTTGTGAAAGAAACCATCGTTGCCTGTTAAAACAAGTTTTCGGTACTGAAAAGGTTAACTAATTTGGTTTCCCCGATAAGTTTATCTGTGATCAGAACTGAGTCATACAGAAAATACTCCTACAAGATTTGACCTTTTACTTGTATCCCACACTGAGATAATATTATACTTAAAATGGATATCAATAAGAACTTTGTTTTAAAAAGTATATTTAAAATAAATTACTTTTAAATAACAGAAACTGTTTTCAATTAGCCCTGTTAAAGGAAATCAACTAGAAAGTTATGTATGCTTTTTTATTTTCTTTACATAAATTATACCCAGGAGTCCTATGATAGCAGCACTGTACAAACTATGCACTACCTTTATATTTATTTCTTATCAAAATAAACTTAACAAATTAGATTTGTTTTTACAGCACTTTATATGCAATAATGACAATGTTGTATTGGTCCCAGGATAAAAACAATGAAAGTAGCAGCTGAATGGTATTTTTATTAAGAGTTAACAAAAATGTCTTGTGCAAACAGAGTGTATAAAGAAAATTAATTCCATAATTCCTCATGATGAAGGCGTCCTTCTCTTTTTTTCTTTTTTTCTCACAATATCAATCTCATTTGGAAAGATCATTCTGAGGGGAAAACATGCAGTTTTAGCATGACTTACTCAGCAAAACGATATGGTTGAACTTCAACACTGCTGACTGCTAGGATTTAATATTAGGACCTGGCAAATATTTTGATAACTTAATACTTTTTAAAAGAAAACTCATTTGTTAATGAAGATTTTGGGAGTTCAGACGAAATATAATATAAAAAATAACAGAGCTAAAGATCCAAATAGATATTTCTTCTTTTTCCCATTTTTTCCATTCCCTCTACCTTAAATGGGCTCCTCCATGCTAGCGTTTTAGAGGCCTTTTTATTGGTGGTAGATCCAAATATCTCTGAGATATTCACCGTAGAGCTCAGCAAGAGTCCACGTTTTCCTCCAGCAGTGGAAAAATGGCAGGGCTAATAGTCTGGGGTTTGTTACTAAAAATGAGTCCTTATTAAAAAAAAAAAAAAAAAAATTAGAACATTGTTTAGAACATGTGGTTTGCTGCTATTAAGTTAACAGTGGAAAATCTCATTACTTTTAAAGTTAATTTTATTTTGTGGTAGGGTTGTTCTCTAGGCTAAAGCAGATTTTCTCTTAAGTGGAGCCTCTAATCCTACCTTACAGTCTTCTGTTCAGCAAGTCACTCTCTGCATTGCTTGGCAAGATGCACGTTTTAAGTCAAGTGCTGAATTAGAAGGAAAAAAAGGAAGAAAAATAACTTTTCCCCACATGTGCCTCTGGTGCTGCTAGCAGGCACCTGTGGGCCGTCTTCTCCAGCTCTTGCTCTGACTAGTGGAGTTTTCCAATAAATACCTTGGGTTAAAGATGCTCTTTGATCAGTGCTAACAAAGTTTCTGCCTCTAATGAAAGATTAGATGCTGCTGAGTGCTCTGACAGGACAAATTAGGGGTTGGGCAAATTCTAACACCAACTCCATGCACTGTGGAAAAGCAGGGGTGAAAGGTAGATATTACATGGTCTGGTGGCCCAAGGGCTCTGAAAATCAAAGTGGTCAAACAAAGAAGGAAATAGAAGACTGTAAAGTTTTCTAGTTCAGGTCTCTTTTCAAATTTTTGGAAGCAAGTTTTTTGGAAGCAACTAATCTGACTTCTGACTTTTCATTGAGGCTAAAAGGATTTAAAGTAACAGAGAACCAAACCTGCAATTTGGGGGGAGAATAACCCCAAAACAGAAGCCTTGCTTACAGCTCACATGCTATATATGCATGTATATATATATATGTATCCTACTTACAAGTTAAGATGACTCAAATCTAAACTCTCATGGTTTAAAATACCAAGTGAGATTCAGAGTCACATAATATTTGCGCTCCACCAACAGCCCAATGCTTCAATGCTTTTTTTTCTTGATAACATATGCTCACACCATATAAAATTCACTCTTGCGCAAAGGTGAGCCATTATACTGTAAATTCCACTCACAATAAGTCTCACGTAACTTGTGTGACTCATCTATGAGCTGTAGTCCAAGATACCCTTAGAACTACAAACTCAGCCATTCCCCTTGCACTTTTCTAGGTACCGGTTCACCACGAAAATTTGACATATGAATAACCAAAACACATGCACGCAAGATCACTTATTATTTGATATTATTTTTTTTTTTATCTGAACCTCACTCTAGTTCTTCTCAACTAAGCTGCCAAAGTGTGAGAGCTACATCTGGACGCTGACTCACTCAGCTCCACTGCTACTGAGGTCTTGCTTCTCCATCAGTGATTATTTAGAAAGCTCAGGAATTCAGTGCCTCAGTCTTTTTGGGGAAAGAAAATGGACCGGCTGCCCAGGAAACAAAAGAGCCCTGGCCAGTCTGAACTCATGCATACTCAGCAATCCTCTGCCAAAAGTATCTCTGCCTCTGTCATGTATTAAACCCAGATGACACCTAAGTACCACACAGTCACTTGCTCACTCCCCACCTGCCATGGCAGAGAGGAGAACCAGAAAGAAAAGTAAATCTTGTGAGGTGAGGTGAGCAATGATGATAAGTTTAACGACTGAAACAAAAGAATATATTAACATCATAATAATCGTAATGAGATGATGGGGGCGGGGTGTTTGGGGAGGGTGTGCAGAATATGAAACCCAAGAGAAACAAGGGATGCTCAATACATTTCCTCACCATGCACTGACCACTGCTCAGCCCATCAATCCCTGAGCAGCAACCAGCAGCTCCCAGCCAAATCTCCCCATTTTATATACTGGGCATGACATTCTAGGGTATGGGTTATCACTTTGGCCAGCTTGGGTCTCCTGTCCTCTCCCAGCTTCTTGTGCACCTATTCACCAGCAGAGCATGAGACAGTGAAAAGTCCTTGATTCAGAATAGGTACTACTTAACAGCAACTAAAACATCAGTGAGTTATCAACATTATTCTCATACTAAATCCAAAACACAGCACTGTACTAGCTCCTAAAAAGAAAATTAACTCTATCTGAGCTGCCACCAGGACAATCTCAGTGCAGTTCATCACCTTATTTCAAGACTGTTACACTAAAATATTACAAAAACTGAAAGCAGAGCAGAGGACTGTTCATTGCCCCACTGTGAATAAGTATGATCTTTATAGCAGCATGAACTCCTGCAGCTCCCATACGAGGTAGGAAGAGCAGCTCTGAAATACCAGGTTTTGAACTTAAAGCACATGAATCCTTGAATGACCGCCAAGTGGTGAAGTGGCTCCTGTCATTTCAGGACTAGGAGCCATGTAGAGCATTGTTAGAGATTTAGGAAATGAGTTCTCAGTGCTGGACACAATCAAAAAAACATACAGACTGGAATTTAGTCTTACCTCAAATCCCTTGTTTTACAGATGAACAAAAGCTAAATGTAACTAACCTGGGACTGAGAAAATTCCATCTCTTGTCAGATGTCTAAAGTATGAGCAGTATCATCAGAGAATGAGAATGAGACCTTGCTCGAACAGAGGGTGAAGCTTTAGAGCTGCGGCATTCATCTGTGCCACAGGGTCGTGAAACCAACTCATTTTTGACATCTCACACATGTGCAATTGAAAAGTGAACTTGCAGAAAGGAGTTATTTCAAGACCTGAGTGAAACTAGCTTGCTCACTTTGCAGAGTTTTTGTGCTAACTTTCTTATATTTTGCTTCATACAGTTCTATACTCTAGGAGTTTTGCTTTGAGTTTTAGCTTCAAAGCAAAACTGATTGTAAACCACTGTATTTTGATTTTTCATGTTGAAACTATATCTCACACGGAAAATTTCAAAAGCCAAAGTGCAGAGTAGTGGTAGTCTGGGGTAGCTCAGCCCATGTTCAAGCTGTCAGACTGACGGCCAGAGACAAGACCTCCCTACATGTAGTGATGTTGATACACAGCTTTTCTGTGCAGTACCATGTCTACATGAAACTACTCAAACCCACCCAATTTTATGTAGTTTTCTTCCAGGAATAATAGATGGAGCTATCCCAGAGCTGTAAGATTAAACTAACTTTAAATAGTGGTAAATTAGTGATTGTTATTTTTAATAGACTTGTTTCTAGCTAGGTCCCATAAGATTATTAAAAAGGTTTGTTTAAACAGAAATTGAGAGATACAGATAACACTATTTTTTGCTAAATGAATGCTGGTTGCTTACCAGTATCTCATCAAATATGATTTGCCAGAATCAGCATGGTAATGTCCCGAAACATCTTCCTGAAGGAAGCTTTCCTTTATTTTACTCACTTTCCACATATATTTTCTTACTGGCCCTTTAACCCAACAGTTAACACATTGGATTATTCTTAATAGCCTCAGAAAATAATTTCTGTCTGATTTACAACAGCACTTATTATCATATTTCCATGATCATCATTTAACTTTCCACTATATTAATAACGAAGACTGATTTTACCTGGCAAGCAATCTAAACCCTCCAACCTGACAAAAATATCCCATGCTTATTTCTCTTTCTAACCATCAAAGAAGGTCGCTACGACAACTCTGGGTATCAGCATTTTTCCTGTGTGATTCACTTACACCAAGCAAACCCTCCAGACCTACATTTTTCCTTTTTTGAATTTCTGCTTAACCAATAGGATCAACAGGTCTCCTTCTCTGTGGGTGGTGATAATGTCAGTACACCACTGCCCAAATAACCTTTCTCTATAGGGAAATGCTAACATTTAATTCTTCAAATTTAAACCACATGTATTTTGGTCTCATAACTGCACTCTGTATTACTGCCTTTTGTCATTAATTTGTATCACTAAAAATCTTAATGAAACCAGTTATTGGAAATGTTAAGTGTAGTAGACATCTAAAATTTGTGTCTGAGCTAAAATATTTAAATGGTAACTAAATATTTTACATCACCATTGTAAACATGTTTTCAGAATTACTAATGACACAGCTCTGTGTATGTTCAGGGTAAAGCTGTGTCTCAAAAGAGCTGTTCTTTACAGCCCATTTCAGGGGATATAAGCAATGGCTTTCAAACAGTTTCTACCTCTTACCTTCATCTTATCCAGAAACAAAAAGTGTCATTTAAGTGCTGTCTACACGAGACCTCCACCAAGAAGAGCAAATGATGTGTGCATTGACCACATCCAGTTTCCCCCCTGGTGTTCTCTGGAAGAGGCACTGCCACTGTATACAGTCTTTGCATATGTTGCCATTGGGTGACCACAAATATACGGCTGCCAGTGTAGTAAAAACATTGGTGTTTGGGACAAATACTCGGGGACTTCTTGCTCAAACAGCATGAACCACAGATTCAACGGTTTCCCCAAACTAAATTGTTTCTCAGTAAAATTTAACACTACTGCAAATATTAAAAAAACTAATAGACAGATTAACTCTAAACCTGCAATCATATTAAAAACTGGGGGGGAGGGGGAAGGAGTGTGGAAAGACTGTATAAAATTTTTAAGTGTTTTCTGTAGCCTTTAGAAATTGAACTGTTTATTTAATATTTACACATGATTTAGGCAATATTTACATAGTTCTATATTATAGTCATTGTTTTAACTAAACAAGTCATCTTTCATCCTATAGATATATTATTTAATACATATAAAACTGTAAACCTTTATGCTGCAAATAACAGAATTTAGACATGAGCACATTATCTTTAGAAAAACATTTTTTTACACATATACCAACTCCCAGGTACAAATTCGCACTGCTATTTTGGGGGTCTTTTTGTTTGGTTGGTTGGGGGTTTTTTTATTTGAATTCTGTAACAAATTGCATAAACGATATGTTTCACTGCCTGGAATACAACTGAGTCCCCTGGAGTAATGTTAATAAAAGGAATGTATTTTCCCAGTTTCTCTGGGGAAAACCACAGGGGCTGGCAAATTATATTAAAAACAAACCAGTCATCTGAGATGGTTCTATCAAGTCCAGAGATATTCCGTGGGGCTGGTCACAGATTTTAGGGTGCTTAGGTTGTAGCTCTCCAAGGCTTCCCATAATGTACATTCTTTCCCATTTCACAATCTTTCAATTAATTCTTCATCCATAAACTTTTATCACATGTCCTGGTATTTGGTGAAAGCATTAAATATGCCACTGTACCCTTCTTAAGGGTCAGACCACTCCCAGTTGTCTGTAGGAGTTTTCTTCCACCTTCATTCAAGCACAAGAGTCCCAGTGATCAGTGAAATGAATGACACCAAGAGGATATCTGTTTCTTGTTTCAAACAAGCACTGCAGCTGTGTTTTGGGGGTTCATCCTGAAAAAGACTGATAAACACTTTAAAAAAAAAAAAAGTACATGAAAACAGTTCTGCTTCACTTGCAAACTATAAAATTAATATTGCACATTACTAAATCAGATTTTATGATTGCTCTCTAAGTCACTTTCCATCATGACTTTCTCTGTAACAATTTAATTTTTTTTAACTCCTGCAAAAAATAGTCCAAATTCCTATTGATCATAATGCTAGTAAGTGATTTTAAAAAGCTCATACGAAAGTGTTCTTTGTCTACACAATCCTAATTAATGCCTGTGGTGAATTTTATCCAGAATTCACTACCTTCCAATAGTTTTAATTTTATTCTAACATGAGTTATATATTTCATACATGTACAATATATAATTTTTATGTATTATATACGATGAATTACTCATTATAAAATAACAATTCAGAAATGCTCAAGCCCACTTTGTACAATTCATATATAAATACACTAACTCATATATTCAAGAGTTTTAACTTCCCTCTGACTATCAAAACCGGACCTGATTAACACAAGGTTCTAATTGTGTATGTAATTATTGCAAGTACTTCTTTAACTCCCTCTATCTGAGTGCCCTGGTAACTGAAAAAACTGCTTTCTTCAGCACAGTTAGTTTGCTGCATCACACCCAAAACTGAAGAATTAAGCTTCCTTTTGCCAGACTCCCAACATTTTTGAACATCAAACCACTAAGGTCCCGATGAGAAGCCCCAGGGCCTTTTCATGGTACATACACTCAATAATATCAACTCCCAATTCACACACAGATTCAGCTCAGCCACTGTAATTCAAAACAGACTCTTGACAGGATCCCATTGAAGGCAGTAACTCTGTACCTGTTAGATATGAAATTACTTTCCTGCCTCTATGTCTCGTTAAACTGAAATAAAACACCTTAGATGGAATTACCATCACAGGTGTGCTATCTTAATTTTTTTAAGCATTTGTAGAGGCATATTATCTTTTACAGCAGATTTCTAAAGGAGGAATTCAGGTGCCTAAAAGAAGGTGCCCAATGCCTGCTAGAATACCCTGGAGTATCCAGGATATCTGTGCAGGGTTTGCATGATGTGGGACCTCTAGGAGACTTTTGACCTTTGACAAAAGACCACACCTTTGAACTGGCAGGCCAGGTGGGATCCCCAGGGGCTCTAAAATGGCACAGTAGGTCTATGTTTAGGCCCATGTATTTTTTTTTTCTAAAATTAATAAAACAAAACACTAAAATTAAAAACCAACAGAGACTAAACAGAATTTTATATTACTTAACTAAAAATATGGGGGGAAAAATAGTAAAAACCCTAAAGAAATAGCTCTGTCAAAATTTCATCCTTTACTGTATAAAAACCTGCTGGAGATCACCACTGCTTGTTATCTAGATCCTATGAAGTCCATAATGAACTAGTCACATTCACAATACTTTTATACTTAGAATACCACTCCATTTCCAAAGTTAAATACTCAAAACATCATAAAGCAGAAATACAGGCTCCATGCAAACCCAAGAATACAGGTTTTTAGCTATTTTAGAGAGGTTTTAATTCTAAGGTTATACACTACTTTTTCTCATTTAGCAACTGAGTGCTTGATACTGTTCTCAAGAAAAGCATTGTGACATTCATAGTTAAATAACTTCTTGGAAAAGATATGGCTGCCTGCAGTACAATTATTTGGCATCACTTTGTTGGAAATACAAAGTCTAAAAATGTAAAATTAATTCCCACTTCAATGTGCTCCTTGCAGCCAAGCCTTGGAGCTTGTTCTCGTATTTTTCCTCAAGCAAATTTCCCTTGGATTCCAGGAAGAGTTTTGGTGGAGCATCACATCACAGTAGCAAACAGTCCTTTGTAGTAACACATGTAGAAATAGCTGAGGAGAACATAAACCTGGCTGAACCAGTCAAATGGAAGATGATCATGATGAAGTCACCAGAAAGATATTAGACATAGGGCTAAGATGTATCAGGTGAAGTATCTCTAGTAGGGTGTGGAAGCTGTTGTATTAACGTTCTATGTAGGGCAACAACGAAGGATGCACAGTTCTGCTTGCCTTTGTTTAAAGTAGATCAGTTTAACTTAAAGTAAAGCCATGGGATGGAAAATGAGCTTCTGGAACAAAACTATGCAAATTGTATTTATTCAGTCTAGGATGCTTGGGCCCCTCTCAGCTACACGCTGATGCAAGAAGTAGGAGAAAAAACTATTTAATGCAAACAGACAGTATAGATAGAAGGGATCTGGATAAATTTAAAAGGCAGAAGGACAGAAGAATATAATCATCAGAGATGTGATATATTTTAACAAACTTTCAGTAGCATAGAGCATGGGCAAGGCACCTCCTGCATGGATTTCACAGTAAGTTTGTTTTTAACAGCCAGAAGACTAGACTTGGTAGACCACGAGCCCTCAGCAGTGAACCAGCAGGGTCTTGGTTCTTTACAACTCAGCCATAGCTCCCTCACTGTGATTATGAGAAATCAAAGAGTCTCTGCATATTAAAGGACGTTGCAGCTAATACCCAGAAGAACACTTAAGGGAAAACATAAATATTATAAAAGACATTAAAATTATTAGGAGATTATTTTCTGCTTGAGGCTCATTTATGGAGTAGAGATTTAAATACTACTTTACTTCAGACTAAATTCCAAATGTTTCTACTGATTTCAGTTGCTTCAATGAGATTACATTAAGTTTGCTTTGAAGTAAATGAGATCTGAATTCAACACCCCAATTCTTTGTTTCTTCTGGGAAGATTGATGGATATTGCTGATTTTAAAGTCATGGGGTGGTAAGTAAGCAGTAGTAAACACATCACAGAGAACAGTGAAAAGCAGAAGACAACTTTAAGGAGACATACGTTTGCCTTACCCATTGTCTGCCTTTTGGTACTTATAGGTCAGGAAAATACACTGCACAAAGATTATTAAAAAATGCAGACTAGCCAGCTTTCTCTTGGTTTTAATTTGGAGTAAAGTATCCTTCAAAAGCTATATTTTTAGTAAACTTTTTTTCCTTCTTTGTCACAGCCAAATACTCCAGTTCAGGAATTTACAATATTTTCCTTTTTCCAGAATGACACCTGCTGGTGGGAGAAGCATGGATGAATTGCAGACACATTATGGGTGTGATTGCAGCTAACCTGACATATTCTCTGAGCATGCTCATCATCTGTGTCCAAGCCAACTGTTGAAAATAAAGATTTGGAAACTGTAAAGGTCCTATAAGGAGTTTGTTGTAGAAGTAATATGGTTTTCCAATCTGATTAAATACTTACACTTAATAAACCACAAAGCTGCCTACTACTAAGACAATGCTTCCATGGTGTTTCAGTGCTGGAGACTAGCCCTGTTTTGGGAAGCTTACAGCATTAAAATGTCAGACTGAGGTGAAAGCCAGAAGGAAACTCCCCCTATCCTATGCAAAAAGCTGCTGTGCTGCTTCAAACCCTCAACTGCAAGTAAAACAGCTGCTAATGCAACTATTGGTACTTAACATCCCAAAAGATTAGCATGTCAAAGAGAAGCACTGTGCACATGTTCCTGACTCAGTGTAGGAGGACACAGCTACAAGAGACAGAAAGCAAGTTGTACCTTTGCCAAAACTGTGACAGATACTGCTCAATACACCAGGCAGCACTAGGCTCCCTAATGGGCTTCCATATTCATAGCTCCTCGGCTGCTTGGGTCTATTGCCATAGCATCCCCTGCAGCTAAACCAGAGTCAGAACTGAGTTTTTGATGCTTCCAACACACTTACAGAAATATTTCTAAATGTGATTTCCAATGCTAAGAACAATATACAACTTTATTTCCTTTTTCTGAGCTGCAAACTATCTACAGTCTTCTACAAAGGCAAGCTCAGAACTCTGAAGAAGAGCCTGAAGTTGGACTCTAAACTGTATGTTTCTAAAATTACTTAAAAAGAAATTGTTGTGGATAAAATGCCCAGTTATATTTAAAAAAAACTATTAGTTATAAAATACAGAATTAAAATTCAAAGAAATCTTTTGACTTATTTACAAGAGCATAGGCAAATATACACGTTCAAATGTGTTCCCTATGGGTAAATTATTAATATATAGGTATGGCTATGGCATACCTTATTCTATCAGAAGGCAATCTTACCTGTTGATTACATTGACTTGTTGATGATGTTAGGCTGCAACTTGGGAGACTTAGCTTCTGTTCCTGGATTTGTCATTGGCCTCCTTTACAACTCTGAGCGGGTAACTTCACAACCCTGTTCCTTCAGTTCTCCCATCTGTGAAAAGAAGACAAAACTGCATTATTTTGATGGTTAAAAGATTGATTTCCAAAAATTGTTTTTATTTTGGTAAATACAAGCACATGAAAAGGGGGTACCTTTCTGGAAAGTCACTTGTAAATGTAAGGCACAGGAGACTATTTCAAAAGATAGTTTACATCTGAAGAGTTTTCTTAAACATATTTGTTGCAAAGTTGATCGGAGTTTCAGTCCTACCTATGGTTATACCTGTGTTTATAGTGCCCTTGTTTGTCACACATATAATTGTGACTACCAAAACGTGGAAACATCATAACTGCGGTTTATCCTCCTTAACCTTCTTAAAAAAGCAATGACTTCACAAAGATCCCAGCTGCATCCCGATGCCTTCCGAGTAGTCCAGGGTAAGCATGTTGCTGCAAACAGCAGCAGGCTGGAAACAGAAAGACTGACCTAACCCCAAAATCTGTGATAGCCTGGACAGCCCCATGAGGTTTGAGCTAGCTGAAAAGCAAAGAGTAAGTTGCAGAAAAAATGCTTGTGCAACTATGTTGTTACTTTTCAGTGGCAGAGTCTGAGGAGCTTTACAGAAACATGTTTTCTAACTGCTTCCACTTAACTCAAGGAGTGTCTCCTTGAGCACATCATCAACAATTGGCCATGACTGTCTCAGTTCTATGCTAGAATCCAGCAAAAAGACACTTCTAATCCCAAAGCAATAGCACTGCTTTTCCTGTAAGATTAGAGGTGAGCTTGAGTTTTGATTTCAGGTTACTGCTGACCCTTAAGCAGTCATTACAGCTTTTAATGCCATGTATGAATGAAATGCATACATGGGATAGAAACAGCCTGGGATTCAAATAAACCTCTGCACAAGGGTGAGAGCTCTGAATGTGGCCACATTTTTCTTCTCTCTCCACTCTACTTATTGAACTCACATTGCATGGAATAAACTTGGGAGTTGGGAATACTCTTCATGTCTCATTCTTTTTACTTCACCTGGGACAGTTTTAACTTCAACCTTTTAAGCCTTGCTCCCTGTATTGTGAGATGTGTGTGATTGCCATAGACCCACCCCACTTCTTATTCAGCAGCTATTAGGAAACTGGTTTGGACCAGAGCACTGCAGCTGCAATGTGTTTAAGCACTCTCATCACTTCTGGTAATGTGTTTCCAGCACAATTTCCCATAGAAGTCCTCCCATCCCTTCCCCCACCAAGCAGCATATGCCCCTTGACAAGTCACAGCTCATCCAAACTCCCTTAGCTGCTAAACCACACTGTGACCAAGAAGCTCCTCCTCAAAGGCATTCAGCCTTAGCTGACCTCCTTGGGGATAGCCATGGTCTCTGCAGAAATGACCTCTAACATCAAAGTTAAACATTCATTTTGAACTGATCCAAAAAGAACGAGAAATAACCATGAATGATACCACGGCTTAATTTTCTCAATAGTTTTTGCACGTGTAGCTTTTCTTCCTCCTGTAACCAGTTTCCTCCAAATTTGGTTGATTCTATACTTCTAAGAGTACTTTCTTCCCATCAAAAATAGGTCCTTACCTTCCTCTCTTTGTCTCAAGCTTTCTTTATTTGTCCTACCCACATAATTTCTGTATTTGTAAGGGACTTTATCAGCATATACCTTTTCACTTGCCTCTCTCAGAAAAATTCATTTCCTTCCAACCATAGTCCTCTGCAGTCAAGTCAAACAGAGGGAACTGCTTATCCCTAGGGCACAGAAATTTCTTTGGGCTGCACAAACACCATGCAGCCACTTCTCAGTGACTAAGTATTTGTCCCCCAAGGATGAATACCAGGTAACTTATATAAGTTTTGGGAACATCACCTACTCTATATTGGCCTGAAGAGGTCTGGAAAACACAGATTTACAACTGCGAAGTATGTCCATTTCTTCAGAGTACTAAAGGCTGCTGAGTGTGGGGAGTCTCCAGTGTGCAAGGAGAACATATGCAGGGGCAACACTAGGAGGTGAAATGCTGTGCAGGGAACCAGAGCTCATGGAAACCTGAACCAACCCATCAGTCTGCACCTCAGTTTGTGGGACAGATCTGATCACTGACGGATCACCACCTCACCTGAGGAAAGCTCACTGTGTTCTTTCCTGGGCAGAGAGTCTCCCTGTCCAGACCACAGGGCAGCAGAGGAGGTATACAGCGTTATATCCTCCCCTTTGGGAATTGTTAGTGCTATATGGGAGTTTCCCTGCCAAAAGTGATGCAGATCCAGAACCACAACAGTTTCCCTGTGCAGTGGAAGTCAGAAGGTTCCTGAGTGTTGCATATTTTTGTATTTCTACTTTTTGCATTGTCTTTTTTTAGCTTTCCACAGTTTCCCTTTCTCCAAGTTATCATTTTACAATCCTGCCCTGAACATCAGAATGACAAGGTTCTCCATCTAAAGACATACATTTTCAGTCAAAATGCCATATATTTGAAACCCTGGTAAGAGCAAAGCAAGTGAGAATCCACACTGTGAGTACCTTCTGCACCTGGCACAGGCCTGCTAAACACTGCAGACTGCACAGGATGTAATGTCAGTCCATGGGGAGAAAAAGCATAATTATCTAAACTAGGAAGTAAACTTGATTAAAGAATTGCTGCTTCACTACTTTTCTCCTCCTTACATTTCCCCTAGTTCTAAATTTGACTCAAAACTAAGTCTAAAACAGGATTGGCTGAGAAGTATTTGTTGCAAGAAATATTTCATCTACCATGTCTATAGGTACCTCGAGAAATAGGCCCCTATTTCTGCACACCTTCCTCTAACCTACATCTAGCAAGTCTAAGTCCCACACAGACACATAATTTCCAGTTGTTATTTCTCTAATTATACTACAGAGATGTCTATCCATGTCTAGACTATAAAGATGAACTAAGAGCTACAGCAGCTATCTGGAATGATTTCTACAGGTTCTCTTTTATTAACTTTTCCCAGAGTATTTTTGACACATACAAATTTTGTCTTAGGCCAGCAATAAATATTAATAATCACATTAATTTTCCTGAGGAAGAGTTTGTGACACACTGGGTCTTTTTTGAGACAGACAGTATACAATATTTCCAGGTCACTCCCAAAGCAATTGCATCACTGGACAGCACAAACCCCAGGGCTGCTGGATTCCTGGCTGCCCTAACACTGGGATACCTCAAGAAAAGCAGTCTGCTGTGAAGCCTTGGGAAAGAATAACCTGAAGGGGCAGCAGTCTGAGGATTCAATAGGCTTGGGGAGGCAGACCAGAAAGGTCTCGTTCTTCACCAGGAAGCCAGATAGCTGCTAGCCCACTGCATGGACAAGGTAGGAGCTGGTTATGCTGGGGCAGGGGAAACTTAGGGTCAGGAGGGAGTAGAATTTACTCCCTTCTAATTCCGGTGGTGTAGCTTTTGTCCATTGTAAGAGGTGACATCCATTTCACTATTTATTACCTCACCAGCAGTCTTATCATCCCAGCAGAGACCCAAGGGCTGTCTGGTGGGAGCAGTGGGGGCAGAGGGCAGCAGCCCCTCAGTTCAGCTCCCTCTGAAGCTTCAGTGGAGCTGACGCACCCCAGGGACAGCATTTCTACTCTGCACAAGTGGCACTTTCCAACTGAGAATGGTCCCAACCAAAAACTTGTGATAAACTCTTGTCTGCAGCTCTACCAACTTCAGTTACCAACAAAATACTTAAATCTTTCACAAGCATTAAAAGTGTGAAGCAAGACCAGTATTTCAGCCACCAAATGAGTAATATCTGAAGCAGACTCAACAAGAGGCTTGTGGGAACTTTTGTCTTGCGTTATTTACTACTACAAATTAGTTACCAGATCTAGCCTGTTCAGACTGCTGAGCTTGTTACACTAACAGGAAAAAAGGATGAATTCTGGGAGTCTTTTTTTCTGTTGTGGTGTACTGTCACTCACTTTCACTAACACAATACAGAAATGATGCCTGGGATTACAATAGCATGATGGAAACTTTCTACTACACTTCAGCAAACCTTAAGGGAAAATATGTATATACATGCTACAGATATTACGTGCATTTCCAGGAACCTTGTCAAAATGGATCACATGAAGAAAACAAGACTATTAGGAAGAAAACTGCTTCATCAACTTCTTCCATTACTCATACCACAGTGCAGATGTAAGATCAAAACCAAAAGCATAATTTTCGAAAGCCTTTTGAAAATTTGGCTGGATTTCCTACCTTGTCACCTTCATGAGCCACGGAGAGAATGAGCGGTCTGTGATCTTTTGAGAAGGAAAACACAATGTAAAGTATCGATGGGGTTCAGGATTACTTCCAAACACCAAATTGTTTAATTCAAGAACAAACCACATTGTACTTTTCTTATGCATCTGCAAAGAGAATAGGAGGTGATGAAACAGAAAATTCTCCTTGTGGTTTTGTATATATCATCCGTAACACTTTCATAATTAGCGGACATAGGCTACCATTAAAGTCAATTGCAAAGTTCCCATTGACTTCAGTACATGTAAACCAGGCTTTAATATTATGCTTTTCAGTTTTTTTGAGGTTTAAACACCTCATAAAATAAATTTACAGATGAACTAGTAAATGTGCACTTACAAAGAAACCTCCTAAGGAGTCCCCGAAGCCATATTTTTAAATGCTGCTATTCATTCAGTTTATGTCAGACAGATTAAGGGACTGTCCAACATGGGTGTATAGATTAAGAGCAGCAACAAGAAATGCTGATAATATGTTCCAGAAATATAATTTTAAAAATATAATTCTATATATTTGACAAAACAGAAAAGGGTTTTATATTATGCAATATATTTCACAAGCTCAGAAAACCCTATCTACTTATTTATCTGCCTATCCATTTCACTGATCTGTAAATGAAAACATGTACAGTTTATGCAGCAAATTTTTTTCCAAGAACTCTTTCAAAACCACGCACATAAAAACGCAAGAAAAGCTAATTGAGAAAAAGTGTGTGGGGAGAGAGAGTCTAACTGTAGAGAAGTCAGAAACACTACCATCCAGAACTGACGTTTTCTTCTATAGAGGTATGTGGCCACTGGGCATAATTTTTGATCTTGCAGACTTTCCATACGTAAAACTCCAATGGACTTCAGCGCAAATGAATGAACTGCAGAATCTAATTATGCCTGCTGAGGTTTGAAAAACAATCTCATATGCTGCCTGAACATTTCAATGAAGAGATAAGGATATTGCCCAGCTCTGCAGAGCAGACTTCAACTACCTAAACCTGGAGATCTTCTTGTCTTTTCCTAACATACCCTGCTTCATTCAAAAAATACCTTGCACCTTCTCAACAACTGCAGTTAGCATCCAGCAATCTTCCTCAGGGCTGCTTCATCTCCAAAACAGAACCATGCTAGATACAGGGATGAGAAAAAACACAGTGCAATCACAAAATTAGAGTCAGTTTTTCAATGCAAATATATGTTGGAAGAGTACCGAGGCTGCAGAGATTATCCTGTTAATCTTAATTTTAGGATACTTATTTGTGCAGCTTGCGTATCTTAATGAGGTGTTTTGAATACACTTGTTTTTAAAAATAAACTAACAAAGATTATCTCCATTTTGTGCATCATACCCACAGAAACCCACCAACTATGATGGTGCCTTCAGGCCTACACACACTAATAGAGAAATGGACAGTAACAGAACCATGGACTAACTTATGTCGGGAAGGACCTCAGATGGTCATGTGGTCCCATCCCCAGCTCAAAGCAGGACTAATTTCATCATTAGGTGTGGTTGCTCAGGGCCTTGTTGAGGTTGTCCAACTTTCTTTGTGCATTCAGGCTAGTGGCAAAGAGAAACCACGCTGGAGACTTGCCAGCAGCACACAAACCAAAATTTGGGAGCCCTCAGATGTACTCCAGCTCAGGAGGGACAGGCTCCCTACTCCTGGTTCCACTGCATAGCAACCCTGGAGCTCAAAATAACACCCAGGGGCAATACTGCAGGAGTTGCCTCTGTTTTGGCCTCTGGTGCACCCAGCTAGTGACTGCTCAGTCATTCTGTGAGGACAGTGTATGGAAAGTCTGATCACGAGAAGGAGCAGTGCAAGGCGGAGAAGATGAAATCTCTGGAAATATTTGCTGGTAGGCTTTAGTAAATCTCTATGGGATATTTGGTAACCGTGGTTTTTTCCATGTCTTGAACTGGTCGACCAAACTTGAAAGGCTTTGTGAGGATGGTACAAGGCACATACCTGATTCAAAGGTAGGGAAATGTCTGTCTTTGCTCAAAAAATACAGGGGTCAGACTATTTTTTTATGTAAGCAGAAAAACTAGACTTCTTCTTATAAATAGTTCAATCACTTTTCAATTCAAACATTTAAAAACCTAGAGACTGACATTGGATAAAAATAATTTTAGCCTAAATACATTAACATTGACAAAGCCCTGGGGAGAGGGAAAATAAAAATTTTAAAAAAAAAAAAGAAAACATTATAACAGAAAACACTAGGAGACCTTCATCATGGCCAGAGCTGCCCATACTGCTTGTAATATTGTTTGTTAAGCACTTTGGAATCCTTAGAAGTGAACAGAACTACATCACTGAAGCTGCTGGACTGCATTTCTCTGCTCCCCATTTCTGCTGCAGTATCTTACTATTAATTATGGTTCTTAAAAACCACAGCTGGCTGGTGGGAGCACCAGCCGAGTATGTTTTCCTCTGGAACTAAAGTCCAGGAAAATAAAAAATTCTGAATATGCATTGCATCAGGATTAAAGACAAATTTTGAAGTTTGCTTCCAGAGAAAACGCCGGTACATTCAAGCCGTGTTAATGTACAGGGAAGGGAGTGCCAAAGGACGAGAGCACTCCACAAATACAGCTGCAATTCCATGAAGTCAGAGCAAGCAGCTCTTTGCCCACAAGATGAGGTAAGTAAAGGATGTAGTAGTGTAACATCCTACATAACACAAACGGATCTTGCTGCTCTAACTATCTGGGCTGTGAGGCCCCAAAACTAAAAATATTAAAAACTTATAGCTTTTGTCTTCAGCTTGGATTTTATTTGACAGTCCTAAATTCTGATTTTTAAAGAGTATTCTTTCTACCATTATTATTAAGGAGCTGTTTTATTCTGAGCTTCCAGAATGCAATGTCACTAGCTGGTAAGGGATCACTGATGGACTCTCCATCCTGTCACACTCAGCAGAAAGTTTGCTACTGATTTCAGAGGAGCAAGATTTCACCCCACAGGAAATCAAGGTAAGTGGGAAATAATGCTCATTTCATTCAATTAAACAGTAAAGCTCACATGTTTTCAGGATCTCAGTCCACAGACATTTCCTTTTTCTGTCAGAAAAATACTGTTGGGAAGATATGTAACATAAAGTACAAAAAAAGATGCTGTAACACAGAGTGAGACAAAGGGGCCAAAGCTGTAAATTCCTTCCATCAACATGGTAATCTGTATTTGTAAAAGGCCAATATTGAGCAGGCAGTGAAAACAGAAATGCATAACCACATCACATCATTCCACTGCCAGAAACATTCATACTAATTTCCACCATCAAACACACAGTATGATTACTTTAAGATTTTTTTAACCAATCCTACTTATAAAAACAAAATCCTCAAGATGGCATAACTTCACATTTCTATTCTGTAACACGACTATACATCACATTGGCAACAATCTGTACCTTGTGTACAAGCCTCCTTCAGGGTCATTAACATGGAATCAACTCCTTGCAATAAGTAAACACTTATTTTTCTTGGGTTTTATGTTAAAAATTGAAAATTAATCTTGCAAGTCATTTTGAACCAGCAAAACAGGACTGACAAAGCAAGCACTGTAGTACGCTATCTTTTATTAGGCCAACTTGGAGTTCAAAAGTATGCAAACCTCCTTGACCACACAGAAGTTCATGTATGCAGAACTCCAGGCTGGACCCATAAAATGTATTAAACTACTTGCTTTGTCACTGCATATATACTATATATATATATGTATATATACAGCATATATGTATATAATGCATGAGCATACACATTTGAAAGGCTTCAGAATAAACCATTGATACAGGTTTAAAATAACAATTCTGATGGATTTCTGTGGGTTGGCATGTAATGTTGCTATATAATAGTGGGTTTAATAAAGAAAATTTAGCAGCATACAAAACAAATCCTGCTTCTGATTTCTAATGAGGTCTAATTCCTAAGGAAAAAAAAATCATAGTAATAGTGCTAGCAACCATATGTTTTTTGCTGTTTATGGTAATAACAATGAGAACACCCGGCAAAGAGATAGCACAGTGTTTCATATCAAATGTTTTACAAGGAATAATACAGAGGGTGACTAACCTTGTAATAGCTATGATACTTCAGAATGCTTTATGCAGGTAAGACCCATTCTAAATGGACATGTCTCTTCTGCATAAAAATTCAAATGTTTCTAACAGCAAGGTGTGTGCATAACCTGTGCTATTCATCCCACACGTATGTAAACAGATCCCCACCCAGTTCTTCAGTGGCTCTCAGTCCACATGACAAGCCTTCCTTCCCCCAAACAGGAGGACCAGATGTGGGAGCTACAGACAAAGAACATACTGAAGAACTGTGATGGAGGCAACCTCTCTTCTTTCATCAGCTTCTGGTACCTGTGAAACTCTTTCTGAGTGTTTCATTAGGAGTGCAGTCACACCAGTAAATGCAAGCTGTTCATTGGAACAAAGACTGAAGAACTGGTGTCCTCCAAGCCTTTGGGCTACCAACACATGTATGGCTTTGTAAATGTGAGTGTCCATGATTGCACAGCGTCTCTGCAGCCCTCGGCTACTGGAACTCCACCAGCACGTGCTGGGGCAGTACCTTTTGCTCTAGTTGTATATGCCTTGCAATGGGTTGGTGGATAGCACCTGATAGCAACAAATGTGGTTCTGATAGTCTGTTAACTCATTTTGAATGAGTTTGCAGTTGATGCTACATCTTAGATTTGATCCTGAACAACAAAGGCTGTTTGAGACCAAAGAACACCACAGATTGCCAGAAGAGCTTTGTCTAGATATGGCAGTGTGCTCACAATGGATCAACATTTTGATCCTTCTACTGGTGAACTGGGTCATGGGAAAAAAAATATTGGTAAGTGGATATACTGATTAATAAGAAATCTGAAACCACATTTAGAATAAACTTGAGATGTGGCCTCAGTGTTACCCTATCCACTTGAAAATAATATGGAGGATTAGACATAAAAGCTAGAACTTCATTTATCCCTGAGCTGAGGTAATGGCTACTAAAAATGTGGATTTCATTGACAGATAATTTAGTGAACATGATGACAGATGCTCAAACATGGCTCCATTAAAGATAAAAGCAACATAGTTAAATCTCATGAGGAGGGATTTTTTTCTTATTGGTAGAGAATGTATGTCAAGACCTTTAGAAACTTAGGAACCACATAATGAGAAAATAACAAAGAATCAGCACTCATAAGTGTCTGGCTGAAGTTCCCACTAAACAAGGTTTGATAGATCATTTTTGCCTGACAACAAAGACACCAGAGGGATTGGCTGGATTGTGGTTCTTCACTACAACCTATGATGAAAAACATTTCCTTTGGCCAAACTGAAAGACAAGGAGAGCACTTTCTCCCTAAAAATAGGGGATTGTTTGCATCTCTAGAGTGATACTAGTCCAGAGATATGACCTGAGAACATCAGTACCACCAGGGCCAAAGGGAGGTGATGGAAATGTAAAAATTACCCAAATATTTGGGACATTATATTCTTTGAAGATGAGAGTTTTATCAGTGAACAAAAGACACTGAAAATCTAAAAATGAAAATTATTTATTCTTTTGCTTCTGAGAGTTCTCCACTGCCAGCTGCAATGCACTGGCTCAGTCAGCCTCAGTGTTTTGTGTCCTCTTCCTGTTTGGTATCAATGAGGGTGACTGAAAGGGCAGCCAAGAGCTGTCCTCCCTTTCTCTGTGGGCCTTGGTGACAGCTGACTGCTGATACAGTACTGGTCTTCTGGAAACACTGGTGACAGTGGGCGGCCTCAGCCCTCTCATTAACAGAACACTAGAGGAAACAAACAGACACTTCTCACATGTGGTTCTTCTCACCATAAAGGAAATGTCAAAAACAGGTAAGATAAATAATTCCCCAGGACTACCTACACCTCTCCATTAAACAAAAATGTTACCTAAGGTGGCACGCTTAGACACAAACATCCATATTGCAGATATCTACAATCAGAGTAGAAGAATCCCACCATAAACATCCACATCTGCATTTCATAAGAGGAAAACACTGGTGCCTTACAGCACTGATGCACCTAAGAGGTGATATTATCACAGTGTTACACATCATAAAGACTAAAATTTTGATTCCCAAGTCTTCTCTGGGCATTCACAAAGAATGCCAAACTGCACATTTGGAAGGAATGTGGCCTATTTCTCAAGAGGAGAACATAGATTATGTCCATCATGTCATACATCTTTCACATATGGGTGGCTCAAAACCTGAGAGTTTCATAAAGCTGAACATTAAAGGAAATTGCATATCCATTAACTATTATTTTACTTATTTGCCAACAGAAAAACACCTACGCTGACAAAAAAATATAGCAACTATGAAGTGCAGTAATAACAAACTATCCCTAATTAATATATCCAAGCAAACACTGGGACAGATCTACTACCTTGCCAAGGAACCAAAAGGTAGAGATCTGTAGAGTTTAGGACTGCTTTTCACCCTTGGATAGAGTCCTGTGCAGAGAAAATACACATTCTGTGATTCAACAGATTGAAAGAAAAAAAAATAAGCTTTTTATCTTGCTTTGTAACAAGATTCCTCCATAATATTTTCATAGTTAAAAACTAGTAGGCAGGTGAGAGACAGAGCTATTTCATGTGAACCAAGGGATGAGAAAGAGAAGCATAACTGGGGCTCCTACTCCTAGTTCCTACTGCACAAGCTATAAAATTGCTGTAATGCCTTTCTCAGAGAGCTATATTGTGTTATTTCATACTGTCTTCCAAGCTAGAGTAGGCCTAGAGGCCTCCTTTTATACATTTACACTGAATTAACATTAGTTAATGATGAAGAGTATAATGAATGATCTGTTCAGCTGACCAAATGTAGATGTCTAAATAAGAGTGAGATGAATTGTCTCTAAGCTCCTTTGACTGCATTGCCTAGTTTGACTACCTCAGAGGAGGTTCAGCTGGATCTTAGGAAAAATTTCTTCACTGAAAGAGTGGTTAAGCATTGGAACAGGCTGCCCAGGGAAGTGATAGAGTCACCATCCCTGGGAGTGTTCAAAAAACAACTCGACATGGCACTCCACAATATCCTTTAATGGGCATGGTTGTATTAGGTCAAAGGTTGGACTCAATGATCTTCCAAGTCTTTCCTAACCTTAATGACTCTACAGTCTATGATTGTATGACTACAAAGGGCATTTAGACACCTAACCCAGATGTGGACATCTACAATTGCCCCAAAGACACTGAGCATTGACTGTAACTCTTTGGAGGCTGCCAGCCAGCCAACTTCTTATCCATCTAGCACTCCATCCATCAAAGCCACATTTCCCCAATTTAGAGATAAGAATGTTGTAGGGAATTGTACCAAAGGAATAACAGAAGTCCAGGTAGAGTATATCCATAGCTTTTCCCTCATCCACTAATGCAGACAATCCACTGTGCAATGCCACCAAGTTGGTCAGGCAGGACTTGCCCTTGGTGTAACCATGTTAGTTATCTTTAATCATCTCCCTATCCTCCATATGTTTTGAAATATCATCCAAGAGGATCTGCTTCATGATCTTACTGGGCTGGAGGTGAGGCTGATGAGTTGGTAATTCCCAGCATGTGGAAGAGGACTTGCAGTATCAGAAATGGGAAAAATCATGCCAGAAATGGGATTGTGAAGAAAATGAAGAAGCTAGCCAGAGTGCCTTAAAAACTGAAGCTTTTACTGTTTTGTAAAATGGATTCCTTGTCTTCTTTTACTTAGTCATCCTTCTTCTTCCCAAGACCTCCTGAGACATCCCTTATCTATGTAGCTAAACACTAAGGAATTCATCCTTGAAGGCCTCTGTTTAAGTTTCCCTATTGGCCCTTAGTTAACCCTTATCATTGGTTGTTTTCCCTTAATTTTTATTGGTAGTAGTTTGGATTCCCCTAAAACCTATATATATCCCCAGCCATGTTAATAAACTCTCTCTCTCTGCTGCCCCTCCTGTGGTCTCCGTGTGGCTCTTTCTGGGGCATCTTGGGGACCATGAGCGGGGAGACGAAAGGGGGAGCATCTCCCACCAGCTGTTGCACCAGCATCCTCCTTTTACTCCTTTAAAAAAGGGGGGTGATATTTCCCTTTTCCCAGTCACTGGGCACTTGACGTTACTTTCATGACTTATTGAGTATGATGGAGAGTGGTTCGGGTTCTTCAGGTGGTCTTGAACATGTTCTTTGCTTACCGTGGGAGGGATTTTGCTCCCCCAGTCCCTGTCTTGAAGTTCTGGGGTTTGAGAGATGTGAGAAAGGACATTAACCATTGAAAACTGAGCCAAAATAAAAAACATGAGTAACTCAGACTTCTCTATGTCATCTGTCACTAGTCTTCCTATTTAACAGGGCAGGGGGTGGTGTTGTATCACTTGCAAATTTTTTAAAAGTTTATAACTACATTAGTGTTGAATCTTTAAATACAAATGGATCAACTGCACCATGTTTATGTCTAAAAATCACACTTACATTTACAGTCATATCAATTACATAGCACAGTAAATATATCGCATAGAAGATACAAAACTGTGCATGCAATTTTATGCAGTAGTTTTGCATCTTTTTAAGTTGCCTGTAAAATTTCTGAAACAAAGACATCAAAGGAAACCCTGAAGACTCTGTCATATATAAATATCACTTTCTTTTTCTTCAGCAACTTCCCTGAAAAATAATGTTATCACAAACCCAGAAATATGACTTCATTCTTTGACCTTTTCAAAACAGATGAGTTGGGGAATCACCATGAAAATCGCAACTTCATAATCTTCTAACTGTTCAAACTCTCTACCTTCTCAGAAACCATGCTGATCATTTGCACTGAGTTAAGGCAATTTTCTGGTATTGTATTTCAATAACCTTGTCCCCAGGGTTGAAAAAATACTTTGTCATTTGTTCTAGATGGACCAGGCATATACCCACCACTTCTGTGAGGTCCTACGGCAATACTACAGAGCCTTCCAGCAAAGCTATTTCTGGGAGGAGGAGAAGTACGGACATGGCAATTAGCATTTTAAAGCCAAGTGTTCTTTAATATCTGTGGCTTCACCTGTCTATGCTTCTTCCTTCCTGAAATGAATTATCATGTTACTGTTATCTGTTTCTTAGGAGTTTTAGAATTCAATTGAATTTCCCAATTCATTTTCAGGACAAACATTCTTATTTGCATCACAGAACTCTGGGTTACTTGGTGTCTCATGCTCTGCATACTGCTGTAGTTGGTTATATACAATGGTGCTTCTCTGTGCTTTGGCAAAACCCCCTTTAAAGTTGTTGTTCAGAATGTTGGGCTTTTATATGCCAAACTTAAAAGAGTAGTAAACATACTACCAGACTTTAATATCATGACCCTATATATTAACAAGGCCATCAGATCTATCAGATTACAATAAAATTCCAATGCCATTTTTTTGCTTCTATAACCCCTCAAGTAGCAATGTAGTAGCCAGTGGCTCTGGGACAGTCACTGTCTTCTGGAATTCTGTCAGTGACACTTGCCAACCAGATCCACAGATACTGTAGCACAGACAAGTTAGTTCTGTTATCAGGTCAAAGACATGTTCAGAATTCGTCTAGACAAAGTGTTTTGAAAAAACTAATCTGGATCAACCAAATGAAGTGAACTATAATATTGGATTGACGCTGACTAAGTATCTGCACAGGTATTTAACACTATTTGGTAAATCTGCATTAGAAATCCATTGAGATTAACTTCCATGTCTCATAGATGAGTGTTTTTTGCTCAGTGACAGTGGCAGTTTCTTAAGAGAAACTCCCCTCATGTGAGCCATAAAGCCATCCTCTTAAGACTTTTTCAGCCAAGAGAGTCTCCATGTAAACCTGCAGTTCTTAACCAAGCAACAAGAGAAATGATGGCATCTATGAGAGAAGTGATCTATCAAACAGATTATAAACTTATGCTTGTATTTGGTGTTATATGTGGAGCATTTAGATACTGTATACT
Organism: Dendrocincla tyrannina; assembly: GCA_035047865.1. Lineage (NCBI taxonomy): Eukaryota > Metazoa > Chordata > Aves > Passeriformes > Dendrocolaptidae > Dendrocincla > Dendrocincla tyrannina. Next base: position 53,836,021 of record JAWWMP010000001.1, read on the forward strand.
TAAATACTGCCCTGTTGGTATCAAGCTTTCCTAAAATTCAGATTAATTGTATGCTTCAAATGTGGAAATATTGCCCCTCTTTCCACAAGAATTGAGAGAAGTGTTTTGTAACGCATCTGACAAAAATAAAAGGAAAAAAAAATGCATAAGACACATAAAATACAGATGTCTACTTCTGACCTGTCAGATCATGCTCCACACAAATGGGTATTTTACGGGTGCATCTCCTCCCTTAACAGACTAAACGAATTATATACCCAAAGTACCTACTTTTCTCTACTGACTATAAGGAAGTGTGATGTGACATGGTACAAGCTGTGCACTTCTAAAGATAAATTATGTTAATTTGTGCCAAGTTTTCCCTAATATTTGTTTCATCTTGTCATGCCTTACTAAGGATGATCAAGTTAATCATGGTAGGTTTCAAATCTCTGGCTGCAAGCTGTACCTCCTCTGCAGGTCATCTGTGCATTTTCATTATACACCTGACTGAAAGTCATACTATAATGCTTTATTTTTTTGTTACTGTGTTCCAGTGATCCAACTGTTTCTCTTTTGCTACAAATAGCATCTGAATGTCACTTGGCCCAAACACCACTGTATCCAGACACCATACTCACCTGTAAAAAAGACAGATGGAAAACGCTCTGGGGCAGTGTCTCACATCAGATTGCTCTAGCAGTCCTGCTGAGGCTGTGACACCACATTAACCCTGGCAGATGCACTTCAGCCTGTGAGCCCCACTTCTCCAGTTTTATTTCAGTCAGGTTGGTGTATTCTCTCATCGGCCCAGCTTTCACTTGAGGCTACAGTTTGGGAACTGGTGGTCCAGGCCTCATAAAGGCTTGAATTAAGCATATATGGTATTTTCTGGATAAGACTATGTGGTTACCTACTAATCTAGTTTCCTTCTGCAACAGGATAACAGATGGGAGAAGCAGGAGGTGTCGTATACTGACAGTTTTTGACACTGATATGTATTATTCTTCTACCTGAGAGAGAGAAACACAGTCTAGAGGAAACTAGTATAGGACAAGTACCAACAGGCTGGGAAGTCATTCACTAGAAATATTTATCAGTGGTTAGTTATTGACATGGAAGGATGTATAGAGTGGGATTCCTCAGGAATCCGTATGAAATTTGGGGCTTCTCAGTATTTCCATTAACAACCTGAATGAGGAAAGATAAAATATGCTTATTCATTACTGCAGATAATCCCACAGAGACTGCCAGCTGACTGGAAAACAGAACTGAGTTTCAGATTATCTTGACAAGTTGGAGAAGTAGTCTTAAAAAGAGGTGGCAAAGCTATGTAAGGACACATGCAAAATACAGGCTAGGCAAGAAGGTGTAAGACAGCAGCCCCACAGAAAGGAGCTAGGGGAGCACAGCAAGGATATAATCAACTGTGATGCTGCAATAAAAATACAATAACTAAAAAAAGCAAACCCCATAGTGGGATACATAAAGACAGCCTTTAGGAGACTTGAGCTGTGGCAAGGTCTTAGCTAGAATACTGAGTCTAATTTGAGATATGTCAAAAGAGAAATTGGATGGAATGCAAAAAAGAGAGAGAAGAATTGACAGGGAAAAAAAAAAAACCGCTCTCACCTGTGAAGAAAAAGCAAAAGGACTAGCATGGTTTAGTCTACAGATGACTACAGAAGACATGCCAGGAAAATACTTCCAACAGGAAGGATGGTTAAACACCGGCATGAGGGGTGTGTGAATTCTTCATTGCTGGATGGCTTTAGGAACAGGATAGACAAATGGAAAAAACAGAGGGATAGCAGGTCATTGGGGCGTGCTGAACAGGGAGAGGTTCAATGATCTCTGAGGTCCCTTCTACCCTATTTTCTAGGACACAGTCATTCTGCATCTTCTAAACTTTTCATTGTGAGTAGTTGGGTTTAGAGTAACTGTGCAAAGACCAGCATTTCTCATTCAGCATCCTTGGTGTTGAATGAACCTGAGCTTTTTACTTGTTAAAAATTCAGTAAGTCCGCTACTTCTCAGAGTTCACTGCACTAAAGCTAAGGCAGTTAGACAGCCTGCTTTTATAATGCTTTCATTGAATAAATTTGCACAGCTGCTACCTAGAGTCTACATTATTGCTCAGCACCACTTTGTTAATTTGGAATCCAGATCTAGTGACTGATTTAGGAAAACAGTTCAGCTAATCCCTAGTGAATAGAAATCCTCAGCCTAAGATTGTATAGCTCACCAGATTCCCACACGTGCAGATGCAGCAGCTGCCTTGCAAAGGGAAGTTAAAATATCAAGCACAAACTTCAGGGGGTTTTCATATGACATGCTTATTTTCCTTCCTCAGAGATCTAGGGCTCCAAAAGGAAGGAGTAGAAACAATCACAAACTTTCCCAGTAGACAACTTTCATAGGAAGGTGGGAAGTGCATGTATGTATTCTAGAAAGGTCTTTGAGGGCAACGATCCTGGCAGGAGAACATTCAGGGCTAGTGTTAAAAAAAACAAATTCTGCTAATTAGCCTGTCTCATTTCTTCAGTCAACCACTACAATTAGGTTGCATACCCATGTGATATCTGTATTTTAAGCTATCTCCATGTAATTGCCTTCTGCATGATAAAACATATTCAGACAGAGTACTAAGAATTACAATTCCTCTGTGAGAATTTCTGGGAAGACATTCATTGTTATCCTGTGCAGATTGTTTCCTGTCTGATAGGAAGCCTTTGACTGACTCACAATCTGTTGAGCTTTGGGCGACCACACAAGGCCCATTTCTTCACTCAAACTTGGCATGAGATGGGCAAGCAGCTGGGATGTGGAGATAGGCCAATCAGTCAGACATATGTTACATACCATACCTGCTTCTGCATTAGCCATCCAAATTTAAAAATAAATCCATAAATGTTATGAAAATAACTCTTTCAATTACAACAATGAAAAATCATTTCTTCCTTGAAATTATTATTATAAAGATATAATAACTGCTCTCAGATAAGCCCTTCTGAGTGGTACTGCATTAGTGAATGGTTCTACTGCAGATGAAACTGGTTTCTATTAAAGACAAGCACAAAACTTCCACCTTTCCCTACTCAGGATAGTATCCCTCAACTATGATTCTTTCTACTGTCATATTTATACTATGAGTTTTGACAGAATTATGCAAGTTGCCTAGTTATATATTGATTTATATATGACCCTGAATATCTCAGACACATGCCTCACTCATCTCATTCTTGCTGTGCTCTCCCACCACTCTTGTTTTCATTTTTCCCATGTACTTTCTTCCACTGTTTATGAGTTCTTCTTTTTCCTTCCAAATGAAGCTGTATAGAATTAATCTTAGAATTAATCTTTCAATAGACTTATGCTTGTCTCCTGTTCTCGAGATCGAAGAGCTTCACTGCTGCAATACTCTCACATCCTGCCAATTACAAAATGGAGCTCAGTTCCCTAACAGTGCAGCTGAAATCTGTTCATTAGAAGAAGGATATTCTTGTCAAGGGTTATTTTCTGGCAAATAGACATTTCCAGGTGCAATGAGAGATTTTGATGTACTGCTTAAGAAAAAAATGAGGCTCAGAATCTAAAGCTATTCACCTCCTACTGCCCAACAAGAAATACTCAAACAGGAGTCAAATGTCCAAGCATCCCAGATGACAAGAGATTATTTTCCGAAACGCCACAGTCTTAAGATTCTCAGGAGTCTTGAAACTCCATTGCAGTGGGGAAGCAGGAGGACTCAGAACCCTGCAGGGTAATTAGTCAAAGGAATGTTAGTCAAGGGTCTGTTAAGATAAGGCTGGAAGCCAGTCACGGCAGGTACCAGGAGGCAGGTTCCTCCTGCTTCTCAGAATTTGACAGGTAGGACTGACACCTTCTACAACAGGCATGAGGCTCTGAAACTAAAAGGCCAGAAAAGTGATGGGGTGGGAAAAGGTCTTTCTAGGGTAGTGGGGCCTCCCAAAAAAACCACCACCTGTACGCTGCATCATGACCTCCTCTGCTAACAGGAAAAGAAGGGTAGTTGTAATAGGAGATCCCTTTCTAAGGTGAACAAAGGGCCTGATATGCAGACCAGACCCAACTCACAGAGAAGTCTGCTGTCTCCCAGGGACTCAGGTAAGGGACATGACTGGATACCTCTCCAGGCTAGTAAGGCCCTCTGATAATCATCCGCTATTGGTTGTTCAAACTGGCAGTGATGAAATAACAAAGCAAAATCCGAGGACAATCAAAAGGACTTCAGGGCCCTGGGACGACTGTAGAGGGATCAGGAGCACAGGTAGTTATTTCCTTGATCCTTCCAGTAACAAGGAATAATGCTGATAGGAATAGGCAGATCCAATAAGTGGCTCCAAGGTTGGTGTAACCAGAAAAATTGGGCTTTTTTGACCATGGGATGATATACTCAACACCTGGTCTACTGACACCTGACAGGATGCATCTGCCTCAGAGGGGAAAAAGAGCTTCAGTTCAGGAGCCAGCAGGGCTCCTTGACAGAGCTTTAAACTAGCTTGGAAGGGAGAAAGGGACAAAACCAGGCTTACCAGTGATGAGCACTGGGAAGGTGTGCCAAAACTCAAGGAAATGAGCATGCATGGGATCCCTCAATCTGCCTCACAAGGTGTTGGCTACAATGTGCCACACCTGAAATGTTTCTACACCAATGCATGCAGCATGAGAAACAAACAAGAGGAGCTCAAAGCTTTGGCCAATTCCCAGAGATTTGACGTCGTTGGAATAAGTGAAACCTGGTGGGATGAGACCTGTGACTGGAGTGCCCTGTTGGATGGTTAGAGGTTCTTCAGGAGGTACAGGCAGGGTGGAAGAGGTGGAGGGATGACACTGTATGTAAGAGAAGGGTTAGAATGTATGGAGCTCACAGTTGGCAATGGCACAGCTGAGAGCCTCTGGGTAAGAGTCAAGGGGCAAACAAATAATGTGGATGTCATTCCAGGAGTCTGCTATAGACCTCCCAGCCGGGACAATGACACCGATTAATTATTCTTTGAGGAACTAAGGGACACATCCAAGCCAACTTCCCTTGTCCGTATGGGGGACTTCAACTCACCAGAAATAAACTGGGATCATCAAAGAGCTGGTACAACCAGGGTCAGAAGATTCCTAAAAAACCTGGACGACAATTTTATGGAACAGGTCCTAAGGGAGCTTACTCAGAAAGATGCTCTCCTGGATCTGCAGCTTGTCAACAGAGTGGATCTCTTGAGCAAAGTGGAGACTGATGGCCATCTCAGCCACAGAGACAATGAAGGGATTCAGTTCAAAACCTCTGTTGACAGGAGAAACACTGCCAGCAAAACCTCTCTTCTGGACATGAGGAAAGCAGATTTTGGGCTGCTCAAGGAATTGGTAAGTAAGGTCCCCTGGGAAAATGTTTTCCAGGTGCAGGGATCCATCAGTGCTGGTAAAGTTATGGACAAGATTATTCTGGGAAGTATTGAAAAATGCCTGAAAGACAACACAGTCATTGGTCACAGCCAGCACTGCTTCATGAGAAGAAAGTCCTGCTTCTCAAACCTGATTTCCTTTTATGACAAAGCAACCCACCCAGGTGATCAAGGGAAGCCAGTGGATGTAGTGTCTTTGGATTTCAGTAAAGCTTTCTATACTGTCTCTCACAGGATCCTTCTGGACAAAATGTCCAGCACAGCTGGATAAACACATCATGTGGTGGGTGAGCACTTGGCTCACGGGTCGAGCACAGAAGGTAACAGTGAATGGGGTGACATCAGACTGGTGACCTGTCACTAGTGGGGTTCCACAGGGCTCCATCCTGGGCCCCGTGCTCTTCAACATCTTCATACATGACTTGGTTGAAGGAATGGAAGGGATATTGAGCAAGTCTGCAGATGATACAAAGCTGGGAGGAGCTCCTAACTCCCTCAAAGGCATGAAGGCCTTTGTTGAGACATCAGCAAATTAGAGAAATTGGCAATCACCAACCATATGGAGTTCAACAAGGGGAAGTGCCAGATTCTGCACCTGGAACAGCGCAACTCTGGATGTACAGACTGGGGAACGAGATGCTGGAAAGCAGTGCCATGGAAAGGGACCTGGGGGTCCAGGTCGATGGCAAACTGAATCTAAGTCAACAGTGCCCTGGCAGCCAGGAGGGCCAACCATGTCCTGGGGGGCATCAGGCAAAGCATCGCCAGCCAGCAGAGGGAGGGGATTGTCCCGCTCTGCTCTGCACTGGGGTGGACTCACCTTGAATACTGTGTGCTGTTTGGGCCACCACAGTATAAGAAAGATATTAAGCTCTCAAAGAGTGTTCAAAAGAGGGCAGCAACGATGGTAAAAGGCCTTGACGAGAAGTCACATGAGGAGAGGCTGAGGGCACTTGGTCTGTTCAGCCTGGAGAAGAGGAGACTGAGGGCAGACTTCATTGCAGTTACAACTTTCTCATCAGGGGAATAGGAGGGGCAGGCACTGATCTCTTTTCTATGGTGACGAGGGACAGCACCCAAGGGAATGGCCTGAAGTTGTGTCAGGAAGTTTAGGTTGGATATTAGAAAAAGGTTCTTCACCCAGAGCACGGCTGGGCACTGGAACAGGCTCCCCAGGGAAGTGGTCACAGCACCAAGCCTGACAGAGCTCAAGAAGTGTTTGGACAACACTCTCAGGCACATGGTGTGACTCTTGGGGATGGTCCTGTGCAGGGCCAGGAGCTGAACTCAATGATTCTTGTGAATCCCTTCCAACTCACATTCTGTGACTCTGCGAGTCTGTGATATTTGGGGATCCAGGCCTATGGTCCCATCTGAGCTGCCCAAGTACCACATAATTCAAGATGGTCTCAGGTGGATTAGAAAAACTTTGCCAAAGTTTCTGACCCAAGTGAACTAAGTATTGTGTGTCTGTTTTCTGAAATCTGTATCAGAGATGGCCAGTGTGTACTAGAAATGTGTGTGTCACATGTGGAAGGCATGGGCCTATACAAAGATGTGTTGAGAGTGTTAACTTACAGTTTTTGTCATGTCACACATAGCTGAGCCAGTCCCTTGAACTGTGAAAAAAAAAAAACAGAGCCAAGCTGTATTTACTAAAATAAGGTAACTACTTTTGGATTAGCAAATACTTTCTGATTATCATTTTACACTGACAAGGCTTCTTTTTTATATAACATCGTATGATTTTTACCTTTAGCTAGATACTGCCATACCCAGACTTCAGGGATCTGGGCTCTAAGGTAGGATACAAAGTTCCAAATCAAGGGCTTCAATTTGCTGTGAAATACGTGAAAGAATAATCTGGGCTCTCACAACAGTGACAAACACAGAGTTGCAAACTATATGTACTATACCTGTGCAAATATTAGATATGTAGAGTTAGGTAATACAACAGGCCAGGCATGTGAAGCTTTTGAAATCTCATTTCTCTCTGGAGTTTGCATACCTTAAAGCAACAATTCAGAACTGGTTTGAATTCTAGGCCAGAACCTAGCATCGTCCTGAAGCACTGAGCATTGTTAGTATGAATGAGCACGTCAGCAGGAGCAGTACTATTACACTGGCACATTGCAAATCTGTCCTGCCACAGGCACACACATTTCATTACCCAAGCCACTTTCAGTTCTATCTATGCAGATGTACACTACAGATATTGAAAGTTTCTCCATACATTAGCCATTTAATATATTAATCACGTTGGTTACTCTTCCTTCAATTCCCTCAAGACCACTTACTAATTTATGACTGAGAAGTAATATTAATTAATCTATTAAACAGAGGAAATATATATTCAGATGTATGCAGAGAAACACTTTTTCTCTATTTACTCTTAATTTACGTCTTGATGAGTCAAATCCCCACTGTTACACTGCCAAGTCAAATAAAATTTCACCGTCGACTAAAGTTGTCCCATGGGGTTGTACAAAGCACACATCTTTAATGAATTTTGTCCACTAAACGCACATGGCCAAGAAAGAACAGCATTCTACATCTCTAAGCAAACGTAATGAAGAAGGCACTTTTTCCAGAGCCACTGGCATTTGAGAGTGCAAATCATTTTCAGTTTCAATGGATGATTACCGGTGGGGATCGTCGGCGGTGCCGCTCCGGGTGCCCCGCAGCGGGGGCGGGGCGGGGCGAGAGGCGGCCCGGGGTTTCCAAGAGGGGGGAAAAAAGGAAAACAGAACAAGGGGAGAAACCACAAGGTGCATTGGGTGCAGTTGTACAGAAGCCAGAAGGGGTTGATGTTATCAGCCGCCTTTTCGAGCTCTGGGCTACCTACCAGTTTTTACATGGAAGAGATGCGGGATGCGAGCACTCCTCGAACGACGCGTCCCCGCAGCCCCGTGTTACCGGAGGGCCCGTGGAGAGGCGGCGGCCAGCTGTAAGGAGCCCTTCCCCACGTGGACCCTTGGCAGCGGACGCAGAGAGGCAGGGCCGGGCGGGACCCGGGGCCGGGAGTGTCCCGGTGGGCTCTCCGCTGGGAGCGGGAGAAACCGAGGCCGAGGCTCAGCCCCTCCGCGGCCCGGGACAGGTGCGGTGGCTGTGTCACGGCTCCAGCTGTCCTGGCACCGTCCCGACACTGTCCCGGCACTGTCCGCGGGGGTGCCAGCACTGTCCTGACTGCTTCAGCAGGGATCCAGCCCTATCCAGTCCCAGCACCATCCCAAGATGTCCCAGATCATCCCAACTGTGCCAAGACAGTCCCAGCACTGTCTCAGATGTTACAGCACTGTCCCAAGACTGCGCCAGGGCAGTTCCAGCCTGCTCCAGCTTTGTCCCAGCACCATCCCAGGTTGTCCCAGAACTATCCTAACTGTTCCAAGACAGGACCCGACTGCCCCAGCATCGTCCCAACTGTCCCAGCACTGCCCGAACACAGTCACAGACTGTCCCAGCGCTGTCACAGACTTTATCGGCAGAGTCGTGGACTGTCCCACCATAGTGCCAGCACTGGTCCTGGCACTGCCACAACTCCTTCGTGGTTACCCATCCCACGTATCCCCGGAGCGCCTTAGGGCGAGGCTCGTCCCCCGTGCATCAACCAGGCGGCACGAAATGCAAGGACTCGGCGAGTGCAGCCCTCGGTGACAGACCCAGGGCCACGGGAAGGGTTAATCGTGCCCTGGGACAGCGCAGGGCCACTATCACAGAGACAAGCACGGGCAAAGGAGCTGGGGACTTTGCTGATGGGACCGACAAGCTGCCTTGCCCGGCTGTGATGTTTGCAGTTACTGTGAGCAGGGAAATACCAGCAACGCTCCAGCTCCTCCAGGAAAGTCCGAGCATGGACAAACCCGCAGCTCGGGGTGTCAAGTTTGCAGAAAATGGCCGAAGACTTTTTTTTTTTTTTTTTTTTAATTCCCGGAAAGAAAAACAATAAGCTGAACCCGGGAGATAAGCGACTGTGTGGTGGCAAATACTGACCAGCAGCAGCAGCTGGAGCCGAATCACCATGCCCGCATGTTAGTGGCAGTGTTTAGAGGCGGAGAAAGACGAGATCCCCGGGCTGCCGCAACTGCCTGCACGCCCACTGCTTTCAGTGGCTCGAGTATCTGCGAGAAAAGATAAGAGGCTGGAGCAGAGAAACAATAATTTAAAAGATATTTTTAAAAAGCACGAATGACTTGAAAGTAGCTGCAGAAGCGCCGGGCCCGGCCGGGGTGCACAGGGCAGGTGGCAGTGGGTGGCAGTGGCGGTGCAGCCAACCGGCCGTCCCCTGTCCCTGCGCTCGGCACAGGGCGGCCAGGGGGGCAAAGGGGGAGCGGGGAAAACGAGTCCCGGCCGCAGGGAGACCCCGCTACCCCGCCGGGAATCCTGCGGGAAATGCAGACGGTGTACCAGCAGGACAGGGGATTGTGAAGGACTCCCCCGCTCTTCAAGGGTGATGGAAAAGTCTGAAATTCCCTCAAACACATGCGTTTGAGTTTCAGCGGAGCGATATGGAAATGACTGTCATTCACTATCAAGTCCCGAAGGTTTACCTGGCTTGCCGGGGAGTCAGAAGTTACGTTTAGAAGCATTATTGTTTCCGTCTTTACGTATTTCCAACACGCCGCAAAGTTTCCATGCTAGCAACCTGAACATTTTAGAGTAACCACTCTTCTCCCCGGAAGCCAAAACCTGTCTGGAAAGCAGCTCTGCAGCGGGTTGGCAGCTGCTCTTCACCTCGCTTCGCCTGACCAAGAGCTGAGGGTAGGGACGGCTGCAGTGTCAGGACCCCCCGGCCCCTGGCCCTGCCGCCACCTCGCTGGGATCAGAATCGGGCCCCTCAGCAGCTCGGCATCTTCCCCGGACGAGTAAATAACCCAGAAGCAGCAACTAAGTCAACTCTGAAAGGTTACAGTTGGATGGAAAACAAAGGGGAAAAAAAAAAAAAAAAAAAAAGAAAAGGAAAAGAAAAAAAGGGAAGGGGAAAAAAAGAAAGAAAAACACAGTTGATTTTTTTTTTAATAGCTGTATTCCAGCTTTTTCCGACTCTCTGAACTTCTTTGCTTAATTGCAGCGTTTGACCTTCTGCTAAAGGAGGTGATGTGTCGGGAGAAATAACAGTACTGTCGTCAAGAAATGAAAATGCTGAGTATTTGCGTTTGGTACTTTTAACGACGAGATTTAAAATGAAGAAATTTAATTACGGCAAATAGAAAGATAACAGAGTCATCTGTAGAACTCAAAGTACCTGAACTTACACCCAAATCTATGCAAAATTTAACAAGAGACGAAACCCCGTCATAATGCCACTGGTGCGCGAAAGGGACAGGGGCACACACAAAAATATGGCCTTGGGGACACCTCTGAGGAAAAAGGTGTCCGAAAATGGGACGCTGAGAAAGCTAACATCGAGGGGATGAGATGGATGTTAAGCCTGGCACGAAAGCGAGCCGTTACACAGAGATTTTGTTATTATCAGCTAAATTTTTTGACCGGGGAACGAAAAGGAGAGAGAAACTTAATATTTGTAGCTAAAGAGAAGCGAGCTCCGCAAGCCCACGGTCCCGGTGCCCGACAGCCCCTCTCCGGTCGGAGGCGCTCGGCAGCCACGGGGCGGCATTTATGAAATGACACTCCCTGCTCCTGGCCACAGCTCTGAAATAACGGAAGTTTATAAAAAAAAAAATAATAAAAAAAAAAAAGGAAAATACAAGTCCTCGCTGTGACACCGCTTATCCAAACCCAGGTTCCTTTATTTCTTTCGCTAAGGGTCGTCATTATTTGCTGTATAAATCCTCCCGCCAGTCAATGGTGACGAGAACGTTTTAACACCCTCACTAATTTAAAAAGAACAAAGACACTTAACAGCTACGCTAGGAAAGAAAAAAAGACCGGGTAAAAAAAAAAAAAAAAAAAAAAAAACACAAAAAAGAAACAAAACCAACCAACCAAAAAAAAACCTCGACTCAATTGAAAATAACGATTTTGCTCTTGGACGGCCACCAGGTTTTTCCTCTTACCGTCCCAGGACTTTGATTTAACCTCTGTAACATCCTGAAAGGCGACAATCACTTTGCATACACTGCATCGTACCTTTTCGGTCCTGCAATAGAGAGCAGTACCGAGCTGACCGCAGGCTCCCCAGAAAGCTACTTTGTTCGGAAAAAGAAACGTAATGAGGCACACGGGGTTAAATTAAACCTTGCAGAGATCCAGTTGCTACGAGCAAAAATCACCCAGTCTTTAACAACCTGGTCACACACGCTGGATATAAACAGCGGTGTCTGAAAAAATAATTACGAAATTACGTGGCTCTAGACACACCCAAAAAAAGTTTCCAGAGGGGGGGGGAAAAGAAAAAAAAAAGCGCCCCAAAAATCTCAGCAGAAGTGACCGGTGTTAACTACGGCTGCTGATCCTTCAGCTTCGCTTTGACACGCCGATCACGTCCATTCCCTCCACAGGTTTCCCAAAATCTCGCTTTTCGAGCCATTCTGTGGGCTTGACCGCACGGAGAGCGATTTGCGGGAGCGCAGGGGGCTCCGCCGCCCGCCCTCGCCCCGCTGCGGGGCTGCCCCAGCCCTCTGGAGCACTCTGAGCGAGGGGCAAGCGAAGGTCAGAGGCTCCAGGGGCTGCCTCGCGGCGCCCGGGGAGTGCAGCCCGGGGGAAACCGCGGGGCTCCCGCAGAACTCCCAAGAAAACAGCCGAGGACGAGAGCGGGATGCCGGAGTGGCTCCCGCTTCGCTGGAAGTGCAGACGCACCGTGCCAGCCCCGGCACAGCTAAAACGCTTCTCATCCCCTCTTACCTCACATCCCTCTCCTCCCCAGATATATCTGCGGGGGTTTATTGTTAGGTTTGTTTTCTGTTGCGTTTTGGGTTGGTTTGCCTTTTTTTTTTTAATTTTTCCTCTTTTTTTTTTTTTTCTTAATGCACAAATGTCTTGTCTGCCCTGCCCTTGACATTTGGGACTTGTGAGCAAGAAGAGCTCTGAAGTGGAGGTTACCACCTCTCTCTTTCCGTGACACCACCGGGGAATTTTAGGTGTTCTTTGAAAAATAAAAAATCAGGCAGGCGAAGGCGTTGACTTTATTTGGTGGTGGTTGGCAGCACTCGTCGAGCGCAGAGCTGGAGGTGGCTGTGCGGCCGTGGCTCATCCCCACGGTGAGGCAGCAAGGATCTACGCCCGTGTCCAGCTGCAAACCCATCTGGTGGGAAACGGGGCTTGGGGAAGTGCCACCACCCACCGCGAAACAACTCTTCCCCACCACCCAAAATCAGAGGCAGAGTTTTCCTGCCCCCCCCCCTGCTTAGGGTCACGGGTAGCTGCTTTCAATCGCTTTCTCCAAATTTTGCTGGTTTCTTAAGAAAGGAGACCAAACTATCACTGTTGCGGGAAACTCACAGCTGCTAAAAGTTGTCAGTAAACAGCATCGAATCAACTCCCCACAATTGCTGTGAAATTTTCTTTAAAAAACATTAAGGAAAGGAAATTGGATTTTTCTGTCCCACTACTAAATGCAGTGAGTTGCCGTACGTGGCGAATAAAACCCTAAAAGTTTCTAAAAATGTATCAGTAATAATGATAATATGCCAGGAGCAGCGCTCGGAGTGGTGTGCAAGCACGGTAAACCCCTGACCGGAAAATCCAGGAGTTGGGAGCTGAGCTTTGTCGTTTCAGTTCTGATGATGGCAACGACGTGTCGATAAACAAGAAGTGAGAATTGAGGGGGAGCGGCGGGGGGCAAGGGAGAGGCGGCAAGCGCTGCTTTCCAAAGGCGGAGTTTTCTGAGGTCATTTCTTCTCTACTCTTTCGTCATTCTGAATATCAAAGAAAGCTGACTGGATGATTTTCCCAGTCCTTCGCCTGGCAGGGGTGATGCAGTACCTTCGTGCACAGATTACTTTAATCAAGATGTTAAAACATCCTAGGTTCGTCCCCTGACGCTGACTGTGCGCTTAATAAACAGTCGGTGTAACTGTCCGAGCTCGCTGAAAACTGGATTAAACTACGAGTCCTGAGAATGTGGACTTCTGGAGCTTAATCGTTGCTACTTTTACGTTACATTACAGAAGAAATATGGAAAGTTGTTTAGTAAGCTTTTGATTGGAACTTCAGAGTTTCCTTCTCTATCGTCAGAGCAAAGCAGTGTGCAACACGTAGTAACTTTCCCCTATAAGGCATCTATTGCCCGGTGCAGGAAACAATCGGTATCCCTTCGGAAAATAAAGTACAGCTCTTAAAAACTTGGGAAAAAGACCTTGTCCTCCGTTTAAATTAGCACTGAGGAAGGCAATCTGCTCTGTCCACAAACCTGGGAAAGTTTAAAAAAAAAAAAAATAAAAAAAGCAGCGGAGGCATTCCTGACTGCAGAAGTGAAACCGCCTCGATCCAGGCGAGTTTGTTTGTAAACCCGGGAAGCAGCGAGCCCGGGCGGCGGCGGGGGGGGCCGTCCCCGCCCGCGGGGTGCGGGGTGCGGGGTGCGGGGTGCGGGGTGCGGGGTGCGCGGCCGG
>JAWWMP010000001.1:53852069-53902001 GCA_035047865.1 Dendrocincla tyrannina
GGAGCGGCGGCAGCCGGGCGGGGAAGCGGCGCGGTTCTCCCCGCCGCCGCCGCCGCCGCTGCTGGTGCTGCTGCTGCACCGCCGGGCTCCCTCCGCGGCCGCGCCGCCGGGCGGGGGAGAGCGCTGAAGGCGCTTGTACTCGCCGGGTTCGTATGTACCCCCCCTCTGCCCGTCCCGCCCCGCCCCTCCACCCCGATATCTTCCCCCCACCACCACCCCTCGGCGAGGAGTAAGTGCCACCGCTCCGCCTTCTCCTTTTCGCAATGTTGACGCAATCTATAAATAGTGGAACAAAAGGACCAACTTCCTCGCAGCTTTGCTGAAACTGCACAAAAAAGGCAACCCGGGGGACACACACACACACACACACGGTTATTTTTTGATTTTATTTTTCTCCGATTAAAAGTCGAATCCTCCTCCTTCTTCCTCCCCTCGCCCCCACCCCCGCCCCACTACCCTCCGCTACTGGAAGATTTCTTTTTTTATTTTCCCTCGCTATCTCCTACGCTGGCAACGTCCTGCGAGTGGCTATTTTGCTTTTTGCACCGAGAGAAGAGCTTCCCTCCTCACCCCCTCTTCTGACAGTAAGTGCCATTTAGCTACTGCCTTGTCGGGGGGGTTGGGGGCTGCCTGCTCGCCTACCTGCCTGCTGCCCCAGAGAGCGGGCAGGAGGGACCAGGAGCTCCGGGAAAGGGGGGGGAGGTTCGGAGGCGCTGAGTGCCGTGAGGGGACAGCGCCACGGAGCGAGCGGGGATGCGCGCAGGGGGCACGGGGCGTGGGGGCCCCGCGGATTTGACCGGGGGGGGCCGACCGGTGAAATAAGGTGGTGGGGAGAGGGGACGGCTGCCGCTGCCCGCCGAACAAAAGCTGACGCTGATATTAAACGGGCTTTTGTTATGGGGAAGTGTGTGTGCGTCCGTGCGTGTGTGCATGCGGGGGGGGATACCCCGCCCGCTGCAAGTTGCCGTGCGGCGGGAGGGCACCTTAGACTTGTTTACCGCTCGGCGCGGCGCTCACTGGCGTGTTTACCCTGCACACACGGCACGGGGCTCCCCTCCTCCCCCACAACCCCATCCCTCCTCCGTGCCCCGGGGAGGGGAGGGCTGAGCGGAGCGGGGTTTAGAGGGGGTGGGGGGGGTGCGCGGTCAGGAGATGCTGATACGATCACGCGTAAAACAACCACCCCCCTCCGGTTTGCAAGTCGGATCGGTGCAAGCGCAGGCAGTCACTGGCCGGAGGGAGAATTACATCATCCCCTGCTCCAGTGATGCTACCTTTCGTGCCGCTACCATGCGCGCAGGGAAACAACCGGGGGCGCGCCTCACACTCGCCCCCACCCCCGCGCCGGCTCGGTGCCACACTGGGGTGGGGGGGCCCGGGGGGTGGGGAGGCGCGCCCCCGCGTCACTCACACACACACACACACGCCCGCCCGAGTGTTTACAGCGCTCTCAGAGCCGTATTGTGACGTCGGCTGAGTGACAGCCCGCCGCGCCAACGGGGGGGGCGCGGCCCCCCGACACCACGGCAGAACACGGGCCCGTCCCTGCCCCTACCCCTGCCCCTGTCCCCGTCCCTACCCCTGCCCCTGTCCCCGTCCCTGCCCCTGTCCCCGTCCCTGCCCCTGCCCTCGCTCCTGCCCCTGCCCCCGCTCCTGTCCCGCTCCACGGGGCCGGGGGCGCGCAGAGCCCCGCCGACACACAGAGAATAAACACTGCAAAAGTTAAACACAGCTCACACGCCCCCGGGACCGGCGTGGTTTACACGATGCCGATTAGCTTGTGTCTATGACGTTTTATGACGTCTTAAGCGCACACTGTACTCTCGAGAAGGGATTTCTCGTGGGAGAAACGAGGTGTGTTTGTAGGCATGGGGAGGCTGTGAAGTTACACTGCTGCCCTGAGGCCGGGACACCCCTCCGGGAGCGAGCCGGGACGCGGGGACCGGTCTCTTGCCGGGAAACATGCTCCTAACATGACTTTGGCACGGCGAAACCGTCAGTGTAGAAGCTGTCATATTGATGGCCCCGGACACTCCATTGTCCAGAGCGGACAATAAAAATCTTTTTTTTTTTCATGGATATAGATTTAAGTACTGAGAAAAAAACCCCTACGTTTCACACATCGTATGCTTTCGAAACCCAGTGTTACAGGGTTAGAAACTCGTTGCAATATGCTACTAGGTTGGGAAAAAGTGTCTGTAGCGTTTACTCGGTCTGTGAAAATACTGAAGCAGTACTTACCCACTGCAAAGTCAATAAAACTGTATCACACTAAAAACAACGAAAAGTGCTTTACAAACTGATATTTGTCAAGAACTGTCTGCCAGAATGTAGCAGTGTAAAAATTATTACTGAAACATCCATATTTACTTGACGAAAAATTCAAGTAACCATGAAGCCCTACTTAGTAGTACACACAGTTTTTAATGTGTTAATGGTTTGGGTTTCTTCAAAGCGTATTACTTTTTGAAGTCTGGGTGTTTCTATTTGTGCAGAAAATAGACTGAGAAGCTTTGAGCTCCTACTGTTACAAAAGTTAAAAGGAAACAAAGTTGAGCTGCTAAGTCGGCAGTCTGGAATGAGTCAATAGTATCTCCTTTGTCCTGCTAGCTTTCTCTACTGTGGTGTATCTTTGCTCTATTTCCTCTGCACAAGCAAATGAGGATTTCTACCCTCACCATATTTAATAGACTTTATAGAACTCCTGGCTTCTAAATATTCTAACCTACCAGTAATATTCAAACGTGTCTGTCTTTCCCAGCTATATACAACAGTCACGGTGGCATCAATGACAATATGCTCGCTTCTTTAACCACATAGATACTTCCACATTTTCCATTATCTATAATTAATGGAGCAAATGATTCTTGCTTTGTTGTAGTAAGCTTTCATAAAGGAAATGAATATGTCTTTTTTTAAGTATTCCATCATCTCTTGGGGTTTTTTCTAAAAAAAGATTGGGCCTGAGACATGGAGATGTAAATAACTTCCCCCCCCTTCCCCCTCCCCACCTCCATTGACTTGGGGATTCCCTGGAAGTCTCAGAGGGCAAGGAGGTAACATAGCTGGCTTTTACAACAGGATGACAGGTCCTGACACAGGGTCACAGGGAGTCTATGCTTGGCTAGCCCTGTGCTCCAGTTTTGTTTAGCTGGTAGCTAGTCCCTTGAGGGATCAATGTCAACTTAAGCATGCTAACTTCTACAAGCAATGGGTTGGCCAGTGAGTGAGAACTGCAACTGGCTCCTGCAGGCTCTCTACTTCTGCTGCACTTGGAGCTCGAGTGTTGCTGCCAGGCTGCTTCTGTGGCTCTGGAGCTTGTCACAGAGAGATATCAAAGTGGCAGCAGTAGAAAGCAAGCCCCAACACTGCCTGTTTTCTGAAAACAAAAGGTGGGTAGATGTATTAGGTGGATTGACAAAGCAGTTTCGGTAGGGATGTGGCTTATCAACTGAGGCACAGAAACCATAGCCAACTCTCATCACCATGAGCTAAGTTTCTGTGTACCTCAAACCCACTTTGTCCTCAAATTCTGGCCTTTGGATTGGTATTAGTTGTTCCACAGATCTGTCACACTCCCAGAGATGATAAACAAATGTCAAATCAATACCCCACATGTAAAACTATTAGTGTTCAGTAATTAAAATATCAGCATACTTTCTCTGTATTACATATGTATATCTTAAACTAACCCATTAAGGAATAAGGTACATGTGTGTGTGTGCCTGTGTGTGTGTATACGAACATGCGCGCACACATACACACCTACTCACATTGATAACCCTTTCTGGTTTAATTATCAAAAAACATTGGAGATTACAGTTGGGTTACTAGAGTTCAAAGAAAAGTGAATTTGTATTAAATCGCTGGGAGGGTGAAACCTGTATTTCAATATATACAATGTGCAGTTTTCATTTAATTTTATGTTACAGTATGAAGGCTTTTTAGGTCTGCAAGATCAACACAATTTCTTTTGTTTATAACACTAAGATTTGTTTATTATTAATTTATCTAAGTTTGCTTTTCTTCTGATACTTAAAGTGCATAAATCAGTATTTTAGAACATGATTATCTGAATGACCATTCCTTTCCTTTTTCACACTTGAAAAAGATTATCGGTCAACTCCTGCTGTAGTATTGTATCTGTGACCACTCTGACTATATTGTTTGGTGTCTGATAACTTTTAAGGTTTTTTTGGTAATCTAAGTCTGTACTTCACTCCCCAGTTCTATTTAAAAAATGCAGCCCTATAATTCCTAATGATAAGCAGTTTTCTCTGGTGACCATAAGGGCCTATGCTATGGATTTCTACAGTTTCCATTTAAAACTCTAAACACAATTCTATCTTTTCATTTGTAAAGGGTGTTACTAACTTGCATTTGGAAATTTGACTGATTCAGACAACGTAGTTTTCCTGGTTCTGCAAGCAGGCAGTTCCAGTGTTTCAGCTTTTGCACAGTAGCACTTTAACAAGCAGCAGCCATGCATAACTAACAAGACTGCAAGTCCAGTTACTGCTTTTTAGAAGCTTCTATCCAGCTCTTATATTATCTGAAGTGTCCATTTTATGTTGTTGCAGCCATATGACAATACTATTAACAGCAGGAAAGTGTGGTAGTTATTTACAATGGGTAAGATACAGAGGGAGAAAAAAAGTTTAAAAAAATGGAGCCTGAGGCACAGGAAGAAAGCAGCACAGCTCCAGCTATCCTTTTATAGTAACTGGTGTTTTATGGAAAGTGGTTAAGAAAAGAAAACTCTCTCTTCCTTCCAGCAGCTAGCCAGTGATGGCATGATCCTTCTAACTGAAGACTGATAGCATTCTTGGATAAACCTTTATGCAGGTTTTATTTCTAGTATCTGGAAATGAGCAGCATTGTTTTCTTCAGTTCCTTCTCTTAAACCTACTTCTGTATTCTGGGTCTTATCCTCTAGCTATATTGATATATGTGTAATAGAAGAGTTACAAATTTGGCATTAATGCTTCATAAAAAGCAATATATTTTTATGAATAGTTTTAAGCACTGTAGTGGTTTTCATTAATATTTCCTACATGTACAGTTAACATTCTGAGTAAGTATAGATGACATTAGTTAATTAAGGCATTACTTCAAAATGTGTACATAAGATGGTGTACTTAGCATAGACTGAAAAAGCGATCTCAGTATGGATTACAGGTACAAACAAATATTTAGTAAAAGATGAATGGGAATTAGGAAATCAGTAGTAGTTCATCAGATGAGAAATATGCCTTTAGACTGCATAAAGAAGTAAAAATTAAATATGCTGAAAACTAAGCAATAATAGCTAGCAAAACAGAATATCGAGACCACTGTACTTTTTCAGGACTCTTAGTATCCTCATTTCTGGCTGAATGTGGTATTTGCAAGAACATCCTTTCTTATAAAACTGTAAATTTCACAAAGATTCCACTGTATGACAGTGTACTGATTGGCTGTCACAACTACTGACTAAATATTAATTTTGGTGGTCTTTCCAAGTTAAATTTATAAAGTTCTATATCTGGATAACTTTTAAAACCCTACCCACAAGAGAAACTCTCACCAAAACAATTTCTTGATTTGCACATGATTTTTCCTTGCTTTTAAAGATTTGTTTAGTAATTTCTTTAGTTTGTCAATTTTACTTTCATTAGTTGGACAGAGAAATAATAGATAGTCTCTTTTGATTTGAAGTGCATTTCACCTTAGTTTTAAAACACTAAGCAAAGTGATAAACACTACAGACTAACTAGAAGGAGTTCTACATTAGTGCAATCACTTTAGTTTCATAACTCCTACAGATTTTTATCCCTCACAAGCAATGATTTACATACCATTGAGGGAAAATGAAAATAAGGGGGAAGCTCATTATGACACTGTAAAGTGTACTTAGCTTCTCTTAACACAGACTAGATTAAACCTGGCCTATGTCACAAGAAATGTGAAGGGTGAGAGCAAAGGGTCCTTTCTCATTATGGTCATGCACAATTAATGCTCTCTTCAGTCAATAGAGAAAACCAGACCCAAAATGGGAAGGAGGATCTGGGCTACCATTCTTTCACCTTCATTCCCCACCCCTACCCCCACCCCTTGAGCTGTAAAGAAAGTATCAGGTTGCACCATTTTAAAAGCTGGTGCAGAACACACACTTCCTCAGTATATTGGCAAGCACTGGGAGAAAATCTCTCTCAGAGCTCTCTGCAGGAGCTCATACTGCTTCATAACACCCTTTAGTCAGTTCAGTGACTTGTCAACAGAGCTGAATCTTCAGTTAAAGGATGAAAACTTCCCCCATAAACACAACATTTTTAGAGATGTATACAAACAACAATATTATTGAAATAACTTACCTTTGACACATGGATTGGAAAGCTTCACACCTGATGCAAGCCATAAAAACAAATGATCACAACAGCTCAGCACTACATGTAAAGTAGACCTGTAAATAAATTAAAAAAGAAATTAAGCAATTTAGCATAATTTCCTGAACATGCTTAAATAAAGTGGACTGATTAACACATTAAAGAGTATAATAACTCTCTCTTTCATCCTGCCATCTGAGAGCAGATTTCTAGTTATTGTTCTTACAGACATTTCAAGTTAAATCATACTGCTGATGTTAAACCTACATAAAGGTGGAAGATGGGTGGTGTTTTGGCCAAGGTTTGGAATGGGACTTTAAAAGAGGGCCACAATCCTGTCTTTGACTCAGAATTTCACCACTGGATTTTTTTGTTCTAAGATAGGGACAAATAAAACTATTCTACCTCTCACTGAATTTAAGAGACAAAAAAATGCTTACAGGATGCACCAATGTTACAAATACTAGGGCTATAAAAAGTCTAAAATAACCTAAGATCTTAAATAGGTGTTTAGCAACATTTTGCTTACCTGTACATTTATCTTTTTCAAAATATAAAAGTCACAGTTCCCCAGGCAAGGCACCTAGTTAGCCGTGACTACTGAATGTCAAAAGGTTAATCCAGCTATGAAGATCTCTCTTAAAGGAGTTCTCATGCTCCATAAAAAAAGAAACCCAAAATTACAGTGATTGAAATCCTCACCAGTCTTCCACGCTCTTCACATTAGATATGAAGACCTGAGTGGGAAGGGGCACTAAAAGCTGGAGGAACTGCAGAAGGAAGCCATAAGACTCCTCCTGTTGAAACAGGGAAGTTTCAGATGCAGTGGCTGAGCCTCCACAAAGCACTGCATAAATGCTGGGCTGAGTCAGTGGCACTCAGGGGCTAGAAGAACTGTATCCTCTGTCAAGCGGTCCAACAGTGAGAAGGTATAAATCCTGTTTAACCTCGCCTCAGCCCCTCCTACCTGATCTCTGAGAGTTTTAAAAGGAACAAGATCTCATTCCAGGCTTCAAAGGAGCTTGAGATCTACAGATAAAAAGCTGTATATTACATCTGGGTATTACAATTTTAGTTGTCAGTAATACAGAATTTCAACATATAGACTGGCAGATACTTAATTTGAAAGCAAGAATTAAAATCATGACAGGTTGTGTCATATGCCAACAAATTTACAAGTAGCAACAAAACTGTCCTTTTCTCGTGTGTAAAGGTCATCATTCTAAAAGGACAGCCTGCTGGAAACATGCAAGGGGCACATGAAAATGGAGGGAAAGATAAGAAGTTTCTTGGAAGATGCTGAGTTAGATGACTGAAATCTTCATTAAATAAGAAAGCTGTCTCCTGATGCTGTGTAAATGAATGAATCAAAGCCCACACATTCTCTTGCAAATCATGTCACAAGGATTCTACACCTCTATGCCCCTGAGGTCATGAGTGACCATGTATTGACCTCTGACAGACTCCTGCCACCTTTACTTTAACACAGTGAGCATACAACTCTCTAACCACTTGAGCACAGATGAGTGCTATACACTATGTGCTACCTATGCTTGCTTTCTTTTATTTTAGCAATCTATACCCCCCAAAATGTCATATAATCTTGCGTGTTTCTCTACAGCCTTTCTTGAGCTAAGAAGTTTCTCAATATATAAGATTACTTCAGGGAGACTCTTAGCAACTTTTCAGAAAAAGGAATACTGCATTTCAAATAAAATCCTTTTTAACTGAAAGAGGCTCATGTTTATATTATTACTAAAATTTTTGCCGAAAGGGGAGGAAACAATAACTGTAGGCAGTAGTTCAAAAGGAAGTTCTGTTACAGTACAGACTGAAACATTTAAGTTCTTACAGTGTATAAAATATGTAATGAGTGCCTAACTTCTGTGTATGCCTTAAATACTGAGCTGTGAGTATGGACTGCTCTTTAATGTGTCCAACAGCCTTAATGCTGAAACCTATACAAGGAAATAATTATTACAATAGCATTCACGAAGCACAAAACTGAGAAGTTTCTTTCACTGAAACTTCTCCAGCTCTAACAAAGACAGCATTCAAAAAAAAGCATTCCAAAGACCACTGTAGATGCTGGACATAGACTGATTCTTGAGTTAAAGACAGACATCCGCCAGCCAAAATGAATTACTTGAACAAAGGAGAGACTTTCAAGTTTCAGACTTTCAAGTTTGAGACCTCCAGTTTGAACTTATCTATGTTTTCACACATCATTAGGTTCAGTGGAGTTAGAAATATCCAGTATGTGTAATGAAAACAATCTCTATCAGTGGATACAACATGAACATGATAACATATGTTTTCCAAGCCTAGAGCAATTGTCAAGCAATTACTATTTGTTAAGGCAACACACTTGATAGTCAGGGTCATCTAACCCTAGGTCATCTCCTTCTACCTTATTCTGAGGCAGGTCTCAGTAACT
This sequence comes from Dendrocincla tyrannina, assembly GCA_035047865.1. Classification (NCBI taxonomy): domain Eukaryota; kingdom Metazoa; phylum Chordata; class Aves; order Passeriformes; family Dendrocolaptidae; genus Dendrocincla; species Dendrocincla tyrannina. The sequence goes on from JAWWMP010000001.1 coordinate 53,860,872, forward strand.
CAGCTGCCCGGTGGCTTTGATTTGCTCTGACCGTAAGCTGCAGATGCGGTTTCTCTCGCTCCACGTAGTGAGGAAGCCGAGGGAGGCTGCGCCACCAAGGGTTGCACTTTCTGCACCACGATGGCTCACATAAGCAACAGCTGCTGGGGTTTTGTTCCAAGATGAAGGAGGGCCCGTGCGGGTCAGAGGGGACTCCTGGACAACTGATTATTAACCAGGGCTTTCTAAAGCACTTGCGAGGCCCATATTGTGTTTGTTTAGGACCCAGAACTACAAGTGCATGTTATCAGCAGACCGGGTGAATTGGTTTGTGTCCCCGAGTTCAATTATCAATTCTAGCTACCTTTTGAAACAGCAAAGAGTCTTGTCTTAGTCAGTCTATTTTGGTCCAGTTTTACACTTCCTTTTTTTTTTTCATTTTAAAGGCCTTTATTCAACTAAATATACCCCCTTTACAAAATATGATTCTTTTTGCTATCCAGATTGTGATTTCATGCCTGTACAATTTTTATTTAATCACCTATATAATAAACTTAAGATTGTTAATTTTTATATTTTATGACAACAAAAATTAATGGCTTCTCTTTACCTTGACTTAGTCTTCCAATTATAATTTATAAAAGTGTGTAGATGGAAAATGGAATTCAATTAAAATGTAGTAAAGAGCCCTTCCTTTTTTATCAGTTAAATTAAATAACCATAAATATACATAACATGCAAGAAAAAAAGTTATCAGAACATTCCGCATTGACAACTGATTTATTCAACAAGGACTAATCACTGCCAGGTGGCATATTAAGTGATTGTTTCTGGTTAGCACGACCTTCAAAACTTTAGAACTAGTATATCTCATCCTCTTAAGGAGTTCATTCATGGACCTGAAGACAACAAATGACACTATCTGCTTTTTCATTTCCCAGTGAATTTTTCAATTTTGAACATACTAGTCATTAATATGAAGTAGATGAGTACATTAAAAAAGAAAAGGAAAAGCTATCAGGAGTGGGCTCCACATTTTGCAGGTTACAGTTCCAACTGCTCTGCCAGTGACTTCCACCCCTTCAGTGGTTTATCTAAAACTTTGGCATAAAAAATGTGCAGTATGGTATTTTTATTGTGTTATTTTAACAGTAAATTTAACCTTAATACTGGCTACTCTACTTTCATAATTAAAGTGGTCTTGTTAAAAAACAAACATTTAATCATTTAATTTAAATAAAGTGCACATATAGAACTCATTAAACACATATTAATCATTTTGGGAGGCCACACAAGTAATAGAAAATGTGAATTCCTTACTTTCCTTTTTATCAGCCATTTACACTACAGTATGTCCAAACCAGAATGGGTTCCTACTGTGCCTGCTGGTGTACATACAAAGTTAAAAAGACAGCGCCCTGGCAGAGAGGTTTGCCTTAATTTCCTCAACACCTGAGGTGTTAGAAGTAAGAAAACAAACAGGATAAGCTTTTTCTTTAATGCACTGGCTGTTCTGGTGCAGCAGCAGGAGGCGAAGGGTGAAAGGATGCTACAATGAGCTCTCGTTCCTTCCCTGTTCCTCCATCCATTCTTTCCCTCCTCAAGCTCTAGCTGCACCCATGCTTTTCTACTGAAAATTGGAAGGACTTCTGGCTAAGCAGGGAACTAAACATAAGCACTGACCATCTTAATCTCTGCTAAAAATAGAGACTTCCCATTGAATTTCCTTGGCCTTACTAAGTGACTTAGGAGGATAAACTTACTGTCAGAACAACTCCCCAAGTTTAAAGGAAGCGAAGGAAAGTTATTTCTGAGAATGTCCAAAGGCTGTGATCCTGGCTTGCTGTATTTTGGAACATGACTTACAGATTTGGTATCACAGATCTGTGGATTTGGTTTATTTACTTAATAAGGATCAGAATGAAATTCCTCCTCCCAAATTACTGTGATGGAAACAACACTACCCCATGGATTTTCTATTTATTTTCTTGCTCTTCTCCTTGGCAGGCTCAAAGATTTCCTCTCTGTAATAAAGAGAATATGAAGGCCAGCATAAGAAGAAGTCACTACTTAGAATTACAATGGTAGCAACAACTTTCTAGAGAGATGACGATTAATAAAGTTCGGTTCAGGTGAAGGCAAAATTAAGTGAGGAAAAAGAGGAGACGTAGAGGCATTTCATTAACCTATGCTATAAAATCTTTGAAATACTATAAACTATGAAGTTAGAAAAGCTGAGAGTGCAGTAAAAGGAATGACTAAGGCTGACTCTACTTGACTGAACTTAAAGAGGAGAAGGTCCTAAAAGTATTTTGTTTCATTTTTGTGAAGACTGAGTAGGTCAAGATTCATAAATAAACTTTATTTTAAGAATACCAGAGAAGTCAGACTGGTTCAGGCCAGGCATACACTTGGTCCATTTACCTGTCTCCAATATCTGGCATAAGCCAGTTCTTATCCAAATATTCTCTCAGTGAACAGCAGGCCCAGGAAAAGCACATTTGAAAATGCCCATGGGTTACAGCATCCAACTTTGTTTTAGCTTGGAGGGTTTCCTGAGCCTGATGTGGTCTGTCTAGTCAGTGACCTTTACTAGATCTCTCTTCCAGGGTCTTGTACAGTCTCTCATTAGATCAATGTGAAGTTCTTTAATCCATGCTGTCTTTATTCAAAGAACATTGTATGTTACCCATGAACATATATGCCAACATAATTTATTGTATTATTTAGTTTGAACATGCCTACTGCTAGTGTCCTCTGATGCACCCTCATCTTTTTATTGATAGAGAAGGTGAAAAGTTGATCCCTGTCCATCCTTTTTGTCTGTGATTTTAGAACACGTACTGCTGTTTTGAAGCAACAAACTTTGCTGTTTGTTAGAGGGGTGCTGTAATTACAGTCTCTGAAGAAGAATCTATTGCCCCTGGGCTAGAAATCTTTTTCTTCTTAGGTCTGCCAATCAACCACCAGTTTGCCTGCTATCTGTGGCAGATGCTGAAGCTGCTATTGCAAAGAAGTTCTTCCAAGATCCTGGGGAACTGGAAGCTTAGATGAGCACATTTTGAGAGAGCCATTCTTTTCCACTGTTAGGGAAGATGCATTAGGGAAAAAGATGCAGTCATGCATATTGCGCTCTTAAAATCCTGCTGGTCTTTCTGCAAGCAGAATCGAAAAGAGTAGTAGGGAGTGGAAATAAAGAGAAAAAAATTTGCCAATCCACAGAAACCAGCCCCATTCTAAGAAAATTACTTGCTAATAACTAGAGCTCAAGGAATCAATGTGAACTTAATCTAAAATATAAAGCAGAAAACGAAAATAAAGTAGTTCAAGCCTCCCCTAAAGGAGGAGGGCATTGTTTCTGCAGTTTGGCAGTAGACCTTAAGTGGGCACAGTTAACATGATAATAAAATCAGCAGAAGCTTTTGAGAGTTTCCTATTATTTCAGTAGGAGATTCCTAACCCAGGCAGTATACTTCCATTTCCCCTATTCTGTGTTTTACAAGGCACAGAAATATTTCTCAACCAGACAGGAAAGCCCAGTTTCTATTAGTAAAAAATTACACAGATAAGTAAGACAGGTCTCCATTCTTAGGGAAAAATATAAACAAAAGCCTTTCAAAAATCTTACTACATGGTAAGGTATATTGTACCACTGTACAGAAGAAGATAGGCAGCTATTACAGAAAAATGTACTTTTAGAGAAAATATGTAAACTCCACTTGGTGTCAAAGCTATTGAAGTAGAAGATGTTAAGAGAGACTGACAGTGCCAGGATACTCAAACAGAAAGTCTTTTCATTCAGGTTTGTGAGTAACTCTAGTTAAAGTGACTCTATTTGACACAAAGTGATCTGTACTGTTGCAAAATAGTTTCTGTCAGCAGATTTCACCTAAGCAACACCCAGTCTATCAGTTATAATCATACTGGGTTTGGCTGCAGGATCTGATTATTGTTTCAGAAGAGTATGTCAGGCTAAGCAGGTAAAGAGAATGTACTGAAAGTTCTACAAGACACAAAGAAAGGTTAAAACAAAAAGGCACACAAAGCCCATGTTACCAAACAGGTAAACAAAACATTTCTTCAGGAGCTCTGAGCACCCCTCTAGTTAGAACAGGACACCTATCTGCATCTATTATGAACAAGCACACATTTAAAAACCCCCATTTGAAAAATGTAACTCTGGAAGACAGGTCAGTGCTGTTGACTCCCTGTTATGATGGCTAGATATGCTGAAGGTTAGAAAGGCTCAGGATCCTCTAACATTATCAGCTCTAACCCCAAATGTTGCCTGGTTCTGACCAGCTTAACTCAGAGCCATATGTCACATGAAAGTTCCTGAAGACGGTCTTACCCCTCACTAGCTTGTTGACAAAATATGTAATTAATTATCACATTGACTATCAGCACTTGTTTGGGAAGCCCCTGAAAAACAAACCCAAAATTACTTTCTGTTCAAGGCAGAGGGTACTGACTCTGAAATATTTATATGGAGAGAAAGTATCTCCTGAACATCACAGAGATTTTGAATGGGAGCAAATCCTTATTTCTGAAGAGATGTGTCTGTCACCCAGACCCTTTAAGGTATGAAGATGACCCTGTAAGGAGTATCATTTGTTCAAAGTTTAACGAGGAGAGGACTTCTTTGTGTACCACAGACATCTGATGCAGTATGTACCAGATCGTTGCAAGGCTGTGCTTTTAATCAATTTTGTGCACAATGTAGATAAAAATTATACAAAATGTTTTGGGAGAGACTATAACTGCTGAGATGTTTACACTGATCTTAAAAGATGACATAGAAGCTGATTTAATGGACCTGTTGCTATCTAGGATCTCTCCTCTGGGAAGTCAAAAGCTCTTGATAATATGATCTATAACAACAAAATCGTAACAAAGTGTTTTAAATCGATGTTGTTTTTGTAAGTCTGAGAACTGTTGACCATATAGTTTTAGACTTATGAGAACTGAATCAGTGATCTGTTGTGGTACCACACCTCAGTCCTTTATCTTCTGAAGCAGGCTGTGATGATGGGTACCTTTTCTGAGAGGAGGCAGGGCAAACACAGAGGCAACAGAAAGACTGAAGTATAGCACCCTGTAATGTAATCCAGAGTTCCTATGAGGAATCTAAGGTCTTTTCTCTGCTGCATGGATCCCTATGTAAAAATAGACATCTTGCAGGCTGGCAATTCAAAATCCCTGAGGATTAGTGATTGGTTAGGAGATTATGGATACTACTCCAGTCTGAATTTGAAATAGCAAATGAAATTGCTGAGGCACCGAGAGTCGACACTGAACTGCTAGCTCCCTCACCCTTTCTGTACAGTTGTAAAGACAGAAGGCTCTGTCACTGACTAGTAATGTTACATTTGCTTCTGCAATCAGTTATAGAAGGGAACCTATTTCTGGTGTTTATTGTTTCTAATAAGATGGACAGCTTGTTATAGAATAAGAGAGAGAAAAGCCACAAGGCCGACAAGTCACTCAGCACTATATATGACACGGTACTGAAATACAAAGACAATCGCTATTATCAGGGCTATAAATACATAAAGCACTTAACACAAAGCCAGTCATTATCAAGGTCCCTGCAGGGAGTATGCAAGTAATAAAACTGGTCTTTTTAGGACCTGGACTTTAAAATACATGAATCAAAGACAAGCCACATTGCTGATGAATCTTTATCCCTTGCTACGTGCATGGGCAGCAACCTGTGCTGAGAATCATGTTCCTCTTGCCTGCATCAGACTTCCCTGCCAATGCAAGTAGACCCCGTTAATGGATGTATCCCAGGAGATCAGAATCACAGCTTTTAGGACACTGAACAAGAGACACAGTCTTAAATCATAACTTCACTTGTGGAATTTAGAAATAAATTGATTTCTGTTTAAGAGACAGTTTAACAGCCTGTTTAAGAGGAAGGCCCCTCCCTCCCCTGCTGTATGTTTCCTCTTGGAAAGAGGAAATATTAATATGCGATATGTTGCTCTCTGAAGAATCACATTAGGGAAACTCTAAAACACCAGTAACCTATGACTCCTTTATCCATACACAAAGAGATATATCTAGTATGTTAGTTGAAACTGTATTTAGTTAATGGTCATAAGGGGACTTAATTTAGTGCATTAAATTAATTATAGTATAACAAAGTTAAGTTAATCACACAGTACATGTACTGCATTATTTCTGTCTCTGTGGTATGATGAAAATAATGAAATCATCAATGTTTGTACTCACGTGGCTATTTAATGCCCTGAGGACAACGGACATGAAGGTGCTTCAAGTAGTAGTCTGTTGATACCATTTAATGGACTCTGCTTGTTCACATAGTTTGTGCTTGCAATAATTGGGCACATGAACACCAGCACTGAATTCCATCTACACAACCACTCAAAAAAGCATCCAAAAGCATCCCAGACTAAGTTATCCATATTTTTTTTTATAAAAACTGGGCAATTAAAACAACTCTTTGCTTTGGCCAACTTGGGTGGAAATGGGGTTATACAAAGTAACACACACACAAACTGCATTAATAAAGCAGCTACATCTTTATACCGTTGCTGCACCTCACACTATTAGTCTGGAGAACTCAAACCTGAATATAAATGTAATTTCTACTTCTCCAAATAAAATATTTTCTTAATTCTGACATTTTCTTATTTATTTATCAAAACTAGCCAAAAATTATCCACTCTCCTAAACACTAACACTTTCCAAACTATATCTTTCTGATGTAGAGTTTGTACTACTTCCTTCAGTCCAATTGCAGTTACGTTAAATATGGGGATTACACTACATTATTAAGTCTGCTAAAATAGAATAACTCAGAATAACTGCACACCATGTTTTCTCAATTCTACCTCCAATCATAGATCCTCCTGCCAAGTTAAATAAATATTATATCATTCTAGTTTCCTTGTATGTGCTGTTTACCTCACTTAATCAAAGTGCATATATATTTTCTTCCTAACCACCCTTTAATTATTCTTACTGTTTCTGAACATCCTTATTTAATATGTAAATAGTATCTTAAAATTACTAAATGATAATGTCTTTAACACCTTTGATACTGGGAGTTAGGTTCTGCTATATTATTAATTCTGTATGTTTCTGACTATTCATACTATCTAAAACAGATCCAGGCATCTTGCAGAGATTGATTTCTCCAGTAGTTGTGCTGGGTCTCTGAAGATACACAGGAAAACTAAATTACTCATAATAATAAATCCCCTCTGGTTACGTAAATAATTTCTGTAGTCGGCAATTTATTTTTTTCAAACTGTTCAATAAAATATTAAATGTGAAAGCTTAAAATATAGTTTATATTTGCAAATGCAAATATTAAAAGCAAATGTTCAATTACAGTCACTATTAATATACATGTTGAGAAACAAGTTCTCACAAGTAAAACCAGAAAACCTTACATTTCATTTGTAAGTAAATGAAGCCTTAGCATTTTCCATTTTTCTTGTTTTGTTCAATGGATTAGGGCATCTTGCAATTTAGAACCATTATTCTTTCTTCATGAAATATCTGGGATCGTAAGTTACTTCCTTGACTTTCATGAGAAGTCAAGTCACACAACTTTCAGAGGCCTTTTTAAAGCAGTATTTACTTCTATCTAGGAGTTATATTTTCTTATCCTTGCAAAAAGTGAGTTAAACACTCTAAAGTTATTTGCTAGACATGTTCCTCAAAAAACTTTTCTCACCTATACTGTTTTTCTTCTATATAAACTGTATTAATATAAAGGTGCAGTGGTATGAGTCATATTCTTGAATAATTCTATTCAAGTTGACAACAATCTTTCTCCAGATTAGCTTGTATTGTAAAAGTTTTAAGACTTTGGTGGTCTCTTTGTAAGTTAATTCTCAAATAACATAAGCAGATACCTCCTACTTAAAAAAAATATAAAACAAACCATAAAACACAGTCAGGTAAATCTAAATGATTCAAGTGTAGTATTAAACAGAAAAGTTATACGGTAACCCTTTGGTTCCTTGTCAAGATAACAAGACACAACAAGCTACAAAAGTGAAGGGGTGCTACTTTTCTTATTTAACCTTCCACTCTGGAAAAACTGAATGAATCCTACTTGATTCTCTGTGCGCTATTCACATTTTTAGTACAGCTGCTTCTAATAATTGAAATGTTTCTAACATCATTTGAGGGATGAGGGTACAATAAAATGTCCATTTGCAAATGTTCACAGCCTTTTCTGCTGCAGACCCAATACAAGAAAAGCCACTGGAAGATAAACACTTTAATTTGAACACTTTAAATACTGTTTGATATAAACACATAAGTCCTAAAGTACCTAACATATTACCACTGTAACAAAGTTTTCTCATCATCCTTCAAGTGCAATTTCTTAGAAAGAACAGATATGCTAGCCAGTATTCTGAATAGACTAAATTCTGTCAGTATTCTGGATAGTCAAATGATCTTCATTCCTTCAACATTCTTGCTATTATATATTTTATGCTCTAACAAAAGCATATACATGGATTACTCCTGTTTTAATCAAGGCCATGAATGTTGGTAACATGAACCATACATTTTCTTTAATGTTATTTTTGAGTACAGGAAAATAAAATAACTTGAGGTTTGGAGCAGACATACAAGTGATACTTTCTAATATCACTAACTAATTTCACTTTAGGGTTCCATTATCACAGCGTAGATACTAGGTTTCATTTTTATTACTAACAGACTTTATTTATCACTGTAAAAATAGCCTGTTAACCACAGAAAGTAAAATTCACCATCAAAGTTCTGGTTTTGTTTAGGAATCAGACTTTTTCAGATATACTGTCAAGTAGTAAACCCTAGTTATCTGTATCTGACTTAAAAGAAACTGCATGTGTTTTGAATTCAGAATATTTCCCTGTAATACCTACAAAGCTATACATACCTGAAGAGCATGTGCTAGATAGAATTAGAAGTCAAGAAAAAAGGGCATTGACCATGCTGAAACCAGTTTCCTGACCAGAGAACACAGTAGTGTAAGCAGAATAATAGCACTGCTTGCATGAACAGGTAACGTGCTTTATCCTTGTTGATGAACTGTAAATAGAAATTATACATTTAAGAACTTTAAAATTTAAGTAAGTGAAAATTAAAATATAGAAAGGCATACAAAATTCGAGGATACCTATGTTAGCAAAAAAAAAAAAAGACATCTGCATTTGTGATGATTTATCATGCGTTCAGACTATCCAATGCCATCTCCACATTTCAAATTTATTTTTCCAATTACTTCTAATAATCCAGATTATTTATTGTGTGGAGCCAACAGTTATGAAAGAAGATAGATGTAAGAGCATTTTGATGACAGAAACCTTTTATCTAATCTGTTCTAAATTGCCAGTGAGGAAGATGCTGCAGCATTGCCAGATGCTTGGTTCCAGTCTTCAACTGTCCTTATACTTAGCAGGATTTTCCAAATAAGTAGCATGTTATTTTTGACTGCAAATTAAGATAATTTTTCTTGTCCTTCCACAACTACATGCGAAAGACAATTGGTGACCATCATCACAATAATCTTCAGATGTCACATTATTTTCCCCAATCTTCTTTTCTCTAGACTAAACAAATACAACTGTTTTGAAATATGCCTTATAAATCTTGCGTTCCAAGAATCTTTTCACTCATGTGTCCTCCTATGGATTCTCCTTTACCTGAAAATGGAAATAATTTTCCTTTTTCAGACTTTATTTTAACACAAAACAATTTTATTTACTGACTTTTATTTTGGCCATTTTGCATGAATGTTCTTTGATTTTGCTTCACCTGTAAAACTAGGTAGTATCAATGTTACTTGAAATTCTACAGTACTGCAGAGCAGTAGGCCCCACAGACCCTTGAAACAAAATACATCTCTATGTCTCTCAGGAACATTTTTGGATATCAGTTATGACAATTTTCTTTGAATATAGAATAAGTCACTTTCTCTTACTTTTTTCTTTTCTTCAAAGAATTGGATAAAACTGATTTTGTTTATCTTCTTAGTTTTACAGTTAATAGCTAAAACAAGAAATATGCTATTCTTAATAAATAAGTAGACGGATGGACAGACAGACATAAATCTAGTTTTCCTTTGAGAATCAAGCATAACAGAAGGAAGATTTGACTCAAAGCCTGTATCCTTCTCTATTGTCTCTAAAAAAGTAATGTCTGCTGAAATAGAAGGTTGTTACTAGTTGAAGCACACTATGCAGACTCTCAGATCATTACACAGTTACTAGTTTATGATAAAAGTATGCCACACTTTCCATTGTTTTCAATGAGTTTTGCCTGAATAAAGAAGATATATTCTGGACCAAGAAAAGTAAAACAAAGGATGTATAATAACAGATCAATTCTGCAGTGGCTGTCTTCACATTTATTACCAAATGCGTGCTTTTAGAGAATCCAGTTTCTTTACTTTTTTAAACCACAGATAGTTTATCACAGCAATCTTCAAATGATTTCCTTGGATGAAATTTAAAAAATTAAAAGAAGTGATAAACTGCACAGCAGTTTATGACATTTAGACAAGATTTTCTGTTTCTTTACTTGTTTGTGCAGACTATGCAACTATATCATAGTCGCATATGAAAGTTCTTCTCAGAAGTGGTTTCTATAGCTTGGTTTTGCTTTTTAATATTCATATAGTTTATTCATAGGGTACTTTCATAATGAATTCCCGAAATTTAGTTGTTCTTTGTAATCTAGTTAATCTATCCATCTGTAAAATGTGCATGATATCTAGGTGTGCTCTCAACAGGCTAAATGAGTAAATAGGCTGAAGGGCTCCCAGCAGCATTACATTCCTGCTCAGAGACATCCAATCTCCATCTCCAAAAACGTCCCTACCCTTCAGCCAAACTTCTGAGCTCAGTTATCTTCTCCTTCCCATACTCCAACTTAGCTTCCAACAGGTCCTATAAACTATGTTGCCCCCACTTCCTCAGGAAACACAGAGAGGCAACTGCGCAACAAGTGATTATTTAAGCAGGAGTGATGGGCACAGAATGTATGCACCATGAAGAGAGAAGCAGTCTATGAAAACTTCAGCAGACAGTCGTACCTGCACTATCTGCCATAAGATTTTTCAGAATGTCTTTTTGTAGAAGTCTTGAAATTACTCTTTTCCTCAAAACAGGAACTACCAGTTCTGGCACTTCAGACATTCGGTTTAGAATATGTAATGTACTCTGAGAGAAGTGGATAACTTCAAATATTTTGTTTGGCTGTTTCATTTAATTTTCTAAAACTATACTTGGGGCATAGGAGTACTTTAATTTTATATAATTCACCTGCATTTCCAAATTACAAGGTCATTATAAGAAAGAACACTTTTTTCAGCTAGGTATATAATATGCAACAGATTTGCATTATGTTATTCTCCATCTGTGTATCTAATTCTACTTTCTTATATTCTTCATTGATATTCTCCCACCTTTTTTTTAAACATAGTTTCTATTATTGGCAAAAATATAATCCTACTGATGTCAAAGCCACCCAAAGGTACAGAATTGTACATTCATACTATAAAAGTGATTTTTCCTAGCATAGTTCCCTACTGTGCTGCACATCTGGTTGATGGCAATAGAGTAAAGCCAGAATAGCCAGTTTGTTCCTCCAGAAAAGCTGCCTGCATTTCTACAGAACTGCTTCTCCAAATGCTAAATCAAATGGCAAATTTATGCTGAATAGGTTTTAAGATGGTCTATTTTCTTATCACTGTTCCATTAAGAATAATTTCCTATTAAGGAAGGTGTTTCCAAACATCTACTCTCAATCTTATTTCTCAAACCCTGGCTATTTTCCTCTGATTTAAAGAATCCTAAAATTTTGCCAAATTTATTTAATTCATGTTCTTTATGCTCTCAACACTCACCAGAATAACTGACACCCTTTCAGAATCTGCATGTTGTTTTAATCTGAGCAGTTTATTTCCTCTGTTTACCTCCAAGTGACTTAAAAGACAATACTCATCTGAATGCTAACGAATCATATTCCAACATTGTCCAACTTGTCACATTTTCCTTTCCTTTTTTATTTTCTGTTTTCAAATGTAAGATGTTACTCCTAGGTCACAAAGCAGCCTATGTAATTTTATTTTCCCTTTTTGTGCAGTTTTTTCTGTACAGAGTTTTCTACAACCTGTAAAATTTGAAATAATAATGAAAATAACTGGTCAAAATATGATCTGGAACCTAATAGGCATTATATCACACAGTGAAAAAACTGTCCAAGTAGAGCAGAGATTACGCTAATCCCAAGACATTATTGCATGTCCTTTTTTGAAAACTGTATCAGGATTCAGTAGAGTCCTTATCCCATCATGGGCATGATGAGGTGACTATTTTACATTAAAGCATGTCCACTTCAGCATCAAATCCTTCTTAAAAGTCTCAGAGTAAAATGCTATAAGAATTAATGCATTATATTTCAGGCTTTTATCCTACAAGGAGATCCACATAGGTGAGACCCAAACTGCATTTTAATAATGAAAAAAATCTGTTTACCCAAATCGTCCTATACTGACATCTTTATTGCAACCTTGCTTATCTTGAAAAGAATATTCACTCACTTAACTGGCTTTACAGTTTCAATTTTAAAATACTTCCACGTCAGATAACTACTATTTTCCCTTCTATTGTCCTCCTCTGACTTTCTCAATTTACCAATTTTTTATACTTGTTATGCTTTCTTCCAACTGTCACACATTATACCCAAATTTAATACATTCACTGACATTTCTGGTCAAGAAACACTAGTCTGAAAGATACCTATAGATCACTGGTTTTCATGCCATTGCATTTTTGATTCAGAGCAGGCTAGTACAGCTGTAATTATTGCCAACTGGATATAGTGCATAAGGTTATATCTGTGTTACTGAGCTAAACAGGGATGAAACACGTGCTTGAGCTCTACCATCCACGCCATTTAACTGTTAGCCTGCTCTTTGGTATGCTTCTCACCTAGGCCAACAAACACTCAGGTAAGACACTGCAGGATTTGGGGTATAGCATGGGTTAGGGACTTTCCTTATATGTAATATGAACAAGGCCACCCTGGCTCAGGAGAGCAAATGGGTTAGCTGGGTGAATGTGAGATATAATTTGCCACTGACTCTTGACTGGGTTGGGGTGCATTTTGTTTTCTAGTACAGATGTGATCTAAGAAATAAAATGCAGTCAAAAACCGGTAGAGTACCTTCTTATGATCCCGTTACCAGACCTGTGCAAAGGATGTCAAGGAAGAAGGATAGACCAGCACTGATTGTGACTTCTCCATGGCAGGCAAATTCTCAGCCTGTGAGTAGGAATGGATCTTGGCTACCTTGTGCTATCTCCAATGGGCAAAACCAGGGTTCAGAATCTGGACTTCTTCATATCTTCAAGTACTTTTCTGTATTTTCAATTACCATTTTTATTAGCTGCCTCTTCAACTATCTTTTCAAATAAATGCTCTGATTTGTAGACAGTGCTCTTGGATTTCATTTCCTTCAGTACTATTCTATTGGAAACAAAAAAAATTACACATTCAAGAAACTTGAAAAAAATCTGCTTTTAGTGTTTCTTTAAAACTTTGACATATTTCCAGTATATATTACCGAAATGATACTAAGTCAATAATTAGGCTTTCTTAGACAGCATCACATGGTCCAAGTTCTCCTTCCATTTTCTCTTTCCATGTTGGCAAGTTTAAGGTTCCCATTTCCAGTTCTGTTTTCTTTTCACCTACTTTATATTTCACTAAACATTTATTTACAGCAGAATCTTTCTCTTATTCCATTGCAATGTTACTGCTGAACAGCTTTCTCCTATTACTCTTCAAACTAATTACCTTCCCATCAGTGATTTTCACAATATGTTTATGCTTTTTCTGGTCTTTCTATTTAACCAGAATATATATACAGTCATAAAGTCTTAGTTTTGGATCTAGTATCTCTTTTTTCCTGATCACTATCAGCTCCAGGATTGAATTAACTCTCATTACTTCTTCTAGTTTTAAGTACTATACAAAAATATCCTTCCATAATAACCTATTTGAAACACTTTTTGCATGTAACTCAAATTCTTCTTTTACAGCTTTTCAGGCATTTTCATATACACAGCAATATATCTATATATTACATATGTCTGAATATCTATCTACCTATCTATCTATCTGATAATCACAGAGACCCTCATAAACCTAGACAAAGTCAAATGAATCAGACCTTCATCACAATCTTCATGGATTTTGCATCTTCCATTTTCATTGGTGACACTGTTTCTGTGTCTGCCAGGCATGTGAATTGCAGGATCTGCAAGCACGGTGGTTGTTTTATAAATTATGCTTCTGTCACCTCATATTCCTTATATAGCAACAGATAATTACATTCTATTAATGTCTTAGCCAAACTTCTTTGTAATGCGATCAAAGAACATTTCTTGGAATTTGTACCTAAGCTGTGTTTACAAAAAGAAAGACATATTTTTTCATTATTATTTCCTGCAGGACTCTATAGATGAAGTATGTTTTCACATATCAATGTAGCAATTCATTCAACTCTATTCTCCTCTTGCAGATGTTTCCCTATGGTTACACTTACTCATTTGCTGAAAAATCTTTCCTGTTTTTTTAGTATTTCCAGCTATGCCTTCCTCACTGTTCCTAATAAACCTAAAAATAAAGACATTTTAACTGATTGTTTTAACTGAGACATTATCACTCAAAAATTGCAAATCAAAATATACAATGTTTAGGGTAAAAATAATTTTATCTTCAAACTATAAGTCTAAATTTTAGATTAGGAGTACTGTTAAACAAGCAACAGTTTTGTAACTTACTAAGTTGTATCAATACAGTACTTTCAAAATTAAAGTAATATTCTAAAACTATGCTAACAAGTCAGTTTCATGTACTTTCTTATAACAATACTATGCCATTGTTGGAACTGTACTATTTCTCATGATGAGTAAGGCCTTATTCCATAACTACTCTGCTGTAAAATGAATACATGTATTAAGTAAGGGACTATTTCAGGATTTGTACTGCATTATATAGTTAACAGAAAGGAGAAATCTTCAGTAAGCAGTAGTGACCTCACTGCATGCATGTCAGTTTATACCATTTGAGGATATGCTACAGAAAGTCCTATCAAGTTTTATGTAGTTTTTAATATTCTTTCTTTTTCTATGGATAATTTTCATATAGTTCCTTTTTACTAAATTCATTGCAGTTGATGCAACTTCATTCTGGCAAAAAACTTACTGCTACTACAGTTCAACACAAACTCATCATTGGTGTAACACTTTGGAGATTCCAAATTTCCTGTGCTTTCTAATTCTTGTCTGTAATGTCATCTTAATGCTCAGTAAACAAATCTGATAAGAAGGTGCTTTTTAATGGCCTTAAAATTTTGGGAAGTCCTGCCTATAACTACAGTACTAAAAATCTTTAAGGCGCCATAAATTACATTCTCAGTCACATCTCCAATCATTTTCTAGTATATTGCCATTATTATTATTGCAAATTACTATAAGTATCAGAAGAGGCTTAAGAGTCTAATGTTATACATCTACACCAAAAGTTCTGAACTATATGATGACAAACACTATTCATGTTTTATTATGGTATTCCATTTATTGCAATCCAAAGAATTCAGATTATCTAAAGCACATTTAATATAGATAGTAAAATATCTAAGTATTTACTCCATGGAAAAAAAAAACTTTTATTTAATATTTCTGCTGTAACAGAGCATGATTTTCAAATATTCTCCTGGTTTTATGGATATATGTCTTTTAGTTGTCTTTTTTTTTTAACTCCTTATATTACTATCAATACAAAACACTCTTTACATTAGTATTTTTCTTTATCTGCAAATAAAATCTGAAAATTTCTGCCATACCATTTATGAAAACAGCATGTTTACTTTTATTCAAATGCCCTTTTTAAGTTAGCATTCCAATATTGAACAAGTACCATAAGTCTTTATTTTACCAGGAATGTTTATCTCTGACCATAATTATTATTCCATTCATGTAGAAAGCAAGGTACTTTGATCTTCTGAAGGCAAATAATAATAAAAAATGCTGTCACTGAATTAAGTTTCTTCTCTTCTTTATTGGAAGTCCTAAAATAGCAGATCCATCCAGTGTTTAGAAGTGTATATATTCTTGAATACATACGATCATGCTCAAGGCAATATTTTAGGCAAATAGATGCATATATATGAGAAAAAAGGGATCAGTATTGAACCAAAAGAGTTAGGAGAGTCCAATGTAGAAAGGAAGCAGAAACTTAGGTTAACAAAAGGAAAAAAAAAAGGGGGGGGGGGCAGAAGACAGAGGACTCAAGAAAGAGGCAAATCAAGAAAATATTACTATAGCGAGAAAGAAAATAATTTCACCTTTTAATAAGTCAGGTTTTACCAGTGTACAACTTTGTAAGTCTAGCCCACTTTTTGAAAGTGAGCCATGTAGGAATCAATTGTTAAAATAAAGACTAATGCTATGTTTTATTAAATCTCCATGTCTTTAATATGGATTTTATACTCTTCACATTTGTAAAAACATCTTTAAATCACAATTACACTAGAAAACCAGTACATTTTATATGAAGGCAGAACAATATTTTTTGACTATTCAAAACCATAAAAAACCTGCCATATTCTTCTTTTTCTGTCTTCACTACAGTACTATCAGTCCCAGAAAATACTGGTATCAGCATCAAAGGAAGGGTCAGCAATCTTTCACGTCAGAAGTTAGGACAGTACTTTCAACATGGAAAGCAGGATTCTCAGAGAGGTAGCAAGTTAAAAGCTTCAGAAGGCATGGTAGCTAAAAAGAGTCAGGAAAAGAAAAAAAAAGAAAACAGGGAAAGATAAGATCGAAAAGGACAGGAAAAAACAAAATACACAGGAAATGGCAACAGTAGCAATTGTGTTTATTCATGTTAGAAACAGTACAAGAACACTGACAGAAAAAGTGAGGAATAAGGCAGCCATCCTTAAAAAGGTCTAGAAAAAAGACCTAGTACAGTATGAAACGCTCAGTTATTCCTCAATTAAGGTGACTCCCTCACTTAACTTCAGTTTGAGCTAGTCAGTTCAGGGCAGGATTCCTGTGAAGTCAGTAGACTGAAATGGGCACCTCCAGAGGGCGATTCATCCCATCCTAACATCTGAATCTTAGACTCTGAATCACATAGTTGAAATGTAATTAATTTTGTGAAGTTCACTAGGTATTTATGAACCTAGCATTGTATCTTCAAGCCGAATAGTTACAGATAACATATGGATTAATATGAGATACAGCATATTTTCAACTTCCTTTAAACTGAACAAAGAAAATTTACAAATTACTTTGATCTGCACAGAACATGTAATAGGTTAGTGCTGCATAATATTTTACTACTGAACACTACTTGTGTGCATTACACTGAGCACAAAAATTATGTCTGACCCAAACAAAATAAAGGAAGCTTGCTTCTCTGTTAGAACTAATTAGGTACTACTAGGACTGTAAGTTTATCTGCTGCAAATAAAAATTAAATCACTGGCACTCTATATTCGCAACATTAAGACCCAATTCATTAAATATCACATTTAACTGATACTTAAAATGCCACTGCCAATATTTCAGTAATTTGTTACTAAATACAGTAAATACTGCAGTGAAAAAATGCTGAAATCCTACATCATGGTCATGGACACACATTATAATGGTTATTTTAAATGAACTATAAGTAAATTAGAGTCATAGGTGAAAGGCTGGTTTCAAAGTTGTTGTATAGCCCAGTGTCTGTGCAGGAGGCCTCAGTGTGGAACGAGTCTGTGGAGACAACCTCTTCATACCACCTTCACCAGCTTGCTAGCCTAGATGCAAAACCATGACTCTGTTCTTATTGAACTGCAGTACCAAAGCATAGGAGTCAGAGAAGAAGAAGGAAATGGGAGCTTTCCTCCTGGATAGTGATCTAGGAGCTGGAATATACACCAAAGGGACATTTCACAGTCTGCTCTTTCTTGTTCGTATGGAAAGTCTGAGAGACATAGTCCTGGGACTGTGCAATTCATACCTCACTGGAGACTATGCATACAGTGGTCTTCCACTAAAGACTATTTCAGAATACAGTCATCCTGATACCGCCTGTTACATGAGGACAGCACAGAGCTGTCAGCTACAATGGAATTAAAATGACATCTTTAAAATCTAAATATACTTGAAATGTGATTTTGCACTGAAGAATTTGTATGATGTTAACCATTCTAGTCTCATGCAACATGAAATAGTGTAACCCCAAATGCAAGCAACATAATAGTAAGGACTAATTATAAAATACAGCATAAAGTCACTTATTTAGAACTTCCAAGTGTTTCATCTGCATTTAATTACATTTTCCTTTTAGAATGAACATGAAGAGTACAGTAATGTCAGTTTTTCAGTACTCATATCTCACTGGGTGCCCCTAAAAACTGCTGCCCAGTGACCCAGACATTGCACAGAAATGGGAAATGTACTGGACAGCAATTTATAGCATAATTCTTATGTAGACCCATCTCCTTCAGCAGGAATTAATATACGACATTCCAGAAAGTAAACAGTACCATTCCAGAATTAATTGTGAACTGGCACCGTAAGGCCTGTCCGTGCCCCACCCATTTCCCACTCTCAGTCACCAGTCAGCAATGGAGCAGTTTTAGCGGGGATGTGCGTTCCCCAGTGTATATTTGCTCAGGGCTCAGTTACACTAAAGTGCTGCTCAGGTGGACACCTAAGGTGTTTTACACATACCACTGAGTGAATATAATAAAATGGGAGGTCCTTACCTCTGCAGTTAAAAATAAACAGATTTTTTGCATGGTAATTCATGAAGACCTGTTATAGTCACTGTATGAATATTAGTTAATTGCTCAGTTTAAAAAGTACATAGTTTCCCCAAGCATTTACTCTGGTATAGCACCATATATACTCATGGGAATCATGCAGTACCTATACACATAAATGAACAAATTACAGAATTAAACTCTTTTTTGGCAATGTCCTAATTTATTTTATTTTATTACAGCTTATGAATGAAATCCACACAGTGATGTCTAACCTGTGACAAATGACAATGTAAGTAATCCACAGTTCTACAGCTACATTCGGTTATGAATTGATTGACTTTGTCTAGTCCAGCTGAATAACAATTAATTAGCATTTTCTATTTTCAATTTCGGCATTATTAGAATTAGCTTTTACACACAAATTTTGTCACTCCTAACAGTTAATGCCTGCCTGCATGCTTTCCAAAATGCTAGTGCCTAGAATTAACAGCAATATATATTAAAACAATGCATTTGATTTTTTCATGTCTAAGAGTGGAGTTTTTAAAAGCTAACCTGGAAACACAGAACACTGAGACAGTCATCATTTTCTAGTAGGATAATGCCTTTTGTGATTCAGGTTGGCCCTGAAAGTCAATTTAAAGTCTTCCTTAGAAGTGACCATGTTAAAATAAAAATGTACAGTGAGTAAAGTACACCTCAGCAGACCAGTTAGTTAGCTGAAGCCTCACTCTTTTCTATGCAAGCACAAAGCATAACACATCTGAACCCTAAAGACAAAATATTAGTGTAGGTACTTACCTGACCCTACCTTTCACCCTATTATTTCTCCTATGCTCATTAAGGTCTTTTTTGAATCTTTCCTTTACTTCTGTAAAGGAAAGTAATTTCCCCCCCTCCAGTTCAGTTTCTTCCTCTGCTTTTTCCTACTCACCTTCACAATTTCTGAAATTCCAAATTTTAAAAGGGCTATGGATCCAATCCTGGGGTGAAATACCAAGTTCTGGAAAGTTTTAGCATGGCTGAAGATCAACAACTTAAATTTTAACTGTTTGTGTTCTCTCATTTCCAACAAAGACATAAAATCACCAGAATAAAGTTAAGCAATGAAAATCTACTTAGATAACTGTAGTCCTAGAGTGAAATCACCAGTCTGTGAAGAGCCCTGTTGATACAGCAAAACTTAACAATGATTTTTAGTGATTTATACTGTATCACTAACTCTGAGACCTTATTTTTATTCTTAGCTGTTGAGAAGTGCACGTTCACTTCTCTCCTTTAGTAGCCATTCTAAATGATGCACTAAATGCCTCAACAAATGAAATTATTCATGTCTTTAAACACTTCATAAACACCTTATGAAAAGATATTTAGAAGGAGATAAAAATAGATAAAGACTAGAATATTGTATACAAATGGAAATATTTTCTCTCCTGTAACAATTCATAAACATTTATTATTCCTGCATCCATTACATACATTTTTAGATGCCAGCTCTTCTAAACACAAAATCCATTTTTACAATATTTTTTCAAGTAGCTTAATAGCCATAACATCAAATGCTGTTTCACACATAATATCAACACTTGATGTTTCACTGACACAGTAACAGGAAGCCAGATCAGTGTAAGTTACTTTGTAGAGGATAGTGCCAGAACTTCAAGGTGTTACCTCTCAGGAATCATGAACTCCTGCAGTCTTTAGAGATAAAAAGACATATGACAAGCAACAAGAGTAAAGCCAATTTTTAGGGACCAACATTGACTAACTGAAAAAATGATCTCTATATCCACTATAGAAATCTGCTCAAGAAACACCAAAATAGTTTTCTATTAAAACAACGTACCCTCTAACAAAAAGAAAAAGAAAGTATGCCTTATTTTACTATTGTTACAGTGATCTTGGGACATAATCTACTCATATGGTCACATGCTGAAAGGATTATTAGTTACTGAATTTGAAACCTCAGCTGAAATCATGCATCTTGTTAGCTAAGTTTAGCCATAAACATAAACATGCAATCATAATCAATATTAAAAAACCCTATTAAATAAAACTTAAAACTTATGAAAATATCTGTGCCAATAAAACCCCACTGAATTTAAAAAAAAACTTGAATTTAAGGGGTTGTCCTAAGACATTGCTTCCAATCTTTCTGCAGACTCTTTAGTCTTCATGAACAACTTTTTAGGGATTGGCAAAATAATAATTAAGAAAAGCAACCATACTGTCCATAAGCTTCAACTTATTGCCAGTAGGTGCAATAATCTACTGTGGTATTTTATTTATTTATTTATTATTAGGAAGGGCATAAATAACAGAAAAATGTAAATCAAAGCGACGAGGCTTTAGAAATCTGCTTTTTTTTCCCCTGCTGTTTAGTAAGACAAACATTATCTAAAAGTCATAACTCAGCATGCAGGGAAAAAATATCATCACATTCTTGTGAGTGTTACATGAAGCAGAGAAAAGGAACAAATTAATTAATCTATGATCAGCAGATTTCAAATGATGGGACATGACCCACTTGGAGAAGGAGCAAACAGTATGTTGGAAAGGAGAAGCATTATGGTTTTGCCCCCAGCACTTCCACAGCATCTCATTTGGACCCCTTTGTATTCAGTGGTGAGGCCACACCACCAACATGGTGTTTGGGGCTCCTTGCTACAAGACAGACATTGAGGTGCTGGAGCACCAGAGAAGAGCAACGAAGCTGGTGAAGGCTCTGAAGCACAAATCTGATGAGGAGTGGCTGAGAGAATTGGGATTGTTTAGCTTGGAAGAGGCTCAGGGGAGTCCTGACTACTCTCTACAACTACCTCAAAGGTGAGGGTCAGCCTCTTCTCCCAAGACACAAGAAATAGGATGAGAGGAAATGGCCTCAAGTTGTTCTAGCAGAGGTTTAGACTGGATATTGGGAAAAACTTCACTGAAAGAACTGTCAAGCACTGAACAGGCTGCCCAGAGCATTTAAAAGATGTGTAGACATGGCACTTAGAGACACAGTTTAGTGGTGGACTTTGTATTCTTAGGTTTGCAGTTAACTTGATGATCTTAAGAGCCTTTTCCTACCTACATGATTCTCTTCTACAATTCATTTGTCTGTCTGCATCTGCAGTGCAGAACCCCCTAGATGGGAGGCGGAAGTATAGTGGGACAGAAGAGAAGCTTTAGACAGGAGGGATTTATAGGACCATTTGTACCTTTGCGCTCCTGAAGTAATCAGCAAAGTAGGTTTTCCACTTAAAAGGGTCAAGTGCAGAACTGGAAAAGAAGCTGAGGTTCCAGAAGACGTGGGGAAGGGTGGGAAGGGTGTAGCTAGGGCAAGTGTGGAGTGAGCAAGACTCAGATAGCAAGCTGTAGGCATGTTCTGTAGTAAAGTGACTTCGAACCGACCCCAATATATTTATCCAACTGTGATCTGCTCACCTCATAGAAAAACTCCTGTTCGGATACCTGTTCCAAATTCTTCATTCACTCATCCCCAGACCTACCCATACAGCCCATCACTGCTTCTGTACCCATATGCCTTGTCTAGTCTCATGAATCCCTCTCTCCTGTCACTCACAGATGACACCAGGAAATCACCTTTTTCTACACTATAGCAGAAGTTACTCTCTCCTCCTTTACATGTTCCTTTCTGATACAACGCAAAGATTTCCCTTGATCTCATATTCACCTAGTAGCTCAAGCCTGAGCAAAGACAACTTCAGAATCATGTAAGTTAGAAACAGGTATTTAGTAAGATAATACAAAACATGCACAACGCCCCTCATTTTCCACATATGTATCAAAACATGAGTAGGAAATAAGGAACACAGAAAAGTTAAAGAGAGCATGTTCACCTTCCAGCTTTCTCTCATTCCTTTAAAACATTATTGTCAAGAACATTTGTTTCCAATATCTTGTTTAAATTTCATAAAATACACTATAGTAATTTTAGATTACACAAATTATTTCTTCAAGTTAAACATATATATACCATTTGAATATGGCTTATAATCTGGCATACCTAAAATTTGACACCGCTATAATTCCTAACACAAATATGCACAATATGTTGGAAAGGATAACATCTCTACAAATTACTTATGGATGTGTTTGTATGGTATTGAGGACAGTGGAAAGTAAGGTATGTCAAGGGCAATTAAAAGATCTTATAAATATGTTATGATGCTGGAAAATTTTCAATAGCAAAAAAATAAAGTAGAAGGAGACATGATAGGAGGACAAAGAAGCTTTTTACAACATAAAATTACCATTCAGGGTAATAAATCAGAAGAAGTTGGTCAAACACAACTGTGATTTTTCAAAAAGTATAAAACAGGTATTGGAAAAAGACATGCTAATACTTGTAAGGAAAGTTTATGACTGTTAAAAATGACAGCATAGAAAATTTTTAAATCTGTTTTTTTTTGGCAATGAAAAACCAGGTATTAATTCAAAGAAGGATATATGTTTTAATCTAGTGAAGTTGACAAGTTCCATCTTTGTCTGATGAGGACCCAAGACTTGAAAAATTATACTCATTTCTCAGAAAACTCAATCTGCTAGTCAGGAGTATATATGAAATGCAGGGCTACTGAAGAATTTTAGGGATACTCACAGACAACGCAATGATTAAGAACCCCACAGTTCTGTTCCTAGGGAAAGTATGATGGGGCCAAAAGGATTAATGCTACCAGACTGCTCTTCTTGGGAACCTCTTGCTGTTGCTTCTGGTGGAGAGTCATGCAACCTATCTAATGCTGAGAAAGTGGGGCTTCCTCTCTACTTTTTCATACACTTCAATATAGCAGTTCCCATCTTTTTTGGAACAACAGATCATTATCGGTCCTCAACATTTTTCAAGAACCACCAAATGCCCATCTGATTAAATTTTTAATTAGAAATACTATTTAAAGCACCGTTAACTATGGTTTAGCCAAACAAGTGTTCAACTCACCACAGCCTTGGAGTCCATCAGGGGTTTGTGGACAGCTTGGAAACCACTCCAGCTGTTTCAAAGGTACAATGATGTCTTCTACTCCATCCCTCTGGACCTTCTGGTTGCTGTGTGAAACATTTCTGCTTTTTTATCTGATTTCCCTGGGACTAATTTTAGGGCCTGCTACTGCTTTTAGCTTCTAAAGTAGCAGCAAACTGGCATTTTCCATGGCCCACAGGTTTGTAAACAATAGAGGTAAAACTACTCTGGACATCTGTAATATTGCTACTGCCAGATAAAGGAACAAACATGCAATAAAAAAAAAATCTACATATTTAAGAAAATGGGACCACTTATTTACAGATAAGCTATAATTCTGCACAGGTTAGATTTTTACCATGGCTTGTTTGTGACAAGTGGAGTTTTCAAGACCAGGAAACTGTTGGGTTTTGTGCACTTGGAAAGATGCACCCACAAAACTATGGCAGATAAAATTGCTGTTATGCAGCTTTTTGCCATCTTAAAGACCAGCTGAATTAAAAAAAAACGGTGACCAAAGGCCTTTTGTTTTTCTATTATGGAAAACAGGGAGTTACAGTTCCCTATTGAACAGAAAGTTATAGTCTCCCTTTCATATATTCACAGTTTTAGAAACCTTTCTTGTGTTACCTAGTCCTCAGTCAACATTCCTGCAAACTGAGGAATTCTGATCAATTTACTGTCCTCGCAGCAGAGCTAATCCATACCTCTTAATCATCCTTTTCTATGCCATATGCAGTTCTTATCAGTGCTCAAACCTGACCAGCATGTGATTTGAAATTTCTGTTTCAAATGCTATTTTATCACTTTTTGCTAGCATCAGCTCCATCCAGAATGATTTTAGGAAACTAACTGGAGCTGCTAAAATCCATGCAAACACCAGTAAGGTGGCTTGAGAGACCTGGTTCCTCACAGCAGCAAGATATTACTATCACTTTAACAGTGATATTCCAGCCCTGTGGCAGGCAGGAACACCAGGTTCAAAACCAGTACTTTAAGTTTGTTGAGGCTGTGAAACTGTGAGAAACGGGAAAGAATATTCTCTTCAATTTGCAGCCCCTGCTGTTAGAACGAACAGCTATGAGTCCTTGCCTTCCTGAGTGGCAGGATTGGTCACAGCCTGCTGAGCTCACGGTTTATGGTGTGATGGCTGCTGTAATCCAACAGCCATCGCCTCTCTCTGATGATAGATACAGCTGAACACTGGGGTCAGCGGTATCTGGCCACTCTGACAGCCAAGGCTCCTGGATCACCACAGGTCCTGCTGTGAGATCCTTCTGCAGCTTTTCAGGGTCAACGTTAGGTCTGACTCCAGCTGTGTGTATTTTCTTTTTCTCATCTACAATCTTTATCACTGCACTTTTTCAGGCTATTTAGGAACAGGTGGACCAGCAAAGGTGCCAGTACAAATCTTTGGGAGGTGGCAATGTTAAAACTGCCCATTAGTCGCTATACTGTTCCTTAACTTCTAACCCTTTACTAATCCACTAAGAATTTTAAGTGACTCTAGACTTCATTTTGTTAACAGTTTTTGGTTACGGAACTTTTTAAAAACTTTTGGGTCACCCTTTCCTGTGCATCTGTTGACTCCTTCCAATAACTAGCAAAATTCTAAGACAAAACTACTTGATCAAAAGCCAAGAGGAGGGTATATTGTTACACTTTTCCATGTTCCTATTAACTGTATTCTTGATCACAGTCACTGGCACTTTGCTTGTCATGGTAGCCAGATTTTTTAGTCCATTAGTTCATGACCATCCGTAGAGCCTTTTTAAAAACTAGGGTCACATTTGTTACTTTTCACTCCTCTTTAATGTAACTGACAGATTACACAACACAGTGCATGGCTCACTAATTTAATTTCTGCATTTTTTCTAGGACTACTGAATGAACTGCATGTTATTTGGCAATTTATTAATGTTTATTCAAAAAATTTGTTAAAATACCTTCTATTGATATTTCAAATCTGAACCCTTCCCTAAAAAAACAACTTCTACATGGGGATGCCCCTAATCTCCATCATAAACTTTGCCAATGCAATGAGTTCAGTTGTTTCTTTCTGTCACGGTTTTGTCTTCAATATTTTCCTTAACCACAATTATCTATTAAGCTTACTTCCTTATTAGCAAAATTTACTCTTGAAAAAAATGGGGTTTGGCTTTTAGAATTTTAGCCTGTTGCATTTCAAAATCTTTTTGTTCTGCTTTATAATAGGTCTACATTTAACTTCCCAGAACTGTCCTCTTTTCTGCTTTGCTTGCTTGGATTTTGACTTATTTAAAAACCTCTACTAAGTTCTAGTAATTTCTTTTACTGTTGAATTGTGTTGGATAATTCTTAGTCAAGTGGGGCAGACTCAGAAAACAAAGTTCCCATGATTTTTTTAATATTTGTTTAAACTGTACCTTCAATCTGCAATTCTTTCTTAAGCAACTGGGCCTTTTTTATTTTATTTTAATCTTTTTCTCTTCTACAAGTATGAGAAACTTGAGTATGATATCTCCCTACTGAATGGTTCTTCTATAGTCATTTGTTGTGTGCTGATCTAGACTAAATCAAGGCTGTCCCCCTTCTTCTGGATTCTCTAGCTCATTTGCTCAAAAAGTAGTTCTCAATGATATCTAAATACACAGCCTGTGCGTGATGGCCCAATGTAGCCTTATCAAGTCTATACCTATATAACCAAGGACTCTTGCTATGATTAACTTTTTGGGTGGTACAGCCTCTCCAGTCTCCCACAGTATTTCGCAGCCCACAGCTCTTATTAAACTTCTATTCAGCTATTGAACCACTTGTAATTACATTTTGTGGTTTATTCTGGTAAAATTAAATTAGTTGACTGTATTTTCTCTGGTACATACAGCACCATATGTCAGCATAGGGTAATCTACCATCTCTGTATCCGCCAGGCACTAAGCATTCCGTCATCTCTGTACAACCTCTGACATTTCACTGACATTGAAAGAAAGGAAAATGTTATATGCAAACCCACTTACAGAAAGAGGGTGACATACCTGGGGAATTTCTGATGGAATTCATCCTTAGCACTCTTCTGAAGAATCATTACCCCCAGGCCACAATGGAAACAGAGCACTATGAGACAGCAATGTGCCAAGACACCAAATAAAAATTAGTCTAAATTCCTTCTCAACAGAAATCAAATGCTATTTGAAAAAAGAACTGACAACTGGCACAGTTGCAGAGATTTCTGTACCAAGAGATGCTGTGTCAGGAAGGGAATGAACTAAGGAAGTTACAGAAGTATAAAAAGTCTTTTAACCTTCTGCACAAACTGCAGAACTTTGTGATATTGGCATTTGCTTCCTTATATGAGAAGGGAGGTTCTGTTCCTACTGCTATGGAGAAGAGAAGAGAGGGATGTTTTCAGGACACAATGCCAGTAGTGACTGACTTGAGTTTGACAGCTGAGAAGGCCTCTGGGGCTACCATTTTTTCTGTTGGCTGCAACTCACTTCTTTCACTTTTGTGAGGCCTCTAGTTGGAGCACCTTCTTTCTGCATTAAATATGACATGACATTAGGCACAACAGCATCCAACAACTACACTACGGCATCCAGCGGGTATTCACTATTATTTATTTGTATTACCATAAATCTTGGGAGGCCTCACCCTGGACCACTTCACATTATGCTGGACTATGAATAAACACAAAACAAAATATAGATGTGCTTAAATTCTACATAATGAGACAACAGAGAAATTATGGCAGAGTACAAATGCAATTAACAGTACTATCCTGATACGAGTTGGCATTAATATACCTGCAATATAACTGTTGTCTAGTGGGATTGTTTTAACCTTCACAGTATATAAAACTTTTAAGAAGAAATTTAAAGGAAGATAGTGAATGCTTCTGTTTATGAAGAAGTCAACCAATACAGGAGAGGCAGCCGAGGAGAAAATATCCAATGTGGTCTGAAAATTTAATGACTGAATGATGAAAGTTGGCATCCTATGTTGATCAAAACCAGAGTCAACCTCTTGATACTGAAGGAGAGGTATCAGGTAGAAGTAGTCTTGATGGGCCTTGAAAATAAAGACAGATATCTTATCTTTATTGCTTTAAACTGAAGAAGGAAATTGAAAATACCAAAGAAGTATACAGTAATGTAGCACTTTGACTAGCCAATGAGCATGCCAAGGCTGCAATTTGTCAAGGCAAAAGTAAGAGACTTTCCAATAAAGACATGATCCATGAAAATACTGGATGAAAAAATATAATTATCTCACAGAGAAGAATGACCACCCTTAAAGGATTGGAAA
The DNA here is from genome assembly GCA_035047865.1 of Dendrocincla tyrannina. Classification (NCBI taxonomy): domain Eukaryota; kingdom Metazoa; phylum Chordata; class Aves; order Passeriformes; family Dendrocolaptidae; genus Dendrocincla; species Dendrocincla tyrannina. The sequence goes on from JAWWMP010000001.1 coordinate 53,888,915, forward strand.
AAGATTCACAAAATACAGATTTACCCTAGATTTGATGACAAAACTAATGACAGCATATGGTGTCATTCATAGAGGATGCAGAGAGATTTTGTGAGGGCATCAAACTAAATACAAAAGCCACTACTAACAAAAGACCGATAGTTCTAACTGGAAATAAAGAACTGAGGTAACTGCCGAAGAAAATTTTCATGCATTAAATCTGCTTAGGATTGGAAAACAAGAGGTGTATGAAATGCATAAAACATTGTTTTTCCTATAAATACTGTGAAATGAGAAAATTCTTTCATGTCACATTTATTACTCACTTTTTACAGCCATCTATGCTACCATGCTTTGACTTTCAAACGTTGAAGAAAAACAATGTTCATGACTTTAGAATATGAGAAGTGCCTCACCCAACACAAACAAAGACATGCTACATCCAGTTTGAAGACAGGACAGTCATGATATCAGATCAGCCAAGTGCAAACAGCAGCAGAGAAAAAGATCTCACAGACTTACAACTAACATGCTAAATGTTCAGGCACATTCCTTTGCTCTTCCTTCTCAGTGCACAGAAGGAAACTTACTCTGTTGCTGTAGTTTGGCATTTCAGTTCTTGAGGTATTCTCGAGCCCACACAATGTATAGCTGTGCAGCAAATGCCCACTCCCTACATTACAAAATACCACCTCCTTCTCTTGTTATCTGCTTCCTTGCTTTTCTCCTGACTTCAGTCTTTTATAGCATCATAGCATAGGTTAAACCAAAGAAACAATCAGATCAGGTGCTCAACAATAGGGGTTAGCAGCAGCAAGTAGCGGAGAGCTGGTACAGCTCCTGTTGTAGCTGGAGAAAATTCAGAGTTCCTTTTGTTTCAAGTGTTTGTAGCAGCCCTACTGTAGGCAGAACAGAGCTGTGCCCTGGCATTATCTCCCTCAAAATATTGGGAAGCTGCTATCACAGCAAGGAGAAGCAGTCACACCCAGGTGATTTGCCTCTCAGTGGTGATGAGTGAAAAAATCGGATACAGATGAAACATCCAAGGGATTCCTCGTACCCCACTCACTGGCATGTCACTTTCCTTCCTTTTCTCCTCTGAAATTGGACCTATTCTGAAGAACTTCTTTTGATCTAGAGGCACAGCTAAAGGGCTGTGTTTAGCGAGGTTTTCTGCAATCACCTATTCTCCCTCTCCTTTTCTTTCTTTTACCCAACTTAATTCAAGTAAGAATATATATGGCCAAGAGGATTAGAAGGTAAAAACAGTAAACCAATAGGTTGAAACACATTAAAAACAAAATATGCTGATCAAGACTTTTTTTTATGTAAAATGAAACATCCAGTGTTCTCAAATCATGATTTCATTGCATATTAAAAAATCTCCATTTCATTTTATGTCGCAAAATTTCCAAAGAATAACTACTGAAGTTTTTAATCCAGAACTCTGAAAATTCCCATCCTGTAATGAACGTAATAAAATTGTGGTCTGAGCACTGTTGAAGATGATGCATTTCAAAATCATGAAGTTCTCTGAACATGAAATCACAGCTTTTTCTTAGCACTAATTTTATCTAGCAACCCAGTGTCCTCTGTTCTTTGTTGTAACTGTCACCTTGGATCCCAAATTTATACAGGTAATGCACAACTAGTCACTGAGTCTTATCCAAAGCCCTTATACTCCCCCCCAACAGAAAAACAAAACAAAACAACCAAAGTATTTACTGAATTTTTTAAACTTTTATCTATCATATATTCAGTGCAAGGTAAAATGCCAGTAGCTATGCATTTAGTTCTCCTTTCAGGTGTATTTTTGCCATCCAGTTTCTGGTTTTTGGTTTTGTTCCTTTGGAGTTTTATTTTTGCTAGTTTTTTTAAATGGACTCTAGTCTACTTCTGATCCAAGTCTGATTTCTTCTTTGGTCTTGCTCTTTCTTCAAATTGCTTTCATATCATTCTGCTCTTGTGCCAAGCAATAAAAATAATCCTGTCCTCCCTAACCTTCGCTCATCAATTATTATCTGTGTCCTTGCTCCACAAGAAAAGAATCTGTAATTGTCCTCACACACAACTCCTCTAGACCTTTACAGCCCCTTGATAATTACTCACAAGTTCAGTAACATTTCCAGTTCTTCCATATTTTTGATACTAAGACACAATTGAAAACATTCTTGAATTTAAATACCAGAAAGGAAATACAGCGTCATAAAAAATGGAATAGTTTACAATACTCCTTTTGTTATATAGGGAAAACACCTACATGTAGTTTTTGCTCATTTGTATATAAAAACAGGAGTCAAAGCAACGACTGTACCCACAGCTGCAGGAAAAGAACTTCCTCCTTAATCCAAGCATAGAAATTTATAGTTATTTTGGGGTGAATCCACTGACATATGATAATGGATAATAAATATGTAGTTCCTGCCTAAGTCTATAGTTAATCAGCATGTATGATAAAATTCACTCATAATGCCAGCTCAGTTTAATTTAACCAAGTTACACTGAGACAGGTATAAGTGTATATTTATTAACATTTCAATGTGCAACCCAGCAAGACAATTATCTCAGCAAATCAGTTTGCAATATCTACAAAGACATTAGTGGTATAAACAGTTTTTATAGATCTATACATTTCAGAAAGTTTATGGGTGAAAATACAGAGCAAGTAAAAAACATGCTATACTGAAAATAAAGAAAAAAAACAAATTTAAACTCTACCTAATTGCAGTATAGAAGGACTTGGGATTCCCATGCTGAATTACTCAAGAATAATGAAATCCTTAATGAGTATACTGTACATATTTTCTAAAAGGAACAGAAGTAATTTGACATAAGTCAAACCTCTAGATTCACATTTTTACTGTTATTAGTTTGTCAACATCAGTAAAGACTAAGTATTGAAAAAGTCAATCATTTCAATGTACTTACAGCTGAATTTTCTCATCATGTGACCACAAAGCCTCAGTGCCACTAAGAAGTTTTGAGGAATATAGTATTTGGTACTGCCAAAAAAACATAATTAAAAGAATGCATGTAAATTATATTAATTTTCTAATTAGAATCATTTTATGATTAGTTCATGTCTAAAGTACATTTGGGGAAAAAGCAGGACTTACATCATCCCAAAAGGCAGGGTCCAGCACAATCAATGATACACTGACAGTATTCACAGTAAGCAGTCACAGTGGGGTCCTGATCTTGCAACTGAACTTTCACAAAAAGAACCCCGCACTACTGCAGAATCTCCTGCATTTCAATAGAGCCCTACCCACACATAATCAATTACAGAGTCTGCCTATGTGGGAGTAACAACAGCGAGAACAGGACCTGTTCCTCCACACACCTGCAAAAATACCAAGATTACAAAAAAACAAAATTAGTAACATGCAGCAAAACCTACTGATAGTCTGTTTTATTACAGCATTTAGCACACAGTAAAGGGGTTCCATACATCTGTAAGTTGCATATTATTTATAGGAATTTTTTGCTCCTTCTTTAAAGAATGTTGGCTTCAAATTGCTTATGGATTTTACACGTAGTGGCAACACATTATGGGAGCTTTTACTGAGCTTGTACTTGAAACACAAATTTTTAATTACTGTTTTCTAAAAATTAATTATCCTAGTTTCTTTGGTCTATTGTGCGAGCCACTTTTTAATGCTTAAGCCTTCTTAAAATCTGCCCCACAACACCCGTTTTAGGGACACAGCATGGGCCTGTGAATTTATTGAGGTCTTCATGATTGTGAAAGTATCTGACCACATATAGTAGCATCCAAGACCAAACTCTTTGAAAATACATAATAAAAAGCAGTTTAGTATTAGTCATTTTTAGACTAAAAAGGGGCAACTTTTTGCGACAAAAAAATCTTATGAAAATCAACAATAATTAGTTATTTGCTAGTTCTAAGCACTTAGTGAACACTGTTTAAAACACAGAAAGGACCCAACATAATGTTAAACAAGATTATACTACCACTGCCGTTCACACAGAACTTAACATTCACGATTTGACCTTACTCTTCTTATTAAAAACACATCTTGGTTGATGTTTAAAAGAAAAATGCTATAAGTTACAATGTTTTTATATATTATAAACCATTTAAAAGCAGGTTAGCCCTAGGTTCCATTAAATAATATTTAACTGGTGACACTATGCAAAACTACTGGTGATAAAGGTTTTAAGAACAAACAATGGATCCTAGAAACATGCAGAAAACATTTCTTCATTCCTTTAATATAGATAATATTAGAGAAACGACTATACTAAAAAAAAAAAAAAAAAAGAAAGAAAAAGAAACCTGGGACCAAATGAAAGGATTTGAGAATCTAACAGAAGAACCAAAAGTTTCAGAAAATGGAATGCAGGTTTGGTTTGATTTTTTTTTTGTTTGTTTCTTTTCTTTTTTTTTTTTTTGTTTTTTGGGTTTTTTTGTAATGACCAGTTGTTCTCTTCTTAGCTTTGATTTAAAAAACAAATACATGAAAATAAGCAGAAAAGAAAAAAGAGTATCACAGGTTTTTGTTCCTTGCTGCCAGGTTGAAAACTGGACAGGAGGTCAAACAAAAAAGTTGACATTTCAGGACAGTTATCTTGCAATCATGAACTGGAAGTGTTTCTTTTCACACTACTGCTTTTGAATTTTACATTTCACATGCATGAAAAATTCAACTGTTTCTACAGAATATGCTACAGTGCTATGTTCTGTTTAAAAAGTCTTATATTTTTTCCCCTGTCTAACATTACACAGAAAATTGAAAGATATCAGACATAGGCCAAATTAGTGTGCCCACCTGAACCTGCACAGTGAGTGAAGCAGCACCTCTGGCAAATGTAATCTGCCCATTTCTCAGTGACTGAGATGAATGGACAGACCAGAGCTTTCAGAACAATTGTGGTGACAAAATCATGCAGCTACAGATTTAGCATTTCCCAAGTTGCAATGCAATGAGGTAACTTGATGCAGCCTGATCCCAATATTGTTTTCTGTCCCTGTATCTAGCACCACATCTTTCTTCACAAAAGAAGTTAATTGGAATACAACTCATGTTTTCTGTACTGTTCCAAGACTGTAGGTTGTAGGATGGGTCAGGCACATATAGCAGCAGTCTAAATTGCAGTTAGTTTCTGGAGAGAGCTGAAAACACAGTTTTACAATTTTGACAGTGTAACAATATCTCAGAGCTAACATCCAAACAAGTCAAAGAAATGAAATACTGAAGCTGTCTCAACAGTTCCCTTCTCTGACACGGACAAGAAAAACGTGTTTCTAATCCAGGTATAGAAACTACCATAAAATGGAATGATTCTCAAGTGGTTTGGGAGACTAGAAGGCCCTGGCAAAACCAAGTTTTTTTCATGACTAGTAGAACCAATGAAGTCTAGTTACCTATCAGTATGCTTGTAGGTGCCACCAACACACTCTGCAGTAATCCCTGGCTGAACCTAGCTTGGCTGTTTTCCCATTCCCTTCTAAACAGATTTCCCTAAATTCCATTTCTAATTCTAAATTCTAGGGACATTTAGGAGAAAAAGAGGCAACTCACATTGTGGCTAGGTCTGAACTACACGTGTGTTGATTGGCAGACCAACCAAGCATGCCGACCTGCAAGTCAACAAGTTGAACAGAACAGAAAATTTCTGAGTCTGTGCTGCAGCTTTTTCTACCCTGGGGGCACCAATTTGAGTCCCTTCTCTACTCACAGCTGCTAAGTTTCACTCAAATTGCAGAAACTTGACTTTGTGACCTCTACCTCTATATCAAATGCAGCTGAAATTAAGCAGTGGATTCAAAAGTTATTAGGAGATAACATGATCCTATATATCTTGTTTTGTTCAGAAACTAGGCATGAAAACACTATAGCATAATCACTGTAAAAATAACTAATGATTTTTATGTCACTTACAGTTTTCATTGAGGACTTACACCACAAAGTCAGCTATAAGAGAACACAGATTTTTATGTGGTGATAGCATAAACAAATCCAGAGAATGTAGAGACTGTTTCAATAAAACTGGCTTTGTTTTGCCACAGTGAACAGGGCCCTAAATACAGGTTGCTTCATAAAGGTGAAAATTTAACAGAAATACAGTTTTATATGTATTTTTTTAACTTACCAAGACTATAATTAACTGCCCTTCATGGAGGTCCCTGCTTCTCTTCCGACTCCATGCTGTCTTTCCTAAGGCTTAAGAAAAGTTCAGTGATACACAGTTCAACAAAACAGTGACATCTATTCTAACCAAATTCTAATCTGTTCAGTATACCTGGACTTTTATGGAGTTTTTTGCTGGGATTTTTTTGGGGTTTTGCGTTTTGTTGTGTTTCTTTAATTCTGGTCTTACTGCCTGGATACAGATCCTGATACTTCAAATTAAGGAATAATTTTTAATAATATGCAAGTTCCAGTTCCCTTCTCTATACATGGCATCCACAATGCTCTGCTTACTCTTTCTATTGATATAGCTCTAAATTTTGACTTGTGTGTTTCTCACCAAAAAGGCATAGTTGAAATCAGAGGGGTTTATTTGTTGCTGGATTCCAGGAACTGATGAAAGAATGAAAGAAATTGAAAAAGTATAATGACCTCTCTAAAACTCCAGTAAAAAGAAAAGAGACAAAGAATAATCAGTATGGGCAACTTAATAGAATACTGGATGTTGCAGGAAAAGTTAGCAGGACAGAATGGGTGTAAGAAGAGTCAGGGAAATGAAAGTGATGCAATTAAAAGGGGATGGGACAAAAGAAACAAAATTATATTCTTAGCAGAATAATGAAAATGAACCTTTCAAAACTGTTTGAGATTGGCCCATCTCCTCTTCTACTGCAGTATGAGAATTATATAAATTCAAAAAATGTTTTAGGAAGACCTTAAAGCCACTTAACTTGAACCATTTAACTTTAAGCATCTGGAGTATCTAAACTCAGCTAAACAACTAAATAAGTGCTTAAATTTGAAAATAAATTGAATCATATTGTAATCATTCACTGTGTCAGTAGTACTGAGCACACTTTCAAATCTGAGCCCCAACACCTTACCCTAATAACAAGCAGACTCACACTTCGGCGCTGGTCTGGATCCAGCCTATTTGTTATCAGAGAGGCAAAGTCAAGTACAAGATGCAAGAGACTAATGTGGATTCAGACTCTCCTCTCAAAAGCCATACCCGTGCAGGTATTTTGACTTAAGTACAAGATAAATTGTCTGATGAAGCAGAACATAAATAGTTAAGTGCTTAAAGTTAATTCAAGAATCAGCTCTCGAAAAGAAAACTGAAGAAAAGTAGCTAAGAACAAAGAAACAGATTGTTGAATCTGTATTAAACGACCTATGGGTTACATCTCAATGCACTGTGCCTGAAAACTGCTGTTTCTTTCTGGCTTAAATACTAAACCTTGTTCTTAAAACATGTAATGGTAAAGAACCCTGGCAAAGCTTAAATTAGTTCAGTGGTTGATAAAAGTACTAAAGTAATTTTTAACATGGGGTGTAGCTCAGATATTGGTATAAAGGGCTCACCATCTCTTCTGACTATTTAAACACAGTGGCATTTCCAAACCCAATTTGGTAAACAGCTGAACAGGGTTAATAACCCATATTCCAACAGGAAAAACTGGAAATCTTAAGCTGCTAATAGGGTTCTGTCCCTTTTACTTCTTACTCTACAATAAGTTACTAAAGAAAAACACAAACTGAGCCATTTGTTGAAATACCAAAAAAAGGTCTGGGGCATCTCTCAGCATTCTGTGAACTTCTGATCACTGTGATCTGTCTCCTGAATTACAGATCATTCTGCCCACCATTATTGAAAACTGTCACCTATCTAAATTACCACAAAGACAACACCAACACTCAACAACCATATTTTTACACATACAAGCCCCTGCTACCAACATTCCATCCTCTATCTATAGCTGTAAAAGAAATTCCCTGGTTTTAAGATTTATGCTTAATAAATCCATATATATATAAATCATTACTTAATGATTATTAAGAGTAAGATTAAAGACCTGATTAAGGTAGTGAGTTAGAGAGCGACTTAGTTCCTCTGTAGATTTAGTCACCTTTTCATAAAATGGCTAAACAAAATAATGTTTTGTTCTCAGAAGAATTATGAGCACTACTAAAATTTTATAAATGTTGTGAAGCTCAGAGTTCAAAATTTCTCAGAAACTGGGAAATTAGAGAAGCAAATGAATAACTTGCATCAAGCAGTCTTAAAAGAAATAAATTGAACAGCAAAAGAGCAAATTAGTCCTAGCTAAAAGCATTTCCAGATCCCTCACTGGTGCATTCATTTCAGTAGCATTTCATTGAAATGCAGGCATATGTAAGTGCAAAGTTTAAGCTTCAGTCTTTCAAACAGCTTTACATATCTGAATTTCACTCTTTTAAGTAGTGCTGCTAATAAAACTATTTGGGTGAACAGAGTTAAGCACATGCACAGGACTAAGTTTAAAGAAAGTTAATAAAGAAATTCGCTAATGACTCAATTTAAAGAAAGTTAATAGAGAAATTAGCTAATGAATTCAGTGTATCACTATCAATTATTTTTGAAAAGTCAAGGACAGGAAGAAAGAAAGAAAGCAATCCTGAAAAACTAACAACTGAAATATGGGGAGTGGAGAGAAATTAGGTTATGGTTCCAGAAATTACCCTACAAAAATCTAACTTCAATACCTATAAAATAACAGAATCAATGCTAGGCAGAAAAAAAAATAATAGAGCATCCCTAACTTAATAGTCATGACAACCATGCTATTTTCTCACCATTCGATGAGTCTTCTTCAGTTCAAGGCTGAAGTTCATGGGTGCTGTGGAGAAGATCACTTGGCAACTGCTCTGCTGTAATTAATCCATGAATAAAGAACAGGCTTCAGTTTTCACAGATACCTAGCCAGCATTTTTCACATCCACAAAAATATTAAAACATTTAGAAGTTACAGTTAGGCCATTTTAGCAAAACTTTACCACAGAACCTAAGTTTAATACCAAATCCTTTCTTAAATCCTCAGGGATATGTTCATTATTTTGAGTTAGGCCTATAGCTATGCTAGAGTAACTATTAAAAGATGTGAATGAAATATAGCAAATCTAACCTTTTGACAAATACAGCAGTAGCCTTTATGCCACATTGAGCATTTTAGTGGCTTTTTAGAAAGCTAAATGGAAAGTTTGCTATTAAACAATCAGGAGGTAAAAAACCCAAAACAATTAGTTTTATTTTTCATCTGGAAGTTCATAGGAAATCTAATAAAGTATATGCAGGTCCTAAGCCAGCACATACTTCTTGCAATCCTTACAGTCTAAAGAACCATCCACAGATCAGGTCTATTCTGGCAAATTCAAAACTCTGCTTTCATTGTACAATAGTAAATGCTGTCTACTTCAGTCCTTTCTAGAATACAACCTCTATTATTGCTAGCAGACTAAAACTGCAACAGCAATGAATTCCAAATCCTGTATTTGTCAGGGCAAATCAGAAACTGAAGGGCTACAGAAGGAAGCAGAACACTCACACAGGAAGGAGGATGTCCAACTACAGTTACTAGGTACTAAACTGAAACTTTAAACTTCAAGTGATACAAAATTTACAGAGGAGGTCTGAAGGGAGGCTTAGATGAACCAGTAACAGGGATCTAGAAGGCTGAATGAGTATCAGGGGAAAGACAGGGCTCAAATTAGAAAAATAAATAGAAAAAAATCAAACTGCCACTGGCTGTATGCCCATATACAATACAAACACAGAAATACACACCAATATAATATGTAGGTGTGCAATTATTGTAATCATGTGGGCGCATCTTAGTGCCCCTAAACTGGTCTAACTTACCTAGGAACTGATCCAGACGAAATGGAATAACATGCAAGAACCCAGGCAAGCCAAAGAATCTAACTAAAAAGTTACACAGTAATGACACAATGCCAGTTTTCATTACAACAAATTCCTCTAATCCTTACAGTTGTAAAATAAATCTTAGAAGCACATAGCAAGGTAATTTGTTAAGTAATGCGTGCCCAAGTCAGAAGACAGCCTGCAGCTTTCTAACCATCCCTAGCTATGAGCTATGTCCTTTCAGCAGATAAATACCTTGCTTTGGTTTTGTCACCTCTTGACTAGACCCAGACAATGCAATATATCCAAGCACAAAGTCTGCTGCATACAGAAAACTCAAAGTACAGGAAGCTGGGGGGATGTCATCTCAGTAATGTAAGTTATTGTAAGACCTCTCTATACTGGTTTTCCCTAAACTCTTAATTTACAAATTCAGGGCCTCAAGATCCTTCAGGGCCTAAACCCAGGATTCCTAAATAAGCGCCTGCTAGGTCTCTGGACTGGATACAGTTTTCAGCAGTTTCCCTCATTCAACATAAGAGAACCTATGCAATGAACAAGGGGAAAAAAAACTATCATTTCTAGACACAGAACTTTCCCAGGGCTGGTGCAAGTCTAAGCAATGAAAGTGTTTAGGAGCTAAGAGCCACCATAAACCTAACTGCACCTTGCCTGAAGAATAAAACACATTACTTCAGCCTTGCCTCACTAACATAAAGACTTAACATGTATGTGAAAGAAAAGACAGATAAAATAAACTGAAAACACTCAACTGCACATGCTCCTTCCCCTGGCAATGAGAGAACAGCTAATACGACAAATGCTGGTCATGTCACTTACTACGGTATGAAGAGATTCTCTGACAATTTAATGGCACTCTCAGAGAAGAACTGTAACATAGGACAAGCACTGGTAAGGAGGTGTTCAGATAGGGCTGTAATGAGAACTGCATTAGGAAAGGACTCCATTATAAAAACTGCAGCTTAACCTCATATTTGCTACCACAGCAGGTAAGACTTCCACCACTCTAATGAGCCCAAGTTGTTTGGAATGGAAATTTGATCTAAAGAATTGGCATCACTTTGGGTGAGGCTCAAAATCCCTTTTTCTCCCTTCTGTCCTCAGCCGTGTTACTACTGTGGCTTTCTGGCTTCACTAGTCACTGAGGAAACAAACTGATGATCCTCTCCCAGATGCTACAGCCAGGCAGTGCAAAACCCACCATGTATTACATGGATTTTTACACTATAGCAATTGCCTTTCTCACTTGATCTGATTCTCAGTTAAATATTTACCCATTTTGATCCTTAAAATATTATAATTGTATATTATTTAACTTAAGAGAAATGCATTGGAAGACATAACCCAAGACTGTTACATTAGGTTTATGTTTCAGGCAGTCCTAAGTAATTCTGAGAATGATGATTATGTAATATCACTATTAGCTTCCTAAGTCCGAGATAAAAGAGCATAACAATGAAAAGAATTACTGAGTGTGCTTACACATAATAACATACATTTCAGTCTGTACAGGATTGGGGCCTATGTGCATTGAGTATGGAATCTGAGAGCAAGTATTAGATATTAGAGGATGTAAAAATTTCACTTTCATTAAAAATCTTAATGAAACCTTAGGAATGATATCTGAAAGGACAATAGTGTGATTCATATTAGAGAACATCACAGAAACAGTGTATCATAGAATACTGACATACTATCTTCTACATCTTGTTTCTATATTGTGGTTGGAAAAATGGTTGAAAAATAATAACTAGAATAATTTTAGGGCAAAACTATACATAATCTAAGTAAAGAGAAGTGGTATCAGTGATATCATAATTTTATATTTTTCTTTACTGTTTTCATTGCTATTTCTACTGCAAAGTTTTTTTTTCACAGGAGCATAACCTTTAGGAAAAAAAATTAGAAAATATTTCTTTTCAGTTGAAAGGCACACTTTTTGAAAATTTGGCTCAGGGTAATTTTAATAACAGAAGAGCAAAAATGTAAATACACTGCAAATCATTTCTATTTCCTCCTTTTTAACAGAATGGCTTTACGAACTGAAGTTTTTTCATCTGGCTTATTTCCACTGTGAAGCTGGTTTAAAAAACTGGGAATCTGTTTCTTTACTAATACCAAACTTCAAATCTGAGAAAAATATAATAAGAAATGCATAATATTAGCTATGCGATTACTTACATGTTGCCTCGCACTACTTTTGCCACTAAGGAGCTCCAGAATTACATACTTTCTGAGTAGCAGTAGTTTTTGTAGCCATGATGATCTAACCTTTCTGAGCCCATGAGCTCAGTGTTTTCTACTGTGGCAGTTGGTTGGGGAAAAGAAAAAAAAAAAAAGAAAAAAGAGAGAAATTACCTCTCCTTTCAAAAACTTGTTCTGCTTATACTTCTGTTAGTGCAGCTCTAGCAGGGAGCAGTGGAATCATGAAAAGCATTAGGCCCTGAGCCTGCTAACACTCGTCTGCCAGCAGTCAACCGAGTTCAAGATGACTCGCTCGCAGACGTGAAGCGAAGATTTTGAAAGTCAGTGGGAGCAGAGCTCCCAGACTCGCGTTATGCACTTTTGAAAAATCTTCCCCAAAGTCATGGGAACAAGTTTGCAGGTCTGAGGCCTCTGCTTTCTTTTTCCCTTTTTTAAAAAGCGCACCAGATTTAGGAAAAAAAAAAAAAAAAAGGCAAAACCCAGTTAGAAACGCTAAAGGCAGAAAGGCCGAGGAGCGGCTGGCAGGGATGCGCTGGGTGTCCGTGGCGAGGGGAGCTCCCAGTGACGGACCCTCCAGCAGGCTCAAGTCAAGTGCAGACAGCGAGCGGCTCGGGCGGCTCGGCAGCCCTGCCTGCCTTTCCCCGCGGCTTTCGGCAGCGCCCTGTCCTCCTCCTCGGCCGCCCCGTGCCCGAGCGGGGCTGGGAGCACCGGCCATCAGGTACCTTACGCCCAGCTTGAGACGCAGGGGAGCGCTGGGTGGGATGGGGGGATGCGGCGGGGGGATGCGGCGTGAAAATGAAAGTTCTTCTCTTCCCCGAGCGCTCCGCGCGCAGCCGAGGCGGGAGCGCAGCCCCAGTTGAACCTCGCTCCGTCAAGTTCCTACGAGAGCGCTTTTTCCGTTTTGTTTTTTTTTATTATTTTTTTTTAGGTGTGCGTTGCTCTTTTTTTTCTTTCTTTCTTTCTTTCTTTCTTTTTCTTTTTCTTTTTTCCCTTCCGATGGGCAGCGCAGGGCACTCCCGTGTGCCCCGCGGTGCCGCCCGGGGGC
>JAWWMP010000001.1:53906516-53921884 GCA_035047865.1 Dendrocincla tyrannina
CCGATCTTTTTTCCTTTGAAGTTGTACTGAAAGTTTCCAAGAAGTACCCTTTCATTTTATAGATATAAATCTACTGAAGCTTGGAGTAACTCTTGAGATTTTTAATTTTCAGAAACAGCAGTAATTTGAAACTGTGACTGCATATCTATTGATTTTTTAATGTGTGAGGTTAGTATTTGGTAGGAAGCTTATTGTAATAACATTTTAAAGGCAGACTAGATATACGATAGCAAGGTATCATGGAATTTTTTTTCTGTTTGGTTCGGGTTTTTTTTTTTTTTTTTTTTTTTTTTTTTATCCTTAGCTTCTGGAATTCTGAAATTCTTACTGTTCCATTTAAAATGTAATGTCATGGAAGGAAAAATAAATTTGAGTCTTTAATTCCTTAATTATTTTTATGACTAATAAGTCAAATTCTTAGTGAAGTACAACTGGAACTGCATACAGGCTACCTGGCTTTGTACACCCTGCCTGTGAACACTGTATGAAGGTGCACATCTCATCCATCTTGAATGTCAAAAGCCATCCTAACAGGTGTATCAATGCTTTTCTGTCACACTTTTACACATGTAGAAGCACATGACCTTTCTTTACAGAAAAAGTAGCCACATAACAGTTAGTATTTCTTTCATAGGACCTTACTGGGTTTTGTTATTTTTACTGGGAAGCAATTAACTACTGAACATGTAAGGGAGAACCAAGAAGCTTATCACTATATTCTACGAATGTGCTGCAGGTATTCTGTTTTGTAGATACAGTCATCCACCCACACCTAAAGGCCCGTTGCAAGTCATTCCAGTAATTTACATTCATTACAAACTGTCAGAGGTAGAGCGCATCTTGGACTAGTTTTGATTGTCTGTGAAAGAAATAGGGAATGAAATTGTAGGCTTTTGTGCACAAACAGAAAAAGATTTTTATCAGAAAGTTTTTAAAACTAAAAATAACTTTATGTACACCAGAGAGTGTTCTCCACAGATTTTATTTTTTTTAGTAGTTATATATTAATACAAGTTCTAAACACTTAGTATCTAACACTGGAACCTGATCTCAAAAAATTATGATGTTTTCTAATATCAGTAATGCTTTTTTTTTTTAAACAGGCTGCCCAAATTATTTTTGTATGAAGTGCCCTGTGACTCTCTCACAGCCATCTATTTTTTTAATAGAACTAGTAATGTATTTTAAAGATAGAAAAAAATATTATATATGCCCCTCAAATACAAAGGGGACATCAGACAGAGTAGAGAGGTGTAGCCATAGGTTTCCAGTAACGTCTTTTTAGATACTGAAAAATATTGCTTTGCAATTTTTTTTTGGTGCATTATTGGCAGGAGTTATGTAGAATTTTTAGGTTACTGATGTATGAATATATAACAAGCTAGATAAGTTTGGTTTCAAAAGAAATCTCTTTATTGAAAAATATCTTCATTGTGGATACTGGACAATATCAGAAATTGTTAGAGTAAGCTAGGTATAAAAATTACTGCCTATAGTGTATAAAGCAATGTTTGTAGTTAATTTTTTAACCCTTTATTGTAAGTTTTTAAAACACTCGTTCTAACGAAGAAACTTTGGGATACATCTGTTTACTGGAGAGTTGATAGTACCACAATTGAGGAATAGTTTTGATCTTAGCTTTGTATGCTGTATGAGAACTGCAGAAGGTTTGTAGGAATATTAGAGGAGATAGCAGAATGTGAGCTCTAGTGCTGCTAACATATAAAGTTGGGCAATCTTCTACTTTAATATTTGCATCTAATAATATTTTTAGCATATAATTAAAACAAAAAAAGTTCTCTTTACAGAGAATACTAAGTTTTTTAACTTTATATAATTCTAAACACTTTTCCATATCTCGGTAATGAACAGTGGTGAGTGTATAAGGATGACCTCACACACACACTCTACCACATACACACAACAGTAGAAAATGTAATTTCTGTACATTTGGCTTTTATTTTGTTAAAGGTTTCCCAAGTTTTAGAAAAACTGAAGGCGATATTGTTATATTGCACAAAACTGAAAGATAGGAGTGACTTTCAGTGATCGTTATTAATGTCTAAAGGAAACCACTGTTAGAAATAGGACCCCCCCCGCCCCGTGACTATTTAGTTTGTTTTCAGACACTGCAATTAATGTATCCACAGTAAATAGATTATTAATAAACTTTCCAACATTGAATCTGGTTACAACTAATTATTTTATTTAGCATGAAGTGAAATTCACTTGAAGATTTGTTCTGAGAGACAGATAATTACACATCGAATTGTGCTTAGGCTTCTATTTTCATTTTAAATAGCTTTATGTAAGTCCAGTTTCAATATTATCTTCAAGTATGTTATATCTCAATGTAAGCAAAAGGGGGGACCACAACTCTTGTGGTTTCGGTTTAAGAACATAAACTTTTTTTTTAAAAGGTGAAATTGATGATGTGTGGAATATATGAAAATACAAACTCCTGTTTCTTCTCAAATCAGGGTGCTTACTATAGTTCCATATCTGTGAGGGGGGTTTTAGTGTTTTCTGGAATACTCTTAAAGAATAAAGAACCAATTTATGGAAATATTTGTAAGCAGGTGACTTGATCTAGGCATCAGCTCCTCATTTATTAGGCATAGGGTGTGTCTTGTCATGGTACCTACAGTGAAAAAGTCCAAATAAAGTCAAAATACATTTAAGATTTTGGCTGTGTGAATGCAGTGTTTCCTCAGGAGCTATTTGACTATAGTTACTGCCTCTTATCAAGTTATACTTTGTTCTTACCTGAACATGGCTACTTTTTTTTTAAAAAAATTTTTTTCATCTCTCAGATTGTATTATATGACAATAATATTTCCAGTATGTTTTAAAGTAACTAATATTTGTAGGCTACATTTTAATAAAGGCAATAGTGGTACTACCTTGAAGAGCAAAAAAAAAAAAAAAAAAAAAAAAAAAAAATTAGAACTCCTTAAAGAGAAACTCAAGAATTTAAATACTTAACAGTCAATAGCATATTTTAGGAAATAAGACAGTAATAATCACACATCCATTAAGTAATTTATTTACTTAAAAAACTTGTTTGCTTGTTTGAGGCTGGAGGGAGAGATTGGTAGTGGGTAGGAAGGGAGAACAGAACAACATCCCCTACTCCTTTTTTTCTTTTTTTTTTTTTCCTCCCCCCCTTCTTCCTCTTACTTTCATCTTAAAATGCTGCAGGAAGAATGAAAGCAGAAACATGCTAATCTGATTTGTTTCAGGAGGCTTCTGATAATAAAGAGGCATATCACAGGTGTTCCTAATCAAGGCAGTTTGGTTTAAAAAAAAAAAGTATTTTTAAAATTAGGATTTCCTGTACCATAGACAATGCTAGGGTCAAGTTGATGACCTACATCTATGTTTGGGGATCAACCATGAAACTGTGGGTGTTGGAAATATGTTATAATACATGACATTTTTATTGCAGGTTTTGACCTTTCAATAGAGAACTGATTTTGGAGAACGGCTTACTCCTGTGATTGAAAAACTCTCTGGAAGGTTGATGGAGCATGAGCATGGTATATATTATATTAACATTTCTCTTATTACATATGTTCTTTATTTTAAAAAATGTATACAGTAGTATAACTTATTCAGATTATTCAAAATGGGCCAGTTCTGCTGTGTTTGTTCAGAAATTTATTATTTGTTAAAATAATTCTTCTTTACACTCCTCCTGTAAAATTATAAAAGCCTAAGTAAAAGTATTTGCACAAGCTGTGCTTAAAAGGAAATGAAGTGGGCAAAAGTGTGTTTAAAAAGCTGAGCTTGCAACAGCCTTGATCCATTTGAGTTATATAAATTCCCCATATAGTATTGTTCTCATATTCATGTCTTGGGAATTATTCCAACTGGAATGTTGTTAATCCAAAAACAAAGTATGGATGATATAAAACAATTATTTTTCAATAACTTTATTTTTTTTGTTGGGAGGATGTGCTAAAGAATAGAATAGAGCAGAGACCTAGCTGAGTGCATTTCCGTGTAGTGTGTAAAATTTGTTTTTAAAGGCATTAATAGGGTACATTAATAGCTACATAACAAGCAAAGAAGCAGAAAACAGGGAAAAGGTGGTCTTCAGAGGCCTCCAGCTGTACAGAATAGTCAGAAATTTTATTTATTTAATCTATTTGTTGGTAAACAGATATTATATAGTAAAAAAGTGAACATTTAAGAGTAATTAATACGGACTATGCTACACTCATATTGCAAGTCCTGCTTTGCACTAAAAGTACTAATTTGGCTGAAACTGAGAAATCCATTCAGAGTAATCATAACCTATCTACTCGTATACGAATAGTCTTAACTAACCATTTACATAGACAATTGAAGTTAAAATAGTAACTGGTCCTGGATTGTGTAAATTTGTTTAAATATTAAATGGAGTAGTAAAAACTGTAAGACTTTATCTTCAGCAGAATATATTATAGTACAACAAATTTTATGAACATGTTGTGACTTTAGCAATTCCAACTTTCAGCTGGAATTCAGTTTTTATCCTTAATCAGTTCTGTCTGTCTTCAAGAGCACATTTCTTTGGAGAAATTAATTGTACCATAAAATAGGAGAATTTTTAATAAAAAAAGAAATTCAGATTATCCCAGTAACTGCTGATTTCTACCAAGCAAATCCAGTGAGGTGTAAATTTCGTATTTCCTCACTGTTGTAACTAATGGCTAGTAGAACTGAAGAATTGCTGGCATTTACTAGTAATACACCTCCTGTTATAGAAGTATTGGAGGCAGATATGTTCTGAATATAGTTTTCATAAAATATTATGATTTTAGGGTAGTTAAGACCGCCTACAAAAAATTACCAGTGAAGTAACAAAATTTTGAGTACAGAAAGTATAGGAAGTGAAACATGAATTTATATATGCCTTGAAGTTTGTGATTAGTAAATAGGTAATTCTTTATTTTTTAATTCTTTCTTTGTGTGATTGCACACAGTGAATGTACTTTTATTAGTGCTGTAAACATTTTGGGGTAACATGCCTAATGTGCTCCCAAATAAAATAAATATTTCAGTCTGTCCAGAAGCTGCTCTGAATGTACTGCATTTCTGTTGAGTTTCTTTTTCCTTTTTTTTTTTTTCCTACCCACCTCTATTTTTCTACTGGTTGTCTTAGGAAAATAAGGATTTCACTGAACAGTTTGAATTCTTTTTTTTTTTTTTTTCTGTACAAAAGCAGTTATATTCTTGTTAATGAAAATCAGGATTATATTGCAAGTCAAAGGTATCTAAGGCTCCCTTGTGAGATATTTAAAAGGTGAAAGTTTGATGGAGTGTTCCTTGGTCTGACACAAGTTCAGAGTATTTCTCATAGATTCTTATTCAGCAAAAAAGGTGGTTTCTGGTTCACAACTGTAAATTTAGGGCCTAATCCTTCAAACTTTTAAATACACAAGTAGTCCTAATGACTTACTACCATGAATAAAGATTTGCAGAATCATATTCTCATTAGATGCTCACTTTATTTCCTTAAAGAAGTTTAATATATATTAAAGTATTTTGAACTTCAGACAAGTCTAAATGATTTTTTTATAAAGTGCAAAGAGTTTTTCAGTAATATAGTAATTGAGTCTTACTTACTGTAAGAGTGCTGCAGTTGTCAGTTATCATTAGAATCCACTTTCTAAGTGTTGATTTGCTCTAGAACACTTTTGTGCTGAAATTTGGCCCATATTAATTTTTAATTTTTTCTTTCTATAGCTGTTTTCTACTTGATAGTCAGCATGATTGTTCCTTGACCCAAAGAGTAGGTGAAACTTTCAAGGAAGATGGTGGGGGTTGGGATTTTTTTTGTTGTTTTTCTATTCTTACCCTCTGCTATTGTAGTTCTTATTTAGCAAAACTACCATGGATTTTGTTGGAAGTTCAACCTGAAATAAGGGCTGCAGTGCTTGCCCCTTAAAAATTGCTGGTGTGGCTATTGCAAATTGTGTGCTTGACTTTGTAAACTGTTTTGCAATATCTAATTGTTATGAAGTTGAAAAGATAGAAATGTACAGGCTTCTTTGCTGAAGTGCTTCAGACATGGAAGTTTATGTGGCCACTTTTACTATTCCTCCTGTAGGTATAACACTTGAGGCTCTACAAACCTTGTTGACTGAATCATAATTTGAAAGCTGACAATGCATGCTTGTTGCTCATCCAAAAGGGACTGTTGCAGATTACTTTGACAACTCATTTATGCTTTCCTTAAGGACTTCTCTTGCTTTGCTCTTCTTTCCTGAAAGAGATATGTGGCTATAAATGCAGCCCATGCCTAGTTATTACAACAGATGTAAAATCAACCATTGTTTGAAACCCTGTGATATCTTAGGCATGACTGTTTTAAGTTTTGAAATCCAAAGTAACTGAATTTTCTGGATTTTGTTAGTTTAAACTAAATCCAGCCCTTACATTATTTTAAAATGGAGTTTTGTATACTATTAGATTTAAATAGACATTAACTTTTATTATTACATCAGGCATCTAATGAAACTTGTATACAGGAAGAATTTAAAACTGGCATACTTACACATCATTTTTCCTTGTATGTTGATAAAATGGGCTTGCAAGGCAATATGAAAAGAAAAGTAAATGACATGCAAATTCTTCAGGAAAAATAGTTAAAATATGCTAACTGGAATATTTAAATGCTTATTTTTCTCAAATGCAAACATTTATTTAAGCAAGCTATTGCTTCCCCCCTTTTTATTATTTTTTTTGTTTTATTTCAACAAAAATCTAAGTAGAAATTTTTGTAGACCTGTACATTTAAGCTGGGGGGGGGGATGAGAAATTTAATCAAAGTTCCTAAATATTCAGCTGCTGTATTGATGGCTTGTTAATCCACCTTGGTTTAGACTACTCTTTGCACACTAACATGAAAAAGAGCATGTATAGAGATGCTACTGCTAATTGAGTAGTGTGTTTGAATAAACCATTGTTTCTAGCTTTGTTAATTTTGAATTTATGTCAAACAAATGGTTATTCATAGCAATTTTTTTTTTATAGTTTGTTTGGGGCAGACTATTTTTTCTTTCTGAAAATGAGGGTTTTTTGTTATTATTCTAAATTTTTACAGCAGTATTATGAGAAAACCAGTGCTTTTATCCAAATATACTACCAAGATAATCTACTCAAAGCATGGAATCAGCAGTATTTGTTGTTTGATTTGTGTAGTGCTTAAAAATCTTAGTAATATGGAAATACCTCTAAAGTACTTACACCTTTCCTTTCACCCACTAAATTTTAAGAGCTTGCTTTTTATTTCCTGTGAGCATCCTACGGGGTTTTTGGTTTTGTGGGTTTTGTTGAGGTTTTTGGGGTTTTAAGTCTTCAGGTCAAAGATTTTCATGATTTTGTGTGTCCACTTCCTAGTTGATGTAAAGAGCAATTTAAGGAATTTTTTTCTAAAGGTCCCTCTCTCGCCACTGGAGGAAATGGATTTAAGTATTCATATGAAGTTAAACATTTTGAAAAGTATTGTAATTATGGACATGATTATGGTCTTCCCAAATTTATTTGATAATTTCCTACTTCAACATAGATGTAGCATCATGTAGGTTATTTTTAGATTTAGATAGGACTTCCAGTGGAATCTGATAAATGAAAAAATTTGCTTTATAATTTCTGCATTTTTTTGCATCAGAATTTTGTCTCATTAGTAGAATGGGTAGATACTGTGGTCTTAAGCATGTTATCACTTTAGTAATTCTGAAAATGCTTTACTTTCTCTTGTTGCAAGTTAGTCCATATTTTAGTCAAGTTCAAGAATTAGACAAGGAAGATGCTCCATCTGTTGTGAAACATTGCAATGGCTCTTACAAGAAAGTCTTTCTCTAAGTGAAAATATATGTCAAAAGTTTATTGCGGAACAGAGTTCTCTTTTGATACTGTAACATTTATGTCAGCATTTTGCACAGGTAAAAAGAACTGATTGAATGAATGGTTATGTAAGATTATCCTGTCCCTATGATTCCTAAAACCAAAAGGTTTTTTCCCAGGTTCTTGGGAGAGGGGATAGTGATGCTTTCAATGCCAAGCACAGGAGTTATAAAAGCAGCAATCAAATCTGTACTTTTCTTCATCTGTATTATCACCAAAATTCTAAAAATATTTTTTCATCTCAGAGTGAGTATTAGTTAGGGATTTTGGTTCTGTATGACCAGAATATTTTTTTAAACAAAGGGTCATATGCTTATCTTTAATTCTATATATGTGGAAATCCATAGCCTGTATGATATGCAAGTTTTTTTAGTAGGTTCTTCATACTTGTTTAGTCTCAAATTCATGGCCTCTCTAATCAGTTCAAGAATAGATAAAATATGGTTTGAAACAAACTCTCAGCAAAGTACTTGCCTTTCTTCCTAGAATTACCAGGTTTAAAATCTGGATCTTAATGGTGTCTGTTTTGCATATAGGTTTAGGGTGTAACTAGGAGACTCTTGAATTAGCAGCAAGAGAATAATTTCTTCCAGGGTATTAGTACTGCTAGACTGTGTTCTGTTTTGATACCAGCAACTCTTCTGTTTTCATTAAGGTTTTGATCCCAGCTATATCATCATAATTACAGTGAATTTGGCTGTGAATATTGAGTGTTTGCTTTAGAAATTGACGTTTTTATGAAACTGCATAACAGACTAACAAATACAAAATACAAGAAAGGTCATAAGTTATCTTTCAAATTTGTTGTCCTTGATATATTTTTTTAATTAATTTTTTTCCCATTTAGATATACAGGCTTCATGCATTTTTGGTGTGTAATACTTAATTTGAAAACCTGACAGTCTTCTGACCTGAAAATTAATTTGAAATGCTGCTCAATTCTTTTTCTTAGTTTTTTAGATGACTATAACTTATGTTGCTGACCCACTTTCCATTATTAAAAATCTGAACAGAATTTGTGATTGAGGTAGGAATTAATGAAGACTAACACTAGAGGGCAATTCGAAGCAGCAGCTTACCCCAGAACAGTTCCGAGTGCCTGTGGCCCTGAGATGAAAAAGAGGGAGCCTATGGAGGCTTTCCCAGGGTCTCCCCAGGCAAAAGCTGCTCTTTGTGATTACTCTCCTAAATTGTTTATTTAACTCACTTTTCATATCTTGGAGTGCTCCACTGAATGAGGGGGATGTTAAACCAGTTCTTGTGCTTTGCTGCATTAGATGTTAAGAAACACCTTCCACAGTCTTACCTCACTTGCT
This sequence comes from Dendrocincla tyrannina, assembly GCA_035047865.1. Classification (NCBI taxonomy): domain Eukaryota; kingdom Metazoa; phylum Chordata; class Aves; order Passeriformes; family Dendrocolaptidae; genus Dendrocincla; species Dendrocincla tyrannina. The sequence goes on from JAWWMP010000001.1 coordinate 53,915,729, forward strand.
CTTGCCACTGTCAAAAAGGCATGACTTACTCAGTGGTGGGTTTTATTTGTTTTTAATTTGCTGTCGTGTGCTATGGCAAACCCTCGGGAAAGTACTAGGGCTTGGGGGGTAGGATAACATTGCACAGAAATTTAAATGTCTTTTGCTAAATACCAAGGAAAATTGAATACATGGTGAGTAAAATACTTTCTTACAGAATACTGCAAAGTTAGTCAATTTAATAAGACTGTATGCATAATTAATCCCATGTAAATAAAAAAAAACCAAGCCACATGACAGTTAGGTTAGGGCATCCGATGGGTACTTTGTGTTCATAATTTTATCAAGAAAAATTTATTGTATTATATTGAATGTAACAAAAAACAATTTAGTTGAAGATGAGCAATCAGGTGCTGTATTTAATATTTAACCAAGTAGGAGGGATCATCTGTGTGTATTGTGCACAATTTAATTTATGTAACAGTGCATTGCATAATAAATTACAGTTTTCACAGTTGCAATGTTCATTATAGATTTACAGAACATCTTGAATACTTGTAAATAATAACCTGTAATGCAAATAATGATGTCGTGGTTCTTGAAAAGGACTTAAGTATTCTTATTTTAGCAATGCAAATTTTCTCATTATATTGAAATGTATGCACCCAGCCGTGTAAATGCTTGTGGCACAGTACAAATTTCAAAACAAAGGGCATTTTATAAGTGTATGTGAGTTTATACCTGTCCCTCTCTTCTATTTTATGTGCATGCATATAACATATAATTATATATTTTATGTGTACTTATATATAAAAATAGCTAATCTGTGATTAAAATAGCATGTTTGTTCTTACACTTTGTATCAGTTTGTCAAGTTGTATTATCTTTGCATTCTTTTGCACAACTTACTATAAATGTCCTGAACTTGCCTTAACTGCTTTGAAGGGTTTTTTTATAAAGAATACTTACAATCACTCTGGCAGTGCAACAGATCGATAGAAATACTACAATGCCTTGTTTCAGTAAACATTTACACCTGTTTTCTGCAGGTCTGCTCAGCAACTCCAGTGCAAATTGAAAATATGTAATCTACTGACAATGATGTGCCCAACCTTAATTGGTGCTGGAGCCTTTGAAAGAGAGATTGTGTCATCACACAGTATATATAGTCCAACAATGACTGACCTTGATCGATCTGTCAAAGGAGAAAATGTCTTTCTTGGTTCTTAATTTGCAAAATGCACAACAGGGGGAAAAAAAAGTGGAGCATGTGAAATTTAACCCACAGAAGTTGTTACATTCTCTGGGGTTTCGGGGAGACTTCTAGTTTTGTTGAGGGAGTGGGTTTGAGGGATTAATTGAAAATCATGCACAGTGATAAAGAGGTCTTAATCACACACAAATTCTTGGTTTTGAGAATGTGAGTATTTCTGCCAAATCTCTCTGAATCTAGGTGATTAAACCAAGCATACATGTAGGCTTTTACGGAACTGAATCCTTAGTCTTTTGCAGGTAAGACACTACCAATTTAAGAATAAGCATTTTCATGCCAGCATGACTCTTGTCTTTTTTTTCCCTTTTACCAGCCTGATTTTGGCCCTAAATCAAAGAGATAAGTCCTGTTGTTAACATAAAAGCTGTTTTCAGAATTTTGTTTATTTTAACAAAGCAAGAACAAATGTGTAAGTACCAGCAATGTGCAGACCAGTATTGCAGTATTGGTCTGTTCTGTCTTTAAGCAGGTGGTTTCATGTGGCAGGCTGGAAGAGAGACTCTTTTTCTTCCCAGCTTTTGACAAAAAGATGACGCATATGACTCAGAATTAGAAGGGGAAATCTGCCAGTTTGCATCAGTTCCTTAACTTGTGGGCTGCTATTCACCACAAGGAAAATCAGTATACTCGCACCAGTGCTTCTTGAGAGATGAGGAGTAATCCTTTCCTTCAGAAAGTGTAGGATGATTGGAGTAGGCCTTTCATATGTTACACTAGACTTTTCCTATATTAAGATATTTTCCAATTGCGTTAATTTTTTAGAAAGAAGGAAGCCCGGATAATTTTCTTAAATGCTGCATTTAATAATTAATATAGGAATCAGCTATTATAACTTAATGCAGATTAAAAGCAAAGCTAAGTTTCATAAAATTGCTGTTTTGTTGGCCTGAAACTCAGCTGTTGTAGATCTCCACAGTCAAAAGGTAAGTGATTTCTTTTATCTTTTTTTAACCTAATTCCACATATCTGAATCTCCAGTACAAGTTTTAAAGTAAGTTAGTAGGACTGAAAAAAAAAATAAAAATAGTAACTTTGAAGGCAGAAGCCATCTGTTTTGAAGGGGAAAATAATTACTTGAAGTCTGAGTTTCAAAATGTTTTGCTTTAGACCTGCTAAAAGAGATAATGCCGAACTTGGTGATAATTCCAATTTATTCATGTAGGTTTGGGTTACAATGGAGAGATACTTCTTGCAGTACTGATACTTGCTCAAAGAGTGTACTGTCAAGTAGCCTTTTATTTAAAAAAAAAATCAGATGGTAGTTTTTGGAGATTAATATTGTCTTTTTGGTTGGCAAGTATTTATTAGACAGTTTGATAGGGCTGAGAATACAATTTTAGTTTGTTGGGTTTTTTTCTTAACTACTTGTATGTTTTAAGTATTGGATTATAAATCTTTTTTCTTAATATATTAACTTCTAGTTAATTCTGCATGGTTTTACTTCAAGCCTGTTAGTGAAATATTGAAAATCTAGCTTGATATAAAGCCATAAGAGGCACCCAGCATCCTTATATTTTTTTGCCTTTTTTTTTTTTTCCCCCAGTGGAAAAAGTTCCTTTCATTTGGAAAAACTGTTGTTGTTTTGAAAAAAGCATATCCTAAGAAAAGTTAATTTTCTAGCTGAAAAAATGAAATTCACTGCTTATCCATCTGTGTCAGCCTTAGAAAGCACCATTTTATTTTAGTGTTAGCTCAGTTCTGTGAGTAGTGGGTCTTACTGATGGGAAGGTGGGAACCAAACCCTAAGTGTGTTTGAAAGGCAGTACACAGATGTGTGTGTTAGATGGTGTCTGTTAATATTAGTATTAGTCTATTAATATTTCATGGAGAGGCGGGGAAAAGGTTTGCTGCTCCTGCATATTTCCTCAGTTACCATTGAATAAACAATATTCTAAGTAGATAATATGACTAGGAATCTGTACCCTGAAGGTGTTAAGGACACTTGAAACTTCTGCTGAAGTGACTAATTAAATAATGAAATTGTAGAAATACAGCTAACGACTGGAAAAGTTATAGCAGTTACTAGGAGGTTCCTCTGCTGTTAAGTAGGGGATTCCCTTAACAGTTGAATTGATTTCTTCTAACAGGTCAGCGTCACCTTTCGCAAGTCATGCTGTTGTCTGGCATTTTATAGAAGTCATGTAAGGATGACGTTAAGAAAAAGATAAATTTACTGTCTGAGCCAGAAGGCAGGCTTACAAAAAGCAACTTCTTTCAGGACACGAAAAGCTCTTTGTTCTGTGGCCTTGGTCTTTTTGTGCTTTGACCCTTATTTTATAGCATTGTCACTCTGACCCTAAATCTTTGAAAGCAGACATGCAGCAAATTTAGCCCTTTACAAGTGGGGTTTCATTCTGAGCTATGGGCCTGGTTTTTATCCCTGAGCATTATAGTCCCATACAATACTGAGATATAAGAAAATCTAAATTTAAAATTTGTGGTTTGGCATAGTGTAAATAGTTATTATTTACATATAAAGCCAATTTTTAAAAAAATATGTTGCTCTATTACTGTCCTATAATTTTTTACTATTTACCAATTTCAGATAAGTCAGCAACTAAGAAGTTAGTTAACACTGACTGATGTATTTTCCACTTTCCCAGAAGTACTTTGGAAATTGATCCTGTGCACAGACCACCAGGGTTTCTGCAAAATCGACTTGAATATTCTGTTGAGGACAAAAAATGCTTTGGTGTACATTATGGAGTTAGAAGATTTCAGCAGCAATACCTTCATGGCCTTCTTTCATAAAAGACAGTGGCAGCTTAGGAGAGCACAAGATTTTACACTGGGCCTGTGACTGCTGCCTGGGCTAAATGAGCAAGTCTTGTGAGAATTTAATAAATCTAATTTATTTCTTTTAAGAAAGCTTGAAATTAATAGAAAACTAATAGCTGATATATTTATGGTTTTTTAAAGAATCTAATGTGTTTAAGAGGAGAACCTGTTTCCCTAGCTTAAAAACTTCACATTATATAGCTGGTTTGTATTGTACAGTTATTGTTATTTGGAGAAGGATTGTTACATTTTCTCTTCTATCACCAATGATTTTATATACTTCAGGTTTTGTAAATTTGAACTGTGACACCTTTTNNNCTTTTCTGAAGGTAATTATCTAAGAATATGTTTATTGGAGAACATGGAAAAAATGTATCTTTATTTTATTTTTTTCTTAATTCTTTTTTTAATCTCAAGAGGTGTTAGAATTTTTTTTAAATCCTAATAGAGAAACTGAAGATTTATTTTAAGAGTGATCTGGCTTTCCTTTTGGTAGATCCACTATATGTAGTTTTAATTTTATTTTTTTAAAAAAGATTTAGAGGTAAGTAACATTTTAATTACTACTGTAATGGAATATAAAACTTACTTTGTAGAACTTAGAAAATAGCTTCTTCGTTTTTCTTAATTTTGTATGTGTCCTTTCAAGCAGAAAGAATGCTGGTACGGATTGAAAGTGTTCACACAGTTTTCTTCCTGTGTGCTTGCCAAAGGTGCAGGGAAGACAGATTTTTAAAAGTTGTGTGCAGGCAATACCAGTACAGTCAAGAGTGATCTGGAAAGCTTTTATGAAATGTAACTTTTACAAACTCTGTTAGAACTTGAAGACTGATACACTTTGCAAGTTCCCTGTAAAGTATTTCAAATAGCAATGTAGTTAATGCATCATCATTGACAAAACACTTTTTAGAAGCCAGGAAAAGAGGTAGGAGAGGTTAATCTTATTCAATTTTATTTTTAAACTAGAGTTGATTCTAAAATATACTGATAATATACTAAAATATACATTGATAGTTTTTGTATGCTATATCAGCTTCCTGTAGTTCTTTTTTTAGCTAGCATGCTTTAAAAATTTACATACTGTACCTGTTCAAGTCAGAACTGACTACCTTTAGTTTCTTGCCTGTCACTGAAATGCACTGCATTCTTTTTTGTCTTCATCACCTCAGCAGAAGCATCACTATTGCAGAACCAAGTAACTGTCTTCACTTTGGTTTGTCTTCATGACTGCAGTGGGGGGAGTGCACTTCGTACAAATGAATGTGAGTCAAGCTAGTATAAGCAGTGGCTGGAGTCTTAGATTAAGTAAAAAGGGTGTAAAACAGAACTTGATGCTGAGAGTCCTTAACTGCACTTCTAAATTTCCAGGTATTTTTATCCTTCTGAATTTCTCAATGGTTTTACTTCCTGGTTTTTATTTTTAGCTGGCTTTGTTATTTCATGTTTATCTTATGCAGTATTCCTCTAGCTAGTCTAAATCTGTTTGTTCATGATCCTTGGAGAGATGGCTGGACACATGATATAGATTCTCCAATTTTAGTAGCAGTAAATTTCAGTAATCAGCAGTCATCTGCTTCACTTTCATTATTAATACTTTACATTGCAAACAATGTAGTTCTCCCAGTCTTTTGCCATGGTTATATGAGGAGTATTGCTGACATAATCAGGAAATAGTTAACAGACAATCTTTTTTTTTTTTCTCCAAGTTTGTACTAGCAAACTCTAGATCAGTGCTAGCTATCTGTTTGAATATGTATTTTTGTGTTCAGAAGATTATCTAAAGTATTAATTGTGATTTATTTTTCTAATACAACTTTATAATAATCTTAGAAATATTCAACTCCTTGGTAAAAGGTATGGGAAGACCTTTTATACATGGAGAGTGTATAAGCTTGGTTCTGAATGACTGTTCCTTTTTGAGATGAAGGCAGTTTTATTGTTGGATTAGTAATTTATTCAAAAAAATTTTAAAAAGCCAACCACAAACAAACAAAAATATCACCAACAAGCAGCAACCAAAAAAACCCTACCTAAAGAAAAACTCCCACATGCAACTCTAGCAAAGAATTGCTAGGTTAGAGACAGTTTTTTGTTTTTGTTTGTTTTTTTTTTTTTTTTTTTTTAGA
>JAWWMP010000001.1:53921984-54007761 GCA_035047865.1 Dendrocincla tyrannina
GTTTTTTGTTTTTGTTTTTTTTTTTTTTTTTTTTTTTTTAGAACTGCAGTATTAAATATGAATTCAACATTTTGCTGTTAATTCAGGGGAAGAGCAACCAAGGTATGTAGTTTATTCTCTTAATTATTCTTCCTCTGACCACAAAGTAACCTCAGTTAAGTTGAGTGAATTAACTGAGCATCATAGGTTATGCCTGAACCAGATAATAATGTAATAGTAGCTGAAAGTACACTGGTACATTTAAAGTAAGTTTGAAATATTTCAATTGAATCTTTTCTCCTTTTAAAAAATACATGCATATCACTTTGAAGGCTTCTGACACTATGATTTAGGGGGAAAGATGGTTCCTTAACATAACAACAAGAAAGCAGGAGTAAAAGAATATAGTTTGAAATCTAACTTTTAAGAATGAGCAAGAGTTATAAATTCTAGCATGTTTGCAGTATAAATATTGCAGTGTTGGGTAAGCATATGACAAAAATGAAATGAAACTATTATTTAAGCTGGGAGGGAGGGGTGTAAACAGCATTTTAGAAAGATACAGCTGCATACACTTTTAAATCTTACAGTCTGAAAGTTTGAAAATGGAAGTGTTCAGATTCCTTAATAGTGAAGAGTGAGATCTCTGTCTTTTGCACAGATTAATTTAATAAGAACCCAAAAAAATTTCTAGCAAGAGTAAAACTGTCAGTGTGTTTATTCAGATTGAGGGGTGTCTTCGTGGCACGGAACACTGAGAGCTTGACAAATTCGCCAGCAGTTGTCCAAAAAGCTACACTGCAAAATGTGCTGTGTAACATATGAGTAACTTACTCTCTGCGTGGAATGCACAGAGCAGAGTACACTTGTCAGAGATGCCCCACTTCAACCTGTGCCATCTCGGTGCAAATCCTGTCTCATTTCTACTTTAATCTAAGCTAAACTGGGAAAAATGAAATACGGAGATGTAATTTCTAATGTTAGTGGAGGAGAGTAGCACTGCTGGACAAATAATGCTTTAGACTGGAACACCAAGTCTTTTATGTTCAGATTTATAATTTTAAACTGAAATAAGGTTGGGAAAGGGTCACAATAAACAGCGCAGCAATAGCCTTGCTTTCATAGGGGATCTGTGCATTAATGAATAAGGAATAAATGTAGTGGAATATGGTTGTGTGCAAATGGTGTTTAACACTATCAGTGAGGAAGATGTTTTGGCCAAGAAGTATCAAGAGCAAAAGGCATGAGGTAAATTTTCAATCTTGTGTCATGTTCTTGGGCATTTGAGACAACATACAGTATTTATTACAAAGGCCTTTATATGTTTTACTCCGAATCACTCACCTATCAGTCATATTGCAGGCCTAGTGGTACCTTTTTGGATACAATATGTTGCATAGAGATTTAAGGAGCTTATTAGTAGTTACAGTAGCACTTAAGGAGGTTATTAGTAGTTATAGTAGCCAGAAACTCACTTGTAGCTGGTTTTCATAGGGTCAGAAGGAGATTGAGTTTGGCTTGGTGGTGTCATAAACTCTTAACCATAAACAATAAAAACTGAATGCGTATTTTATACTGGGCTTGGTCTTTGATAAATCAACTAAGAAATACTGAAATCAAGGAAAGGCTCCTTACTTGCTTGGAAACACTCCAATTGCTAAAACAAGCACAAGCGCATACTTTTTTTTCTCCTCTTTTTTTCTTTTTTTAACAGTTTCAGTTGTTTCTTCAAACAGCATTCCTGACTTTTGTGTATGTATGGAGAGCCTGCTCCTATGGAATTTCAGTTCTGCATATTCAAAATCCTTCTCCAGCAGAGCTCTCGCTTTCAGGGGCTTGGGGGGATCCAGTGGAGTTGCCTGCATACATGAATCCCAGCTTTCACTGAGGTCATCTTTGTCTGTCTGTCTCTCATCCACAGACCCCCATCTTAACACCCAAGGATGGAGGCAGGAGAAGCACTCTCTATAACATGACTATATTGGCTTTATGACCTAAACTTAGAGGTCCACAGCTTTGTGCAGACACTCCTGGATTTCAGTAGATTTCTGGCTTAGCCATCAGTATATTTCTTATCTTAGACTTTCTCCTTTTGTCCTTTTCTTGTTCCTCAACCCCTTCTCCCACATACACTGCTTTCAGTTTTATGTGAAAATTTGCTTATTTTCCTTACAGATAGAGGATGTTTTAATAGCAGTGTAGAAAATATATAGTCGTGTTGGATTTTTTTCTTGGTTGGTTGGTTTGTTTGGGGGCATTTTGTAGTAAAGTGAAAAAAGAAACCAACACTGACCCAGGATCCTGTAATTCGTGTAAAGTTTTGTGTTCATGTTTTGTATGGGTTGGTGGAATTACCTGCAAATTTTCTTACTAATGTGCTTATTATACAAAATAACATAATAGTTCTGCCAAGTCTTCAGGTGTGTATAGTTTAATTTTAGATGGATTTACTTATGCAACAGAAAAAACCTCCATGCTTAAGCTAGAAGCTGAAAACAAATAGGCAATTGAAAGAACAGCATCTATTTAAACACACAGAGTTTACAAATGAAGAATTTGGCCTGAATGTAGAAATGAGAAATGTGCTTCCAAAGGTATTGAATGTTGCAGCTGTCTTATTTAAATAATTTTCTTTCAGTCTTTTAAGGTAAATCTGCAAGTACAAAGCAGTATTTTCTCTTGCTGAAGGACATTTTTCATATTCTTTTCCCATAAAAGTTTAAATAAATCTCTTACTGCTGGCTAGCATTTTTGCTCACATCTATTTTTATCTTTGCTTTCCAAATCATTATATGTGGTGCAGATTTTGTCTTTACCTTTTCCTCTCTTGACTTATGCCTAGCACAGTTTCTTCAAGGGAGAGACCAACTGCCACAGCATATCTTTACAGTTAGGTTTATTTTGACTTTGCATTCAGGTTTTAATTCACCGTGGTACTGGGTAAGTTGGGCCTTAATTTAATCTAGTTTGCCTATTTTAGCTGTCTGATTTAAAAACCAAACATAGGTAGTGGGTGTGGGGTGAGGGGAGTGTAATATAGTGTAAATATAGCTGCATATGTATAAAATATACTGGAAGTGGCTCTTTGATACATTTCCTAAAATTAGCATTCCTACCTGGGTAGCTATATAAAAACAGTGTTTCTGCATCTACTTGTAAGTTTATTCTGGCAATCTCACTTTAACTGGCCATTTGTGGCCAGGCACTCTTCTAGAAGATATTATCCTACTGTATAGGAAGGTAGAATAGAAGAACTCTTCAATCCTTGCCCCACGTGGCCTGCCAAACCTTTTTTTTATGCTTACAGATAGCCCTGTTAATTTGCAGAAGTTGTTTATCGTGGTCTGACTAGAGGGCTTATTGCAATGGAGTGCTTGGGTCCGTGTTGTGTAAGTAGCTTTTGTCTCAATAGTTTGGTATAAAAACTTTAAAGAAAGCATTATTCATGTCATCTAGGGAACCAGTAAAAGTACTGCACACCCTTAAATCTGGCACGCTTTAGTTTAAGAAAGTGATACCTGGTAGGGATGTGAACTCCAAATCGCTTGGCTACTTCTTCAAGTAAAAGTGTGGTCATTCTGGGCTGGGGGCAGGTGAACCTCTGCTCCTAATAAAGTACTGTTCTTGCTAACAATCTGTTGTGGGTTTTTTTAAACATGTTTTTCCCTTGAAATTAATTGAAAAGGACTTGTAAATCTGTCTGTCCAAAAAATGCAGTAGGGGTAAGCTGCAGAGATAACAAATGGCTTGAGAACTGATACAGTAGTTGACAGAAGCTTATTTTTAAATTAGCTCTTACTGTCTTATATATGAAAGTTGTTGGGTTCTTTTTTCATATCAGTCTTCAGATGACCAAAAGTTAGATTAGAAAACAACCCAGACTTCTTTGTTTTCTTTTGAAGTAAACATCTGCATGATCTTTAGTTCCTCTAATCAGACACCCAATTGTCCAGTTCCTGGTTCATGTCCCATTAAGGTATTATGCACAGTTGACAATAAAGTCTAGAGCTTCACTGTAAATAAACAGTCAGCTTGGCAATGGACAAATGTTTTATAAACATTTTGTAGTTTATTAATACAGCTGATGTCATTACATGAAAACTAACATTCAATAAGAAAATTGTGCATTTAGCTCTCAGTGTATGTTCCTTGAAGCATGGTAGACACCTTGGCATAACGTAGCAGCACATAATGGTTTGTGGGTTTTGAAAAGGTGCAGGCCATATTGTGCTGCCTCAAAAATACAAGGATTTCATCACCCTGAAGAGACATACCATTTATGATTTAGTCAATCTTGTGATGCTGATGTCTGTCATACTTTAGCAGCACGTAAATATTGGTGTTAAGACTGTAAATATCTCCAGTATTAACTGTGCTGCTGAAGTAAGGCTAGCCACTTCTGCACGTGAGTCATGGAAAAGGACATTACATGTATTTCTTATGCCTTTTTGTTGCTACAGATTTGTATATTATCTGTTTATGAACACTGTCTTGGCTTTTGTTTGTATTTTCACCTATTCAGAAACAATAATTAGAACTTCATAGTACCTGATTGTAAATATCGAATAGACATATATATAACTTTGCTTTGGTTTACCTGAAAACTGACCTTTTTAAAGAAGCCAACTCAAGCTGCACCTGTCTAACAATGCTTTGGTAAGTGTGTTTGTTTATATATTTAAAAAACTTAAAATTGTGTAACTTTGTCAGCATTTTTAATTAAACCTCTTAAAACTGTGAGTTCGGTTTATAGCATTTTCTAAATTAATGGAACTGGGAAAGTTTTGATCATGCTTTTAGCAAATGGAACTCATAAAGCAAAAGTGTCTTCCAAATTTTTAACAATTTTTTTAACAAAACTTATTAAATAGTTCATTTCTTAAACCATTGGACTATAGACACATAACAGTTTTATGGTTAGAACTTGAAATTGTGTATCTGACTGCAGATCTACTAATTTTTTTTCCTCATCTTCCACTAAGATTTTTCTCTTGCAGGAGAATCTTTCATTGAGATGATTGGAATCACTGCAGTGAGAATGGAAATTACTTGGGCTCCTTTCCTTTTAAAAGCTGCATGCAAGAACTGTGTGGTGAGTCAAATGTAGACTAATGGTTATGTAAATGTCACTAATTTTAGATACAGATCTGAAAGTGTGTTTCCTTTTAAGATTTTATTTTCTTCACTATCATGACTCAGTATCACTTGCTAATCTAATTTTATTAGCCCTGTTGTATTTTGCCATTTAAAATACACATGCCTTCTTCAAATAAATGGTCACAGATTTAAGTTTATATATCATATAGATGTTTTAAAAGGAAGAACAAAGATTATCTGTGCTGAGGATTTGTTTTCATGTCAGCCTTCACAAGCTACTGGTGCAGTTGCACATGTACAAACATGTAGATGAATATGAATATGAGTTTTTATAACTCATAAATTACTAAATTCATAAATTATTTGATTGTATAGAATTTCAGCCTGATCTATGTGCTAGTGAAAATTACACTCTTGTTGTCTGCTACTGCTACAGGTTTGAACTGATGAAACAACTGATGGTAAAATTTCCAATTTAGTTCAGCCCTGAGCAGTTCTCAAGCTACACAGAATTAGACAGCCTACAGCTTTTCATAAAGAGCAATTCCACATGTACATTTATCTATTACAGGTCTCTTAAGTCACGTGGCCAAAATGAGGCTGACTCCTTAGAAAAAATATGCTATCTGGCTCAAAGTTGGATAGCTTTCTCACTGAGTTTCTTTAAGTAGCACTGTGTTGTATTTGCTTCTTTGTAGCTGTTTAAAATTAAAGACCTGCACATACATTTCAGCCATTTGAGAACTTGCTTGGAAAGACCAGATTCTGTGAGTTATGAAAGAAAAAGATATTTTTCCATTTAAAGGTCACTTATTTTTGTCAGCCCACTGCAGACTGCTGCTTGCAGAGGGCCATTCATTCTGTTGCTCTTGTAGATCTACTGTTCTAATGTAGATCTAATGTATCCAGGATTTTTCCCAGGGACTTGTGTGAGTAGATATGAATCTAAAGAGCTGATCAGAAAGACTTGAGAGCATGCAACCAGCAGGTCTATTTGCATGTCTTTGTCAAAGTCCAATGGCCAAACCATGTTTTCCTGACTACTTCACTGTGCCCATGTAGGCCTTTGTGGGAACAGTGAAACAGACTGCTTCCTTCTGGTTCACCATGCAAACCCCTATCACTGGCACGTGGCAGGAGACAGCAGGGAGTGGGAAGAAAGGTGAAGGTGGGACTGCCTTGTTTGGTGGCCCTGGCAACTTAGAACAGTTGAGTGACATGATGAAAACACAGTTTGAGCATTGCAGAACCAGAGTTCAAGTGAGGAACCAAAGTTCCTGTCTGGATTAAGAAAATTACTTCAAGGGCTTGTGAAGGCCTACTCTAATGACTCAGTTCCTAAACCTTCGAAAAAGATCTTGTATCTCTTGCATGGTTCTCAGGTGGCTTAAATAACATTAGCAGTTATATTTTCCAGAGGTTTGCCTGCACGGATGGTGCCATAGGCCATGGCTGAATTGAATTCCCTCTGCATTGCAGCTCTGGGATCCTAAGGATTGTGCCTGATGTAAGACAGGAAGGCTCACTGTTTTAAGTTCAGGTGCTTATTTTTCGCTTGGCTTAGGAACTGTACAGGAAAAAGATGCTTAATTCACATAAAAGGGAAAGAAAAGATAGGCCTGTTTGAAAATAAATTGACTAGAAGCTGTATAGGAGTGAAAACGAGAGGAGCATTGCCAGAAGTCTAATGTTGAGAGATTGGAGCTCAGAAACGATAGGGGAAAGACAGATCTGAAAACCTGGAAAACTGGAAGGATTGAAATAGGCTGGACAAAGATTTGGGGTTTTGTTTCTTGAAATTGGAATAAGCAGCAGCCTGGCAGAAGGGCTTGAGGCAAAGAAAGGGAGTCAGGCTTGGGGAAAAGGGCTTACACACCTTAGATGATTCCCAACATTCACTAGTGTGTTCTGCACTTCAGATCCAGAAGGGAATGCAGACTGTTAAGTAGTAGCTTTTGCTGTCCTCTGCAAAGTCACTTCAATTTCATAGAAGAGGGCAAGCTAATTAGTACCCTCAGCTACTTCATGGATTTTGATCCTGAAAAGGAATCCCAAAATAACAGAGTAGTTGAGCTTGGAAGGGACCTCTGGAAATCATCTAGTTCAAGCAGTGTCAGGCAGAGCTGTTTCTTTAGGGCTGTGTCCAATCAGGTTTAGAGTATCTTCAAGGATGAAGACTCTGCAACCTGTTCTGTTGAGATAGAATTTCATGCAGTTCATCTTGTACTTGTTGCTCCCTGTCCTGACACTGGACACAGCTGAGAAGCACCTGGTGATGTCTCCTTTCCTGTCCCTTACCTCCATCAGCAAGCATTTAGAAATTCTGATAAGATCACACAAACACAAGCCTTTTCTTCCCCAGGCTGGAGTCTCAGCTGTCTCAGCCTGTATTCATGTGAAAGATTGTTCAATTCTCTCATCGTCTTTGTGGAAGTAAACAAAATGTTTCAACTAATAAGGGGAATTAAAATTCAAAGAGGGAAATGTTTTTGTGGGGAAAAAACCCAAAACACAACCTAATGCAAAAAGAACATGTAGATCACAAAATGAAACACTAAGAAGTTAGATAACTCCTGCTCTAAGATTCTGCAATCTTCATTTGCCCCCTTGTGTCAGCATACTATGAAGCACTCTTTGTGATCACACAGAGTATTCAACCTAATGATAGGATTGGCCCGGTGCAGGTGCTGGGCCAGGGAGGATGTGTATGGACTGTGCAAGCAAGAAGCCTGATGCTGCTATAGGTGCTGCAGAGATTTCTAGAAAACTCTGTAGGCAATGGAACAAACTGCTGCAAGTAGAGGAAACCATGTCTTTGTGGTTATGTGAAGTGAGTATTCCTAAGAATTGGATATGGTGTTTATTTTTCTGTCTTTATTCTTATGTGATGCTAAACAAGTTACCAGGCCTTTGCGTCTGTAATACTTGTATTTGTCTTTACTTTAGAGGTGTCTGACCTAAGACTGTTGTGTCTGAAGGAAGCCCTGGCAGGTCACATTTGTAGCTGAGCTCCTTAGGAGTTGTCATTTGAATTAAAATACTCTGTAATGTTGTCTGCTGACAGTCTCCTAGCTTGTTAAAGCATACCGCAAGCTGTGGCATGCTATCATAGTTTCTATACCTCCACATCATATTTAAAACAGGGGTAATAGAAATTTACCTTGATGGGCTGTTGGGGTTGGTTTGTTTAAAAAAAATTCAAATATTTTTGTTTAGTAGCTGTACTAAAGTAATGTTTCCTCATGGAATTTTCTATGGCATTCATTAATTCTGAACTCAGAGGAAAAGGTGAGTATTGTGCATCTTTTAAAGATGAGATCTGCAATCAACTTTCCTTATTACCAGCTCAAGTTGAGAATGTGTTTCCGTGTTTTTGATTCATGGTCTATTTGTGCAGTCCTGTAAACTCCAAAATACCATGATTTGTGTCCTGTCTTGTCATTGATTCATTTTGCAAATGTAACCATTATTATTAAATACTTGTACCGATTTTTGAATTTTGTTTCATAAGTAACATCTTCAACATTCTGCAAAATATTCTCTACGCTGAAGGTAATGTTTGGATTTGAACTTCAGCATATTTGACAACAAATTTATCTGTGAACACCTCTTTCACAGAAAGAATGAAGTATTTGCACAGCGGTAAGCAGTGCACTGTTAAAAATGTAAAGTGACTTAAGCCTGTGTGTTTAGGACTTCTACTGGCCATTGTTCTTCAAATTTCAAACGCATGTTTCTTTGTGCTGCATATAGCACACTTTGCTGAGTGAGAGTGCTCTATACTGGATATTTGGGTACAGGGATCTGAAAATGTTTCAGCTCTTCCCTTAGTCATGGTATCTTGTTAAGTATTGAGGGAAGTCTCCCCTACTCAGGTAGCAATACTAACAGTAATGATGGAAATTTGAAATGTTTAGACTCCCTTTATCTTCATCACAAGAATGAAGTCATAAGAAATGACAAGTACGTCCAAAGTGCTGGGCTGTTATTTTACCACAGCGTAACTTGAAGCCTAGCAGCAATTCTTCATGTAAAAAACAAGCAAACAAAAAGTTTAAAATCTATTTGAAAGAAAACTTACATCTGAGATATATATGTGAATCTTCTAAAAGGTGGCAGTTGTATGTATCAAAATAAAATGTGTACCTATAAAGAGAAATAAGAAAGAATCATGGAAAAAAAAATGCAATGGCACGAGTGACAATGCTCATCTTTATGTGAGGGCGATAATAATCTTTGGAGTATTCCTTTTTCACTCTACCTAGTTTATTTCTATTAGAAGTTACTTAATGGCTCTCAGTTGCAACTCTGTTTTTTCCACATTTTATTCAGTTATAATAGCTTTGTATTTGTCAATAAATCAAATGAAATTTGCCTAATACTGCTTCTAGCTTTTAATTTAAAATTTGAACCCTATGTTCAGAACTTCTGAAATGAACAAATTAATTATAGCAGCATTTTTCCAGTTGTATCTTCAACCTAAAGTACACAGTGCTGGGTAGCTAAAGGGTGACTTAGTTTCTGTTGAGAGATGGTGTTTTCTTCTGCTGTTTATAGCCATAGAAGACAGACATGGGTAGAAGGGTTCACATTTCCCTGTGTTTCTGCATGGCAAGCATGCGGCTTTATTACCTATAAAGGAACCTTCTGTCAGCAGCTTTTACGCTTTTAAGTGGTTTTAAAAGTAAAACATTTTGGAATCTCTCAACAAATACACAAAAAACCCTTAAGTATTAGAAAACTTGAAGTATATAAGGCATAAATTATAGCATATAAAGTCTCAGATGTATACATTTTTATTGTTTTATTGAAAAAAAAGCAAATTAAAAGCTTCAGGGGTTATATTATTGGACCAGTTAGAATAGTCAACAATAATATGTAACTATGGTTCTACAGCCCTGTGCTTCTCAAGCCAGACAAGTTTGGGACTGAGAGCCTTCCTGTTTCCTTCAACATGAGCCTGGCTCTGATATTTATATGGTGGTTTCAGTGAATGACTTTAGGTTAGTTTTTGGTAAGGTCAGCCAGCCAGCTGAATATGTTTTCTGTGTGAGCAACAGTGCTGGAACCAAGAAAAGTACCTTCCACTCTTGAGAAAGGCAATCCAGTTTTAAAGTTAATTTCCACTGCTTAAATCACTTAAAGGACTATTCAGGGTCTTATTCTTCCTTTTTTCATACTCCTACAGACAGAATTTGCCTATCTGCCCTTTAAATCAGTATTAAAGGATCTAAAGACATCTTATCTGTCTCTTTCCTTTGCAGAAATTGGTATCTACATATGAAACCAACAAAAAAATGCTCATAATAGATACAGCTTCATAGCATGTGGAAGCAGCTGTGACACACCTTTCCTGTCATGAAGATGATGTGAAAGTCTCTTTTACAACAAGTGATATCTGTTATTTTCAGACACACCAATAAATACATTAAAACTATATTAGCTGTCCATGTATAATAGAACTTCTGACTCAAAAATAAGGAATTTCCCATAGTATGACACAAAGGTGGACAAGAGTTCTAATGCTGTGGAGGTATGAAATCTCTTAAATGACCTGTGTGACAACCAGTTTAGGAAGCATCTGTGGATGGTCGGTGGTACAGTCAGAAAAAGGATTTCACTGCAGATTTGATACCATCATGTAACCAGACAGCCCCCTGTTGGTTGTACTGCTGTGGAGGTTCCAGAAAGGGATCGTGCTTGATTTCGGCTATTCATTGCTTTCAGCAAGCCGATTTTTTTCATTTCCGTATCACAAACAGAAAAGGGAGAGGGGGGAAAAATGTGTATGCTTGTAAAAACTATCTTTGAATCAAGTTTTATCTCTTGTGTGCAAGAGAAGTGTTAAAGTTTGCATAAATAGAGTATCTGCTTGCAGTTTCTTAATGCCTTTACAGAAGCTTGTTCTCAAAGAGCTGTAGTGAAAATGTAGAGCAGGACTTTGTCCTTGTGGTAAAACTTAAGACTAGCATATTTTAATATCAGTCTGACTAATGTGAAGTATTTAGATAAACTGCTGTCAGGAACGCAGGTAATAGATTTTAAAACATAAAAGTTTGTAAGCTGGCAGTGAATTAGCCAGATTATAGGGTCCAGCCTTATTGAATGAATTAGACTCTTTTGCAGGTATGCCTATGAGAGTTTCTGCTGTTTAAGAAGGTACAGTTTTTATCAGGAGTCTTGGGGGTTTTTAATTTTTCCTTTGCTTGAATCTGTTCTTTATATGTGTTTTAAGTTGCTACCAATGCAACTAGCTGTGTACTTCCAGTTTGTGTTTTCCCATGTGCTGAGAAACTAAAAACCTTGTTCTTCAAACAAAATAGATGTCTAATATATTGGAAAATTAAAGGACCCACATTAGGTATTTTGTCTTTTTTTTTTCTCCAAAGTGTTTGACAAGGGAGAACCTAAAAGTCTCCCTTGCAATGGTCACTGTATATCCATGTAGTGATGGAATGCTGTAGGTACTGTATGAGGTAACAAGGAAAGTTTCCAGAAAGAACTCTTGACTCAGAGGCGGAGGAGCTTCTGCTCTGAGGTAAACAATACAGAGGCGATGTCTTTCTGCATCAGGTATGGCCAAGGTTATAACAGCTCATCTTCATCTGAGGGATTGCATTTGTGGCTGAAAATCCATAGCTGCAACAGTGTTAGAGAAATGGATGTGAAAATTAATCTCCTACTACAGTACAGAAGAGTAGCATGATGCCAAGAAAGCCAGAGTGCTTAAGGACTTTTTTTCCCATTCAAAACACATTAAAAAAATCTATTGTAATCAGATATCTTAGAACAGCTGACAGAAACAACAGAGGGTAAGGATACACACTGTGATTGAAAAGGGGGAATAGGAAAGATGAGGACAGACGAAAAAGCTGGTTTAAAATTGTCATGGCTTGCTAAAATTCATCAGAATAATTTAGGAAACTGGCTGAAACAATCTCAAGGCAAGGGGACTCTTCCATGAAACAGAAAACCTGGTTTTCAGAAGCCTGAGGGGATTCAAGTTCACATATCTTCTGAAAAAGTACCTGGTGGAAGTTGCCCACAGATGTTGCTCATCTTTCTTGTTAAATCAAGGATATATGTGCAAAAAAGAAGTCTCAAAACAGTTTTGTTCAAAGATTGTCGGCAGTGGTAACTATTAGTCTTAGCAGATGAAAGTAAGCTGCAGGTAGGATTTCAAAGGGTAGTGGAATTTGCTTTTATTGGACTAACTGTGCAGTTCGTTGCAAGTTCCATATTCTTAAGATGTTTCCTGAAGTAACAGTAAAATGAGCATACAATAAATATAAGTACCCATTAAAGCACACTAAAGGAATACCTTATGTTTCTAGTAGATGAACACTGAGATAAGTATTTGTGAATTGTATCACAGATCTCCATTATGCCAAAGCTCTGGTTTTTATTGCTACAGAGAGCACCAGTAAAGGTGGCTTTAAACTGCTTTATGCACCTCCATTCTCTAAATCTGCTGAAGATGGAAAGCAGGGAGCAACCAGCATTAAAGAACTTCATGGCTGTTCAGCAACCAGCAAAAGGATTCACCTTTTCCCTCATGCGAATAACCTCAAACTATTTTCTTTTTTCTATGTTTGAACAAGTTTTTTGAGTTTTTGGTTTCAGGGTTTTTTTCTTTGGTTGGTTTTGTTTGTTTTTGATTTACAGGAGTGTTTACAATCCCTGCCACAAATTAGCAGCATAGGTAAGACTCTGTTAGGAAGATTCAAATAACCTGTCCTGCTCAGAAAAATTACAATATCATTCTTCCTCTGAGAAGTGTTTACATACTCCATTTCCAAGTTAGGATTAAACTTTAGGACTTTATCTTGGTTCTTGGAGTATCTTTAATTTTTAGTTTGTTTGAGCAGCTCTAGTAGAACATACAGGTAACTTGCAGAGCTGTTTTATTGTGATCCCATTATTTTATGCTTATTCAGGCATAAAGTAAGTAGCCTGAGAAAGGCACTGCCTTACACTGTGAATGTATCTCAGAGTCCTCTAAAATGGCAGCTTTTTCTCTTTAGCTGTGAGCAGTTGTTCAGAGCAATGGGCATTTTAAATGGTAATTGACAAAATCCTAACTGTATCTCTGGGGGCTTTTCATATTTGTTGTCGATTTCTTCTAAAAACAGCACCTGGTCCTGGTGATTTACACTGTTTGAATTTCTCAGGCTGCCAATGAGCCCTTCTTTTGAGGCACTTGGCCCTGGGGAAACTACTCTGAATCCCTGTAAGGCACATCCTTGAGACAGGGATTTCTCTGTCACCTCCTATGTTAAAACCAAGTAATTTATAATGAGCTTCTTTACCTTTGTCATTTTCTTTCATCTGCCTCTTGGTATTACATAGACAAAACCAAAAAGACTGCTCCTGAATTCTATTATCTTTGAGTAATTGGAATTCTTGTGTGTGTGTGTGTTGTGCATTGATACACGGGTGCTGCTTGCAGCCATTGGTACCTGTGCGTCTGGTACTCTTGAACGGGGGAACATTGTTCAGCAGCACCTGTGAAAGCAGTAACTGTTTCTTTGTGCAAAAGCAGTGTTAATTGTGCCACCCCCTCATTTTTCGGACTACCAGTGGCTACAAAGAGCTTTTCATTCGCCAATGATAGTAGTAATTTTCTTTTTCATTAATCTTCATTATTGTTTTCTTATTCACTAATTTATATTAACAAATAGTTGGTAAGATGTGGTTTAGTTTAGAAACTGTAGCATTTCTAGTTCAATGGGTTTTTTTTTTCTCTGTTTGGAGAAACAGCTTTAGCCTAGGAAGAATTCCATGTCAATGCATACCCCATGAACGAGCACAACCTCCCCGGCGTTCACACGGTACTGTGTGATGTAGTGGTGTCATTAAAGAGTATCTGCATAAGATACATTTTACTTGACTTGATGAGCATCATTCTAGGAAGGATGAGCAGGCAAAACATCTTGCCTCAAGATGTCACAAGTGATACAGGCACCGGGCCTCTGGTTCTAGTTTGCCTGAGCAGAAACACTTGACAAAGACCAGAACTCTTTTGCTTTTCCCACTTCTTGTCCTGGGGTGTCAGCAAGTCTCCTAACATGGTTAGACCTTGATTAGAGGGTGTCAAGAAACAGAACGTTTGCAAAACAGATCCTGATTTTCTTCTACATAAATTCTTCTGAAGAAGTCAATCATAGCTCAAACCTGGAAACACCAGGCAGTCCAGTGATGCAGAGTTGGTATTTTCCTGGTGCGTGGTCTACAGTTTTTGGATGCCTTATTCAAGGCCAGGTTGGGATTTTGAGCAACCTGGTCTGTTGGAAGGTATCCCTGCCCATGGCAGGGAGGCTGGAATTAGATGATCTTTAAGGTCTCTTCCAACCCAAACCATTCTGTGATTCTGTGGGTCAGACTTTCAATAGTCAAGCACAAGACACTGGTACAATAAAGCTAATGAGCACAAGCTATAGCCAACAGAGGAGTCACACAAGTGTTCCTGTGCCTGCTAGTGCATTTTCCAGCCAAATTCTGCAGGGAATCTCTGAAAGATAGTCTTGCAAACAGATGACCTTCTGTCCATACTTCTTCCACATGCATCCACAGAGATTTTGGGCCTGCATATGGACACCAGTGAACTCTAGATTGCACTGTCACACTTCATTGTCAAAAAGAAACTTAATAAAAGCAGAAAGCACCATTAGCCTAATCAAGATGAGAGAAGTATCTCCATTACTTCAAGGGCCACAGAGATACAATTTTTTATTTACATTCTTGACATGGCCATATTTAATCACTGAGCTATTGATGTGTGCCAGAGATCCACAGTTTACTGAGCCATCTTCAGAAGATAATGTTTTGAATGATCATAGGTAGCAAAGAAGTATTATATGGCTTAAGGATCAAGTTGTAAATGGGGAAAACATATTGTAAACCAGTCTGTTCTAGGAGATACATTTACAGTTTATGGAAAATTAGGACCTTACTAATAGGGTTAGTGCTCACCATACTGCAACTGGAATTGAAACAAAGTCCACCAACAGGACATATCCAATAAGTATCCAGCAGGCTTATCATCCCAGTGCTGTCAAAACAGTGCTGTTATCCTGATCTTCAGAGTTTGTCTATTTGACCTCCAAAGGCTTATCTTCTGTTTCCAGATGTGAGGTATCAACATGATTAATCCATCTGATGTCTGGATCCTGCAATGCTTCACTTCACAGCACGTATACAGAAATTACCTCCTAGAGAGACATTTTCTTCCTCAGGTATGCAAACTATTGATGTAAGATGTTCTGCAGATGCGTTAACCTAACACTTTGGAAAAAAATAAAAAGTCCCTATAGTCTCAGGAACGTTTAAGTCTCCTCTGTAGGTTATTCTGTGCCATTTCCACATTCATGTAGCAGCTATCACCCACCCAGTTATTCACCCCTGTGAGATCTGCTTTTCCTTGTCCAATGGCTTTGAAATTTCTGACAGCTCTTTTAGCTGTCCTCTCTTCAAGACAATACGTCGTGTCTCTTTGGTCTCACAAAATCCCTGAGTCTTTACAACCCACTTTTATTCCTTAACACCATCTCTGTAATAGGAAAGAAGTGAGTTGGCCTTCTGTGGATCTCTGCCTGCCCTCACCATGTAGCCTTTTCCTCTGTTCCACCAGTACCAGGCTGAGGAGTGGACTGAAGACATGGTAAAATCACAAAGATTAAAGGATAGAAAGATCAGTGTGCCTTCTGTTTATTGTTGAATACAACATTGTAAATAAACCAGTATGTCAGCAATTATTTTATTACTCAGCTTAGATATCACTGGGGAACAAAACCAAAAACCATAGACCAGTCTTTCCAGAAGGCGCCCAATGAAAGCTACAAACTGTCTTTGAAATTCAGAGAAACTCAGTTCCTGACTCCAAAGTAGTAGCAAAACCCCAGACTTGATGTTTCCAATCTACCAATGGAGAGTCAGGATGGAATAATGTTGCAATGTTTAATTCTTCACAGTTTCAGCAAGCACTCAGCTGACTGCTGTAACAGTAACTTGCTTAGAAAGCAAAGCACTAAATTAATTTTCTACAGCACACTTGTACACATTACTGTTTCCAACCTTTAGGGCTACATTCATCATTCTTCTGACCAGAAAGAAGCCACTAATTATTGAACCATTCCATTAGAATGAAAACAGAGTAGGAATGGAGGAAGGATTCTTGGAAAAATTTACACGTCAGATCACACTTCAGGGGGTTATTTCAGCAGAAACTGTGTGATGGTCTAGAAAACTGACATCCCCTTTTTTTTTTAATAGAAGTCAGATTTATTTGTGTTTTATATGATGACTAGTCATTTACATCTCACCCATCTCAGAATATCCTCCAGGCATAACTCCAGCCAGAACCAGACTATTCAAATCATTGTTGGTCCATCCATTTACTAGTCACAACAAGGCCGCCTGTGACTAATTATGGCCTGACTGCAGCAGGAGAGGCAGCTTCAAAGAATGGGAATCTTCAGACCCACTAGCAGTTCCCTTGATTCCCAAATCCGTTTTTTATGTGGATTACATTGAGTTGACAGATTTAACTAGGCTGTTGAAGATATGGTCAAAGAAGCAGAGTCACTCCCTTCCCTTTTATTGTTTTCTGAAGACATA
The DNA here is from genome assembly GCA_035047865.1 of Dendrocincla tyrannina. Classification (NCBI taxonomy): domain Eukaryota; kingdom Metazoa; phylum Chordata; class Aves; order Passeriformes; family Dendrocolaptidae; genus Dendrocincla; species Dendrocincla tyrannina. Next base: position 53,938,677 of record JAWWMP010000001.1, read on the forward strand.
ACAGTCATACACATCCGTCACTAGAGAGAGGAAGTACTCCATCACTGGACTTCATTTGGGCTTTTATATGCTGTTTCAGTAGCATCTGGGAATAGATCAATATAATATTTGGTAGGGAGTTGTATGTCCTCATGATGCACTGTAAATCTTTTATTGAAGATACTCCCACTGTTTGTTGTTGAAAATCAATAAAAATCAACCTTGTAAAGTTAAAGCCTGGCAATGGTTCAGCACAAATCAGAGGGAAGGAGTAAGAGGCAATGAGCCTCCCTCCTCCTCTTGGATAACTCCCAGCTTGTTCAGTAACACTTTCCAGCAATCTGGGAACAAAATAAATTTAAAAAAAAATAAAATAAAATTCAAAGTTATGAATGCTTCGTTCTGAACTTTCAGCAGGATTTCTGATCCACTTTGGTGGCTTTCGTACTGAACTGGAATATACCTTAGACTTACCCATTCCAGGGACTGACAAAAGCACATCAGCCTTGCTCAGCTCAGATTAAAGGAGTTATTTTTGAGCATTGGAGAGCTATAAAACAACCAAAATCGACAGAAAGTGGGAACAGCTCACTGTGCAAAATAGTTTACCCAAAGTTAACAGAAGTTAATACCCCTGGGCAATGATGCAGTTACTCCAGCACCATTCTTTCACCTATGACTGTTAATTCCTCGTATACTGCATCTTAGGGAGGAGTCTTCTACTATTTTCATGAAATTCAGTGGTTTGAAATCATTTAGTAGAGGGAAAAACTTCCCAGTACTGTGGCCAGCGCAAAGAGTTCAGTCAAACTAAACAGTATCTCAGTCTCTAGTATCAATTTCAATAGCTTTATTTAAACATCTCAATCACTTCTACAATCACATGAGCCCTGGCTGCAGAACCTGTAAGAATACAGTGACTGCACTTCCCAAAGAAACAAAAACCCTCATGAACTGTCATATTGAAATCAATACCCAAAGATTAAGAAGGTATTTCACAACAGACTCTTTCCTTCCTTGCTTCAGCAGATTACTGAGCAATTCAAGTAGTAAATAAATGACTTGTCCCCAGAAGAGATAAGAAGGACACAAGAGAAGTTTCCACTGTGGGAAGAAGCAGTCAAAAAGTTACTTAAAGGCACAAAAAATGTAACCAGTCACTACAAAAGGAAGTCGACATGGTAAAAGAATGGGGGAATGGAAAAAGTGTGGTGCCTCTGTCCTGTTGGGATATCCAACAGGCACCATAAGATTGGGCTGGTAAAGCTCTTGAATACAGAAATACAGGATGAAATCCCACTATAAAGGAGGGGAAACTGATTAAAATAAGAAAAAGTGTGAAGCAAATGAGGTGGTGTCTTTCTGAATCATCTGCCTTTTCCAAATCCAGCAAGCTATCACCTCTTCTTAGCTGATCTACTTCTGCCACGTAAGCTGCAGTCCATGTGGGACAGGATGACAGCACTATCTTACCATTGGGTTTCCTTTCCCTCCGGTGATCTGTTTACTGCTCTGGCAGTCTGCCTGCCTGTAACAAAGCCAAAGAGAGATCACTGCTTGCTGTGAGTGGGAGAGGGGGCTGCCCCAACACTGTGGCAGCCTCTTTCTAGCACCTCGGGCAGTGGAACTGTTTGCGCGCTGCTGCTGAATCCAGGGAAGAATAAAGAAGGCAAATACTGCAGTTAAGTTTACTGAAACCAGCAAATTTTGCATTTTGAAAAAAATGGAATTCTCTTGAGAAAGTTGGCAATTACTTGAAGAAGTGGATCATGTCAGGGATAACAAATTACTTCACTAGATAAAAAAAAAAAAAAGACAAACCAACTCTAAATGTGTCAAAATCCCACTCCTATTTAATCAAAAATAGAGCTAGATGTGAGCAATCAGAGCTTCTGGCTCTGTCATGTAAATGTATGCCCGAGTCACCTACAATACACTGCTAGTCTAGCAAAGATTGTGCTGTGAGATACCAGAGCTGACTTGCCTGCCAAGATTTGGGTGAAAGTACTAGGTTTAGCACATAATCTGGTTTTGACCAAGCAGCTTTTAAATTTACTCATACTTGTTCCCATCAGCCAAATTCACTTCTACTTGCACAGCTGTTCTCTACTGTGCAAACGCACCAGTGTGAGCTGCCCTGCCGAGCGCACACCACTCAGTCTGTTCTCCACTGCACCCCTGCTTTTTGGGACCCCGGAACAGAAAGTGCAGTAAAAACACTGGCCACTACTAAACTCTGCACACCACTCCAGAGAGGGTACAGAGAAACTGCCATCCTGGCTCAGCAACACTTTACAGTACCATAAATAATCTCGCAAGGTGGAGGCCAGCTGAAGATCCTCCTAGTAAATTGATGCTATTTTATATTAATTTGTCTGCAAATGAACACAGTGTCACTCCTTCCTGCATGATTACTGCTATTTAGCTGTAGCTTGAGGCTACACACCTGTAGCACTACCATCACTGCTTCTGTATAAAGAAATCCAGGAAGGTGCTTTTCACTGAAGAACCAGCTTCGATTCAATTAATTAGTTCAATTAATCTTCAGTTGAAGTCATGGTTATCCTACTGGTATCAGTCAGACGCTTTCAACATGTTTCTATCAGTCTTCACACACACACACAACACACACACAGACACTCTCAAACTTATTTAAGCATCTACCAGTTAAAAAAACCCCAACAACAACAAAATCAAAGTGCTGTATAAGAGCCCAGTCATGTTTTCTGTGGGTACACAAGTGACAGAAGGTGACACTTTGCAGTTCAGTGCTAAATATAAGTAAATGCTAGAACTCTGGGAATCCAAGCTTGCTGACAGTCATGTGTTTCACTTCAAAAAGGCATGTAGTCTCACAATACACCATTACCCAAGCTCAAGGTAAAACACGTACAGGCCTTTACGTGACAGGAACTTGCACTGGTGTATTTTTCCAGAGCCAAAACAATACATTCATAGAATGATGTTAGAGCTGGATAAAAATTAACCGATGAGGGGAACCAAAAAGTGTTCAGCATTAGCCCATCATAAGTTGTTACTGAAGTGGTTGTGCCAAATACTCATTTTGCCAAAGGCATGGAGCGTGGGTGATGGCATAGGTTAAAACCCCAGGGCTTTTAAAAATGGAAATATTTCATATTTTCTTTCACTTTATTAGAAAAAAAAGTAATCCAAACCTTAATTTTCAAAGTAGCTGCTACAGCAAGGAAAATAAAGACAGTACTCTCATAGTAGATGAAGTAGCATGACCCCTACTATGAGAGATTCTGAAACTAGTCTTCCTTAGTTTACATCACTGCTATCAATGGTTATTTGGGGCATGATGTCTAAATACAGCCTCGAGTCCGCGCTTTTTTTTTAACTTTCCCCATGAAAAGTTTTGTCTTGCATTTCTCATAACTATTTATTATTGGCAAGTCTCTCCACCAACAATATTCACAGTCAGTGACTCACTCAATACTCAGCATTATTGTTTTCATACAAGGAGTGTTGTCTCTGTAGTACAGCAACCTGTGGGGACAGTCACCCACACAGCTGTGTCACCCCAATGTTGCCATCAGCAGTCTGACCCCAAAGCCCACCATGACAGGCTTTCTGACACAGACCTTCAGAGGTCTCCACAGAATCATGGAACAGGCCAGGCTGGAAGGGAACTCAAAAGGTCATCTGGTCCAGCCTTTCATGGGAAAGGGAGTCCCAGTGAAATCATTTAGCATCCTCTTCAAAACTTACAGCATTGGAGACTCCACTGCATCTCTGGGGAGGTTGTTGCAGTGAATGATGGTTGTCACTGAAAAAATGCCTTTCTTCAAGACAAATATGAACATATCGACATCATTGACCAAAAAAATCCCATCTGAAGCATGGACTTACATGCCTCAAAATTTATTATATTGCATAACCTGTAAGCAGATTAGGAGATGTAGTCCCATAATCACATTATTCTCAACCCAGAAAGATCTAGAACAAGCAAAGAGGACCTCACTGTTTCTGCTGAACTTGTGTCAAGCTAAAATGCCCTACAGCGGTACTCAACGAGATAGTCTGACAGTGGCACCACCAGTCTGGGAAGATCCATTTCACTGATACTACTCAGGGCAAGAAACAGATGGGTGACTCTCACCACCCACCCCCATTACTAAGTGCTGCAAATAAAGTAATGCCTTCACATTTTAAAGCTAATGAAAAGCCAGATATAATTGGTCTCACCTTGAATACTGTGTGCAGTTTTGGGCACCACAATATAAGATATTAAGCTCTTAGAGAGTGTACAAAGGAGGGCAACGAAGATGGTGAAGGGCCTTGAGGGGAAGCCGTGTGAGGAGTGGCTGAGGGCACTTGGTGTGTTCAGCCTGGAGAAGAGGAGACTGAGGGGAGCCCTCATTGCAGTTCCAACTTCTTTGTGAGGGGAACAGGAGGGACAGGCACTGATCTCTTCTCTGTGGTGACAAGGGACAGGACTAGAAAAAACAGCATGAAGCTGAACTGGGGGGATGGTTTAGGCTGGGTATCACAAAAAGGTTCTTCACCCAGAGGGTGGTTGGGCACTGGAACAGGCTCCCCAGGGAAGTGGTCAGAGCACCAAGCCTGACAGAGCTCAGGAAGTGTTTGAACCACACTCTCAGGCACATGGTGTGACTCTTGGGGTGTCCTGCTCAGGGCCAGGAGCTGGACTCGATGATCCCGATGGGTTCTTTCCAACTCAGAATAGTCTGTGATTCTACGGTCAGCCAAGAAAGCCCGAACAAGCTCTACTGGGCTGTTTGTAGCTTTGGAAAGATGGTGTTTTATCAACAAAGCCAGGTGCAAATAATGAACCCCTGAAGTTACTGCTATCTTCTTTCCCTGCCTTGAAGGGAGGACAAAAGTTTCTTAACTTATAAAGCCTCATTAACTTATCTCTCCCAGTACCTGAGCTAATTTTGGCATCTTTACAAAGCTTTGTATAGGACTAACATTGCCAAGGCTGCTAAAGCCACTTCTGCTAAGTCTTCCTTCTAATTGTGTTGCACTTCACAAGCATTAAGAAATCCTTTGTACTATTTTGTTTAGGACTATACTAACTCTTCCATCTGAAGGACTGTTTACTGCATTTTCATCCTTTTTATGGTTAAAGCTCTAAAAATTAGCTGACCCTTTGTTCACAAAGACCTCTATAATTTAATTCTCAGCACTGAAGAGCAGCTTAATGCCTTTGCAGAATACTCCTCTGTCCTCCCTCTCCAAGAGACAGTCGTGTTATTTCACAGAGCCTGGTGATGGTTTCACAAAGTCACACAGCAGTGCAACTCGGGATCTTCCCCTTACCCTGCTTTCAGATAATTGCAAGAGATTCAGAGAGAAGCAGAAGCAATAATCAATCGCCGAGGTTTGAATTCCTCCTCCAGCCACTTCTCCAAACTGTTGGGATGACAATTGTGTCAAGCTGTTACTTCTTCATGTGTTACCAGGTTTTTAAAATCTACTTACAGATTTAATACAGAAAACTATTTTTTAGAAGGAATGGCTGATGCTTTGTGAGTCCTCACGTAAATCTTACCCAAAGAGCAAAACAAAAACAACCCTTGAAAATACTGGAATCTGGTTGACAAACACAGTACTGAATCTGTGGTTCTTTTATTTAAAGCTGAAGAGGGTGGAGCAGTAAAAGGCAGGAAAGCAATTTTTTTTTCCTAACACTTGAAAAAAAAAATTTGCTTGTTTGTTACTTCCCTCAATAGTTGCAGTTTCAAACAAGCCAACAAAAAAAACCCCAACTAGTGCTGACACACCCCTCTTCCACCTTCAAAGGACGTAAGGAAAAGCCTTTATTTCCCTTTATGCACTTGGCTTCTCCTTGCTTGTGCTACCTCAGAGTTCTCTGGGGCTTGGTTCACCGTGACAGTAAGGCCTGCTGGCCTCTTCATCCTTTCAAAACTGTAGCATTCAACCTTTTCTTCACTGGCGACTGTCCTGGCACTTATGAGGCGAAATCCATCTTTGAGCAAAGTGTCAAATAGCAGGCCTAGCACATTAGTACCATTGATCAGCTTTCTGTTATCAGGCTTTATGGAAACATACCTAAAACCAGAAAAAAAAATAGCAGTTACAACACACTTTAGCTGCTTCTTGACAATGCAGGTCAGCATGGCTGCATGTTTACAGCAACCAAGGTCATGGGTATTTTTTTCCTCCTTTAAGGACAACTGAAGTCTTTCCTTCATTAACAGTAATTTTCAGTTCATCCATTTACATGTTGAGGAAGAAGCACTTCTCTTTCACACACCACTCCTACCCTCCCCCAAAACTTATTTTCTTAAGAAACTACCTATGACAACTTCCACTCATTTTACTTGATGGAGGAGAGGGGAAAGGCCAGCTCTATACAATCCTGCAACTATTTTTCAGGTAAGACTAAATGATGGACAGTGAAGTCCCATTCACCCCAGGAGCCTCACTTTCCAGCACACAGGATCTCTCTCTACAAACAGTGACATTTATTGCAAAGTTACCTGGTACAGCAGGTCTTGTGGTAACAAGTATGAAAATCATTTTCACATTGCCTCAAATTCTACCTGATATAAAGTACAGTGTAAGAATCTATCCAGACATTTTGAGGAGCAGAAGCCAGGTAAAAATACTATTACAAAATACATAAGCTGACAGGGGTGAAACTGTCCCACAGTTCACAGGGAAGTACACCAAACATTCATGGAAAGCACAAAAAAAAGGCAAGAGAATCCATATCAACACAAAGATTAAGACAGAAGTTCAGCAAGCAATATAATCAAACTTGACTTGTTTCATTACTCAAGATAAGCTTTTCAATTCATCTCCAGAGGAAAATTTTTACCAAGTCTGAGGAAATAAAGGAAAGAATTAGAAACATTTTTCCCACCATTTAAGTTGCTGTAACCTACTCAACCAATTGTTAGTCCATTAAAATTTGTAAGACATTACAAAGTTAAGGTTTGGCACACAAATATATGTTGCTTTGCAAATGCAGAGTAGTTTTTCTTCTATTTGCTTAGCCAAAGAAAGCTGGAAGAAAGATAAACTTTATTACTACTTTTTTAAATAATCAAAAGACTGCTGTGTTGGTTCATATAGAATAACCCTTTTGGAAATATTTCAGTGAAATTTCCATAAAATTCCAGATGTTCTAACAGCCACAGAGGACAAATTAGGTTACATTTTCTTATACAGTAAGAACATGCCTCCATACAATAGAGACATCCAGCAAAAGCTTGTTTAAAAAACATAGGTTGTCATTAGAATATGATACTGCTATCACAAAAATTACTGATATACAGTAATCTTAATAAAAACAGAACCTGGCTCTGAATTCAAAGAAAACCCACTATGAAGCATCTAGTTAATAATCTACTCCTTCTGCTCCCCCAAATAAAAGGCTCTCCAAAAGCTTTCCAGTCCCTAAAATGCTATCTTGGTTTCACTGGTGTTTTTAACCCTGTTTAGCCATTCTCTTTTTCCTCTTTTCCATATGAAAGCCTTTTGGACCATAAGCTAGTGGAGATTTTAGGCTTCCTCCCAGTATTTCACTCCTTTACTTTGTTTCCTTTGCTTCCTCTTACTCTGTGTTTTTCATGTCCTCTAGAAGGTCACTGATGCTGTGAAATTCTAAAGCAAGTGAAAAGGGCAGAAAAAAAGACCCAACAGAACTCATAAACAAACATCGACAATATTTTAGAAAGCTGAAGAACAGGCAAATCAGTGTAACAGAAATTAAACTGCGTGTTTCAAAACTAGAAAAAGTTAACATTAAACTAGCAGAAAGGACGAAACGTAGTTCTTTTCTCGCAGACAGTTTCCTTAAAATGAACTTTGCTAGCACGTAGGGTGCACTGCCTGAACTAGAAGTCACAAAGACATCTCCATAGCGAGAAGTCACACTAGGAGAGTACCTGGCCCCAAGCTGGTCCCCAGCAGAGTACTCAGTACCACACTGAAAAACCATGTCATGATGAGAAGGTCTTTCCAAAGGAAGTGGAATCAGTGTTTTCTGGGAAGGAAAGGGGCTGTTCCAGCTCTGTCCTGAGTGCTGACCTGCAAACACAGTGATCTGCTCAGCTAGTGTCTCAACAGTGGCACTGCAGGAACCAAAGATCCGGAAAAAGGCCTGCATTTCCTGGAGAGAAAAACGCACTTCCAAGATCTCCAGCCTCGGCTTCAGCAAGTGTTCCTGGCTCAGGAGGCTGGCCAGGGGGTAGAGTCCATAGAATTCTGCTTCTCTCCGCAGCCTCTGATAGTCTGAGAAGTCAATCGGTAAGGAGACCTGCAGAGTCCTCAAGAAGTCCATGATGTAACTAAACAAAACGCCATCTCTGTCCACAAAAAACTCTCCATTCACCAGTTTGAATTCCTGGTCATCACCATTCAACATCCGTGCTAGCCTGGACTCAGGGAACTGCTGCAAGGTAGAAGCCCGGGTTACAAATCTCACCCCTCCCACACTCAGAATGACCACCTCTCGATTACTCATCGCTACCTCAGCCACTGAGGACTCGTAACTCTCTGATCTACGTGTTTGTGACTTGATCTTTCCTAAACTGCAAAGGCAGCTGCAGCTGCAAGAACTCCTGAGTGCTTTTCGCAAGTGTTTGGAGTGAGGTGTGGAGCAGCAACAGGATTCCCAGGCAACAAAGATGTAAATATCATGTACAATAGTTTTGTTTGCTGGGTTTGGTTGCTTGGAAACTTTGATTCTTGGAATTTAATTTTTCATTTTTGAAATGAACAGTTTGCAAGGACTACTGGAATATAGTGCATTGACCGTCACAACTTATTAAACCTTGAGAGAGGCCAGTGATTATTCTCAAAGTATGGCACACATTATGTTTGTTTTCTGGAAATGACAGCTCAGTGGTTTCATTCCATATGAACTGCTGTTCATAGGACCACTGTAAAAAGAGGTTAGGTGTTTTTCAAGCAAGACATTTCAGTATTGTATGCTCCTAAAGAAGGGCACTTCACAGAACTCAAGTTTAAGGTCCACTTTAAATCACTATTATCCTAAGGCCAAGCGAATACACCCAGAAAACTCAATTAACTCCTGAAACAAGGTACACAAAAATACTGTAACAGCATAAGAATCTGTATAAGTTTCAATGCTAAAGCACTTCAAAGATCAACAATATCTATATGTCTGTTACATGACACAACCAGTTAAAGGAATCATCCTGCCACCTTTGCAGGGCTAGAGCCCAAGCTGCCTTCCTGTGGCAGAGCCCTGCATGCCTTTCACTGCACTGAACTGTGTACATTAAGGCCACTCTTTAAGAAAGTGGGGCTTCAGAGAAACATGGATCTAACAAAACAGCTCAGTTACCCCAACAATTCAATGCTGATAAAGCAAACTGCAAAGTACGTGCTATCTGCAAAGCACGTACTACCTGACAACTTGTTCTTATCAACATCAACTGATTTCTCATTACCTCTAGAATTTATGCTTGCCCTGATGATAGATATTTTTTGTATAGAATGCATAATCTGAATGCACAGAATAATTACATTTGGTTATACAAAGAAAAAAAAATACATATAGCTATTTCAGTGAGAAGTAACATTGTCAGACAGAAAGTGGTTCCACACTGTGAATGAAGCATGCTGCATTTTGCAGAGGAAGGGCAGTCCTCAGCAAGCCTGTCAATACAGCACTCACCTCAACCACAACTGCTCTTCCTCTTACCAAATGACCTCCTAGTTAGTAAAAAATATTTTTCAAACTAGGATCTTTTATCTTATCCTACAATTACATTAACATTAAACTAAGTACACAGTTTGACCCCGTATTTCGCTAAGAAAAATGATTTAGTGTGAATAATATTCCCATAATAATGACTGAAAGAAGAATCCAGAAACAAAGTGTTTTTCAAAGCTCCATTTCATCTTCTGCTTTATCAGTGCTCAAACTATGTGAACAGTATGAATGTTTTGGCAACATTCTGAATCTTTGAATGTTTTCACTGGAAGTCTTAAAGGACCAATTAATTTTAAGAAGTTCTGTGTTTTCTTCCCCAGATCTCTCTTAGTTCTTGTATTTCAGCAAGGCCTTCACAACAGTTTATATTTGCACACAAACTCTGCAACATTATCCAGTACAACCAGCATATAGTTTTTACACTTTTCTCTTAAAAGTGAAGCTCCATCTGTCATCTGTTCCCAGTAAAAGACTGCATGATCTGCTATCTCCACGTTATCTGCCAAATAGGACAAGATAATTGTAAAGAAAATAAGACAGTTCACTATAAATGTGCGCGAAAAGACTGAGCAAATCTTGAATTTGCAAGTGTTGCTTTCCTGAGGCAAGGAAAGTTTGTCCACATCAACTAGTTTTATTCCGTTCCACTGGCTGGTGTCAAAGCTCTTCATTGTGGGGCTGATGTCCACAGTGGAACAAGGTAAAGGGGTTTCTTTGAGCACCTTGATTTTTTCCCTGAACTCCTGCATCTGTTGCAGAAATATAATGGGTTCAGACACATCTTTGAAGGCCTCTGCAATGTTGAAAGCCATCCGCTGCTCTTGCAGAATTGTGTTCAGTTTATTAATCTCCGGATCGTAGGCCTGCATCACTGCAAGCTTCATGGTCTCAAAGTCAGACAGAATCTCATTTCTCTTCTGCTCCAGGGTGTGCTGCAGCTTCTCAAAGAACTCCTTCACTTTGTCAGAATCTTTGGTTAGCATCTGCAGAGCTTTCCTCTTACTTGTTTCCAAGGTATCCAGCCGTGAGAGGGCATCTCCGCAACGCCAAGTTTCAAAGCCCTGAAATAGGGTTTCAAAAGCTCGCTTCTCCTGGGAATAAGCTTCTTCAATGGAACAGAAAACATGCTTTGTGTGGTCACCACGGGTGGCACAAACCCCACAGATCAGCTGCATGTCTGTCCGGCAAAAAATGTTAAGGGGTTGCCCGCTGTGCACTTTGCACACAGGCATTTTTGGAGTTACTTTGATTTTGTTGTACTTCTCCACGATACCTTTCAGGGAATAGTTGACCTGCAAGCTGTTGACTCCAGTAACAGGAGTCTCCTTCCTGCATGTGGGGCACTTGAAAGGGGACGGCCTCCAAAGCACGTTCCGCACATTTCCCTCAAGAATTCCTTCCAGACACTTTCTGCAGAAATTGTGTGAACAGGGCAGGACACGAGGATCATCAAACAGGCTGCAGCAAATGGGACAGGTAAGATCTTCCTCTAGGAGCTCCATCATATCCTAGGAAAGAGGAGAAAGATGGTAACAGAACTTACAAAACTTATTTGTCCCTCAAGGAGACCACACAAAAACTGATCTCAATCTGAGACACGTCTTGGTGAGAAAAGGATCTATTTTTTTCTCTTCAGTACCCTTAAGACAGAGCCTCAGCTGGGTTTTTGCAGGCAGTCTCCCATAGCTGTGGTATCTGGCCAGCAGATGGCAGGCACAAGAATGGTGCAGTGTTCAGGTAGAACCTTTTTTTCTGAACTTTCAACTAGAAATGCTGGAAAAGAAGGCTTACCAATCCCAGCAAGGACTCTGAAAGACAGTAACTCACATGTTCATAATAACAGTTCAAGACTTACATCTTTCCTCACTGATGCAATACACAGAAAGGGGATTTGCACAAAAGATACCCAGCCAATATGCCCTGCTAAGATTTGATTACTCTCTACTTGCTTAACTCATCCAAAGCTTCCAGTTTCAAACTTCATGCACTGCTACTGTACACAATACTAAAAGTGACAGAAAAATCCCAGCTTCAGTATTTCTGCTGCTACAGAATATGTGATGTGTCTCTTTGCTCTACTTTCAAAGCCAAAGGAGAGTCGCTGCTCACTCTAAAAATTAACTTTTCTCTTGATCCTGCAATCTTTTTAAATAGTCAAGTGAATGTGTTACTGTTGAGCTATTCAGCACAAAGTTAAAATACTTCAAATAACATCTACCCATAATCCTGATAACTGATCATGAAACAGAACTGTTCACCATTTTTACTCATCTGCAATCTCTATTTCCAATAGCATTCTTTCTACCACCAGCATTCATGCCTCAGCAATTTCTTTCTGTGGAAAGGACCTACAGAAAGAAGATTTAACATGTAATCCTTCCAACTGGAAAGTCTCAGTAAAGGGACCCAGCACCCACCCTACCCCTCCCTCTAACCAAAGCCACATTCTCAGATGCAGACACCTTGTAACTTACAGCACGCTCTTAGAAAACAACGAGCTAATAAAGACCAAAATGGGTGGCAGTTTGTATTAGCCAAAGCTCTCAAACACTTAGTTTTGAGCTATAATTAGAAAGATGCTTCCCTTGCATAAATTCTTTCCTTATTATACAACATGTATTCACATATATATAATAAAATTCCTTTTATAAATTGGAAGACGTATCACAGAAAAAATGTTTCAAATACTGCTACGACTACAAGGCATGTGAATGAGCTCTGAATTAGTTCTGATGTAAATACTAAGGTTTCTGTCCCCTCAAAGCAATATAAAGTGGAAAACATGGGAGCCAAGAGGAGAACTGCAAGGGAAGATCCATGCTGCACAGGACAAGATGAGAAATAAAATCAATTCCCCTGATCCAAGGAAAGCAAAGTTCTCTACAGGGAAAAAAAGACACGGTCAGTCCTGAGTTTCTTTCACAAAAGAACCAATAGTCCCAGTGAGACTTCACAGGAAAAGCCGTTCTTGAGAGGCATAAGCAAACCTCCCAAGCTTTTCAAGCGAGGAGAAGGGGTTGCCATGACCTGGAAGTGGGCACGATCTTCATTATAAATTCTCGTCAGGCTGAACAAAGACACCAGTCCAATGTCAGGGAAATCTTATCCTTTATTATATAGCCACCTTAACTCCGACAACCAGTCCACTATTTAGCTGATGGAGTGTTAGCTAACAAGCTCTAAACTTTTACAATAAACTTTAACAAGCTCCCAACTCTCGCAGTGAGCTTCCATACAGAATAAGGGGTGGAATACTATTGCCACACTTGCCAGGCAAGACAAGAGAGGAGAGAATAAGGATGGAAAAGAGAGAAAGTGAAAAGATCACCAGTCCTTATATCCCATGTCAGTCCTGCCACCATGGATGGTGCAGATCCGGGGTCAACAGAAGCCTGGGACCAATCCACTTCCTTTTACGGTTTCTCTATATACATCCCCTTCCTTTTCACACCACATGCTACTGTTCATGCACAGGCAGTGAGCCCTCTGGAACCCTCTAGGAAACGAATCATGGGGGTTGGGGGTCTGTGGTGGCCCAGGAGCCCCCTTTGGTGACATGCCCAGGATTTGACCCTTCTCTTGCCACAGGCATACTAAGCCTGAGTCTCCGGACTGACCTGCAAGCCTGGCAGCAAAAGGGAAGTTATCTCAGAACAGCACTGCCCTGCCTCCACACAGGACCCTCCTTTCCAATCGCAGCTTTCTTGTCAAGGCACAACAGTCAGAATACTTCAGATTGTTGCTCATGCCTACCCCTCCACAGGGGTATTCTTTGTGCTTGTTAGAAAAAGGAGACTTTGAAAAAGTTGCCAGCTTTTCCACTCGACTAAGGTCATCAGGCAGAAGCCACCACTACAGCAAGACAAAGCCCCAGAAAAAAAGGTCTAATGACTCTATTTAGCACTTAAGGTTTCCTGTAAGCCCACAGATCCTACTCATAAACCTCATTTTCTGTGAGAAGAAGCTGGTTTTGAAGCATCTTTCGATGCTAAAACAAGCAGTGTTTCCGTTCCGTCTTTTTCCTACTGCTAAAAACAGTAAGATGACAGGAAGATGATGATTTTGTCCCTGTATTCTTGAGTCTTCCTCTCCATGAATTCCCCCCTCTTTCCAACTGGTACTCACAGCTTTTAGTCACAGTAGCAGCACAAAGATCAGTTTTGCTTATGTATTAAGAGGACAATAACTAAAAAACTAAAATGACACTTCTCCATCTCTCAGTGAATGGAAATCCACAGTGCAGAAAGTATTTGCTCTGGTGCATCTCCTTCACCAGAGAGGATTTTACTTCCCAGTTAGGGAGCTGGAAAAGCAGCTTTGCATGGCTGCAGCGAGGATTGCAAACCACTGCAGAAAATGCTTACTACAACACATTCCATCAAAATTGCAGTACAAACACTGAAGACTTTCGCACTCCTAAAAATACAAAAACCATGCACAAAAAGGCTTCATGATCCAAATTAAACTGTCCTGTTGCATTCCAACCCCACTTATCCAACTAAATAATTATGCTTTATAAATATAACCAAATTTCAAAACCTTTATACAACATCATTAAAAATGTTGGATTAAAAAAAAAAAAAAAGGAAAGAAAAAAATGGGCAAGTTTACAAGCTTTTTTTTCCCCCCTCTCTTACAACACCAAACATGCCAAACCAAAAATAGTGAAGACTTGTACGACTGGCTGGGACAGATGAACTTCTGTCTTCTTTATGACATTAATTGCAGAAAGCAAATTGTGCACTGAAGCATCCCTTAGCAACCTGGTATTTGTGTGAGAAAGCACAGCAACATTTCAACTTCTTCATTGGGAATTTCTCTGTGTAACTTCAGATCCAGGTTTGGATGGCCCTGGAATTCCCCACTTGCAGCACATGGACCAAAACCATCTCTGGGTACAAACCCAAAAGATGTCATTCATCAGAAAGAGCAATTTGCACAGTTTTACTCTTAGGAAGGAAAATGGCAAAATGCATCAAACCATAAATGCAAAAACAACCACAGTAGCTTCTCCCACGTTCTAAAGACAAATTCATTTAGGATGCTTCTCAGTACAGAAGCCAGTTTATCAGCCACTAGCAGACTGAAAGCAAAACCAAAATTTCACCAAGCTTCAAACAAAACATAAAGACAATTCTCGAATTACAAGTTTCCAGCAATGGCGTGTAAGTGTTCTAAATAAAACCTGACCAAGCCAGGCTACATCTCTACAAGCAGCTGAGCTAGTCAGGAGAGGTCTCATCTCCCCTCCCTGGCAAGGGCCTTGGTCTGTGTCAGGAGACCTCCTATGAGCAATTTCACCAGCCTTCTGTCAGACTGGTGTGTTGAATTGGCCACAAAAAGGGTCCCACACAGAAGGAAAGGGAGATGGGAGATCCTCCTTCCAGCAGCAATCGTCTTAATCCCATTCACACCACTGGAGGTGTTCATCCTAATGGAGGGTCAGTGTAGACATTTTAACACGGACTGATCTCCGGGTGCAGTGGGTAGAAAAGACGACAGAATGTTAAGGTGTTGGAATGGACCTTAAAGATCATTTAGTCCCAACCACCCCTGCCTCGGGCAGCGACACCTCCCACTAGACCAGGCTGCTCCAAGCTTTATCTAGCCTGGCCTTGACCACCACCAGGGACGGGGCATCCACAGCCTCCTGGGCACCCTCTTTCAGCGTCTCACCACCCTCACAGCAGGAAATTTAATCCTACTATCTAACCTAAATTTCCCCTCTTTCAATTTGTACCCGTTACTCCTTGTCCTGCCACTACAGTTCCTGACGAGGAGTGCCTGCCTGGCTTCCCTGCAGGCCCCCTTCCGATACTGGAAGGTTGCTTAAAACCAGATGGCCAAAACGAGCTGAAGAAAGCGCCCACGATTTAACCTGCTATTGTTCAACCACAAGCTTCTCCCGGAGCGCCAGGGGAGGCCGGGCACGTCCAGCCTGCGGAGAGCTGGAGCAGCCTGGAGAACTCACCCACCCACCCACGCCGGCCCCTCCCGGTGCCCCAGTGCCTCCGCACAGCCCCGGCGGGATCCCCCTGACCCACGGCGCTCCCGGCCGCGACCGCAGCCCCGGCCCCCTGTGCGAGCCGCGGCCTGCGCCCCCCGGCCCCGCTGCCTGCCCGGCCCCGAGACTCACCATGGCTGGCCGCGGCCGCCGGGCTGCCCTGCCCGCCCCGCCCCGCCTTCCGCTCCGCCAGGCCCAGCCCCGGCCCCGCCGCGCTGGGCCCGGCCCTGCCCCGCCGGGCACCCACCGTGCACCCACCGTGCACCCACCGTGTCCCCAGCGCCCAACACCGCCGAGCCGTGTGTGCCGCCCGCTCCTCCGGTGGGCGGGGGCGGCTCTGGCTCTGCTGGCTCCCTTCAATTACACTGCAGGCTGCATCGCGGGCGAGGCCGCTCAGCGCCTCCCCACCTCCTCAAGGCACTTGTTAAAGTGGCATCGTTTCACGCAGGCATCCCCATGTGCTTCGTAGACTCGTTGCTGTTTGGTTTAGTGCGCTGGTTGTACCGTTTCCTGCTGGTGAGTAATGCGGCCTGTCAGACCTCTGCAGGTCCTCCAGCTAGCCCCAGGGACAGGGACAACCCCATCCCATGTCCATCTGGGAGTGCCCTGCAGTTACAGCACTATGGAAAGGTGACTGGAAGTGCTGAGACTGCAGAGAACCTTTGTGATTTGCATCTTTTTTTTGCGGTGCTTCTGTTAGTCCTCAACCAACATAACAGGTCTCACATTAAAGCCAAACTGAGCTTACTTTCAGGTTAGGCTTTGTTGAAGTCTACATCAAAAACTTGCAAAATGCACGTACTCTGCCTCCTGCATCCACTCGCTCCCCTGCTCTGCACCCACTGCAGCCACATCACTCAGCACAGGGGAGACCATTCCCCTCCATGACTGCCCACACAAGTGACATCAGAGGTCAGACCGTCTTTCTAGCAAATACAACTTTCTTGCGCATCTGACATCTTCCTTTTGATTGTTTAGGAATCTGGATCTTAAAAATCATTCAATAACATGCCAAGGCTATGCCTCCCCAATTTACTGTAGTCAAAAGAGGAAGATCTCTCCTCTTCCTCACTTCCTTCCTTGCTGTCTCCACCCAAGCTGGCCTGCTTGCTCAGCTGGACTCACCAGGAACAGTTTGACCCAGGACAAGCATTTTGAAAAACCCCTTTAGAGTGCTCACACACTTGGGCATTTCACCCTCTGTCTCCTGGAAACAGCCTCAGGAGGTAGAGTTGCTACACAAAAACAACCAAGACCTTCAGGTGCATTTCAGCATCCTGCTTGTGTATTCTTAACTGTCCAGCATCTTGTTTGCTGTTTATTAAAAACAAGTAATTTCGGGCAGTTTCTGAAAACTTATAGTTTAATCCATTCCTCAGCCACCCAAAGTGCATACAAGTGATACCCCAATGCTTGCATATTTATATTTGCCGAGTAACCCCTTGTCTACACTTGCACAACTAATTTTATATCAAGAATTCCTGAGTTCTACTAATCTTGTCTGGAATTTTATGGTTAAGAATTAAACATATGGTTAAAGATTAACAACAGCATAGCATTTTAGATTTCCCCCTCATTATTAAGTTCATATATTTCTCATATAACTTTTTTTTTCCCTGATATTTTTTACAGTACATTTTATTCTCCATTAATTCTTTGGGCTGTTCCTAACTCTGTCTTGTGATAAATGAAGAAGGAGCTGTATGAGTGTAAGAGCGGACACCTGCCCACCTGCCCACCTGCCCATGTCCTCTTCATTAGGTTCACCTGAAAATGGTCTGGGATTTCTTCTGTCAGAGATGAAAGCTTAAACTTCTGGGCAAACACAGCATGGGACTTCTGTGGTTGGTGCATAGAAACACTGCCTAGCCAGCACTGTACTTAAGTGACCCATGGCTCTCCTGAGCATGATCAAATAGAATTTAGGCGCTTTTTTTTCATATCTGACTAATAGAGTTTCACACAACCAACTGTTTTGCACACATTTAAGTTCGCCTTTCTATTCTTGTAACTCCTTGTTGCTTCAGTAGCAGCAGTTTCAGCAGAAGTTTGTTTATGAGCTTGCATTCCTGCATCTGAGAGAGTACAGTGTCTTCCCACAGCAGCATCAAAGGCCATTTGTTGAAACTTCAGAGAAAAGTTCTGGCTGATGGAAAAGAGCATTAGTGCATCTCTGGCAGTATTTCCATATCTAATACAGAAACACACCCAAGAAAAATCTAGGCTCAAAGGAGAAGTCCAGCTTGAAAGGAAGTGTTAGGATAAATGTCACTTAGCCATGGGAGGGTTGAAAAGACAGGGGTAGGAATTTGGAAGGAATTATGAAAAAGTGGCAAATTCCAGCTTTTCAAGACAAACACCATGTTTGTTGTTAAGACAAAGGGATATTGCCCATTGTCATCTTTAAACTACAGAGAGAACCCAGATCATGGCTCTTCTACTAACCATTATGACAGGAAATTTCTGAGACTGAAGCTGTGTGCAACCTCAGAGCTCACAGCCACTGGTCTCCTTGCCTGGCCCAGCTCTGCCAGGCTCCACATAGCTTTACTGAGCTGATTCTACCCACTCAGCCAGAAGAACGCTATTTCCATTCTCTTTGCTGAGGTGTGTTTTCTGCTGATTCAACAAGTTAAACCAGTTCAATGCAAGATTAGACAATCACCAGGACTAACATTAGATGAGTGAGGAAAAGAGGAACACAATTTTTCCCTCTCTGTGTCAGCAAGTAATTAACGTGACTCAAGCTGTAACAGGTAATTCTACCCTGACAGGCAGGTTCTTGTGGGGTTAAGCCAAGATGAGACTGTGCTACTGGCAAAAGTGATCATTCCATCCTTTCCTTTCCTTAGTCATGCTTTCCAGATGCCTCCCCTCTGTTGCAGCCACACATAAGGCTAGAGGCTCTTGCCAACAGCCCTGAAAGCTAATCCAGTTTACAAAAAAAGTAAAACTTTTTCAGGAGGATCAGTTTTGGCAGCCAGCTGATCCCACAGCCGAACAAGCACCAGGGCCAGGGTGAGCCAGCAAGAGGGCCTGTTTCAGTGGCAGCCTGCACACACGTCAGCATAAACCAGAAGTGCCCCCACAGGCCATAATTTCACAAATGCTTCCAGCCAGCTATTGCCAATGCTGCTGCCAAAAGTAACACGGCTTTGCCCTTCAGCCACACCAGCTGCTCATTCCAGGCCCCAGGCACCCACTGTGCTGTGCTGGAGAAGAACTGATTGATAGATGTAGCTGGAATTAAAAGCTACCGCTTTCTTTTTTTCCCCCAAGTTTGTATTCCCTATCAGTAAGGCACCTCTGAAGCCACGCTACCAAAGACCTGTCAGGTTGCAATTGTCTCCAAAGGTGAAACTCTAAGGAAAGGAGGTGAGTTGAGGGAATTTTACAGTCTTATTCTTGGCTGCAAACCTGCCTTTTACCTCACACTGAAGGAGACTAAGGTTTCATGTCCTGTTACAGAGGTGTCAGAGCACACATAGTGTACACTACAGCGTCAGGACAGAGACTTCTGGAAGGACGCCGCTTTATTCAGCTGTGCTGGGGTGAGCGTACCCTCAGTCTGAGGTGCACGATGTAGTTGCTGTGGGTGCCTAAATATGGACATAAATCTGTAAGAGCTCTGATGCCAGAGAGCAGCTCGATAAGAAGAATGCTGTAAGATAACACAAATAAAGAAACTATTCAAAACAGCTCTGTGTATCAAACACCTTACTCATGTATAAACATTTCACAGCTATATCACATCTGACTACCTTCCTTTTCAACAGATACATCTGGACTATATTAAACATTCCAAACGAGGGATCAGAGAAAGCAGTTTCTTGTTTTTGTTCCATAAAAGCTACTTTTAATATGCATTGTAGAAATACCAGGCATTAAAAACCCATGAAGGATCATCAGAGATTGAAATGATCAACTGCTGTTTTGGGGTCTGAATTTCAGAGGCTGCCTTGATATCTGCAGAGTCTCTGGTGGCTGTTTTAGCAGTAATGAAAAGCCCTGTAGTTGTACATACGGAACTTTGACCCACACAGTTAACTAATATTCAGCACTTTGCCAGGTTTTCCTGCAGAGGGGGGTGGAGGGGATTGATGATGAATTCAGTTAGCTCCTTAGCGAAATCTTATTTATTTACAAAGAATGTACAGCCACGTCCCATTTCCTTGCACGCAGAGGAAGCAAATGGGAGGGAGTACTGCACGGCAGTCCAAGTTTGCTGCTCTAGCCAGGATGCTTGCCCAGAAGCTGTCCCTTGGCTTTTTCTCAGGGCCATACACCACTGCTTCTCCCACTGTCTGCTGGCTCTTGCGTGGTGTTTCCGGTCCCAGACATGCACACAGGCAAACACAGCTGCAACCAATCTGTGCTCTTGCTGCTGCATTTGCAAGCAGTCCCTAGAAAAATCTCTCTGACTTTCCCCAAATTAGTGCTTTCTCATACAAGTTAGCTCATCTTAGCACTTGGCCACGTATCCCTGTGCCGTGGGCAGTGCTTTCTCGTTTTTAGCTATCTTATGCCATAAAAGAACTTAATTGCTCCTTCCTGAACAAAGCATTGCCAGCGTGCCTGTCAGTTTTAATGAGGTTTGTGACTGCCTATAGATCAAAGCTCTGTTCTGGTGGGTTTTGCTTATATTGCACAAAGAAAGGAGAAGTGACCTCCAAAGTAAATAGAACAACAAGGAACAACATTAATTTTCATATATAATTTCTTCTGTGATTTGCCAAGTGTCAGATTAAGTGTGTAAAACAGAAGACTTCCTACAGAATGTTGATCCTCACAAGAACACATTATAATGAAGATTTCAAAAGTACAAGCACAACCTGTTTTTCATCTGAGACCTTGTCTGTATCATCTTCCAAACCACAAGCCTGACCCTGGGAGTGGAAGGACTGCTTTCAATAAACAAACCTTGATATTCCAGTCCTGTACCATCATTTACTTCTGTGCAAGTTGCACAGGGACATTACTAAATCCACTCCAGCACATAAAATAACTACTTTTTTTTCATTGGTTTTCACAGGGGTGAATGCCTTCACAAAGCTTGTGGCAGTGGAGAAGCAAATGCTAGTGGTTCTACTAGCAGGGTGAAGAGGAACTATTTTTCTGAGAACTGATTAGTCATGTTGTATTACATTGTTGTATTATGCGCGGCCATCACAGGAGACAGTCACCCTCTCTCTTGCAAAGTTGCCCTATCAGAGAACCTTTCTGAAACATACTTGTCTGCAGCCAGTAGATGTGCTTTGGAGTGCTAATGAGAGACAGTTGTATTTTGCGAATGAAGCTCTGAGCCAGAGAACCAAACAAGTCAATGATCATAATTTTCTTTCAGCCGATCCTCCAAATACTGCATTTGTGAAATGGACGGGAGTGGTCGTATTCCTGTTCTGCTAACGTGGTTCCCAGACAAAATGTCTCTCTGCTACTGTTCAAAGAAATAAAGTTAAAACCCTGCAAGCAACAAGCATGTTTAGGCATGCTGAGCAGAATTTTGTTTCCAGTGTGGGAGGGCCCTAAATACTTGGCCTCCCCAGTGAAAGAAATGCACATTAAAGGAAGGCAGAAGCTGAATTAACCCTTGATTACCAAGCACAGTTATGCTTTTAAATATTGAAGGCCAGATCTTCATTTCCTTGGGGCAGTTCTTCATGCACTGCAAAAATGTTGACATTCAAATGTGCTCTAAACAGGCTGACAAGCACATTTACAAATACAGTATTATCCTTCAGGAATTGCTTGCCTCATCCTTCAAAAAAGGCATATGAATAAACCATGTCTCTTACCAGCTGACCAGCTGACTTTTGCCTTACTTAACCACACCAACGTTGCTATCTGCTTGATTGTGTCCAGTGCCAGAGCCTTCCCTCAGGGCACACGTACATCTCTGCCGCTGTTCCTGCACATTGTGACACCCACCGTCACCATCCGCTGCCAGGGGGCTCAGGAGGTGGGCTCTGCATCTGGAGGGAGACAAAATAGGTGCAGGGATGAGCTGGCTTCCCGAGACTTCCTGCCAGCTGAGCATACAGGCACTAGAGTCAGTGTGCTCCAAAGCAGCACCAGCAACTTCCCCAAGGTGTGGCATTTACATTGCCCCACAGGTGCTGCAGTCTGCTGGCCTGTAAAACCAGCCTCTCAAGTTAAGAAAGTGGTGGAGCAGGAAACTGGCAGGAAGACATGGCCAGCCGCTGCTCCCCAAGGCCTCATGCCCTTGAGTCCAACACATGGCAATGCTGACTTCATGTGGCGAGATGCGTTCGTATTCCCAGTGCTCATTTTGGAGAAGAAAGAACTTACTAGGGCACAGAAATAAAGAAATGGGACAGGGAATCATTTGGAGGTTGAGACTCTTTTTAAATTGGTTTTCCTTTTTTTTAAAAAAAACCCCGAAACTGTATTGACATTTGTCATTTAGCATTTACTGTACCAAACCCACAGTCAGTGACAGGCAGTAAAAATCCCGCAGTGACTTAAATTATGTGAACAACAAGCTACCAGTGAGAATCCCAATGCCCTCCATACAAAACAAATAAACATCAGCTTCCACCTAATATTTACTTCTTGGAAGTTCAATATTAATCCCACTTGGCATATTTTAACGAAGTGAGCTCTTGACCCCAAATGGTTACAGGCTGCAACAGTAAGTCCCATAAAATAAAGGAAACATATATTAAAGCTGCTCTTAAAATCAGATTGATTTTAGGCACTACTTTGAGAAAGACAGCACTTCACATCATGTTTCAAGTAGCGGGGGTAAGAGAGACTGATGCAGCCCATCCAGACCAGTAAGATATTTCTTGCTAGGAAGGTTTCTTTTAACAAAGGTTTTTGAATATCTGCATTAACCCCCTGCCCCCTCAAGACACATAACATTGTACCGCACGGGTTGCATTAGCTGCATCGTGCTTCTTCATGTAATGTTAAGGGAGATTTCTAGGTGAAATGCCATAAAAATAACACACCATCTGAAAAAAGAGAGAAACAATTTCATCCCAAACTGGTTTGGAGATAAATAAGCCTTCATATATAAGTATTTAAAATAACTGCTGTCTGCAAAACATTCTAGATCAGCAGCTCATGGCACAACATATACTGGATATTTTTCTGTAGAGAAATAAAAATGTGGAATAGGCACAGGTGGGCTTCTACAGCCGTGTTATCACTATTTACTGTTTGTTGACGCCCGGTTTGTGGCCCCTGTTCTGGATGCTGTTAGTGATGTAGGGATGCAGAAATGGATGCAGAAAAGCTTGTACAACCCAAAGGCCGCAAGTCAAGCTAGAGCATTTTTAAATTACATGGCATTCTGCCTCTGTGAAAGGGACACAAAGCAGGTGCTTTGCAAAAAAATGGTAAGTGCAACACTAGCACGCTGGCTTTTCACTGTGGCAGTCTTTTACAGTAGGGTTTAACCACGTAAATAGTGAAATACACTCTACCAAAGCTTTTGAACAGATAAGGCAGTACTCTTAGAGGCAGATAGTGCCCGAAACACTGAGGGTTAAAGCGCACTATAGCTGGACAGGTCTGCACATTGAGGAAAAAGGGCAGCTCCTGCCAGGCCCGGCTGTGACCACCTTCCACCTCAGTGAGCCCTGTCTCTTTTGCCTGCTCTAAGAAAGAATTTAAACAAAAACCAAAACCAAAACAAACAAAAAACTTGAGGGGAGGCGGGGGAAGGGCGGAATTCCACGGAGGAGCCGCTTCCCACATGTGGAGCTCCTCGAGGCGATACCTCCCCACCCTGCCCACCGTGACCAGGGCTCTCCCCTGCGCACACGACGTGTGTGTGCACACACAAACTGTTGTTTTCTATGTGCACACACGAACTGTGCTTTATGTGCACACATGAGCTGTACTTTACATGCACACACGAGCTGTGCTGTACGTGCACACAGGAGCCGCCCCCTGGCAGGCCGCGCCGCCCGCCTCACGCCGCCGCCACAGCGCTGGAGAGCGAACAGCCCGCGCTCGCTTCCCTCGGGATGTCCCCTCCCACAAAAAACACGGGGCTTTGACTCTGATGTAGGTGTTTGTGAGGCAAGACGGGGCTGTAACGTAGGTTCAAGTGGGGTTTTAATGCAGGCGCCCGCCGGTGCCGCCATGGCGGGCGGGGCCGGGCCGGGTGCCGTGCGCGGCCGTTGCGGGTGCGGGTGCGGGTGCGCCTGCGCGGCGGGTGCGGCCGGCGATGGCCGGCTCGGTGCTGTGCTGCTTCTCGTGGTGCCGCGATGGCGCCGCCGGACACATCCCCCTCAAGGAGATGCCGGCCGTGCACCTGGACACGCAGCGCATGGGTGAGGCTCCACCGAGGGGCAGCGCCGCGGGGGTGTCGCTGGGGCTGGGCCGCTTGTAGTGCTCAGGGAGGGGAACCGTGGCTTGGGCCTGAAGGGAAGGAGGAGCGTGTGGGGCCACAGGGTGGGACCTGCGGGGCCTGTGAGCGGACACCGGCGTGTGCACCGCTGAGAGCCGTGTCCAGGCTTGGCTGGCTGAAACACCTGGCTGCACCGCCGGGGAGGATGGGGAGGGAGCCGGGCCGGTCGGTCCTGCCCTCCCCTGAGCGCTGTCCGTAGGACGAGCGGGCCGCAAAACCGTGCCCGGGCCTTGCTGAGGGCAGGAGGGCTCAGGGCCAGTAGGGCTGGGAGGGGTGTGTGTAGTGCAGTGCTTCAGCACCACTATCAGCAGCTGCCTCCCGTGTGCTTGACCGCGACAACAGTGCCTAAAGAGGAAGTCTTCCAGGAGACTTTTTTTCTCTCTGTATTGACAGGCACGTTTCGAATAAAAGGATTATTACAGGGTACAAACACAGTTCCATCCATCATTTCCACCCTTCTTGTTACAGAATGTTTTTTCTCCGATATTAGAGACAGAGTACAGGGCTTTGGTCTCGCAGTGAACCTTTTCTGACTAAATTGTAAGTTATGCCTCTGATGTGGCTAAGCTAAAGTTGTAATCAGCGTGGTGTCATAAAGCCCAAGAGGTGAAAATTAGATCAGCGTACACATTTTGAATAAATAAACCCTAGTGGAAGGATGACCTAGCCTGTAAAAAGCCATCCTTCTCTTACTTCAAAGTGTGGCCCATCATCATAATTCTCAGAGACTAATGAAGCTTTTACTTGGGGCAGACAGAACAAAAACTGTTCTCAGTGTTTAGGGCTTTAAGAGCTGCTTTCAGACTTCTAAAAATGTTTTGAAGTTTTGTGGGTTTTTTTCTTCTTGCAGGAACAGATGTCGTCATTGTTAAAAATGGCAGAAGAATATGTGGCACGGGAGGCTGCTTAGCCAATGCACCTTTGCATCAGAACAAGAGCTATTTCGAGTTTAAAATCCAGTCCACAGGTTAGTCAGCAAAAAATATACAACTTTAAACGTGGAAGGTATGTCACATTGCCTGCTGGAGGTCCTATCTCAAATGCTCAACACATACATCTTTCTGATTGCATCCTTGAACTTTTGAACATTGGAGAATTTTATAAGTTGTCATTGCATAAAAAGGAATTTCTTATTTTTTAATTGTGCCTCTGAAATATTAAAAAGAATGGTAATTATATTACTAAAAGAGTGAAAATACTAAACCCCTACATAGTTTTGTATGCTGTATTTTTGTATTCGTATTTTAAAAATATTTTCCACTAGATAAATGCTTGTGGCCACAAAACACTGTAGCTGTGAAGTGTTTTTTATAAACAGTGCAGTTTATCCAGTGATATTGTAGCTATACATCTATCCTCATTTGCTTTCAACGTGCACTGTGTTTGCCCAGGGAAGGGTAAACTCTTCAAATCAAACAGATTCAGTATCACACAGATAGAGTATCCATGTTCTTAGGCTTGAGAAACACGGTCAATAAACTCTCCTGGTACCTATGAGCCATGTCTCATCTATTCCTCTGCCCCAAGGCAGGAGAATTGTAGATGACAATGTAAATCTTCGATTTCCAGAAGCATCCCTGAACGATCTATTAGCGGTTATCTGTGGGGCCAACCCTGACTACTGGAAAATTTTCTGAAGTCTAATCACGCTCTTGTCCTTTTCATTTTGGGCATGTGAGTGTTAGAAGAATTGTTCTGCAATTTTTGTCTTTTGAAATTAATTTTCTTACATTTTTGCCCTATTTTAGTCTTCTGTAGATTAAACAGTTCCAGTTTGTTGGGTTTTTTTTTCATTGTCTCCTTGTAGATGAAATTTTTACACTTTTGATTGGTTTTGGTTTTGTTTCTGCAATACCTCTAATTGCCCAGATTTGTCTTGAGGTATGATGCTTAGAAAGAATGCTCTGCTCCAGCTGCAGCAGTAGTAGATGCCCTTGATCTGCTGTAGATACCCTATGTCTGCTTTACACAGGCCACACATCCAGTTTTTCGCAGCGGTAGGGCCCAGAGTCGCATTCAGCATGTGCTCTGTGATAACCCCCAAACCATAGTCTGTGAACTGGTTGCCAAGCCACTGCCGTATTTCTGCTGATTACTATTCCTACTTAACCTGCTGTTCTTCACAGAAAGCTGAAGCACTTTCCTTGTGTCAGGCCTCTTAACCAGTTTGTTAGCATCACTTTAAATTTGAGGGGCTTCTTAAGAGCCTGAAGTCCTGTCAGGCTGAGATAGACAGCATGTTTAATAAGCACATCATTGTGTTTTCCAAGTAATTGATGTGAATACAGAACAGTATCTGACCTTGTGCATTCAATGCAAAACCTCAAACCCCATTTGAGTCATCTTTTTTGATTTGACAGGGTACTACTGATGAGTAATCCTGGAATAGTTTTCTAACCACTCGTGCCTTCATATTGCTGTAACTGTCTAGACCATGTTTTCATCATCTGACTATTTTAGTGTTGTATGAGTTTCAAAAAGATTACCAAACGAGATCTATCATACTTTCTAACACTTTCTTTTTCCATAAGACTAGTCTAACTAACTGAAAAAGCAAATTTTGTAGTTTACAGATGCATGCTAGTTGGATTTATTTTGTGTATCCTCCTACAGTCTCAAGAGTATGTTTTCCATATTTTTCCTGGTAATAAAAGTTAAGCTAAGTGGTTACAATTCTCTGGATCCTTCTTTTTCAGGATAGTTGCTGTTTGTCTTCAGAGTCTTGTGGCTGCTTGTAGTGGGTCTGGCCAGGATGGAGTTAATTATCTTCATAACAGCTGCTGTGATGCTATGTGTTAGATCTATGACCAAAACACTACTGATAACACACTCATGTTTTAGCTGTTGCTGAGCAGTGTTTGCACCGCATCAAGGCCTTCTCGGTTTCTCACTCTACCCCTCCAGTGAGTGAGCTTAGGGTTGCACAAGAGATTGAGAGGGTGCATAAGCAGGCGGATGACCCACTCTAACCAAAGAGATATTCCATGCTATATACTGTCATTTTCAGGAAAAAATGGGAGAACAGGGGGTTTAGGGTGGTTAGCCAGTCTTTTGCTTGGAAATTGGCTGGGCATCGGTCTACCCATGGGAGGTGGTGAGTGATTGCCGTAGCATCACTTTGTTTTGTTTTCTTTTCCTTCTGCTTTACTTATTAAACATTTTTTATCTTTAGCTACAAGTGTTCTTGGTTTTACTCTTCCTTTCCTCTTCCTTTGTTCCAATGGGGCTTGGGGGGGGAGGAAAGGAATGACTGGCTGGGTGGTACTCAGCTGCCTACCAGAGCTAACCCACAATAATTCTGGTATTTCCAGGAAATATTTACTGGTAGTACCACCATGGTCCTAGTTAAAAACGTATTCTTTACATTGTCCTGCTTCAGATAGTCTTCAAAATAATAGGGTTTTTTTTTTCTTACCATGTCAATATCACATTTTAGGGATTTGGGGTATTGGAGTTGCAACCCAGAAAGCAAACCTGAATCAAATTCCACTCGGTCGGGATGTCCACAGCCTGGTGATGAGAAATGATGGATCTCTCTACTATAACAATGAGGAGAAAAGTAGGGTACCAGCAAACAACCTTCCTCAGGAGGGCGATGTGGTGGTGAGTTTCTTAAGGCTTTGTTACATCCTCAGCTGTTACTAAATGCCTTTTGTTTACAGCTCTGTGGTCAAACTGAGCATTTCAGTCAAATCGTTCAGCACGCATCTCCCAGTTTGGAAAGTGCTGGTATAAACTCCTGCCGTGTTTGATTGGATCAGCTGCCTGGATATCAGTGGACTTCATTGTTGGTGTTGTGTTCTGAATGAGGGATGGACTTTACCAGAGTCTGAGAAGTAGTCTCTAATGCTCTGTTGCAGTATCTGTGTGAGAGATAACTCCCATCACAAGGATCCTGCACTGTTTGAGATGGGACCTCCCTGAACAAATAATGTGCTGGAATGGATTACATGGCTATGCACCATGCCCAGCTGAACTCAAGACCCCATAGCTAACTGGTTAATGTTTAAAAGGACAGAGCAGAGCAGAGATAGGTCCTGGGTAATAACTGAATTGGTTTTTTAGCAAAATTTTTGCAGGGAAGGAGAGATATTAAGTGGAGAGGGTGGTAATGTTCACTGTGAAAATTATTAAGAATGAGGAAAAATGGAGAATCTTATTTTTTTTATACCTTACTGTTCCAAAACCTTTTAAAGTGACTTTACTCAAAGGGCTGTGCTTTAGTGCTGTTACTTCCCGTGTCCTCTTACAGATGTATTTTCACAACTACATGGGAGCAATGCAGTAAAATTTAGACCATTTATCACCACTACTTGTAACCTTGCTGTGTAAGCTTGTCTCTATATAGCAATGGCTAGAAATGTCATCTTTGAAGCCCCAAACAGCTAAGATTGACGTGTCCGTGCTTTACCCTCAGATACTATACTGTTCTTTTAGTTCACTTCTGAAATTGTTTTTTGGAGGGTTGCAAGCTGTTTTGGAGTTTGGTCAACTTGTGTAGCTTCAGCTAATGACAAAAAAGCAGCTGGTGTGTTACTGCTAACTCCCCAGTTTCCATAAATTTCATTTTATTTTGTTCTGTCATAGAAATAGATTTCGGAAGTTCTGAACGACAACACAAATTGTCACACTCAGCCATACCAAAGCAGTGAGAAAAGGGCTTTAGCTAACAGATAAGTAAGTTATTACCTTGTTAGTGTTTGCTTGCTGGTCTGTAGTCAGCATATTTATAGGTGTATGAAACCACGGTCTGTTGCTGCCAGCAGAGTAAGTGAGCTGAGAGAGGTTTCCATATGGAAGTATGAAAAGATAAACCTGATTCATAGCATCACTGTTTCTTGAAGTTATTTCCATGAGGAGGTATAAACAAGAAGACTGCAAACTGCCTAATATGCAAAATCATTGAAAATCTTCTGTTTCTCTAACGTGGTGAAGAATACTTTGGAAATTTGTTTTGTACACTTAGTAAGATGCAGTGTGTAGTACTCTGCTGCCTCCGAATTGAATGGGCATTAAGGAATTCTGACTGTTTGAAAATACAATTGTTACTGGTCATTTATTAACTTCTAATCATTTGCAGGAATGAATTGAGATTTTCTAGGATACTGTGGTTTTCATAATGGTGTTAAAATTTACCTGTGGCTAAAAAAACTAAATTAAGTAGCAGTCTTATGCATATAAACTTGCTGATGCTTTTTTTTTTTTTTTCTGTATTTTGTAGGGCATTACATATGACCATGTAGAATTAAATGTATATTTAAATGGGAAGAACATGCATTGTCCAGCTTCAGGAATCAGGGGGACTGTCTATCCAGTGGTCTATGGTAAGTCAGAGATTTTCAAACTGTTTCACAGTATGGATGGTATTCTGTCTTGTGAGCTTTGTATTCTCACTTAAATAGAACACACACATCAATTGTTTATTCTTGGCAACTACAACAATTAATTGCATGAAAATGCAAACCTGGGAAATTATGAAAGTGTATTTTTGCCTCACTTTTAGTGCTGCTTATTAGGAAAAAAGCAGTGCTTACTAGCTTCTTACAGTGTCCACATCTAGCAAGCAGAGGAGTTACTGCACTCAGTCTAAAAGTTACCAGGTAAAAAAACCCCTGTGAAGCAGATTAAAAAAAAAAGAAAAACAAGAAATTTGAACTAACGTAGGCTTGTGGGCTAATCTGATTTATCTCTGAAGCTTGGTATTTGTGCCTTTTAATTTCACATACTTCATAAATGCATTCAGTGTTACATAGGAACAGAGTTGCTGTTTGTATTTTCTTATGACAGTAATGACTGTAGTGCTAGTACAGCTGCTTGTGGTGGTGCAGCTCTTTGCTGCTACACCAAATTGATGCCCAGTTTTGAAATAAAACAGTTGGTGAGCAACTTATGGTAGCTGTTTTGCAAGCAACCATCAAGATAACACGGCAGTTTTGAACGGGAAACAAATACCATATCCAATTAATCACTGCCTAGGCACTTGAAAAAAAATTATGAATTATGGAAGCTGGAATTTAGCCAAGACATATTAAAATTTTGCTTTTCCAGAAGCTGGTGGTGATTCTGTAGTTCCCAAGCAGTCAAAATTTAACACCTGTTTAAGAAGGCAGCACTTCCCCTAGCTCAGTGCATAATCAATGCTACACTCTGAGCTGACTTGTAAGTTATAGCAAATGATAATTGCTCACTGTCATCCCTCTATTACACCTACAGCCATCACAGAATCACAGCATGGATCAGGTTATTCTCTGACCCCTTTGAAAAGGACCAGTGGAGGTCATCTGTTCCAACCTCCCTGCTCAGCAGGGTCCCTTAGAGCATGTTACTCAGGATTGTGTACAGACGGTTCTTGAGTGTCTCCAGTGAGGAACATTCCACAACCTCTCTGCACAATCTGTTCCATTTCTCAGTCACCCACACAGCAAAGGAGTTCTTCAGCATTTTCAGGTGGAACTTCCTGTGCATCAGTTTCTGCCTGTTCCCTGTTGTCCTATTGTTTGACAACATCAAGCAAGGCCTGGCTTCATTCTCATGACATCCTCCCTTCAGATAGTTGTACACACTGATGAGGTCCCCTATTAGTCATCTCTTCTCAAACCTAAACAGGCCCAGCTCCCTCAGCCTTTCCTTGTAAGAGAGATGCTCCAGTCCCTTAATCATCTTCCTGGCCCTCTGCTGGACCCACTCCAGGAGGTGCATCTTCAGTTTATCTTTATCCCTGTGTGAACCTCAAAACAATTTTCATTGAGATACCATTAGCTATGTGATGGAGATAGTTTTTAATTTCATGGTGCGTTCCTAATGAACGTGTTGGCATGTTCCCATTTATATCTTGATACATTAGCAATACTAAATTTTATGAACAGGAAGAAAATAGTCCAGATGCATTGTAGAGCCTTTGAAGTCTATAAATGTAGCTGACAAATTGCGTATTTCCAAGCCATTAGAGTGGAAACCGATATGGTCATGTCGTGATGTGTTAAGCCACGTGATGGCGCTGCTAAAATGCTGTGGCAGCTCCGCAGACCTCCTTGTGCAAAATCTTCATGGGAGCAGAAGAGTTGCTGGGTGACAACTGGTTATTGCATCTTCCCTGTGTTTTGGAGGGGGTGCTACATAGTGTGAAGAATGAAGGTTGCCATCAGAAAATACTTGGTAGCATGTAGGTTTAGCCTACTGTAAACCTTTTTTTTCTCAGAGTGAGGAAGTTCCGTGCCTGTGGAATGCGAGGCTCTTGCTATCATCTTCCACAAGTGGGCATAGTTTTGTGAGAATTATCATGTCTCCTACATATAGCTATTACAGTTGAAGCCTGCAGATTGCCTCTGCATGGTACTTACTTGGTATAAATTTCAGCTTTAAACATCCTTAATTTGATGTGAATTTCTTCTAGTCGTGTGAAAGGATTTGGCTATAGAGAAGAATTTACCCTATTCAGACTAGAACTGTAGATATCTTTTTAAAAGAAAGATAATACATCAGGCAAACACAGTGTCAAGCTTGAGAATGTAAACCAGAAAACTGGCCTTTAAGGTTATTCCCTACAGCAGCCATACCTCAGGCACTTCTGTGGAAGCAAGATGCAAACACTGCATAAGTACTACAGAACTGTACAAATACACTGATAGGAGTTTCAGCTGAGCCTAGGAGGGGAAAATTCTGACCTTGGTTCTGAGATAGCTGAATTCCAAAGCATGCAGATGAAGCTTTTCTGGTTTGAAGTAACGGTAGTGTGCCAGGTTCATGTCAGAAGATGTCTTTGAAAGGTATCCTGCTTTTCTGACTGCTCGGATATTGCAGTTTGCAAGTGAAATACAGCAAAGCTTTGGTCTGAAAATACTCAGCAGTTTCTTTTTTTATATTCTACACTGAAAGTAGTATTGCAGGTAGCTAGATTATGCAGGGGGTCCAAAACTGGGAGAAGCTTTGTAAAAAAAATCAATAACTTCCAACTTCAAGAAGTAGTCAATGAAGCTCTCTTTGGACTACATGTTAAAATAGATGGTCTAACACCAACCACTGCAGAAACCTTGTAAACCTCCAAAACCCCGCTGTAGACAGCAGAAACTCCAGCAGAATCAGGAAGAGGACAGAAAACTACACACCTGATGAGGTGACATCCCTGCAATGCGTATCTGGTCCTTAATCTGTACATTTCTGGAGAAACAGGCTAGAAAATTTTGAGAGAGTAGCCTGAAACTCTGCTAACACTCCCAGTGAAATCAGATATAGTATTCTCATCGACTTCACCAGGGACCATTACTGACTGAAGTAAACAGAAAAAAGAGACTATTTGCTGCCCTGGGATATGTGTAGGGCTTTAGCAAATTCGTTGAAGAGATTTCTTGCAATTGTATATATGGAATGGATGTATTGAAGAAATTCTTTGTGGTTTGAGCATAGGATACAGTCTGGTAAGATGGTGTAATAGAGGATCAAACTGTTCCTTCTCTAATTCCTTCTTTTTGGTTCTCTTCCGCAGTTGATGACAGTGCCATTCTGGATTGTCAGTTCAGTGAATTTTACCATACACCTCCACCAGGGTTTGAAAAGATCCTCTTTGAGCAGCAAATCTTCTGAATGTCTTCATACTGAAAATTTGCACCCTGCACTGTTACAAAAGCTTTGTCATCTTAAAGCTTCACTTTACTTTTAGGAAACATACCTGTATTTTTAGTAAGTACTTGTGACTGTTGTCTGCAGAATAAATATGTTAACTGCAACACCAGGTAAATGTGTTGCAAGTACGAGTTTTCTGGCTATGTTTTGTGAGTGCAAGTGAGTGTTTCAGGGCAGGGTTTTTCTCCGATTTGTACTTGATGCATAAGGAGACTAAGGGATACTACTGTTGTCAGTATTACATTCAGTATTTTGAATAAACTGGAGCTCTGTAAGGCAAGTAGTTCTTATGCATATGATAGCTACGGAGATGTATAGTTCTCATGATTTTTTTCCCCCCAACCTTTTTCTCACAGAAATTATGTGATTTGTTTAAAGGACACACTGTGTTTCTAGTCTGTGATCTGGAGTGTCCCAGTTGTGCATAATGACTAATACAATGGCAGAACTAGCAGCTAGATACTTTTGTTTTGCAAGGCATAGGTTAATCCATTCCCTCAATCTTAGACCAGCAAATACAACTTACTATTTCTCCTAGCTTTTCATTTGCTTTTATTGTGACAAAAAAAAAAAAGAATATTTTCTAGTAATACTTTTTTGTTGGACCTTAAAAAGTAAACCTGAACACTAACCTGTGTTTTTGAGGACCACCATGGTGTGGTTACCCTGGTAGGAGAGTAAGTACAGATCACTCAACTTGGGTATGCAAAGAGCCAGGTGAAGGGTATGAGATGTTATGGTGAAGCCTTACATCTAGACTGTAAATTAGATTATTCTCTTCTGGAATAGCATATTTAATTTCTTCGTGAATCATTTATAAATGGCTAAGACATTGTTTTAAAATGTGATGCCCTTGAATATACATTGTGAGATGCTTTTTCCCCCCTCTTGTCATGTTTAATATACTTCCTAGAAGAATTTTTTTTGTAAAAAAACTCTCTTCATACTGAGTGTTTGTGTTTTGGTTTTGGCTCTTCCTGGGTTAATGCATTTACATAAATTATTTTATTTAAATATTTTTAGAAATTACCTTATTCTGAAATTTTCAAATACAGCTTTCTCAAAGCCTTTCACCTTAGGATTTACTGCATCTGTTCTTAATTCTGTGGCCCATGTTTTCCTTCCTTTTAGCCTTGCTGTCACATGACAGTGTTGGGTAGAACTTTTCAGCCTGAAAGGAATGATGCCCTTGTCAGCATTATGGTATAAAGCTTGGGAGATTAGAGTGCAGTTTTGTCATTTCCTCTTGAAATCTACTCAAATCAGAGTAGGGTAATGAGAAATAAAACCTAAATCTTAAAACACCTTCCCCCCACCCTTTCCTTCTTCCTGGGCTTAAATTTATTCTCTATTTGCTCTGCCTCCTCCCCCACAGCAATGCAGAGGGACAGGGAAGGGGGGCTGTGGTCAGACACATGGTCTCTGCTACTCATTCCTCCTCAGGAGGAGGGCTCCTTACACTCTTCCCATGCACCAGCATGAGTCCCTCCTGTGGGAGAGTTTTCCACAAACTTCTCCAATATGAGTCCTTCCCATTGCTGCAGCTCTTCATGAACTGCTCCAGTGTGGGTCCCTTCCACAGAGTGCAGTCCCTCAGGAACAGACTGCTCCAGTGTTGGGTCCATAGGTCCTGTCAGGAGCCTATTCTGGGTTACAGCCTGCTTTGGGCATCCACTTGCTCTAACATGGGCTCCTCCACAGGCTGCAGATGGATCTCTGCTCTTTCGTGCACCCTCATGAGTTGCAGGGGCACAACTGCCTCACCATGGGCTGCAGAGGATTCTCTGTTCTGGCTCCTGGAGCACCTCCTGTCCCTCCTTCTTCAGTGATCTTGGTGTCTGCAGAGCTGTTGCTCTCACATATTCTTCTCTCTCTGGCTGAAATGATGCAGTTTTGTCCCACCTTAATGTGTTATCCCAGAGGCACTACTAGTGTCACTGCCAGGCTCAGCCTTGACTAGTGGTGGGTCTGTCTTGGAGCCATCCAGCATTGGCTCCGTTGTAACCTCCTGCTGCCAAAACCTTGGCACACAAACCCAATACAGCTTCCACATAGCCTGAGCTTCAGGTGCCTGATGCAGCCCTCTTAAGTCCCAGGTTACAGGGATTGCCTGGGACCTCAGTCTGAGGCTGGGGAAAAAGGCCCTCTGTCCCTTCAGAGATGTGCTGTCTTGGAGAACCTGTGTGGCTAACTGGAGGAGGTCAGGACAAAGTGAGCAGGCTGCACATCAGAGAACATGAAAGGGAGACAGATAGGATCTTCTCTGAGACTTAACAGCTTGAAGAGCCTCTGGCCCCACCTGCAGCAAGAGACAAGAAGAGACAGCAATGTCTGGCTCACACTATCAAGGTAAGCAAAACCTCTGGAGAAGGGGATGGATGGAACCCAGTGACTTCTGGCACCAAGAAGAAAGTTCCTGCCTCACCTAATGGCTTACAGGTGCAAAAGGGGTTCACTGCCCTCTTAGTTGAAGAGGAGCTAGATGAGGCCTCAAGCTAAAAACCTGGCCCTTCTAGCTCTAAACCATGCAAGACATAGCAGGAATGAAGAGCAAGTCATCCTAATGGGTGACTCCCTGCTGCAGGGGACAGAGGCACCCATCTTGTCAACCCTACCAGTCACTTAGGTTTGCTGCCTGCTGGGGTCCAGGATCTGGGATGTTATGGAGCAATTACTGAAGCTCATCTTGCCCTGACTACAGCATCCTGCTGTTACTCCATGTGGGCACAAACGATACTGCTGGGGAGAAACCTGGGTGGTATCAGAAGTGACTACAGAGCTGTGAGGGCAAAAGTCACAGGCATATGGGCCCAAGGTGGTGGACTCAGCCTTGCTGGTGAGGGGAAAAGGAGTGAGAAGGAGAGGGCACTAATAGGACAAGTCAATAATTAACTGCTGAAAGAGTGTTGACAGCATACCATAAGATCCTTATAGTCAAGTGAGGTGGACTGAAAACTGGATGAATGGCTCAGAGGGTGGTCAGGGGCACAAAGTTTAGTTGGAGTTCAGTAACTAGCAGTGTACCCCAGGGTCAGTACTGAGGCCAGTCCTCTTTAACATCATGGTTAACATTTTGGAAGATGAGGCAGAATGTACCTTCAGCAAGTTTGCAGATGACACAAACCTGGGAGGATTGGCTGATAGTCCGGGGGGTTGTCCTGCTATCCAGGGGGACCACAACAGGCTGGAGAAATGGGCTGACAAGAACCTTGTGAAGTTCAATAAGGAGAAGTGCAAAGTCCCGCAGATGGGCAGAAACAACCACAGGCACCAGTACATGCTGGAGGCTATCCATCTGGGAAGCAGCTTGGCAGAAAAGCACTAGGGAGTCAGGACCAGGGTGGACACGAAGTTGAACATGAGACACCAGTGTGTCCTGGGACATACTGGCGAGAGACCAAAGAAGTGCCACAAAGATGATTAAGGGACTAGAGCATCCCTCCTATGAGAAAGGCTGGGAAAGGTTAAACTGTTTAGTCTGGAGAAGAGAAGGCTTGGAGTAATCCGATCAATGCATATAGATCCCTGAAGGAAGGGTGAAAAGGATGCAGAGCCAGTGGTGTGCAGTGACAGGACTAGAGGCAACGGGGTCAAATCTGAAATGCAGGAGGTTCCCAGGACTAAAGGCAATGGGCAGAAGCAAATACAGGAGGTGTCCTCTGAACATCAGGAAACATTTCTGATGGTCAGGGTGACTGAGCACTGACACAGCTTAGCCAGGATGGTTTTGGAGTCTCCATCCTTGGAGATACTCCAAAGCCAACTGGTTGTGTGCCTGGGCAACTGGGTCTAGATGGCGCTGCTTGAGCAGGAGGGTTGGGCCAGATGTCCCTTTTCAACCCAACCATTCTGTGACTCTTCCTTGAGGTGACATTGCTATGCTAGTTGACATGTACCCTAATTTTTCTGTAATCAAGTTTGTCAGCTCTTCAAACTTAATTTTACATATATATATATTAAAGGAAAGGGAAGGCATGTGCCCTTTTTTGATCTTCCAGTAATACCTTCAACAGCGGTTCTTTGCCATGAAAGACTGCTGAGATGAAAGTGCTTCTTGTGGAATTATATTCCTCATGTTCGTGGGGAAAGGATGAAGTATTTAAAGAAAATCTTATCACTTTATCTAACTGCATCCAGCAAACAACTTTTTTAGAAGATGGCTGTGATTAAGAATATTTAACAGTAAAAGCTGCTACCTTGAGCTTAATGTAAACTTGATTCAAAATAGAGAAAAGGCTGTCTGCCAAAGCTGGTGTTTGAAATAGAAAACATTTTGTTAAATATAAAATATTCAAAATAGCTGCTACATTCTCCAAAAGTATGGAAAGAGCCTGCTTTTATAGCTCAAAGTTGCTAGTTTCTCATCTTAAATCGAGTAAGATGCATTTGTAATACTGTGCAATGTAACTACATGTCTTCTGTAAAAATCAGAAAACTTCTTGGTTTATAATATATGACACAGGAAAATTACAAAATAAGAGAGGGGTGAATAAAAGACGATCATAATCCCAATTTAGTAATCCCACTACCACCATGTCTCTGCTCGCTTCCCTTTCCCCCTCCAACTGGAAGCAAAAAAGGCAAAGATTACGGGTTGAGAGAAGAACAATTTACTGGAAACAGCAATGAGATAAGAAAACAGATGATAACAGCAATGACATTATTAACAAAAGGCATGAGACAAAACAAAAACCAACAAATAACACAAAAAAAAAATTTACACGGAAGGTCTGCAACAATACCAGTCAGGACCGGCTCTTCCCCACCAGAAGGAACACCCTTCTTCTCGGAATTGAGTAAGTCCCTTACTCCCATCCCTGGCAATGACCTGAGGTGGTATAGAGTAACCTCTTAGCCATGCCCACATGGATCTAGGCTCCCTTCCCTCATGGCTGCTGTAAAGAATTAACTCTGTCCCGGCCAGAATCAGAACACAAAATGGAAAGAGTGAAATGAAAATAAGTTTTGTGCTCATAGTTCATAAGAGAAGCAAGGGTACAGTTAACTCCATTGGCCACGTAAACAGGATGTGAGTTAACCTGTGCCTCAGCACTCCATTTCAGCATCTGGCAATAAATCCAAATGTCATTCCAGATATGTTCCCAGCCCCAACTTTGCCTAAAGAAATGAGATGCAATACCCATCTCTAAAAATTGCATTAGAAAGTAATTTTCAGTTAAGATTTAGCAATATATTTATTAGTAGCAAATTCATTTTAATAAGAATGAATCATACTTTCCGTGAAACGGTTGAGTATTTCCACTAATTGTCTGTACCCAAATATTTTCTTAGTCTTTGAATGTTATAATTTTGACACCCTGTCTCCTTGAGTGCAAAACTTTGTATTGACTGATCACGTATGTTTTCTGAGTCCTTCTGACATTATACTGTGGCAGCAAGATATGAAGTCTGAACCAGACTTCATTTTCGCATCCACAAATTGATAGGAGTAACAGGGCACATAATACAGGTTGCGTATAGATCAGTAGAGTTGTTATTTTTATGATACTGGAACAGTTAATGGTGCGTTGGGGATAGATGAAATCAGGTAGTACTATTTCAACAAGATTAAAATCCTAATTAGATACTAGAAGGCTAGAAACACCTGTCAAGAGATGCCTGAAAAGGTGCTCCTCCACAAATGAATCAGGATACAGTACCATAGATGCTCTGCAAAGAGAAACTTCATGGTGTGCATTGGGTCCCTTAGATGCTATTCAGTGCCGTTCTAATCCCAGGCTGCAAAGAGCATTCAGGGATGGCAGGGCACACTATTCAGGTGCAAATGTTCATGAGAATACAGACTTCCACAAGCATTCACGCTGGTTTTCCTTTCTGCAGGCTTTCTTGGGAGCGCACTGCCATGCATACAGCTGCATGCAAAAACAAAAGAAGGAACCTGGTCCTAGTAATTGAAGGGAATTTCTTAACTTTATCTCAGTTATTAGATTATTGTTGTATACTCACTCATCTTTGTTATCAGTTTGTGTTGATTTTGCTTTGCATACTGACAATCAATCAAGCTTATGGCTGAGATAAGGTTTCACAAGGTCCACAAGTGAATCAGCAACACATCTTTTCTTACGTGTCTCTCTGAATCCAGGCTTTAAGGCCCAAGGATCCAGCCTCCCAAGATACCTAAGGTATTCAGAGCCACTGTTGCTTCTGGAAATGGGGTTAACTATTACCTCTTGCTGTAGTGAGGAACTGCTTGCATAAATGTGTCCAAAACTATGCCACTAAGGTATTTGCAGGAACCTTGTGACACAAAACCTGGAAGAAATTTAAGTGTTCCCTTCCCTCTCCTCTCTTCTCTGTTCCTTCCCTTGCCTGGTTCCACAGCAGACTACTTCTCAGCTGTATCTGGGATATCACAGAATTATAGAAAAGAAACTCATGGCAAAGAACTCTTAAGATCATCAAGTTCAATCACTAACCCAGCATTGCCAAGTGCACCTCTAAACCATGTCCCTGCGTGCCACATCTACACATCTTTTAAACACCTCCAGGCATGAGGACTCAATCACTTCCCTGGGCAGCCTGTTCCAGTGCTTGACAACCCTTTCAGTGTAGAAATTTTTCTTAACATCCAATCTAAACCTTCCCTGGCACAACTGGAGGCCATTTCCTCTTGTCCTATTACTTGCTTTGTAGGAGAAGAAGCCAACCCCCACCTTGCTACAACATCCTTTCACGTAGTTGTAGAGAGTGATAAGGTCTCCCATGAGCTTCCTTTTCTCCAGGCTAAACAACCCCAGATCCCTTGGGTGCTCCTCATAAGACTTGTGCTCCAGATGCTTCACCAGCTCCATTGCCCTTCTCCGGACACCCCCCTGGACCTCAGTTATACAGATTTCTATACAAAAGTGGAAAGGATTAAGGAGAGCTCTCAGATGTACAGTGGCAGACCTTTGCTTTCCTTGAGAGCTTATGTAAGCTCTCTTTTGAGGCAAATCTTGGTGGCTTGAATGTTGAATTTTTGTGCATTGAGTATTTGTGAGAACCAAGAGCTGGAAGGATGAATTCCCACCTCATGTGGTTTGTGTGAGAGCCCTTTATTTATTTTCTTTCTTTTTAGTTTCCCCATCTGGACATTTTAGCTTTTCCTAGCTTCTTTTCTAGCCCTGCGTTGGACATAAGAAAGCTCACCTGATCTGGTTGCCAAGATGAGTCAGCAGAACTCTTTATCCCTCCACATAGTCTGAACATCTGACACTTCCTGGGAAGAGGAATAATTTCTTAGACACTGGAATTTCCTTTGCTGCAGTCAAGTGAGGTGGGCTGGGGATTTAATGAGATTGAAAGAACATTCTCATGGGGACCCATTGCTAAAAAGCGAGAAATTCAGTATAAAGTGCATAAATAAAACTAAGGTCACTATTTCTTCATTCCAGAACATGTCAAGAAAAGAGTTTATATCTTTGTATGTATGTATTTAGGTTGCATTGTGCCTGCAATTTAATTCAAGATAATATAAGGAGAGCAAAAATAGAAGCCAAGTCACATCCATGGAAAACTCTGGCACGTTTAGCAGACAAGACACTTCCTAGCTTCAGGAAACATGAAGACTTGAGTCATTTTTCTTGGATGTGCTCATTATATTGGCAAGCAGTACATGTTAAAATCCTCATTGTTGAGAAATCTAAATTCCCTTTTGCCTTAAAATATCTGTACTCAGTATAAAACAGCTCATGACCTTTTCATAAGTGAAAAAGTATTATACTGAATAATGATTGCAGTAGTCCAGCGAGGATTTTGTGTGGAAGAAGTGCTGCTCCTGGCCAAAGTAAACACTGGCAAAATCGAGATAAGCTTGTGGAAGAGGCATTTTTCATGCAAGTTGGTAGCTTGGTAACTTGCTCCAGACAAAGTCATCTTTTCCTCCATGTAGGATGGAAATAGTGTTTCCTGCTATGAAGGGATGTCAGGAGAACACATTGAAGGAATGTGAGGCAGCCAAGACCATGTTCAGACTGCTTGTACCCTAATGCCTGTCACAACTCCATCTCTCCATTGTCTGAGGATTCAAGTCTGAGCAGTCTGAATCACTTATGACTAATTTGAATGTAGTAGTTATAACTCCTAAATTAAGCTCCCTGAGTAGGGAGTGTGAACACACCTTCAGATGTTACAGTAAAGGGAGGGCCACCTAATTATCTTAAGAGTCTGTATTTTCCCAGAGATTTCTTTAGGAGAGCATTGCATTGCTTGTAGTCTGTTTCTTTGCTTCTCACCTAAATCATAATCTTTTTTTTCATCTGCTCTAAATGCCCTTCATCCCACTGATATTAAAACAAGGGATACACCAGCCATTTATTTGTTGCAGGCTGACAGTCCCCAGATTCTGGGAAACTTTGTCTCTACTTAAAAAGCAATGGTCAACATAATCCTGTCACCTAAAGCCCCTGTGGGAGTTGCATGTCTCACAGTAGAAGATCTCTGCTGATGCTGCTCGAATTATTTCCTCAGACAGAGTGAGCAGTAGTGACAGATGGCCTTTTTTCCTTTTCTTCACATAATGCTTGAGGTTTTCCTTGCAGAGCCATGCTGGTTGGGATGATGAAACAAACAGAGCTTGATGGACGCTTCTGAACAGCATCAGCACATTGAAAGTTGGGGCTCCAGGGAGAGGAGTCAGGGCAGGACCAAAAGGCAAGGACAAAACTAAAATCCTCTGCATTTGCTGCATTTGCTGCTGCCGCTGTCACAGTGGGGTGGGAAAGAAAGTCAGACTGTAACTGGTGGGAAAGCACACCTCTCCCACTCTGTCCGGGCTCTTGTAGAGCTCTACCCTCATATTTTGTCACAGCTCACACAAGTCTGAATCAGGTAAACCAGGCCAGCTCTATCTGTGAGAAGAGGGGAGGGCTGATATACCCAGCAAGTGGGAAGGAGCTTCTGGGCTAGTGAGTGTTAAACTGTCAAAAACGTCGCTTGTAGCTGCATTGCTGCTCACTGCATTCAGGAGGGTGTTACACTGCTAAAAAAATAAAATTCCAGTTTTACTGAAATAGCTCTGTCCTCGCTAGACATGCTTTGCAGGAGAGCACATTGTCATTCTGGTGCTGATAAAGCCGCCCTGTTGTGCAGATAGCCCTAACGCTGCTGCTATTCCTTCTCCTCTGTAGAATGGCAATCATAATATTTCTGCTCCCTCACCCTTTGTCTTCGTCCTAAGAGCCAGGGATGTCAGATCCATCCTGGGGAAACAGCCAGATTCCCCAGGTTTGGCTGTCAATTCAGCTCTGCATCCGTCGCTCCACAATGAGCCTCCCACTGCGGGCGGTTGTGGGGGAAGGTAGACTGTGACCTTGTGTAGCAATGAACTGCTTAGCTGTGCCTTATTGTTAGTACCTTATTGTTGCTTTCAAGATTGGTCCGTAAGAAAGCAAGTTCCCTTTTTGAGGCATCTCTGTTTCTGCCCTTTGTTTCTCTTCCTTCCTTATTTTCCTGTCTCTGAATGTAGCCACACACATGATTTATGCCAGTGCAAACCCTATTGCATTGACGTAGAAGGATCTGCAGCTGCTGGTG
The DNA here is from genome assembly GCA_035047865.1 of Dendrocincla tyrannina. Classification (NCBI taxonomy): domain Eukaryota; kingdom Metazoa; phylum Chordata; class Aves; order Passeriformes; family Dendrocolaptidae; genus Dendrocincla; species Dendrocincla tyrannina. The sequence goes on from JAWWMP010000001.1 coordinate 53,980,896, forward strand.
TTAGCTTGACTGGTGAATTGCTCAGTGGCTTGGACTCCTCCGAGAGCCTGGAGTCATTCTGCAGCTGGAGTGCTACACTGCAGTGGTCTCTGCGCAGTCACTCTCTCCACCTGTGCGATCTTGTCCTCGTGTGGAGTTGTGCTGGCCTGCAGCACACTGGGGAAGAAGTATGATCAGTAGTTATGTTGGCTCTGGGGGGAATGAGGAAAGCAAAAAAAAAAAAGTCTTTTTCTAGACAGAACTCTAAAGTCCAGTCTGTGCATTGCTTTTCTATTGAAGATTCAAGAATTCAAGAAAAAGGAGACTGGGAAGAGGGTGGAGTTTTCCTCTGAAACACACACAGAGGTGTAATTCAGGGGGGTGTGTACAGGTACTTTGGCATAATAACGTATTTCCCCCATTTTCATGGAAATAAGTTGCATTACTGATACTTTTTTGGATGAAATATCTGCTTCCACCCTCCACATGGAGAGAGAGAGCCATGGGGATTACACAGTGCTGGAAGAATGAAAGTGAAACAACTCTTTTCATAGGACAAGGCCTGAGTGTCTGTCAGGAGCAGCAGTACAGTCTGGGAATGGTTTTGCAGAGCCACATGTTTCAGACTAATTCTAGGCTGTCCATCTGTGGCAGAGATGGCTTTTGTTATTTTTGGTAGTTCCTTCTCTAATGCATTTTGAGGAAGAAAGGTCCCACAATTGAAGTAATTTCGCTTTTCAATCTATTGAGAAAGTAAAATGTTTTTAATTCCAGTTCTAAGAAGCTGAACTGTATGGCCACATCTTTCATCTTGAAAGAGGGCAGGGGCAAGCTGCCTGCCTTGCAGACTTGCAGAGCGACATAATGCACCCATCTGTCTTGTAATCCATATAAAACTGTCTCTCCTTCATTCATAAGTACCTTATTTTTTTCCATGCATAAGTGGAAACAAACCAAAAACCATGCAAAAGACAGAGATGTAAACACAGGCACAATTGCATCCTTTTGAGGACATTTATCCCATAATCCTCAAAGAGCTAGTTGATGTCACCCTAAAACCTCTCTTGATGATTTTTGAACAGTCTTGGGAATCTAGAGAGGTCCCAGCTGACTGGAAGCTGGCTAATGTTGCCCTGATTTTCAAGAAGTTAATTTTCAAAAAATGACAGACCTGTCAGTCTCACTTCAGTGCCTGGTAAAGTTATGGAGAAGATTATTCTGGGAGGTATTGAAAAGCTTTGTGAGAAGCTGTTTAGTCCCACAAGAGCAGGGAGGTCCTGCAGAGAGATCTCGACAAATTAGAGAGATGGGCACTCACCAACCATTTGACGTTTAACAAGGGCAAGTGCCAGGTTCTGCATTTGGGGTGGAGCAAGCATGGTTGTGTGTACAGGCTGGGGAGCAAGAGGCTGGAGAGCAGTGTCATGGAAAGGGACCTGGGGGTCCTGGTGGATGGGAAGTTCAAGGTGAGTCAGCAGTGCCCTGGCAGCCAAGAGGGCCAACCCTGTCCTGGGGAGCATCAGGCAAAGCATCACCAGTCAGGCGAGGGAGGGGATTGTCCCGTTCTGCTCTGCACTGGAGTGGCCTCACCTGGAATATTGTGTGCAGTTTTGGGCACCACAATATATGAAATATATTAAGCTCTTAGAGAGTGTCCAAAGGAGGGCAACGAAGATGGTGAAAGGCCTTGAGAGGAAGCTGTATGAGGACTGGCTGAGGGCACTTGGTCTGTTCAGCCTGGGGAAGAGGAGGCTGAGGGGAGCCCTCATTGCAGTTGCAACTTTCTCATGAGGGGAAGAGGAAGGTACCAGTCCCTTCATTCTCATGACCCATGACAGGACTTGAGGAAATAGCATGAGGTTGTGTCAGGGGAGGTTTAGGTTGGATATCAAGAAAAGGTTTTTCAGCCAGAGGGTAGCTGGGCACTGGAACAGGCTCCACAGGGCAGTGATCACAGCACGAAGCCTGACAGAATTCAAGAAGTGTTTGCACAAGGCTCACACATGATGTGATTGTTGGGTGTCCTATTCAGGGCCCAGAGCTGGACTCCATGATCTGTATGGGTCCCTTCCAACTCAACATATGCTGTGATTCTATGACTAGCTGTAGCTAAAAGCTTGTTAAAAGTTGCAACCAAAACTGATTATAATTTTTTTCAGTACGGTCTGGACACTGGGGCTGTGCAAGACAAGTAATGATCCAGCTCTGTGGAGCACCTTCAGTACTGTACCTGGGAAGGGGCTGATCATGGTAGGGAGTTTCTGGACCCAAGGTAGTCGCTGGTACAGTGACACTGAGCCTTCCTCCTGTGGTGCAGGCAGAGGCCAGCTCAGGAGTTAGCTGGAAGAACAAGTCCTCCTGCCAGCTTCACAAGGGGATGATGAGTGACAGCAGTGGGCAGGGACTCGCTTCTTCTTGCTTTTACTACTACAGGAAGCTGCAGCAGCCAAATCATGTCAAGCCCCAGGTTCATCTGTTCCTCGGGCACTGCTCCTCCCATGCACTCCTCTGTTGCATCTCCTTGTGAGGCTACAGCAACGTGCCCTACTAGGCATAAAGCCATTATCCTAAATAATATTTAATAGTCATAAATGTTATTTTATATAGATACATTTTGCCATTTGGATATGTCACTGTTGAAATCTGATTTCTAATGCCTCTGATGATGTTAATGAAGGAAAAAACCTCTTTTCAAATTGCAGGAAACAAATAGCAATCCTGCTGCTTTCAGATAGGTTGTAAGACCTGCAAAAATAGCTACGAGCAACACTTTTTGCATTTGCAAGATGCATTCCTGCATTTTCCCAGTGTATTCTAATGATTTTTTCTAATCATGGTAACCCCTTCGTAAGTATCCCACAGTGTGGTAGTGGCATTTTAGTCAGCAAGCTTTGGTGGAAGATGTTCTGGGGAATAGGCTGTTTTGGGACAGGTTGACCTTCACGACCACATTTTTAGATGAGCCTCATAAAACCCTTTTTAAAAACTTCTGTAAATTAAATGAGCTAATGTAGTAGTCTGCAGATGACAGTGGACAAATGAATGGGAACAAAGGCCACATGAGAGGAAACACAACTTAGAGCATGCTAATTCACACCTATAAACTACTGTACACAAAAGCAGCTGGGATTGAATTCCCAGCTCCTTTTTGGCTCATAAAGACACAACAAAAAATTTGCACCAGTAATGGCTTAATCTCCTTCAAGAAAGGCTCTTGAGGGAAACAATAGCGGCGAGGAGAGGAGAGCCAGGATTTAAGTCTAGCAGCAGCACGAAGAAATCTGGCTACAGATGCCCGGAAAGGTGCTACTGCCTCTGCTTCTGCTCCTACCAGTACTGTGGTAGTGCAGCTGTGTGGCAGAGTCTGCTTTGCTTCAGCAATGAAATAGCACATAATCAGTGAGGGATCTTCCTAAAATGCCAGTCAGTTATTATTATTATTATTATTGCTCTCTGATAAACCATAAGCATGCCAGCCTCTCCAGTGTTCATGCCCAGTGAACACAGTTGATGTTAATCTTAAGTGATACATTCCTGGTTGTGCTTCGAGTCTTCACACCAGTTTTTTGTTTGGAATGGAGCAGGACACTTGAGAGGGTCAAGCTGTAGCCTGCTCCAACCCTTGACAAAGTTCAGAGGACTTGTGATGCTGGGGTTCTTGCCTGCAATCTGTAGGTTGGCTCAACAACTCCTCTTCCCTCTTGAAATCTGACCTATCTTGGGCAACAATCAGTCCTTTCCATTTTTCCCTGAGAGATTCCCTGATACTGTTTCAGAGCTTCCATGCAAACACCTTTGTTTGAAATACAAAACAACGGCAGCAGATGCCTTCATAGACAGCAAAAGGCTTGAAGAAGAGCAGAGTAAATAAACAGCAAAAATTAAATATATAATATTGCCACACAGAGAGGAGCTTTCTCTTCAAAATGAAGCAATTAGCATGTACGGACTCATTCTGCCGGGCTGGGAGGAAGCAGGAGGCACGTTATTTAAACAAATTGCCATGTAGCCCGTGATTATCATTAGGACTCATTCAAACCCAGGCATTCAGTAAAGCTTCTGCTCTGCGGCTGGCTCTGTGCTGCCTCTATCAGTACCTATTGTTTCATAATCTCACCATACTCGACGCTTTTTTTATCCCAACCAAGTCTGCCTTGTTTATTACCCTCCCCACTGACTAAGCCGAAGCACATTAACAATGCAGGGTTTCATTCAGCTCTTTTTCTCGTGTTAGCTGAAAGAGGGATGTCTTCTCCCCTAATTGCAGAGAATCTCCGCAGCTTTGCAATTTCTGTGTTGAAGGCTTATTTAGGGGAAGGCGCGGGGATATACATAAACCTGAGAACTCTCTGACAGGGGAGATAATTGCTCTTTCCCTCGGAGCACGGCGCAGCTGTGCACAGGCAAGCTTCTGCATGACAGACGGGAACCTCGCACGTGGCTCACCAGCCACGGGCTCTCTTCCTCCGTCCCAGCCAGATGGCTTCCCTCTGCTCACAGCAGCACAGCTCAGGTGGGCTCTCCAGAACCAGTCCCGCCTGTTCCTGGCTGTGCTGTGCTGTGCCCAGGGCCGGACCCCACATGGGGTCTGTGGGTGGGCAGGACAAGGATGTGCTGCCCAGGGCAGAGCTTGCCCCTTGCACAAGCACTACCACTGCGTGCTTCCCATTGGGAAGGTATTGCTTTGGGGTGATTCCCCCTCTCCCTTTCGAGAAGATGGGGCTTGTCACAAATATTTCCAGGTTTTTAATTTTTTTTTTTCTCCTCTGTTCTGATTCAGGACAAAACCAACATCTGTTTGTTGCTTTGGGAGCGTTGACCTGATCCAGAAGGAATCTGACTTTCCAGATATCAGGAGGAGTAGCCTGGTCATCTCCAAGCAGCCCCAGACCTTGCATGACCACTTTGCCCTTGGCACATCTGTGAAGTCCCCTGTACTCACAACATCCTGTGACAGATGGGCTGCAGTGCCATGAATACACAAGCTTCAGCATGCTCCAATCTCCCTTGGCATCTTCCCTCACCCTTTCTCCTCTTCTGTGAATGTCTGTGCCTCCCAGCATGGGAGCACATCCAGCTCCTGGGCCACCCACAGACATGCAGCCTCACTGTTGCTCACCTCTCTCCTTCTTCCAGGAACACACTGCACAACCACCCATCCCTTCTGCAGAGAGCTGGCCCCCTCATCTTCCACAAACCTCTGCATCCCTCCTGTCGAAACCTCAAAATGCTGTTTTCAGGAGGAATTTGGAGCATCGCTCAGGGTGGATTAAACCAATCAGAGCTGGGTTGTGTTTTCCCTTTCTGCACACTGTGCTTCGAAGATGAACCCGTCCCAGTGTCAAAACCTCTCCACCCACGACTGAAAGGAGAGTGCAACACTAGGTACATAAAATACAAAATGTACCATAAACAAATATATATTTTATTATATAATGTGTCTATAGAAGCAAAATTTGTATAGATTATATAAATCTATATATGCATATAGAGCACTTATTTAGGAAACATATATTAATACTACATAATAACAAACAGAAATCTATACTTCTATGCTATGTCCATATATTTACATTTATAAAGATATATTGTGGCTATGCAATGTACTTGAGCCACTGTTTTTAGCTCAAATAAGACATTTTTCAGACTAAGGTTTTCATATATGTCCAAGAAGATAAGCCTGTGCCCAGAGGCAGATGCCTGTGGTTCAGGTACTGCAGATGGGGATGGAGAGGGGATCTCAGAAAAGCTTCAACACAGAGTGGGGGAGATCTTTAGCAAGTGCAGGCCCAGGATTTTGCTTTAAATTGCACCCCTTCCTCAGCTCACTCCCCTTGGCTGGACTGCAGGTCACTGGCTCTTGATGCTTCTGCTTTCTAGGTATGAAGTGCACTCATGCCATGTCCCCAAGTCTGAACCCTCTCCAAGATTAAGCAGCAGCTTGCACGGGATTTTGAGGTTCACAGCTCTGGATTTAGGCTCAGGAACTGTGTGTTGAGCTAACCACAGCCACTAAATCCTCTTCTGGTGCACCTCGGTGTGGTGCTGTCCACTGCAAGGTACTGTCCACTGCAAAACAACGATTAATTGCTATGGGACTCTGAAGGGAGCTGGGATTGTGTGGCATTGCAGCTGACCATGGAATCCACCCAAGGGTACTGAGGGAGCTAGTGGAAGTCCTCACCTATAATTTACCAGCAGTCCTGGCAAACCTGAAAAGTCCCAGTTGACTGGAGGTTGGCAAATGTGACACTCATCTACAAGAAGGGCTAGAAGGACCGTGAGGGGAACTACAGGCCTTACAGCTTGACTTCAGTGCCAGGGAAGTTCATGGATCACATCATCTTGAGTGTCATCACATGGCACATATGGGACAATCAGGGGATCAGGCCCAGCCAACATGGATTTGTGAAGGGCAGGTCCTGCTTGACCAACATGATCTCCTTCAACGACAGGGTGACCTGCGTAGTGGATGAGGGAAAGGCTGCGGATGTTGTCTCTCTGGGCTTTAGTAAAGCATTTGACACTGTTTCCCACAGTATTATCCTGGAGAAACTGAGTATCACGGCTTGGACAAGTGCACTCTTTGCAGTGCAAGAACCTGTCTGGATGGCCAGGCCCCGAGAGTGGTGGTGAATGAAGTTACATCCAGTTGGTCACTAGCGGTGTTCCCAGGGCTCAATGCTGGGGTCAGTCCACTTTAATACTCTACCAATGGTCTGGATGAGAGGATCAAGGGCACCCTCAGTCAGTTTGCAGGGAACACCAAGATGGGTGTCAGTGTTGATCTGATGGAGGGCAGGAAGGCTCTACAAAGGGATCTGGACAGGCTGGATCGATGGGCTGAGGACAATTGTGTGAGGTTCAACAAGGCCAAGTGCTGGGTCCTACACTTTGGCCACAACATCCCCACAGAGTGCCACAGGGAAGAGTGGCTGGAAAGTTGTCCAGTGGAAAAGAACTTGGGTTTGCTGGTCAACAGTGGCTGAACGTGAGCCAGCAGTGTGCCCGGGTGGCCAAGAAAGCCAGTGGCCTGTATCAGGAAGAGAATGGCCAGCAGGACTAGGCCAGTGATCATCCCCTTGTATTCAATATCAATGAGGCCACGCCTTGAATTCTGTGTACAAGGCAGACATTGAGGTGCTGGAGCAGGTCCAGAGAGGGGCAATGGGGCTGGTGAAGGAACCGGAGCACAAGTCTTATGAGGAGCAGCTGAGGGAGCTGGGGGTGTTTAGCTTGGAGGACCTTCAGGGGGGACCTTATTGCTCTCTACAACTACCTGAAAAGAGGTTGTAGCACGGTGGGGGCTGGTCCCTTCTCCCAAGCAGCTACTGATGGGCAAGAGGAAACAGTCTCAAGTTGCTTCAGGGGAGGATTAGATGGATATTAGGAAAAATTTCTTCACAGAAAGCTTGTCAAGCATTGGAACAGGCTGCACAGAGAAGTGGTTGAGTCCCCATCCCTGGTGGTATTTAAAATACATGTAGATGTGGCACTTAGGAACATGGTTTAGGGACTTAGCAGTGCTGGGCTAACATTTGGACTCAGTGATCTTAGAGCTCTTTTCCAACATAAACAATTCTATGATTCTACGTGTTCACTTGTGTTAAATCAGAAAAAAAAAAGCTGAGTCATGAGAACCAAAAATAAATCCAGGTACCTACGACGGGCTTTACCTTGAATTTGAGCCTTAAGAGGGCAGCCAGCTGTGCTAACCTAGCCTTCCTGTCCTAATGCTGCTAGAGTTAATACAGGCAGACGAAGCCGCTAAATAGAGAGTGAGAGAGGAAAATGTAAGAATGAAAATAGAAGTGTTTTGCAATTTCTGTTTTCTGAGGCATGCAGGCATACTAACAAGGACATCTGAAGTCTGTACTCTGCCCAGAACAGAAAGCTACAATAAAATACTAACAAAAGTGCCTTATCATGACTGAATGTTGATTTGCCTACTCTGCAATTTTTTATCTTTATCCGTTGTGAATTCTGAAATTAATTTCCATATTTTCTGAAATTTCTGTGCATCACCTGCAACTGAATTTCATAGCAATTAACTCCTCGGGACATATCAATTGTGAAAGGGAAGCCTGAGAAATAAGCTCAGGGCATTCCTGAAGATGAACATTAAACAGCAAATCATTAATCATAATATGCATAATAATAAGGATGGTGATGGCCATTCAAAGACTAGCATATGGCAAACAACAGTGTAAAAATTCTTCACTCCACCTTTTTGATTTTTGTCTTGATACTTGTTTTGCTTCTTGGAATGTTAATATTGAGAAAGAATTAACTAACAGCCTAAACTACGACTCCATCAGTACTAAAGTACTGCGTTCCTTCAATTAGCACATTAAAAATACAAATAACTTCCTACCTAGTTATTTTAATTTTTTTTAAGTTAAATAGCAAACAGCCATGAAATCAGACACTCCAGAATGATTGATTGATGTTAGCTTATCCAGACTTGAAGAGATTTTACTTCCTCAGAAGAAATGAGCACTTTAATGTGTTGTTGATGAAATGGGGAGTGACTATGGTTCCTTTGGCACAACTGATGCCACCAGAGTTCAGCTTTCAGCTTCCCAAATTACTTGTGCAACCTCAGCTCCCACAAGGGATTAACCTGCTGCTCCACAGCTCATCTCCTCGCTTGGGGCCAGCTGGCTCTTGGTGTAAAATACACAGCCCTACACAGTGCTGTGATGCTCCTCATACCTGCATAAACCTGTCGGAGCTCACCCAACCCCGCATCTCACAACCTGGCATGACCCAGCACAACGTTTCAGGTATCCATGTTTTCCTGTAAGACTTGAGCTCTGCCCATTGTCTCCCTTTGGAGCAGGCCATAGCAGTGCCCTTTGGGGACAGCCCTGTGGCACCTCACAGCCAACATGACACATCCCAGGCCACCGTGTTGGTCAAAAACTGGCTGCCAGAGGGTTGCCACACTGGAGAGGACAGACAGCGCTGTAAATCCTTGGGGTGGCGGTTTCCAGCTCTGGGGCAATGCTTTAATTGCATCTGAATAACTATGATTGGGGCAGGATGGAGGGAGCAGCCACAGGAGCAAGCAGGGCAGCACAAGACAGTACCTGCCCGCCCAGCAAGTACTGGGTGACCCCTGTAGGTGTCAGCCAGGCAGGAGTTGCTCCAGGCTCTCTGTGATGGCAGAGGCTTCAGAGGCTCTCCTTCAACTTAAACCAGATTTGCCTTCTTCAGCACAAGCCTAATGGGATTGTAAGCAGTTAAATCCCTGTGACTTTCTCAGAGAGCGTAATTTTACATAGCTTTGCCCTCTCCTCCTCCCTTCTAGCCCACAGCCTTAAGATCACACAGTTTTCTTTCATTTCAACTTTGGTTTACTTGAAAGAAAAACATTTACTCTCTGGCCAGTTTAAACAACTGTCAAATAACCTGCTGTGACCAGACAGAGAAAAAAATGTTGGGGAAAAATACCCTTCCTTTCCCTGCCAAGTTGCCTTCCAAAGCAATATCTGCTCCTCCAGCCAATAACAGGTGTCAGGTTGCCTCAGGATCTCTTGGTGATTTTATAGAATGATCCATCAAGGAAACACATTACACAACTCTGAGCTGATAGTTTTATCCAGGCAGCTGACAGATACATGCAAGCAGAGATACAGCCCGGGCCATGGCCCTCTTTCCAACAGTGGGGTGACCTTGCTGGAGACCTGGGGTGGGCTTCGTGGTGACCTGTGAGGCTGGAGCCTCTGCCTGGGCAGAGGCATCAGTGCTTATGGGGGGAAAAGTTCAGAGGAGGAGGTAATGCTTTTTGGGGCAGCATCCAAGGAAGGACGTTAATCCATGGCAGCATGGAAACCTGGAGAGGGTGCTTTTCTTTTGTGTAAACCACAAGTTCTCAGCTTACTGAAGATAAGAGATAGCATATAGTTATCAAAATATGGTAAAATGACGTGATTTTTGTACAACCTCAATTTTTTTTGTCACCCAAAGAGGCAAAAAGATGCTGTAGCTTTTCCCAGCTTTCCTTCCCAGACACGCTGATGTTTGCTGTGCATCAGAAACAAGTCCTGTCTTCCGATGTCTTCCTTGTAAACCCACCTAAAATCCGGCGTTGTCAGCAGTTTGCAGGGTCTGTCACCAGGAGACACCCGGCACACTGAAACAGTCATGCTGTTTCGAAACCGCTTTGGCGTATAATTCAACAAGCGTAGCTGCTCATTTAACCTTTTCATCCTGTGTTGCGCCAAGAGCCACGAATGGTTTTAAGAGGATGACTTGCATCCCTCAGCAGTTTCCAAGGTCGCTGTCTTCTCTTTAAAATAATGAATTTGTGATTCATGGCCAATAATTTCATATTTTATACATGCTTTTCTGCTGGGTTGAGGATATTTAAAAAGTCTTTGACCCCAGAGTATGTGCATCTGTGTTAAGAGGCTGAAGAAGATGGGCACAGCCTATACCACCCACACTCCTTGGTCAGGCAGGCTTGCAGTGGCTAAAAGAGACAATTAAATCCTTAATCTTCATGCTTTCTCCCCAGCTTAAATCAATATACCAAAAGCAGAGGGGATGCTCTTATGATTTCGCTTAAATCTGCTTCTGATCTGGGTAAGCCAAGTCAAGATCAGGCATTTTTACATCACAGAGTGTGATGTCTTAAATATAATTCCTATCATTTCAAGAAGAAGTTGGAGAAAGGAAAGAAAGGCAAGAGAAAAGTAAGAGTAGTATAGTGGCAAAGCCATTCCCATGTTTCCTGGAGAAATTTGCTGTGGGGACCCATCAGAGGGGTCCAAAAAAACTGTCACGCCAGCCAAACTCACCATGAAGACACCCAGTGCAACAACACTGATCACCAATACCCTTTATAAGACTTGTGCCTGCTAAATCTAAAGACAAAAGAAGATGCTGGAAAATTAATTCCTTGATCCCTAATTGGATTCCTTGCTCTCCCCTGTGTTGGCTCCCTGCTGCTTGAGAAGAGATTTGTAGGACCGAGGCACGAGTTTGCTGAATCCTGCTAACAAAATAATGTAGATAAGAATGTCGAGTGTGTGAGGGCTGCTGAGGTGACAAAAAAGGTCCCTGGTGTCACCAAGTTCATGGCAGATCATGGAGCAAAGCAGACTGTGCCTTCAGAGACAAACTGCAGTTTAAACCCATGGTGCACCACTCAGCAAGGGACTGACATGGCGTTACACATTACTTTTAAGGGTATGTAGGAAAAGAAAGGCAACAGTCAGGTTAAGTTTGAAGCAGTCCAAGTTTTGGCCCCTGCTTCATTAGCAGCAGGCACCTGCTGTGGGTCTCTTCCCCAGTTTTTGGCTTCTCACAGATGAGTTAAAAAGCCATTCCCTGAGTGATGGACAGGGCCGGCATCTTGAGAAACCACTGCTATAATAGACAGGTTTGGACCTTTGTTTGTGACAGCTATCCAGGTTGCTGCTGGTGTTTCCTGTGCCCATCACCATGGCATCTTTCATCACCATGGCTGCCTTTTGCAGAGGTCTCCTGCCAATCTGCCAGAAATGCAACCTGGGCAGCAATTAAGGAGAACTGATGAAAGGCATCTGCCCTCTGATTCATTGTTTCACTTCTTGGCATCCTTTTGGGGAATGAACTGAAATGTAGATGCTAAATAATTCTCACTATGAGGGATTTATTGTTATCTCAACACTATAAGTAACTTCCAAAAACTATAGCTCCAAAAAACATTTGTTTATTGGTCAAATATATCCAAGAGGTGAAGTTTTAATAGCTGTATTTGTCTTCCTGCATTGCAATTCTACTAGACTTAAAAATGTAATCATGTCTCCCTCTCCTCCAGCAATACAGGTTTCTAATGATCTGCACAAAAATCTTATAATTTCTGCCTTAACTGTTAAAGTTAAATATAAAAGGAAGGTGAAGAGTGAATTGTCTTCTTTCCTCCTTATAATCCACAAGGATTTCCCCTCCAGCCTCAGGGCCCCAATACATATTCCCAGTGTTTGATACAGCTCAAAAATGTAACTGTAATTATTAGCAAACCACCCCTAGCACCAAATGAGAGTATGAACAGAACCCCAAACGTATTAGCTACCAAACCAGATACATACATCTAACTGCATCTCAGTCTTTTGAGCCTCTGTAGCAAACAAAAGATGCTTATTCTGGCACTTTCCCCAAAGCAACCTACCAGGTTTCAGATATTACAGCCATCAGTCAATGCAGGTTGAGCATATTTGGAGCAGAGACCCCCTGCACTGCTGTCATGGCTGTAAGATTAAATTAAAAAGCACAGTTTTCTTTTGTAGCCTGGAGCACTGTTATCTCTTCAAACACAAGGAAGCCCTATTACTTTTACACCGACAGAGCAACGCCAGGGATTCACCAAGTATGCTCCATGCAACATTGTTTTAAAAAATTAAAATCTGTGGCATTGCCATATTTACCTGAACTCTCACTTATTACCTGGAAGAAAAGTAATCTGGCGGGGACTTTGGCAGATGTGGCGCAGGTTTTCTGCCAGGGAAGGAATTCCCCACAGCCAGGAGGGAGGATTTCAGTTTCTCTTCCACTTGGCCTCCCTCTTGTTTTAATATCAGCTTGCTGAGTGCTGACAAGGGACACAGTGATGAGCGGAGTGGAGGGGACAGCAGCTCAGCATTTCACAAAGGGAGCAGCACTCTGCCTGAGGGGCAGGAGGGAGAACGTGGGTCTGTAGAGGGGCTCTCTGAGGGCAACCCACCCAGTTTGGAGTCCCTCCAGACAGAGGCCCCTGTCACTGCCATTTTTCAAAGTGGATGAAGAAGACCTGCAGGGTTCTGGGGTTTAGCACTGTTGTTTTTTTTCTCACTGCTTGTCTTTATCTCGGCAGCTGGGGAAATACTGAGTCGTGTTGCTGCAGGTTTGCTGGAGCATCTCTGGGAGGCCCTGGTGGTTTCTTCTGAGGGCAGGGAAAATAGCATGAGAAAAGGGAAAAAACCCCCCCACAAATACCTCTCTTCCTTTTTCTCTTTTTCCCATGGTTCATGACAGCCTGCCGACTGCCTGTACTGCCAACCCTCATGGCGGGGGACCTTGGGGAGCAGAACCACGAGGGCTGGTTCTGGGGCTGCCAGAAGGGATGCCAGCCCAAAAAGCAGCATCCCTCTCCTCAAGAAAATAAATTGGTAGAAAATACCAATTTCAGCTACATTTTGTTAGCCACACCGGGCTGGCTGACACCCAGTTCAACTCAGCCAGATTTTACATCAACTGTGTTGAATCATCATAAAACTATCTGCAAACAAATGCTTACAAAAAGCTCCCTGCCCTCCCGATTACTCCACACTCACACTTTTTATTCATATTCTGTCATCATCATGCTTTAGCTTAGATAGAGCACTGCCAACACTTACGCTGTTTGAGGCTGCACTTTAAATTCACTGCAGTTCAAGACAAGCAGTGAAGTAGGAACTACAGCATTCGTCATTAGTTTCCTTCCTTCCCTCCCTTCCTTCCCTCCCTCCATCCCTTCCCTCCTTCCTTCCCTTCCCTCCTTCCTTCCCTTCCCTCCCTTCCTCCCTCCTTCCTTCCCTCCCTCCCTCCCTCCTTCCTTCCTTCCTTCCCTCCCTCCCTCCCTTCCTTCCCATTCCTTCCCTTCCCCTTCCGTCTCCTTTCCTTTCCCTTCCTTTCCTTCCTTCCTTCCTCTCTCCTCTTCACTCCTCTCGCCTATTATTTTTCTGCCTTTTCGTGCTACTGATTCCTTTTTCTTTTGCCTTGCCTTCTCGTTCCCTTCCCCTCACCTTCCCCTGCCCTGCCTTGCCTTCTCTTTCCTTACTTTGCCATCTTGCATTTTGCTTTGGCTTCCTTTGTCCTTGCTTTGCCTTATTCTCCTTTCTTCCTTGAATTTTTCTCCCCTTACTTGCAACTTACTTTTCCCTTTTCCTTGTACTGGTAAAGAAAAGCTGAAAACTCCATCTTGGGCTCATTCTGAAGACAAAGCCAAACTCAGTACTGGCTTAGCTCAATTCCCACTGCTGGAAACAGCAGCTGGTGAGTCTGTTTCACCAGTGGGTTGGATGTCCTCGCCCAGGATGACAGCATCCACTGGTGAATGCTGGGGACAGGAATTGCAGTCAGCTGCAGTGATGTGTCCCAGCAGCAGCCAGATGCCCCATGCCGAGCTTGGAGTTAATGGACCCCAATTTCTTCCAGCAGGGTCCTGGCAAGTCCGGTGCAGAACCTGGCATTGCCCCATCCTGGCCAGTGAGCCATCGGGCCTCAGTCACCTCATCCAACTCCCATGGGATGCATTGAGATGTCATTGTGCCAGCTGGCCTGTGAGAATCAAGCAAGGGGCTGAAGACACTTGCATTTGAACAAGCTCGCTTGCAGCTGGAGAGATGTCATTGTAGCAAGTCGCTGTCGTCACCCGCTCTGCTGGTTGTGGTGATAAAAAGAGACAATTTAGAGTTGTACAGCTCCAACTGGGAACATTTCCCAGCTGCGTGTGCTTCTCAGCCATGCCACAGCTTTGTTCTGTGCCATGCAGAGCTTGAAGTGCCTCAACCTGTGTGACATGAAGAGCTCCTCTCTGGGGCCCCGCAGTCTCCTCATTGCCCCATGACTCCCCGCCGTGCTGCTGGGTTTTCTTAAGCCCCTGGTCAGGGGTTTTGCCTTATCAACCCATGTTGGTTTTGTCTTACTGTCAAGGTCCTGCACCTGCAAACCCTTTTACGACAGCCTCCCATGAGAAGTGGTGGACACCAGTGTGAGAATCACCTTCCCTTCTCATCTCTTTTCCTATTTCTGGGCTGTTGCTCTTAGCTTATATTAGAGAACCTGGCAAAATCATAGAATCATATAATTGTTTATAGAGTCACCGAATCATTTAGATTGGAAAAGACCAATCAAGTCCAACCAGCAGTGAGTTTGAGTGGGTTAAAAAACCCCCCAAAACCCCCATATACTTACCATGGGAAATTTGTCTGCAAAGAGGTGACAGATGTCAGCAGAGAGGATGCTCAGGGGAGGACACTCCTCTGGAGACCTCCTGTTCCTTCTCCTCCCAACTGGTCATAGGGGTGAGATTTCCTTCCCTTCTGTTTCTTCCCTTTTATTATTTTATCTTTCCCAAAAAGTAGCCATTACCACTGAAGTCAATGCATGTCGCCAGCTACAGACCTTGTGAACAAATCTTTGTGCAGGTCCGTCCAGCTGTCTCGACATCCTCCACACAACAACCTGGGTAAGGCTGTGAGGAGCTGAACACCAGCCAGCAGGTGAGCACCAATGGTAAATGGTGCCCAGCTTCCTGATAGACTTGGTTCCTGACAGCTCCTGGCACTCCTTTGTGAGGATTACACAGGAGATAGGCTCCAGGAGTGATGCAGAGTTGGACAACCAGGAGAGAAGGTCCATGTGGTACCTGTTGGCCTGTAGGAAGAGGTCCACCCAGTCACAGTCCTGCTGGAGCACCCTCAAAGGATAGCATCATGGTCCATCAGAATGGCAGAGAGCTGTGCATAAAAAAGCTAACTGTGTAGTTGATTCTTCCTTCATCACACATTATCTTCAAACACCTAAGGCAGCAACAAAGATGAAAACAAATTTCTATTCTTAATTAAAGCAACTCACAAGGTTTCCCATTTTGGTTTACAGCTCCAGTCCAACTGGGGTACACAAAAATACAGAAAATGAAGCTAGAATACATTTTTCCCCCTCTTCTCTTCTGTGGTGCCATTTCAGTGTTTTACTGGGAAAAGTGATGCCTAGAGGGTTCCCAGTGCATGTCCATCACACCAGGTATCATTAGAAAGCCATTCAAAAGGGTGGATGCAGGCCTGCTTTAAAAAGTGGCAATGTAGAAATGTCCCTCCCTCACATGACACATCTGACCAAGCAGGGCACACCTCTAGGTGCTCTTGGAAAATAGCTATTTACTTTCATGACTGAAACAAAGCCCTCTCTCCGCAAGCATGCACCCTTATGCTGAGCTTTATGCATACGTGGCATCTGGTTTATTCAGTCAAAATAGCTGTGCACATTGTTATTTTCAGGATTTGAGAAGCTATTGCCATGGGGACTGAGGATCCAAATAGATCCTGAGATCAGATCACAGGAGGTTTTAAAATAAAATTGCCATTTCTGCCAGTAATCATGTGAAACCATCTTCAATGTGTAAGCACAGAGACTTGCCACTTTGGTGACTTCTTAAATATTGTAGTTACCAAAACAGGAAGGATATTAGATATTGTTCATAACAACCTGGTACCAAATGTATTGTCAGATTTAAATGCACAAAACATCTCCTCAAAGGAGCAGGAGATGGTGGCAGTAGTCAGCTGCAGTGGGTATGTGTTGGTACCAGAATCAAAACTACAGCTGAATTTTCTTCCATTGAGGCACACAAAGGGAAGTGCCTCTTGTTCCAGATTCACACAGAACTGCACCTATGACTTTCTTATCTTTGCAGTAAGACAAGCTATTATACAGAGAGAGAGAGAATAAATATAAATACATATATAAACTCATACTAGAGTAGAAACTAGAACTTGTTTTGCAGAACAGAAGTTATTGGAATCTGCCTCTACTTCTGTGTAATCTCTGCAGTGAACTGATCTCAAGCTGTGCTATCAGCTCTGGCAAATGAAGCGATGTCAGAGCAGGTTAATACTTGGATATGAGAACACAGAAGAAAATCCGCCTTTCTAAGGATGCTGTAATCAGAACTGCATTAACCAGGGACAGAAACAGCCTGCTTGGGGTGGGTGCAGGGAGGCACCAGTTGCACAACGTGCACAAAGAGTGCAAATGCATGTTGTGTTGCTGGCATAAAGGGATGAGGGGGGCAGGGGGCAATGGAACCAGAAGATCCCCAGATGCACCTCAGTAACCTTTGCACTGTTTGTCATAAATATTTGCATTAAATTGTCTTTGCTTACACAAGAAAAATTCTTAGTCTTAGTTAGTGAAATTAGATCAAGTGAAGGCTTTAGTGTCACTGCAATTCCCCTTTGAGATACTTCTGTAAAAGAATGCCTTTTTCTGCAGTGCAGATGTAAGTCTTCAGCTCTCAGCAACTGTGTTTAGGAGAAAAAATGTATTGCTAATATGTACCAATATCTGAAAAGGGTCATCATGCTTTGTGATCACGTGGTGGGTTGACTCTGGATGGACGTCAAGTGCCTACCAAGTCACTTGATCACTCTCCTTTCTCAGCAGGATAGGGGGGAGAAAAATAGGACAAAGGTTCATGGGTTAAGGATAGGGAGACATCACTCACCAATTAGTGTCACAGGCAAAGCAGACTCAACTTGGGGAAATTAATTTATTGCAATTAAAACCGGAGCAGGGTAATGAGAAATAAAACTAAATCCTAAAACACCTTCTCCAGATCCCACCATTTTTCCCAGGCTCAACTTCACTCCTGATTTTCTTTATCTTTACCCTGCCAGTAATATAGGGCGT
This sequence comes from Dendrocincla tyrannina, assembly GCA_035047865.1. NCBI lineage: Eukaryota > Metazoa > Chordata > Aves > Passeriformes > Dendrocolaptidae > Dendrocincla > Dendrocincla tyrannina. Next base: position 53,998,293 of record JAWWMP010000001.1, read on the forward strand.
TGGGGAATAGGGGCTGCAGTCAGTTCATTACACATTGTCTTTGCAGCTCCTTCCTCCTCAGCAGGAGGACTCCTCACACTCTTCCCATGCACCAGCATGGCGTCCCTCCCATGGGAGACAGTCCTTCACAAACTTCTCCAGTGTGAGTTCCCCACAGGCTGCTGCTCTTCATGAACTGCTTCAGTGTGGGTCCCTTCCATGGGGCGCAGTCCTTCAGGAACAGACTGCTCCAGCATTGGTCCCCATGAGGTCACAAGTACACAGGTCCACAAGTCCTGCCAGGAGTGTCCTCCAGCAAGGGCTTCCCACAACATCACAGCCTCCTTCCTGCTCCTCCATGGACTGCAGGGCCACAGCCTGCCTCACCATGGTCTGCACCACAAAAGCTGCACAGGAATCTGTTCTGACGCCTGGAGCACCTCCTCCCCCTCCTTTTTTACTGACCTTAGTGTCTGCAGAGTTGTTCCTCTCACATATTCTCACTCCACTCTCCAGCTGCAGTTTCCCAGGATTTTTTCCCCCTTCTTAAATCTGTTATGCAAGAGGCACTTCCACCATTGCTGCTGGGATCATCCTTGGCCATTGGTGGGTCCATCTTGAAGGCATGTGGTATTGCCTGTCTCTGACAGGGGCGCTTCTGCCAATTTCTCATGTAGCCCCCTGCTACCAAAGCCTTGCCATGGAAACCCAAAACAGATGGTAATGTGCTGGTTATTCACACTTGTGCCAGCTAAACATAGAACCACAGAATATGCTGAGTTGGAAGGTACCCACAGGGATCATTGAGTCCTTAGCTCTGCACAGGACTATCCCCGAGTCACACATCTGCCTCAGAGTATCATCCGAACACTTCTTGAACTGACATGTTTGGTGCTGTGACCACTTTCCTGGGGAGCCTGTTCCAGTGCCCAATCACCTTTTTCTAATATCCAGTCTAAACCTTCTCTGACACAACCTCAGGCCATTCCCTCAGGTCCTGTCACTGGTCACCAGAGAAGAGATCAATGCCTGCCCCTCCTCTTCCCCTCACAAGGAAGTTTTAAGGGCAATGAGGTCTCCCCTCAGTCTCCTCTTCTCCAGCTGAACAGACCAAGTGCCCTAAGACACTCCTCATACAGCTTCCCCTCAAGGCCCTTCACCATCCTCGTTGCCCTCCTTTGGACACTAATGGCTAAATGTCTTTCCTATATTGTGGCTCCCAAAACTGCACACAATATTCCAGGTGAGGCCACCCTAGTGCAGAGCAGAGCAGGACAATCCCCTCCCTCACCAGTCTGGCGATGCTTTGCCTGATGCCCCCCAGGACATGGTTGTCCCTCCTGGCTGCCAGGGTACTGCTGACTCACCTTCAACTTGCCATTGAGCAGGACTCCCAGGTCCCTTTCCACAGCACTGCTTTCCAGCATCTCATTCCCCAGTCTGCCTGTACATCCAGGGTTGCCCCATCCCAGCTGCAGACTCTGGCACTTCCCTCTGTTGAACTTCATATGGCTGGAAATTGCCCAGCCCTCTAATTTGTCAAAGTCTCCCTGCAGGGCCTCCCTGCCTTTGGGGGAGTCAACAGTTCCTCCCAGTTTTGTGTCATTGACAAACTTGCTCCGTATCCCTTCCAGTCCTGTGTCCAAGTCATTTATGAAGATGTTGAATAGCGCAGGGCCCAGGATGGAGCCCCGTGGAACCCCACTAGTGACAGGTCACCAGTCTGATGTTCCCCCATTCACTGTTACCCTCTGTGCTCAACCCGTGTGCCAAGTGCTCACCCACCACATGATGTGTTTATCCAGCTGTGCTGGACATTTTGTCCAGAAGGATCCTGTGAGACAGTATAGAAAGCTTTACTGAAATCCAAAGACACCAAACCCACTGGTTTCCCTTGTTCAACTGAGTGGGTTACCTTGTCATAAAAGGACATCAGGTTTGCTAAGTTTCCGGTCTGGTGGGACCTCTCCAGATTCCCAAGACCACTCAAAAATCATCAAGAGAGGTTTTGCAATGACATCAACCAGATCTCTGAGAATTCTTGGACATAAGGCCCCATATATTTAACACATCTGACTATGGTTGATCAAACCACTATTTCCCATTCATGTGTCAGTTAACTCATTGTGTATCACTCATTACCTCTTCAGAACATCAGTGACCCAGTACCATGGTGTTTAGGAAGCTGTCACTACAGCTTTGCATTATTAATTTGGAGCTGATGAAGGTCACTCCAACAACAGAGCTCCAAACCTGCAGTTAAGTTATTTCAGAAGCGATCCTCCAGTGCCACCAAACCAGAGGCTACAAGAGAAAAGCCATCTTCTTCCCTTGTTCTGCCAAAATACAACAAGAAGTTGTCTGACGTGCAGGGCCAGGAGTTGCACTCAATGATCCTTGTGGGTCCCTTCCAACTCAGGATATGCTGTGATTCTTTGAATCTCTCATTGCTTGGGGTTGTCAGCACAAAGGAGTTTGCAAGCTGAGGCCTGACCTGGCAGGCTACCAGCACTCCAGAGACACCATAAGTTTTCCCTAAAATGAGATTGTTCTGTCTGGGTTGTCTCTGGAAGACCAACCAGAGCCAACCGTGGCTCTCCTGTGTTTCACAGTCCACCTGAGGTGGGTGTGCAGGCTGGTTGGCAGAAGCTTCAATTCCTCTGTGGGAGACAGGCCATGGCCTGTGACAGCAGAACTGTGTGTCCCCTGCTGAACCTCACACATACCAGGCCTGGACAGCACACCCAGCTCAGCGTTGTTCATCTTGGGCACGCACTGTGACCACACAGAAATGTGCAATACCATCACCCTGCTGCAAGTGACACTGATGAGGATCAGAACGGAGGGTTGCTTCAAGCTCACCTACAGACTTCAAGGTAAGGTTTGTGATGGTTTGTGAGGGGTGGGTCCTCCTCATGCTAGAGTGTACAGGCTGAAATATGCACTGTGGCTGCTGGCAGTTGTCTCCCCGATTCCAGTGGCCACCTCTTCACAGAAGGAGAGCAGTAGCCTCCAGCTGGACCCACAACTCTTGCAGGATGGAGTACAGGGGCTTTGGGTAGCTTTGGGCTCCAAAGACAGGCTCTTCCTCAACCACCATGACATTCTCCACCTTGTGTAGTCTTCACAGTTTGCATGAGGAGCCCTTTTGCCTAGAGGATGCAGCAAGGCAAGGAATAGGACAACATGTGGAAAAAGACAGGGATTCTCACACTGGTGGCCATCTCTTCTCATGGGAAACCATCGTAGCAGGGCTTGCAGTGCAGAGCCATGACAACAAGACAAAACTCTCAATTATGCCAATTGAATAATTGACTTTGAAATACTAATTCCTCTCCCAGGTCCTTAGGGATCTTTTCTGTAAACTGCATTCCTTTGGTATCTCCTTCTGGTGCAGTATTGCCTGTGCCAGGGATTTCCTGTCCCTGTGACTGGACTTCAACCAATGCTTCTCCAGCCTGCCAAAGGCTCCGGGCTATGCAGAAGACTGCCCAGAGCAATTCCTACCAGAAAAAACAGTGAGCCCACCAGGTTTTGCTGTTTGTGGCACAGCCCAGCTCAGCCCAGCCCAGCCCAGCCTCCTAAGCACCTACATCCCAAGGCCAAAGCCTAGAGGCTGGTGAATCCATGGCTCTGCAAACAGTATCTCAGTAGCTCTGCTTGGATCCTCTGGGCAGGATGACATTCTGGCTCCTGATCATCATCTATCCTAAATTTGGGAAAGCTGATGTAAGTCTCCCTAACTGTCCAGTTCTGTGGCTGCCTGGAGCTTAGACATCAGGAGAAAGGGATGTCTTCAGCTCCAGGTGGGTGCCCGGGCCCTGAGAACAGCCCCCTCCTCCTGAGGCTTGGGCTGCCTGGGCCCGAGGCCAGCTTTGACAGTGCAGCTGCCTGGCCTTGAATCAAAGAGCTGTTTGAGAACAAGCTGTGAGAAGCCTTGGCAAGGACTCACTCCCCTTATCTCAGGGACTGCTTTTAAGTAGGGCTCTTGCCCTTGATCTCTGCCTGAGCTACATTGCAGCTATCCCCGTGCCTGGCCATATAGCTCACTGGTCTGGAACTGGTCATGATGTGGGACCTGCCTTGTCACCATGGTCTTGTCTGGTGATTGGGCTATTGACTGACCTCAGCCACCATCACCCAACCAAGCCCTTCTTGCTTGGGTACCATAGCAGCAGGTCCTTGTCCATGAAGCCCCTACTCCATGTTCATCCCGCTGTCACCCTCAACACCAGCTCACCAGCTCTTGTATGGAGCTGCCTGACAGCACAAGATGAGCAACTATTGCAAACTTACTCTGGGATTTCCTGTGAGAATAGTGGAGAAGGAAAGGGATGCTCTGAATCAGAAGGAGCAGAACCTAATTCTCCCAGTCAAAGTGTGCACAAAGATGCTGAGACAGCAACTTGGCTCAGACAGAACACAGAGGGCCTAAGAATAACCAGAGGTTTTACGGTTCCTCCTTCACTAACAATGTCCCCCAGATTCTGGAAATGCTGGCAGACTAGCCAGCTGCTCCCTCAATGCTTCTGTTCCTCGTCTGCAGATAATGAGGCATTTATAAATCCTGACCCTGGGCTGTTCACTGGTTCTTCCAAAGACAGCCTCACGCTGGCTCCTTCACCAGCTCTTTGTGTTGCTTCCCAGAAGAGACTTCTCCCAGCAGAAAGTGCGGCTCTCTGGGACAGGTCCTGGCACAGATGTACTGAGGACGATCCTCATTTCCCTGAGCCCTGTACCAGACCACAAATCTCCTGACAGCCCAGTGGACATGCTTGTTTTTGCAAAGTGCCATTGACTGTGCTGCCTATAGTGGGATAAGGTGCACTGCTGCAGAGAGGTATTTCAGGCTGTCAGGTCCACTGAGACACTGTTGAAAGGCTGGGAAAGGACAACAGAGAGCAATTTGATGAGGTACGTAGCCTCACTGCAGCCAGAGAGGGTTTCCTTGTGTGCACCATCCTAACTAAATGGCTGGAGTTTTCTTCCAAAAAAAGCAGCTGTTTTCACCTCAGACTAGAGTCTGGCACAAGGTAAGCTGCCTCCAGCATGGGTGACTGGAGAATCCAGACCCTGGCATGAAAGGGACAAAGCAGCAACAGGACAGCCAGGTGACACCCATAACCTGCTGTTTTGAAACTGGAGGACCGCACTGTACTCTGAGAGTATTCAGATGTCAGATTCATACTGACATGGGTCATTGAGCACGAACTTTCTGCTGTGAATACGAGGACTACTGTGAGTCAGACCAAAAGGCTGTCTTATTCAGTATTGCATCTCCAACAGTCACCAGTAAATGGATGCCTTAAAAAAAGCATAAGAACAAGAAAAAAAGTGATGCTTCCCTCAGCACTTTCCCAGTTTTCAACCATTTTCAGGTTAGGGGTTTCCTGACGTGGGGGTATGGATCTTTGTACAAGACATTTCCTGGCAGCTCTTGACAAAGCTGGAAGCCTTCACCAGGATTTACCTCACATTCATTACGAAGCCTTAGTTACAATGACGTGAAAACATGACCCTTTTCCTACGAAGACAAATGTTTTACTTCAGTGATGGAGAGAACTGCAAACATGCATTAATGGTCCCACCAAAACAATACATGTACCTTAAGGCAAAATGAGTGACAAAGGCATTACTTTGATTTATTTTATGCATTACTCACCCCTTTCTTTAAGAGAGCAACACCCAATGAGACGCTGCTCAGCCAGTTGTTGTAGGGCTGTACATACGGTGGGGAGAGGCTAGAGATGATCAGGGCAGGGACCCCAGCCATGCAAGTGTCTGAGCCTGTGCCAGTCACGCTGTCTCTAACAGATGATGGAAAGCAAGGCACGAAAGTTAACATCTGCTGAGAGTTGGAGAGCACATGAGCAGCTACAAATTTTGTAGGAAAAAAAGGCTTTCTCTCACTCTGCCATGCCAATCGTAACACGTGGTTACAGCTGTCGTGCATCCCAAAACAGAAATGCTTAGGTATCTCATTTTCAGATGAGGAAGCAAGACATGAGACCCATGAGTGGTCTAGGTAACAGCTTAAGCTTAAGTAGCAGACCTCGTATCTTTCTGTGATTGCAAGTTGCATGATTTTACAGGTGGTTCTTGACAGGTGGTTTGTAGCCAAGCCAGCAGCAGTGGTTTAAGGTGATACCAAATTGTCAGCCACCCCACTCCTCTGCTGGGGAGGCATCCACACCTCCTCCACCCCTCAGGTTTTTTGTTCATGGCTATGAACAGAGACTGAGTAGCTGACACATTTTATTTGTCTCTCCTGCCTTGTTTTATTTGTCTCTCCTGCCTCGTCTTCTAACATCCATTAGCAGGGTGGGACTGCATCTTAAAGCACTGCATCTAAATCTCCCCAATCCTTCTTGGAGGGATTGCCAGCAAGAACATGACTCAGATTCATTAAATTTCCTTTACACGCTGGTTATCTTGCAGCTGTATTGACTGGTGGATACAGACAAAATCACTGACTACAAACCTTTAACTCTGGAACTGCAGGGTGGAGTCCTGAGCTGATCACGTGCACTTCCCAACATATGGCAATATCATCTCCTGGGTTCATTCAGTTTTGCTGAAGCCAACAGGTCGTCCCAGAAACAAGCACTACTCAAATCTGTTCAGTAATGGAACACCTGAAAAGTACTTACTGTCCCACACCTTTGTATTACAAAGCTCTCTCCTCCCAATAGCTCTTTAAGCTACAAAGTTTATGTTGTCAGGGCAGTGAAGGAACCTGGAGACCTCATTGGCCCTAGCCAGCCTCTTTTGCTCCCCTTCACCCTTTTCCATCACCCAGGGGTGCATATCAGTCCAGCCAGGACATCTGCCTGCATGTTCAGGCCAGTGCTGCAGTGGAGATGGAGACTGGCACCACTGCAGCACTGCCGGGCCAGGGAGCAGAAATGGAGTGCAGGGAGGCTGCTCAGGATCAGTAAATCCTATTAATGTGCTCATGGCCCTCACATGTATCTTGCAGATCTTGGCAACATGAACACATTGATACGAAACTCATATAGTGAGAAAAATTGGCCACGCTGAACCACATGGTTTGTCCTATTTTCAAAGTAGCAAAGTCCTTGTGTTTTAGTAGTGTCTGTTAATTACAGTGCCAAAAAGCAGTATTTGCTTAACTGCATCAAAATGTTGTTTGTCTGATTACATGCAACATTAATTATCAAGAGCTCCACCAAGATGCTTTACTGCTTTATTCAAGCAGTAAAACCAAGAAAACTTTCACCTAGCTCTAAGAGGCATTCCATTCCTGAATGTCTGCTAAGACTAATGAAATGCCCTATTGAAACTCTGAAAGGATTATATCATGGATAGGAAGGAATGAGAAAGAAAAGACCACTGAATCTAAAAATCCTACCTGGTGGAATGGGTAGAAATTTATGGATTGGTAAATTGAGTGTCCCAGTCTGGAGACACTCGATTTTTTATTTGCAAGTTTTCCTTTCACCTCTCATATTTCAGTGGATAGTGCTGAACAACAATACTTCTTTGTTTGTGATATGGGTGAGCAACTCCTCCAGAGGATAACTACAACATCCCTGCCTAGCAGGAATCACACTGGCATTGCTCTAATGTCCTACTAGGCCTGAGTAAGCCACAGCTGGCACCCATGGCTACCTTCCTTGGTGGGTAAAACAAAGTTCTCAGCTGCTGAATCTGCTTTAGCAACTCTCTTAAGACAGCTGGTCAGCTGGAGCCAACTCTCCTCCAAAAGAGCGAGTGCCAGAGTGTAAAACCATTTCTGATATCAGTGATCTTGACAAACAGTAGTCACATCGGTCATGCCATTTGGGCTTTACATGCTCCTGGCTCCTTCTTCTCTTCCATTGGTAGCAAGAATGGTGCAGCACACCTAGATAAAGCTGATGGAAAAGGGCACAGAAAATGTGCATTGGGAGCCGAAAGTACTTGCAAATGAGGACGGAAATGCTATATTGATCCCTCAGATAAGAACATTTGGCATGCAGCTGAATGACAGCGAAGAAGAGCATTAGTCTTCAAGATTTTTACTCATCTCCATCAGGCTGCAAGCCTTGTTTTGCCAGAACTGTGAGTTACAAGTTAAAGTCATTTGAGTGATATGAAGAGGGGTTGGGGGAAGGCAATTAAAAAGCTGAGCTGTCAATTAGAGGGAGCGTCTCTGAAAGAGAAAGAGGTCTGTGAAAAACTTATATATAGACATAAGGGTCTGTTGCAGAACCTGATGTGGTACAAAAAGAGCTAAATTTGAATGTTATAGGTTTCCGTTATTTTGGGATCTTTGGATACTTTTCTTCCAAAGAAATAACACTCTGTATTATGGAAAGTGTTAGATCAATGCTTGCCACTGTCTACAACTACATCACCCACACACATCCTCTTTTCTAGCCTGGAAATTCCAGGTGTAACTTCAAGGCCCTGTATTTGACCCAAGCTGCTGTGCTCAGGCTGCCATTGATCTGGAGGTCCTGGGTCTGTTTGAAGTGTGTCCAACCACACCCACAGCTGCACTAAAAACTTGGGAGAGTGATGGTGCAATAAATGTGACAGTCTGGGGATGGTTTGCTGGGCTGACAGAGACCCTTTGCGTTCTGCATTATGCCATGCGCACATGCTGTATGAAGGCTGTGTTGGCAAAGCTTTGGATGCCCTTTTCCCAGGTAGGGCTTTTTTGCACAGCGTGTGTCCACGAGCCAGCAATGTGCCCTTGTGGCCAAGAAGGCCAGCAGAACTGTGGGATGCATTCGGGAGAGCACTGCCAGCAGGTCAAGGGAGGTGATCCTGCCCCTGCAGTCACCCCTGATGAGGCCACATCTGGAGGGCTGTGTCCTGGGTACAAGTGAGCCATGGAGCTCCTGGAGCAGGTCCAGCAGAGGGCTATGAAGAGGATTAAAGGACTGGAGCATCCCCTTTCCAAGGAAAGGCTGAAGGAGTTAAGCCGGTTCAGCTTGAGATGACTGAGAGGGGACCTCATCAGTGTCTGTAAGTATTTAAGAAGGGGTGTCAAGAGGATGGGGCCAGGCTCTGCTCAGTGGTGCCAAGAACAAGGGGCAGAAACTGAAGCACATCAGACTCCACCGGGACGCGAGGGAGAACTTCTTCCCCGTGCAGGTCACCGTGCACTGGAACAAGCTGCCCAGGAGGTATTCAAGAACTGTCCGCATGCAAATCCATGTGCTCTGGGTAGACTCTGAGCAGGGAGACTGTCCGAGCCGACCCTTCCCGCGTTACCCGTCCTGCGATCCTGTGATTCTGTGTCTGTGTGGCTCGGCAGGTGCAGCAGTGCCGGGACCAGCCCCCCGGAGCCCCCCGGACCCCCCGGAGCCGCCGCGGCCGCTCCTGCCGCTCCACGTGCCTGCCGCCCGGCCCCTCCCGCCGGGACTACACGCCCCACAATGCCCCGCGCGGGGGAGGGGGGGAGACATGGCGACCAGGGGGCGTGGCCAGGGTGTGCCAAGCCGCGCCGCGATTGGACGGTGCCGCCAACCCCTCCCTC
>JAWWMP010000001.1:54008365-54053225 GCA_035047865.1 Dendrocincla tyrannina
CCGGCCTCCGCCTCCGCCGGTGGCCGCCGGGAGGGGCCGGGCCGCGCCGCGCTCTCCGCGGGGAGGAGGAGGCGGCGGCGGCGGGAGCGCCCCGGGGGGTTATTTTTTATTTTTTTCCCCCTCTTCTCCGTCATGCGGGCGCGGCCGGCGGGGGGCGGAGGCGGCGGCGGGGGAAGGGGAAGGGTTGTGGTGCTGGCGCGGCCGGGCCCCTCCGCAGCCCGCCCGCCCGCGGGATGCGGCACCCCCGCCCCGCCCTGCCCTGCCCTGGCCCGGGGCTCCCGGCGGGCCTCGCACAAAGGTGCCCGCCGCCTTTTGTGCCGCCCCTCCCGGGGCCGTGTGGGCCCCTCGGCCGCGCTCGGGGCTGCCCTGCCCGCCCCGCCGTGCCGCGCACGGAGGGAAGGAAGGAGGAAAGGAGGCAGGGAGGGAGGGAGGGAGGCAGGCCGCTGCTGCTGCTGCTGCCGCCGCCGGGCACCGCTCCCACGCTCCGGTGAGCCGCCTCACGGCCCTGTGCCGGCTCATGCTGCTCCCTGCGCTGCCTCCACTCAACCCCCTTTTCATTTATATATATTTTTGGTTTTAGTTTTTAGGTTTTTTTTACTTTCAAATGGTGGTAGGCACATCGGTAGTGGTCTGCTGGGCGTCTCCGTCTAAATCAGGAAGGAGTCTGGTGCTCGGTAAGGCTAATGGGGTAGTTAGTTTTTCCCCCCGCCACCCCGAATTAGAGAGGCTCTGGGTTATTGGAAGCTTGTTGCCTGTAGGTATTCCAGAGGCCTTCTGAATCTGCGTGTCATTACCGGAGACACCTTCAGTTCGAGTCGCAGTTGAAAAGGGAGGAAATCCCAAATCTCGTGTTTAAGTTTCTGTAATAGGAAAGGAAGGGGGAGGGAGCTCTGGAATCAGGCTAGGATTGAAATCGGATTAGGATTCGCTGGAGTGAAAACCTAAATATGTGTCAGCTTACTTTGACTTCACCTGAGGGTGTTTGCCGTGCTTCTGTTGATTTTATCACTTCTCTTTTGTAATCAGCAGGACTGGAAGTGTAGACCTCTGAAAGCACATTTTGTATGTTAGCAGAATTCACACTCTTGCTCCTATTGTTTGGGTGGAGACAATTTTATGCAGGTCAGGCTTAGCAGCGGCAGTGTCTTTAAGATGATATTCATGGTGTAAAGTAGTTTTTAGTTTTTCTTTAACTCGGTGACAGTGAATCTCTCACAGAAAATACTGCGTGTAAAGATTATGGTAACTTCAACACTTCTGGCTAACATTAGTAAATGCTAGAAAGTAACTATAAATTGCCCATCCTTCTGTTTAGCAGTTGCTTCTCAGGGCAAGGAGGAGGCGTGGTGGGTTTCTTTTTCCCTTTCTCATCCAGTGAGACTCTTCCTGCTGCTCCTCATTCATTTTGTCCTTGTCTCATCTCCCCGTATTGGTTACCGGCTTTGTTGCTGCTTTCTCAGTCACTGGCCTGAATCCATCACAGCTCTAAACAGGGAAAGGTTAGGTATGTTCTTGCCTAGTGTGAACTGATCTGTCATCCATGGTTGCTTATATTATAGCATGCTGGAGACAAGGGGAATTTAAATATCTGCCTCCATGGGGAGAAGGGAGCGAATGGACTGCCTAAGCTTTATTGAAATTACTTACACAAGGCCAGCTAAGGTAGCTCAGCTCTCATTTTCCCCTGAAGGGGAGTAATTATTATGGAGTAGGGTATTTGCTGTTGCAGAGAAGTATATCCCCCAGGGTTGTCTTCCAGTGTGCTGACTGACTTCCTTTTTGTGGCTGGAGCCTAAGACTGGTAGATAGCTCCAATAATGTTAATACAGTTAAAGCTTTCATCAATGCTTTTGAAAAGGGTTAGAATCTAGGAAGCATCTTTTTTTGGGGGGGGGGGAACAGATAAAACACAGAAGTTTTTAGAAGTGGTATACCCATCAAGATACGCTAAAATGAAATTAAGGTTCATTTAGTACATAAAGGAGTGTTAAAGACTGTAAATGTGTTAGCGTCTTTCAGAACAACTGAATTTGTATTAAATGTCTGAAATTTTCTACTACACCTCCTTTTTGACTCTTTTCTGATCAAGGTACTTATTTAAAAGTTCATGTTAGAAGTACCCTTTTACTTCAGTCTGTGAAGTAAAACAGTGTAAGTTAAGTTTGGAGTGGAGAATGAAGGAACACAACAGTGCTATATAATTGCCTGTATAATTACTGTGCTTCTCTTGAGGTACTGATAAACAGACTGACCTGCTGATTGGACAGCTTGTCTCTACGTAGGGAAAGTTATCAGTTCTCCACAAAGTGTTTATTTTCTAAGTCAAATATGGCTAATTCCCAACTGTCACCAATTGAATACACTTGCTTTGCTCCCTGTGCTGCAATAAAGAGATTTATGTAGACATCCTGCTTCCAGTTTTCTGTACTTAACATTGGAAATCAGGAGGCATCAGTGCTGTCATTGGCATTGATCTTCATCTTCACATTTTGTCAAATTCCACCAAAGAGAAATGAAGTGGTTAGAATAATGGCATAATAAATCATGGTCTGATATCTAGATTATATCCTCTGGAAAATTTAAAATATTCAAAGCTGTATGCTCCCAATTTCAGTTTGAAAACAATGACACTTGAGTCACCTTCTGCCTGGAAACAGTCACTGCCTTTGAACTAATCAGGCTTGCACACATTCTTTAGTAATCTTCCTTTGACTTCTATTAAATACTTGTGAGTTATTATTGATCCCCTCTGGGTACAGACTCTTCTGGCAGACCAAAATACTTACTCCTTTAATTTGCAGTTAACTCATATTTTATTACTGGGTTTGCTGGGCCATATAATTGTCTTTGCTTTTTGTTAATGCAGCTTTAAGGGAAACAAAACATGAGTAAGTACTTTAGTTTTATGTTATGACAGACCTCAGTATCTCATGCAACTTCTCATTGTGCTTTTCTAAGAGCAAAGGAGCAGATCTGTTGAGCAGATGCCAAAGCTTCTGAATCCTTGTCCTGTACAGGTTCACGTTCCTTTTCTTCACTTCAAGTTTGGGTGGAAGTCTCATCCCTCTTTGTTGGCATCCTCTGTTAGGGAGGTAGAGTTGTGTATATAGAACTGAAATTCTGATTTTGATGTATTAATACTTCCAAAAAGTATTTAGTCCCCAAAAGGGATAATAGCAAAATCAAATGCCAGAAACTAAGTATTCCTCACTTAATATGAGTTTCTGTTCTTGCTTTTGTTAGTGAGACTATTCTATTTTTATAGGTACTGACCTGTGATTAGCCACAGACAAAGTTAACCTGAACCTGCAGAGCTGATCAATGAGGAGCCAAGCCACTCATGGCTTCATCTGAACAAATAACTGCCAGTTTTCTCCTCACGACCTTCTCAATTCTGTATTATCTAGTTATGTGAAGGAGCTTTTTTAATTGTTGCACGTGTAAAGAGAAGGCTTTTTCGTGTTGATCATGGGCATGTAGTCTTAAGTCTTGGTGTTTTTTTTCTTAAATGTACCGCATTGATCATTCCAGTACAGCTGAGGCTTTGCAGGAACTGATTAAACAGTTGCAGTCACTTAATTTGTAACACTCCTTGGAACTGCTGTGTTTATTTGTTTATGTTGATACCTAAGCTAGCCTAGTGTTTGGAAAACCTAATTTGAACCTTCTGATTTTTGCAGTTCTTCAGCTTCATTCTTTGCCTAGTAACATCTTTCTTTAGCCTATTTTACTTCTCCAACATCTTGGATTAGAAGTGTTGCTTATTCTTTATTACAATAGCAGGCACCCATTTGTTGACTCACAGTTCTGATGTTTAAGGTGATGGATCAAACAATTCAGCCCATTTCTTTTGTCAGGATTAGTCAGCATCCCTGACTAAAACTGAGGAAACATTTTGATGAATGGAGGTGTTACAATTTGTAAGGCTGTTTGCATGACTTGCTGGGCTTTTTGCGTGTGGTATAAAGAGACTGTGTGGTCGTGTAATTAGCAAAATGCATGCTAGATTAAAAATAGAATTCCATGTGCACTCATTTAAAAGAAAACAAACCAACAAAGCCCCCCACTTCCCACACCTCCAAACCTAGAAAGAAGTTAGTGGCTATAACCTAGAAACACTTTAATGACTGGGATTAAAATTTCCTTTTTGTATACTTGTTGTACCCGTAGTCATAAGTCAAAAGAATACAAGTCCTTGAACTTCTGGTGTTTGAAATTTGAATTGATTAGGAGACATAGCCACTCTGTCATTTTTTGCCTACTCCTGCTCTATTTGATTTTAAGCTTCAGAGGTCCTGGCTCCTGATGTCTTTTCTCCAGTTACAGGTTTTTTTGGGGTAATTTTGTCACCTTTTGGCCTGTACCACCTTCGGGACGTGGAACTTTAAAGAAGTCCTATACCTTCAGCATCCCGACCCCAAATGAGGCAGAGGAAGAAATTTGCCTTAGCCCAGATCTCCATCATCAGCTCTGGCAGCTTCAGTGTATTTAATGTTCCTGCTTTGCTAACAGTGAGGATCTAGTTCTTGAGGGTACTTGAATTCATTCCCATTTTTCTATCCTGCTGCCCTGATATTTTTTGCAAGTGGAGGAACGTCATTCTGGGGAGGCCAAATCTGGATAGTCTCTGGGCATCTGAGAAGAGGTGCAGGTTGACTTAAAGCCACATTCCTGTCAGATATCAAAGGCTTTTTGCGGTGGAGGTACCATAGCTGCAGAGTGTTAATGAATGAGAAAACATGCTGCTGCCAGCTCATTTCTTGATGCTGTTCTATGCACTAGCTAGTGTTTTTGGCTGTCTCCCTGTACTCCCCTCCAATACTTCATGAAACAAATAAAGGCTGCAGCAGTCCCAGAAATCCTGTTACTTACAACTACTTTGTAGCAATCCAGTTTCTTTCAGGAGCTCATTTTTACAGATTGATCAGCTCTGCCTGTCACTTTGCTGACACAGGAATGAATACTGGGATGGAGGAGGGCTGTAACAGCTGATTTAGGTATGCTTAAGGTACTGTGGACCTGCTGTCTTAATAGGCTCATTGGCTCCCTGAGTCTCAGTAGGTTAAGTGAAAACACAGGTGTCAAGTAGCTTCCTGTTGGGAACTTGATGTAATACAAGATACAATACTCTCATGCAGAGTTTCTAACTTCTGCAGCTTCTTTATTACCCTTTAAGACCAGTGTATATACTCTTGTGAGAATATAGATGTACATTTGTACCTTGGAAAGATTTAGGTGGGTAGGAAGTAAGATACAGATGTGGGGAGCCTCTTTGGTTGCTATTGCTCCAGAATTTTCCAAACTTTAGCCTGCAGGTAAAGAGTACAATGCTGTGAAATGTTTGTGACTCTTGACAGAAAGCAAACACCTACTAAGTCTGCTTAAAAGTACTGTTTAATGTTTTCTTTGAGGTTCAAAATCAGTTGAATACATTGCATTTTAAAAGGTTTAAATACAAAGATACATTAGGAAGTCATTGTTTATTTCAAAAATACTTGTGGAGAATGCAATTTGGAGATGGCATCTCGTGATGAACATAATCTTCATAAGCTGATTGGGATCTGTGCTTGCTGTATTGAGGCCCAATTATTTCTGTTTGCAGTTGTGATATACCAAGCTTCCGGTAATCTTCCTGTAATTACAGAATTTTTCTTCATTCTTGTGTATTTCTAACACTACAGCCGTGGCACTGGTATTTCTTAAGATTCTTTCATCAAAGGATTCATTTTTAATTTGTGAAGTATCAAAGTCTGGTCAGAGTTGGTAGCAGTGTAACTGTCATACTAGTTTTAACAAGCTCTTTAACTAATTTTTGACTAAGTTCTTTGAAGCTTTCATAATACTTGTACAGTTCCAGCACGAATCCAAGCAGGATGTTTTGTCCTCTAAAACTGTGTTTTCTGAAAAGACAGCAATTAGAAGGATGTGCCAGCTACAAGTAAGTGATCAGATCTGTGTTTGTGGGATTAGAAGTGGAACGAAGCATCTAATTTATAACATTAGGCTCGAAGAGGCAATGAACTAGTTAAAGGTGATAGGGCATGTCATCAAATAGTAAAGACAAGTTGTCAACTGAACGGACTTGAAACGAAAAAGAAATGTAAAACCTGTACCTTTTTCAGGAATAGTCTGTCAGTTGTTTCCAAAATACCTGGCATTGTGAAATTCTGATACTGAATTGGTATTCCTGATTACTTTTTAATAGCAGAAACTGGGCTTTGTATTCCATTTCACAAAATTTGACATGGGTAATCAAAAGCACTAGTTTCTTCCAAAAAGTCCTGCATCAGAACTGTCTGTGCCTTGGAGTGAACTGGTTGCAAAGCTCTTCATGTTTCTTTAATTTTCTGCTCCCTTAGCTTCCTGAGCCAGCCCTTCACATCTGGAGAAGACCAGTGGTGGCTCAAAGAGGTCAGTGTGAAGGGGAGAAGGTATATCTTGTCTAGTGATATTTAACTGTTGGATTGCTATCCCTTTGCAGTCAAATTAAGACCATTAAATCTGCTGAGGAGGCTCCATATTATTTCTCCCGGGTCACCTGATGCTTGTCTCCTTTCTCAGGTTAAGCAAATGTTAGTCAGTTTTTGTGTGTATTAATTCAGCAAGTACAAAATAGAAATATGTACTGTATGAATGGCTGCAGAACAGGAGACAAATTGCTATTTTCACCATTCAAACACCTGTTACTGAATTACTCATTTCCCTCATATTCTGTCATGTCTCATCAGCCGAGGATCTCCTCTTGTGCTTTTTTAACCTTGATTATTGTCAGATCCAGTAACAGGTGGACTTTGGAGGTGATGATAGAATAAGTGATTTGCAAAATCAGCTTGGAGAAATTGCTTCCTTTCAAGACTTGTTAGCCTTGATGGAGATGTATTTTATTGAGTATTCAAGCTCCACTGCAAACTTGCATGTGTAAAACATAGTCAAACCTCATCTTCAAGAGGAGAAGGTTGTCAGACAGTGTGTGAAAGTGGCTTGTGGCCAGGTTTTCAGAGATGCAGTAGGGGATTCCTGACCAAGTGCAGTGTCAGATTTCAGGTTTGCCATTCTCAGAATGCCCTAGTCCTTGCCTGTTTTTAGTCAACTACAGTGTAAGTCAGAAAGTTGATGAAATTTTGCAGAGACGCGTTGTCGTCTCTCCCAGGTAAGCTAAAGTCACCCTAACTAGCGGATACTGTGTTTGCATGCAGCTTTTTGGCATCAGGGTGTCTGACTTTTCATGCACACAAAAATATTAGATGGAAAATCAGTGGCAGTGATTTCTCTGCAATGAAAATCTGACTTGCAGATAGAGAAGGCTTTCCAGCAGAGGATCCTAAGAGAACCCTACTACAAGTCAGCAGGATCCTGTTAACCACTGTTTGTCAGGTGCGCAAGAAGAATATTGGCTGGTAATGTGTAGTGTTCGTATCACTGATCAAGTAGGAGTGAAGAGCAACCTTCCAGACAAGAAGGGACATTTAAGGAGCTCTGCAATCAATGTGACAGCATCTTTGAGCATCCTGAGTTGCCAGCCAATCTGAATCTGGCAGTACCCCCTTGCCCACAGGGGTCTGGCTCACTATGCCTCAGTGCTCTGTTTAGCCTGTGTTTTGATGGCTTTGTTTGGTGGTGAGATTCAAAGGTATTTTGGTTTGCTTCTTGTTCGTCAAAACCAGACCGCCTTTGGTAATCTAAGCAAGTTCCTAAGGCTAGCCAATACCTTTTTCATGGTGGGGCATATAAATTGGAAGCTTGAGAAAGTAAAGGTGTCTTCAAGGAAAAAAGTATGGTACGAAAATGTTCGAATGATGGAAACATGAAATCAGTGCTTATGTCACATAAAAAAGTGAGGTAGAAGCACCTAGAACTCACGATACCAAAATGATTAAGTGAGAAGGGTAGCTGACAGGGTTCATAAGATTGTGGGATATTGCTGGAGTGTATTTGCTAATTCCTTCTTTCTGGGTTGTCAGCTGAGTTTGTTGTTTTCTCTTGCATCTTGAGCAGAATGATCTCCTCATAGATTTAATTAGGCAGCTAGCACATGTTTAATCTTTTTTTGCCTTTTGATTATATCTTTCAAAAAACACCAAAGACAATCTGATTTCATTTGAGCCATGTAATATTATACCAAAAAAGCTTGCAGTGGTTGAATATAGCCTAGCTCCCTAGGGACTTGGTTTGCTGGGTTTTTTCATGGCACCCTGTGAATGTATGCAAATTGCAATTGTTTCCTCATTTTATAGATGGAATAACAGAACTTTTTGCTTCACTTCAGGGAGGTGTTTATGAACACACGATGGATTCATAGAATGATTGTGTGAGGCACTTTGTTATTACAGTTGAAGACTGTTTAAGTATCTGAAAAGGGAGTGTCTTTGTTCAAACAAAGATTGCACAAGAAGGTATCTGGCTAGTGTTTAGCCTAGTAGGTTTTCTTTTTTTTTTTTTTTCTTCCCTTCCTAAGGGAAACTAGTATAAATATTTGGCAAGCTTAAGAATGTCTGGTCTTCTGGCATTTGCCCCAGAAATCTGTGAGTCTTTTCTGACCAAACACTTAATTTTGTAACACTTAATTAGTTTCTTGAAAGTGGTTATCTGCAATTTATATAAGCTATTACATTTAAAAGAATTTATGTTGATATGAAGATGAGAATTTTAGTCTAATGTTTGCACTTAATTATCATGAGCAGTTGTAATTCACACAGGTGAATATGGTATTTTGTCTGTGACATATGGTATTAAGTGGTAGATTTGGTTTCTGGTAACATCTGGTAGTGAAAAAATTAACCTGTGCCTCTGAGTTATCTTCTAGACTCTTCTTCAGAATCTTCCATGGAAGAGGAAAGGGACTCCTGCTCTTTTGCAATGGCAGTGAGGTGTTCTGCTTCAGTACATAGATCTGTGTACTTTCCCTTCTCAATAAGGCAATGGGAGGGATGCTTGCTTAGAAATTCTCAGAGAGGACAGAGGTGGTGGCCAAGGAGTCAGTGTAGGTGCTTCACTTGTTCTCCCTCAAGGACAGGTTAAGTTTCTGTTTCCAGGAAACTCCCAAGCATCTACACTGCAGTACATGAAAATAACAAATATATATGGACAAATTTGTGTACTGGCAAAAGCAGATTCCTGTAACATAGAACTATATTACTTGTAATTAGACTTCATAAGTTTTCCACTGTTCTTGGTGCTTCTTTGGCACATCACAGTATTCAGGTAAGGCATTGTAAAATTGAGTATGCCCTTCTCTTTGCAAAAGATAGAGAAGAAGAAGAAAAACTTAATACCGGTGTCCTTCAGTGGTTTCTTTTGGCCTGCAGCATAAATGACCATACTCCACGGTGAAGTTTTTCAAGGTCAACCCATGTCAAAATGGAGATATCAGTGACTGTGTTGCCACTCCTCTTTGGAACACTGCATGGACAGGTTCTTTGCTCTGTTGGGACCACCCTGTTTGAATTAGTTGGTGATCCTTGCTGCTTGGCTGCCTGTTGTTTTTTGCGGACCAACTGTTGTACAGTGATGAGTTCAGCTTGGGATGCCGTGGGATTACCTGGAAACTTGACTTCAGGAGCAACCTATATGGGTGCATTGCAGTCTTTGGTCTAATGTCGGTAAAGGTGGGGTTAACAGTGTTTTAAGATTTCCATCTGAATGGAAATGCTGTAAAACTTTTCACTAGATATAATGTCCTTGATTCACACAACAGCAGTAAGTGGAAATCTACTAGATTCTGTCTTCCTTTCCCCAGCTGAGGTTTGATGTCAACTAGAGAATTCCAGCTCTTTTGTTCTATACAAAACCAGCAGATAATGTGTTGATTGTGTTCCAGACTGCTTTGTGTCCTTCTGTATTGGTGCAGTTTGTGTTGAACACAGCCAGGTAACTTGCTTCAAGACCAGACTCCTGAGGATTGTTTGATATGTCTGTACTTGTAAACTGGGTAATTGGTGTATGGGAATTAAAACATGAGTGCTCATGTCTCATATCTTTGCTGGTTCTAGCTCCGTATGGAGATTAAATAAATACATAGAGGATATCAGGACCTCAAAGAATACAATTACAAAAGAGCTGGTAAGAAATAAACATGACAATTGCTTTTCTGCCAAGATTTTTTTGGGGGCAGTAAAAGTAGACAATGTGGATGGGCAGCTTTGCTTCCATAGGGCTTCCAGGTGAGTCAGCATCATGAGCAGCAATTATTGGAGGCTTGTGGCTTTCCATGTTGGCATGAATGTCTGACTTCAGTGAGTCATTACCCACCACTAAGTAAGAGAGTTACAGGAGACATCTCATTCATCCAGTTTGCTGAGGCTAGCCAGGTTCAGATACTTGAATTATCTTGCCACTGACTGGTTAACAAAAACAGCTGGTCTTAATTTAGGGGCCCCAAACTGAGGATTAAAAAAAATAAGTGTGGCAGCTCCAACTGCAAAAGAACTAGTTTTCCTTCAGTGGTCTTTATTAACCTTGAGGAACACGAGTCCCAGACAGATTATGGATAAAATACAGTAGCATAAATACTGCTCTCCTCTCCTAATTTACCTAGTACTGTATTAGTTACAAGCCAAAAGGAAACATTATAATATTAAGGTTCTACAGCATGCAGAGAATCTCAACAAAGTTTTATTCCCTTCTGCAAAATAATGAATGTTTCCATAAAAGAGGAGCAAATACCTTTCGGGTCAAATTAAATAAAACTCTCTTGGAGTATCAGATCAGTGCACAGACACACTACAAGTTTGTTTGGCTGCTTTGGTAGATCTGTTGTTTGTACTGTGGAATCTATGCTGCCTGCCTGCATTTTTAACTGGGTCAGCATAATTTAATATGGACTTGTGATAACAAAGACAGAAGTGAAGGTATTCTAACTGTGTAGCCTATACAACTGGAAAAAAAAAAATCATATTTTTTCTTAGTACAGTTTGGAGCTTATGGGAATACTTGATAGTTAGGTAAGTCTCAAAATTGGGCATGGGGAAGAAGTCTGTCTAGAACATACACTAGGAGGGGAAAGTTGGGTAGTAATTCGTGGTGCTTGTAACTAAAGGAATAAGCCTAGCTGGAAGGCTTAGTTTGTACTAAACATTTGATTTAATTTGGCATGGATGTCAAATGTTTTTGCATGCCCAAAAGAAATAGGGGGGATTGGTGTGCACAGTATCATTGTTTTTAATTCCTACGGTTGTGATTAAGTAGTTGCATTTAGACCATTGTGATGCTGTCTCAGAATTTTGACTAAGTTCCAGAATTCTTTCTCTCTGTATTGTGATATACTTGCAATTCTTGGAGTAAGCTGTGTGCACTTTGAAAGTGTGAAGAGCTAGAACAGCAGTATCACCTGTCAGTGTCCCTTTGTCTCTTATTTTTTTGACTGAAGCCAGCTGTATCAGAACAAGTACAACAATATAATCAGTTTAAGCCTCAACTTTACACATACTAATTACATGCCTATGCAAATAAGGAATATTTAGCTTCTAATGTTAACTAGAGATAGGCAGCTGACAACCTTAATCATCTCAGCAATTGTATACAAACAAGCATTTGAATTCTTTTCTGCCTAAAACCAGCTCAGCTCCTGAGGCTTTTGCATTTTTGTGTGCATTGCAGTATTTCATGCTTCTTACAAGTGTCAAGGAATAAGGAAAAAAAGGCTAGTAAAGCAGTTTCTAGGGAAGAACAGTGCTTACTTCCTCAGTGCAAACACCACCTTTCATGTCTTGCACTTGCACCTATGTCATAAAGTATAAAAACTGTACTAGAGGGAGTATAGTTGCAATACAAGTGGGGAGGCATTAGTTAAATCCAATCCAGCTGTTGGAACTAGGCCAGTTTTTTTTCTTTCAGTTAGGCAGGTGGAAGGAATCTGGAATTGACTTGCAAATACTAAGCTCTTTGGGTACCCTGTATGTTTAATCAAGCTTCTTTACTGTCCCAACTATGTATTCAGGGTAGCTTTTTCCTCTAAGCATGGATCTTCTGATTTTTCAAGACCTGTTCCTGTAATGTGGAGAGGCCAGAGCAGAAATAAGGAATTTAAATGACCAGTTACCTTTTAATGAGGTTTGTAGATGCAGAGAAATTAGAATTAGTCAGTGAACTTGTTCCTTCCTCTCCATTTCATAGCTGAACTTTCAAAGGAACTAAAGGTGCATCTTAGCAAAGTTGCTGAAAACGTATCTTTTATATCCACAGAATAGGCAAAACTGGCCTTGGCTGTGGTGTTCGTCTTGTCAAGATGAACCTGGCTTTCCCACTTCCCTGAGCTAGCTGGAAGCTGATGTGTGTGCTGGTTGGCGTGCAGGAGGGTAGAGGTGGCCAGCTAGCTGGTTGTGGAGCAGCTGGCAGTATTGATGTGCTGGCTGGATAAAAACATCTGTTTCCTGCCTCTCCATCCCTGATGCTTTGTGGACTTGTGCCTGTTGTAATGGAAGTGGCCTAAATGCATTGATTAAAACATGACACTCATGAGGTATCCCACTTAATGAGGCGTTCAGTCAGGATGAGCACCATGCTGAGCTCCCTATCTCATTTTTACAATGGTAGGTAGATTTTTAGTCATTAAATGCTAGTTGTGCTTTAATCTTCCTTCTCACACAATTGGTATAGCTAAAAGTAGTTAAAATTATTAGAATGAATCAAATGCTGCAACAGCAAGTGGGATTTTTTTTCTGTGCAAAGAATGTTTATTAAAAGTTATTAAGCATCTTGTGCATGAAACTTAATTTAATTTTGCTTCAGAAATCTTTAGCCCAGCATACCAAAGGAAATAGAGTGACTTGAGCTTCTTGCTAGTTGTATTGTCCACACATTTAAATAGTTTTGATTTTCTGATTTGTAGTCTAACTGGGAATGAAGTAATCTTACCAAGTATCCTCAATTTCTAGTCTCTGAGAGTGGTGTTTATAATCAGTTAGGACTGATTTTTAGGTATGAAGTAGAAATCTCAATTTAGCAGAAACCCTAAGACCAATTCTAGCATTTCATTTGGAATGGAATTGAGATTGCTTGGATCATTCTTTTGTAAATATAATGTTATCTTGTTCTCACGTGCAGGTACAGCTGATTGATTTGGCGTTCCTTGAATTTTTTTTTCTTAGTTTACAGAAGCTGTATGGGTTGCCTTTTCAGGCATTTGGTTGTATTATGCAGTTAAAGGTCTTCATGGCCCATCCTAAGGCATCAAGTGGCAGTGTTACAGCAGTGACACTGTTACGTGCACAGTTACGTGCTCTTTGACATGCGGTGAGCATCCTGTGCACCTTTGTACGTGGTTTTATGAATGGTATCTGCAAACTGTGTGTGAGTGAGAGGGTCCCAAATGTTTAGTCACTGAAAAATAATGCTTTGGATGTGCTGGCAGCGCAGGTTACTGTTATGCTCATAATTTACAATTTCACAGGCCATTGCTTTTTTATATCAAGAGTCTTATGGAGTTTTGTGTTCTGTCATAAACCAAATATCAACAGGGAAATCAGGAAGACATTTTCCTCTTCTTCACAGGTGGCTAAAACTGAACTTTGAGTTTCTTGTTAGCTTCTTGTTAAGAGATAGACACCAGAGCTGAAACACTTATCTTTTGAGGATGGCTGTATTGTGTGTCACTTCTGCCCCTTGAGTGTGTCAAAGGCAGTTTTACAGGGACTGTGGCATTCTTTGTTTTGGGGTTTTTTGTTTTGGTTTTTTTTCCCCCGAGGTCTAGTGTCTCTTAAATTTCTTGTATTCTGTCAGCTTAGCACATTTGTGTTTTCTATCACCATGAAAACAAGTTCCCTTGCAGCCCTTAACACAGCAGCCCTAATGTGTGCAGTGATTTTCTTCATTGGCATATGAAATTAATTTCAGATTTGATACTTTGAGAGAACTAAAAGTTATTTTTCCTTCAAGTGGGAGGTGTTGAGAGATTCTTATGTAACTCTTTGTACCTGGCTTTGGAAGAATATTCATAAATGCAGGGTAGAAGTGAAAACACTAATTTATCTAACATCTAGTAGATCTTTTGGAAGTTTTTTATGGTTTATTTTGTAAAGTAACAAAATGCTGAGGAACTTGAAATTAAAAATACTGCACCACATCTTTTGTTGACTTCTAACAAGACTCAGAGTACTCGGTACATTACTGTAAGAGAGAGCAGTAAGTAATTATGAATGGTGAACTGGGGAGAAGTCACTCGTTGCAAAGCCTTATGAATTTAAGTATGAGTTGAGTTGTGTAACAATTGAGGTGTAAAGTAGCACAGCTTGATAAGTGTTGTATGTTTGTATGTTCTTGTTTCTTAATAGTACATACTAGTAATAGTAACATGCTGTTACTCATTTCTACTGTTTGCA
The DNA here is from genome assembly GCA_035047865.1 of Dendrocincla tyrannina. Lineage (NCBI taxonomy): Eukaryota > Metazoa > Chordata > Aves > Passeriformes > Dendrocolaptidae > Dendrocincla > Dendrocincla tyrannina. Next base: position 54,022,681 of record JAWWMP010000001.1, read on the forward strand.
CTTTGTGTATGGTGCATTAATACTCTTGTGTTTAGGAGTGTTCTCACAGTTCAGATGCTTTAGTTGTCATCATTTTTGTGATTTGTTGGATTTTGTCTATGGCCTGCTTTCTCTTAGATTTGGAGTCTATTTTTTATTCAGTGAAACAATTCAGTTTTGTCTGGGGGGTTAGGGTTGAGATGTGTTGTTTCAGTGTTACATGAAGTTATTTGTTTGTGTACATTATGCTGAGAAGTGACGGTAGTCAGATGCTCTGTATGTCAAACTCCTGTGTGAGATCCACTGGTAACCACTTGCTAGGCTTCAGCTGGTGTTGTATACACAGACTTCAGCTATTATCCTCTCAGCTTGAAAGCTGCTCATGAATTGTGGGGTTAAGTTTCAGAATAACTTTGCCTCTTCTCTGTTTTAGCCAACCTGTGTTAGCTGGGCGAAATATTCAACCTTTCTCGTACAGCATAAATCTTTTGTACATGCCTATCAGTTCCCTGCCTGCTGGGGCTTGCAGGCAGTGTAAAAGTGTGGTATTCTGCTTACAGGGGTAATGCTTCCTTAAAGGAAGGCTAGCAGTGGTGCTTAAGGGTATTTCTTTTATGTGCTGTTGAATTTAGTATGTGTACTTCTGAGACTGTAGGACAGTGCTGATGACCTTACAAGCTTTAAATACTTACCTTTTAAGAAATACCAAATCAAGACAAAAAATTAACTGAATCACTCAAGTCTGTTTTGGGGGGAATAGAATCTGGGCTTTGCCAACCTTCCTACCTAGACAGATAAAATTAGAAATTGTGTCTATTGCTCTGCAAGTTTTAAAATAGAGCTTCCAAAAATCCATCAAGGCTATCAAGTATATTGTAATCAAATGAAGTTAAAGCATGTTTTTGGTCTTAAGAGTATGGCCTTTCATGGCAAGGATGGCTGAATTGTGGCCATTCTGAGTCTTATCACAGAGCAGTCCATCACTGGTGTATCAGCTCCTTTGGGAAACAGGAAAAAATCAACTTGGAAAACAGTCTGAACAAATACCCGTTAAAGTAGCATGAATAAAACTAAGTCAGGCCAATGTCAAGAGCATACATGTGGTTTTCACATACAGCCCATAATTGCCACAATTCACAAGTACAAATGAAGTGGAGTCCGTGGTCTGAAATATATTGATATGCAATGGTCATTTCATACCTCAGGGACCCGAAGTGTAAGGTTAGAAACAGTGTCAGCATATATCTAGCAGACAGCACTGATCGTGATCTGGCCATGACAATCAAGTTTAACTGCCCGAATGCACCAAAGGCTTTTTTGGGAACTTCAGTCCCATATACTTGTAGGGAGACTCTAGCCCTAGCATGGTGTCAGTGATTCTTGGATGATCCTGCTGACCGTGACAAACTGACTTTTTAAAGATGTTGTGCCAGCAGGAGACTGTAGGAATGGGAGTCCTTAGTTTAGTGGGGGATAGATAATACTCAGCAGGTTTGTGGAGCAAAAGCTCAGTAAAATCCCAGTTACCAACCTACTTGCTCTCTGAATGGAGAGGCAGCTCTGGACTTACTGGTGAGTACTGCCTATTCTTTGTTTTAAAGGAGGAAGGCAAAAAGAAAATGTAGAAGAAATGCTTTAAAAGAGAAAACACTTACAGTAAGTTTAAAAGGAAATACATAAGAACAAGTAAAATTATAAAACCCAGGTAGTACGGAGATTGCCTTAAGTGTATTAAAACTCAGAAAATGTATGGTGCTGGTCAGCAAAATGTCTGCAGAGCTGATAACCTCTTTTGAAGAACCTTTCTAAAGAGTGGTAGCTCTAAATGAGATAAAAATGGGAGATTTTTGCACATTAAATGTAAAAACTCTAGTGGAGTAGTCAAATATTTTGAGGATGAGCTTGATAAAAACAAAAAAGTAGTAAAAATGTATTGAGGCAGATTGTAATAGGGTAGGATCAGTGGGGCTGAAGTAACAGAAGTATGAAACAAAACCCTAATGGAAAGTCTGAGTGAATTATTTGCCCGTAGAAAAAAGCTTAAAGTCTTCCCAGTAGAGCCTTTATGGATGGATGACTCTGAGTAACTGTCTTTAGTCAAAGCATTGTTAGAGAAGGTTTTAGAGGAAATTGATGAAATTAGTAGTAATGCCTTGCCTGAGACTGCACTGTGTTTGTTTTTCTTCTAAACCAAAAATATTAAGCTGCTGAGCTATTGTACACAGCATATAGTGTTTCTTAAATCTGCCATGTTTCCAGAAGAGTGGTAGATGGCAAATGTTATGGTTGTCCCCTAAAGACAACTGCAGATTTGGTCTGATTTTTCTGTTCAGTGTAAGTGTCTTGGAGCATTATCACGTATAAAAATGAGTAAACTGTAATTAGGGAGCAAATCTAAAAGTAGATTGTGCCTTGCATCAATTAAATCACCAAGAGTTTGAATTTGGCACATACAATACTGGATTTTGGGGTGAAAAATTCTAATGGATGCTCAAGTTGACTGATTTGTCATGTGATGAGGTATTCCTTAAAAGTTAAGTAGGAATAAGATTAGATTTTTTTGGGAGGTGGGGCAGTGTTGCTAGTGAAAAGTTTGATAAAGAACTTTGGTGTCTAGAACACAGAATGATCAAAAAAAGGAGATATTGCAGCATTGCCTAACTACATTTTTTTTCATTGAAATGCAGAGTTGTAGAATCATAGAATGGTTTGGGTTGGAAGGGACCTTAAAGATCATCTAATTCCAACTCCCCTGCCATGGGCATGGACACCTGCCGCAAGACCAGGTTGCTCAAACCGCTGTCCAACTTGGCCTTAAACACTTCCAGGGGTGGAACAGCCACAGCTTTTCGGGGAAGCCTATTCCAGTGCCTCACCACCCTCACAGTAAAGAATTTCTCCTAATATCTAATCTAAACATGCCCTCTTTCAGTTTAAAACCATTCCCCGTCATCCTGTCATTTCATGCTGGGGTAAAAAGTCCTTCTCCATCGCTCTTGTAGCCCCCTTTGGGGAGTGGAAGGCTGCTGTCATGGGCAAGAAGTGTTGAAAAACTTTAGGCTATATAGTGCCCTTAAATTTGGTGCAGTTATTATGATTATTCAAATATAAAGTTCTAATAGAACAACAGACTTGAATGAGTGGTCTTGCTAGTTGCACGTGATGACTTTTTGGGTTCTTAATTTGTTCATGCCCTACCTACCCGATGCCTCCCATTGCCCGGCTATCCAGTCCTTATTGCACTGAGTTTTTGCAACAGGCTTAGATGGTCACGAGTACCAAATAGTTGCCGAAGGGGGGAAAACAGTGTAGTTCTGGTAGATGCTGTAGTGCTCGTGTCCTTTTACTGTAGTGAGAACTTACTCTGATCAAAGTAGTATAGTTCGTGCCCGTAGATGTAAAAGAATTCTGTCTGTGTTTACATGAGTGAACTGGTTAATCAAGCAATGGGCAGGAAGACAAGCCTTTCTTACTCTCAGGTCAACTCAAGATAATGAATTTCAGCATGGAGAAGAGAGATCTCATTCAGGCTTCAGGGAGATCTCATTTCAACCTTCCAGTACCTTAAGGGGGTTGATAAAGAGGAGGGAGAGGGACTTTTTGTACAGGCAGATAGTGACAGAACAAGGGACAATGGTTCTAAACTGAAAGAGGATAGGTTTAGGTTAGATGTTAGAAAGAAATTCTTAGAGGGTGGTGAGGCACTGTCACAGGTTGCCCAGAGAGATTGTGGATGCCCCATCCCTGGAATTGTTTGAGGCCAGGTTGGGTGGGGCTTTGAGCAACCTGATCTAGTGAGTGGCATCCCTGCCCATGGCGGGGGAGAGGGTGTTGGAACTAGGTGATCTTTAAGGTCCCTTCCAACCCAAACCATTCTATGATTCTGTGAAGAGTACTGCTATGCCAACTGGTTGAGAACAGCAAAGCTAAGATAATGTTCCAAGTACTGCAGCTATGTCCTGTATAGGTTCAAGGTGTGAAGTCTGCTCCTTTCTTTTACCTGTGTTTATGCTTCAGCATGTTTGGTATTTCCTTAGATGGCTGATAAGGAGAGTTGGTGTTTACTGCTGGTCTTCACTGGTTCTTTTTTGCTCAGGGACTTATTTGCCCTAACTCAAAAGGAACATGATAGCGACAGTGAAGGTCAGTAGCAAGGATAGGACATAGAAAGTATTTTAAAAGGCTAATTTTAGTTAGTGTGGGTGATCTTTCTGGGCTGCCAGCAGTCATCCAGTCCTGATTTTCTCTGAATTGCCTTCTGATGGTGCGTGTCTTTTCCACTGATTGTTAAATGAACCTAGGGAGCTTGCCTTCAGTGGGCTCAGATTCTTTTTCAATTTTTTGATCTCATTTACCTAAGAGGTATAGCAGCATTGGCAGGAATGTGTTGCAAGTGCCCAGTATCTTTGAGCTGAGATGTTTGCAGGCTGGTTTTCCTTCACAATGTTTAGGATACAGATCCTAAATAGTAGTAGTACCACTGTACTGCTTTGTTTCCTTTTGCCAGAAGCCTGATTGATCTTGTTTGTGTTGAGCTAGGTCAGCTGCTGATACTCGTGGTTGATTTTGGCCAAATAACTGGCAGAGGTTATGTGTTTAGGTTGTGAATGTGATCATATGTGAATATGAGACTGTCTAACCTGGATTTCCTGGTGCTTTTGGTCTGCACATATAAACACCTGGAAAGTCATTCCAGTGGAACTCTGTGGGGAAGTCATATTTCCTGCCTTTGGGATATTTACTGTGGTTTATGACACAGCTTTCTGTAAGGTGTATAATGTTAAAAAAAAAGTTTGAGTTATGAATTATGCACAGGTTTCCATGTCTTTTGATGAATAACTGCACTTTTGACCTAGAAACAGCTGATGCTAAAATAGAATAGTACTTTCTTGACATGGAATTTTGGTTTTTATTTACAGACTATGAGAAGACACAGAAACGAAGTTACAATTGAACTGCGGAAGGTGAGTCTGCTTTCATTTATCAACTCTTACTTTGCTAATACTACTTTGGTGTCTTAGGTAAATATTTTGCCATCAGCTTTGCTTTGTAGCCCCAAACTTACACAGAAAAGTTGTAAATTTGTTGGTTACTAGCTGCGGGTTCTAGTTCAGTTTTCCTCTTCCAATTCATGAAGTCCAATGCAGCAGATCAGTACTCTTTACTCCAGTGTATCCCTTGGAAATAATTCATATCTGCTTTCTGTACCAGTTCTCATATTATTATGGTGAAACTGTCAGATGTTCAAATGCTTGAATTCTCTGAATGGGAAAAGAGAGAGTTGTAGCATTTAGAAAGTGAGCTTTTTCTTTTATTGTATTTTCTGGAAATGACTGCTTCCGTGCTGTAGAGGATTTAATTTTGGGGTCAGATTTTGAGTATGTTGGGTAAATGCCAGTATAGCTGGGAAGTTCATGCATATGAGAATTGATCTAGTTTACTGCTCTGCCTAAACAGGGCATTTGTTACACCCTCATCATTCATAACTCTTCCAACAGCCTTTCTAGGCAGCTTATTGGCTTGCTGCTGAGGGACCCTTCCACAAGCTGAGAGAAGGGGTAAACTTCTGTCTACCTTTGGGTACCTTCAGTGTATTTGGGGACTGATACTGGCCCCTTTAGCTTTATCCTGTTGAGACAATTTCAGCTCTTCACCCTTTCCTTGAGCATTCTGTTTCTGACTTGTTTCTGCTTCTCAGTTCCAAATTGCCTGTATGTTTCTGGAAGTGTGGAAGTCTGAAAGGATGCACGCTTCACCTGATGTTTAAATGGAATAGTGAAAAACAATTCTTAATTCAGTATTCTTCTTTGTATTGAGGCAGCCTCAATCTGTGGTCTGTTGCATCTTTTGTATGCTTCTTAGAGTACCACAAAACAAACATAGTTGTTTGTTCTGTTTGCATTGGGTTTTTATTTTTATTTTTTTTATGACATTGATTCTTCTGAATTGCATCTGCTTCTTCGAGACTTTCCTGTTCTGTTCCCCAGTATGCTTCAGAGCCTCTCCAGCTTGGTATCACCTGTGCTTTCTAATATTTTCAGTGATGACTTAATGGAAGTCTGTGGTTTGAATATTCTAAATATAGCCCAAACTCCTTTCTGGTCTCCCATTTGATACATATCTCCAGTTTGCAAGTTGAATCTTTGACAGTTTGAGTGGTGTTTGCTTGGGAGTGCACACCCACTCAATTTCACAAACTTTTTTTGTCATTGTTTGCAAACTGAGAAAGACAAAATCATTGCTAAAATCAAAGTGGAGGATTTGTAAATAGAAGTTATATTAATAGAAATCAGATTGAGTTGTTTTTAAGAAACTTTGTCTGCAGTTATCACCTGATTGTGTAGGAGCCACCGAAAAGTCTCGTGCTAGTATTTTCCTGGGATCCTTCTATTCCTCTTAAAAAAGAGACTTTTTGGGGTTTTGTTTTTTTCAGGTCTTACAGGAAAATGTTTGTATCTAATTACAATTTAAAAAATAAATATTTCTAAAATTCATCCTGAGACTAATGAAATTAGTCAAATAGATCTAATTTGATCCACATAACTGGAGAGTGATCAGCAGTGGAAGTTTATGCTGACGTGTTAGAGGCCTTCTGTGTTCGGAACTAGTGTAAAATTTGCTGTGTTACTGAAATCTCTGCTGGGAAGAATCCTTCATAGCTCTTGGGCAGCCTATGCCTGTTAGCAAAGCAGTGCTGAAAAAGGGGCCTTAGCTAACACAGCATATCCTCATACATCTCATTAAATTGCAGTGGAATGAGAGCATTCCAGTACAGTCTTTGGAGAGAGCTTTGCAGTGTAAAGTGAGAATTTTAATTTAAATTTAATTCTCATAATGGGTTTTTGTAACAGGTCACAATTTCAGGCCATTTTTTTACAGACACGTGGTGGGGAGCAAGTCATACACTTAAGGCAAGGGATTGTTCTGTGTGGAAGGAATCCTGCATGTGCCTGTAATATGGGAGTGAAAATGAGGAGGAGGAAACCTGTGAGCTGCTGGTGACTTCTCACTGAAAACTGCACATGAAAGATCAGTTACAGATTTAGAGGAGAAGCCGAAGCGCTGGATGTAGGTCAGGCTGTAAATCAAGAGTGAACAGCAGCTGCAGCAGTTTTAAATGCAGGAAGTGGTGTTCTTGTGGAGTATTTGCTGAACATCTTTCACTGTAGAGACCAGAAATCTGGTTTAGTAAAAAATTCAGCCTGTGTCCATGTTGTTGGTTTGCAGCAGCTGAACTGGTTTGCTGTGGGAACTCGGTGGCAGGTGAGAGGCCATTGCTTCTGGTACAGAATTGAGACTGAAATGTAAAGGAATATATTTTATTAAGTTCCTGCAGTGGAAAAGATAAGCAGTAATATTATTGCTTCATTCTTATCCTTACAGCTAACTCTGCTACTCTAGCATAAGTATGCCAAATTCAGGAAATATGTGTTGGTGTGACCATAGTAATCCACCAGTGCCTCTTCCGAACAGAGGGATATCTTCTCTTTATCCCAACTGTCCTGATGCTGCATGTGCACCTGGCTTTGAAGGAACCAAGCAAATGGAGTATATTCTTGATCTGTACGGTTGAAGCACTACATAGTTGTGGATTTGTCTGTTGAATCAATGTGGATATAAATATTAAACAAATGGATGTGATAAAGCTGCTTACATCTCTTTTGTAAGATGGAATAAATAAAAAAATCGCAGCTTTGAACAGTAGTAAACAATTTCTGCATGCATCAGTGTTTATTCTCTTGAGATTACAGACATCAAGGTGCATTTGCAACACATTCTGTGTTTCAGGAATATATTATCTCTGTTTGCTATCTTCAACACCACAGCTCTGGAGAAAACTTTACTTTCCACCCCCCACCCCATTTTCTTTTCCCAATCACTTATTTGTTTAGGAATGAAATTAACAAAGCTCTCTGACATAAACGGGTAGCAGTAGTCTGGCAGATTCCAGGTTAAGGCATGGGTTGTCATCATGAGCCAGTCAGATGACACTCCTAATGGTCAGGTGCTGTTTTACTGACTCCATGTTGGCTTTGCGTTCTATGCATGGGAATGGATCTACTACATTTCTGGAAAGATTGCCTTGGTCTCTGCCTATATTATTTGTACAGCAAGGGGCCTAAGAGCTTAAACAGTAGCCATCTCTTCTTTCCTGGCAGACAAAAGATAACAATGTCAGTCTTGGTGACAGAGGCTGTATCAGGATTTAGAATTTTAACTTTCCAATGTAGTGTCTTGGTGAAGTCTGATTTAGCGTGTTTATCACTTAGTTTCAGCATTACAGAAACCTGGAGGTTAGCAAGAGAGACCCTGGAATTAACTGGCTTGGTGCATTAGTTTCAGTTTAAAGGGGAGTAGGGTGGATGAGTAATGGTTAGGATTCACTTTAAGGTTCCATTTCTAAATGAAGCCTGTAACTCCACTGCTGTGAGAGATCCTTTGATTCTAAGTGCTTGGCTTTCTCTGAGGGTGAAGTTTGACTTGGGCCATTCATGTGCTTAAAGAGAGGTAGTAGTCCTTAGCCAGGTCATTGAGTTAGATGCTGCCCTTCAAAGGAAGCCTTAGCACTCCTAACCTCAGCAGAAACACAGGAGACTGTCCTGCTAACTAACTGGAATCTTAAGAACTTCCACAATCTCTGACAAGGTTTATTTTTGGCTTTCTTGGCAAACTCAGCTGCCTCTGAGAGCTCATGGACATGAGCTCATGAAAGCTCTAATTGCCAATTAAATTTGGAGGAAGGCAAAGCAATTATTTGCTAAACAAGTGGTGGATTACAGAGACATGGGTATATGTCTTTTTTTTAACCTCTTTCCCTGGCATACTATACTTGTTCCTACTCACATCTTTCTTGAATAAGATGACATATGTCCCTAATAGCTCCTAAATGAAGTAGTAAACTTTGAAGAAAGGACTCTGTCTTCACGTTGCCGGGAGCACCAGAGTGGGGAAAAATCTTTTTTTGATTTTCAGGAAGTCAGAGTGCAAAAGAAAAAAAAATCCACATTTTCAGGATAGTGAAACTGGCATCAGTTACATGTCTTTTCCAGTTCAATGTGTATGTGTAGCTTTTCATTCACTGCAAAGTACATATTTTAGTCTACCAGTTCAAAGAGTTACAATCACAGGGACACTGAAGCACTATTAGTGTGCTTTTTTAGAGGCTTCTCTATCCAGTGTTAATAGCACAAATTCTTGGAAAAGAATTTGCATTTACGCTGCCTTGACTGATTCATTAAAAAGAAATACCCTAGGAGGAACATTACATTCCTACTGTATTCTTCTAAAGGCTTAGCTGAAAAGGGCTATGAAGAAATTCTTTGGAGGGTTACTTGAATCCATTTTGGTAAGAACTAGTGTTTTCCTAGCTTTAAGAGGCTTCAATCTTTGCAATCCATGCTTAGGACTGTTGGGCTACACACTAGTGTACACCTATGTGTCTATTTATTTTTACACAACCTGCTCCTCTTCAGATGTGCAATACCCAAACAGCAACATTGTGAATTCTCTCTGTTGTCACAAAGGTGAATTAGCAGAACTCAAATGTGGAAAAGTTGCCTTTGTTTTCTAACTGTGTATCTGTAACTATGCGCTTTGTCTGAAGAATAATTTTGGAATGATTGCCTTTGGATGCAGGTGACTTAGTTCCCTAAGCAGTAGGATATAATTTTGATATCTGTAGATGGTAAGATCATCAGATTGACCTGTTCAGCCTTTTTACAGGTTTACAGGGTTTTGTTAATCCCTCTAAGCGTTAATGAGTTCTGAGAAGTAAGTGGAGCCAACTAGTTGTCCTTTCCCAACCTTAAATAAGTTGAATCTTTCCCCAGGTTCATATCCAAGAGGTGTAACTAGAAATTCACTCAGGCGAGATAATCCACCTAAGAAAACTTTCATTAAGAGGATATTCAGTAGAAGTTTCCAGAGCATCCATTTAATGTGATGAGCTTGCAGTAGTAGGCATTTCCTTTTTCTTCATGATGGACTGTGGCAGGTACTCTCACCCTCCAGAACCAAAATTGGAGAATGTCTAAGTGAAACCCAGAGTTCAGCTTGCTCTCTTACAATGATAACTTAAGAAGGACATCCAGACAACCTGTCTCCCTCCATCACTGGCCTAATCCTTAGTCTTTCCTTGGATGTAATTGCATGAGAAAGAACTGTTTGTTATCTGTGAGCTAAAGCTGACTAGCGTTAGCAACTCCAGTTCCTACTGTTGAGATGGTCTTGAAGTTCTGCTTTTGGTCTTTGGAAGACTCAAATATAAGTATCAACTTTCATGCCAGAAGAACTACTGGCTGCTGAGTTCCTAAAGCTTTCCCTCATCTGAGGAAGCATTTTGTAATGGTGTTTGTTACCTGAGGGCAAAGATCTTCTGTCTGATGCCTCTACCTTTGAAAAGGCTGTCTCATCAGGCTTTGAACAGGACAGCTGTATCCATTTATTCTCATTTATCTTCATTTTCACCACAGGAGCCTACAGAAGAGGCTGGTGCTATGATTCAGGCAAGAACATTAAGAGTGTGACAAAATGCAAGCATTTAAGGTCAGGGCAAGCTGCAAATCACCTTCTTTTACCTTTTGAAGGGGAGTGATTAGTCTATCAAATTACCTTGACTTCATAAAAAACACTAATAAGAAGAGAAACTTCCATTAAGTACTAGCCTCTCTGCCTCAGACTGCTGTGGAGGCTCCTCGATATTTGTTCTTGACAGTTGTTTTTCAACCCAGCCTTCTGCAGACAGTGAATAGCTACAGGAACATTCTTGCTAGCTCTTTCTTTCCTTGGCTGAGGTAATTTTTTCTGGGGTCCATTGCACCATATGAGCAACATCTTCAAAGTGTTGCCTGCACTCACAGAAATTCTACTGTGAAGTTCATCTCTCTTTTAGTGAGGGTATAATATCTTGGCATTAGAATATACTCTCGTTCATACTTATCTGGTTAACATTAGGAAGCATTCTGTTAGGTATACTCATGTTGCCAAAGGAATTAGATAAATGTGTATGCAGGCATGGAAGGCTTGCCGGAATGGGAGAGAACTAGGTTCTTGCTTAGCTCAGTTAGCTTGTGTATTATGGCCATCTTTATCATGCAGCTGTGAATGAAAGGCTTTGCATTGTAACTCAGTCTTACCATGCTAATATTTCTAGTTCATTTGCTGCAGTTTTGCTCTTGTCAAGAGACCCTGACCCATAGTGGAATTTAAACCTAGGTTATATATATTTGATGGGCCTGAATTTGAAATGTTCCTTTGTTCCTGTCTTCACCATCAGTGGCCTCCCAGTGGGGTGTCTCCATTCCTGAAAGCTACAGCATAGTTAGTTGGAGCTCTGTTTTATTTCACCTCTTGGCACGCTGCTGCCATGAGGAGGAAAGTCCTTAAGTGTCTGTTCATCTGTGGACTCCAGGGACTTCCCTTCCGGGTGAACAGCGTGCTTGGGAGGAGTGCTCTTTGGAGATGGCTGCTTCATTGATGTATGCATATATAATTGCTTGAAGTAGGCAAACTGCTTACTGTTCTGTTACTGCTCTTCTGTGTTCATTTGCAGCCTGCCCTCCTTTCCCCCTTGCTCAAGTCCCTGAAAGATTTCTAGGGAGTTGTAAGAACTTTGAAAGTGTTCATCACCTATTCTGTGGCCATAGACAGAGAGAATTTGTGCATGCCCCTGTAAATACTATTCAAGTAAACTGTTTCAGCTAACGGTACTTGTATAGAAATGTGCTCATTGTGAATAGGGATGAAGTGTGTATCAAATAATAGTTACAGGCTGGTAGTATTTCTGAAGTTCTTCAGGTGAAGTAGCTTGGAATAATTCAGCTACTGATGTGATCTAGACTTACTGCCTGGTGTTTGTAAAAGGTGATTTTGAGATGTTTGACTACTGAAAGCCCAGCAGCTCATTCCTGCTGTTCTGGAGGATGCTGTTGAGTCACTCACAGTGGGATTCTTGCTTTTTTACAACTGTATTCTCTATATTGTATTGGGAGGTTGAACTGGATGACCTTTAAAGGTCCCTTCCAAACCCTAACCATTCTGTTCTTCAGCACTGATGAAGGTGTACCTCAAGTACTGTGTTCAGTTCTGGGCACCTTATTCCAAGGAAGATGTTGAGGTGCTGGAGAGTGTCCAGAGAAGAATGAAACTGGTGAAGGGTTTGGCACGCAAGTCTGTTGAGGGGGAGCTGGGAGTGCTTAGCCCAGAGAAAAGGAGGCTCGGGTGGACCTTATCACTCTCTTGGGACTACCTGAAAGGAGATTGTAGCCAGGTGGGGAGTCAGTCTCTTCTAAGTAAGTAACGAGCAATAGGACAAGAGGAAATGACCTCAAGTTGCACCAGGGGAGGTTTAGATTGGATATTAGGAAAAATCTCTTCACTGTAAGGGTTTCAGGCACTGGAAAAGACTGCCCAGGGAAGTTCAAAATTGCCATCTCTGAAAGTGTTCAATAAACACATGGATAACAATTCTTACACCAGACACATTTTAGAAAAATCCTGCAATGCTTTATCACTGCATTTTCTGAACATGAAATGTAGAAAACCCAGACAAATATTTTAGAAGGAGAAGAATCGGAAAGCCCTGCCTTGTACCACAGTAGTTTTCTGCTAATGACAAGGAAACTTCACCCTTCCTGGTAGATGATTCAATGTGAAACATTTAAGTTGCTTCAGCAAACAGTGGCAAAGATTCTGCACTAGGACACTGATTCCTTCAGGCTGCACCTTTTCTGAAAACAGAGAATGTCTGCTGGAGCCTTGCCTGCCACCTGCGTAACTACACCTGTCTTCCCCTACATTCTTGCCTGTGTGGGCTTGCTCACCATCGTGGTCTGTGATATCTCTGGGTAGGAAGAGAACAGCTGACTGAAGGCATCAGGACATTTCTCCAGTTTCAGTCCCTTTTCCCAGTATGGGCTTGTTTTTCCTTAACAGCTGATTCCACAGGAAGAGACATTCATCTGAGGCAGGAACTGCTTTCTCTGCAGGTAGATGTGTTTGGTACCTGTGCACTAGGGAGAAAAGCTGGCATGGAGGGGGACTCTGGAAACTGGGTCCAGTCCCTGCAGTAGCCAAAATGCAGGCTATGGTTGAGACAAAAAGGGGGAAAAGGAATTGTACTTGAGCAAAGTCAGATTGATGAGGGTTGAACAATGTTTGCTCTTTGCTTAAAATGGCAATACCTGGTGTGGGAAAATCAGGTAAATATGTTATAGGTCTTCACAGTGAATTCATCTGCGAGTGTGTACCTGCCTGATGCAGTTTGTCTGCATAACGTGACTTTCTCAGCATTCAACTGCCTGCTCATTTCCATCTTCCTTCTCTCCAGAACCACTTGCTAGTAAAATACCTGTGGTGCTTGTGTGGGTGTCAGCAAAATACCTGTGTGGATGTGCTCCATGTATGCAGGTGTTACTGTACAGCTCTGGAGAGGCTGCTGCAGCCAGTCCAGGTGGTCTTGTACACATTCTGAGAATCTAGTTTCTGCACTTAGACTTGACAAAAATTAAACTCTGCTAAGTCTGTGGGATGTTGTCTTCCGCATTAAAGGCTTATTTTGTTGCTTATTTATTTGGTTAGTGTTCCCTTGTCTGAAAAAAAGTCTTGCCTAACAGTTCTTCAAACTGAGATTGGAGAAGTTGTTTCAAATTCTTCTTAAGATGTTCAAAAAGTAAGCAAGTCCCAGAAATTTTGGACCCAAGGCTGCTGGGTTTTTTAACATACAATAAAATAAAGCATTGGGGACCCTTCAACACATCATTCTATTGAGAGGCGTTTTTGTATGTTACAAGGTGGGATATAATAAAGTCTTTTTAGTCAGTGCTGTTTGGCTATTAGATAATTGGAGACTGAAAAGCCTGCCTTTCCTAGTTGGTATGATAGATTTCTTATTATTGCTGGCTATATATTCTTCCTTAAGGCTCTTTTTCAAGATTTTGCTTCATTAAAGAAGGAACTCTTAATGCACTTATTAAAAAAAAACAAGCAAAACCAAACATAAAAAGGTGTTCAGATAGACATGCTGCATCACTTCCAGTGCTTCCTCTGTCTTTGTACCTCTAGACATACCAAATAAAAGATTAAGTTTAAAATTTAGAAGAGGCAGTTTCATTCTTTTGGTATAATATTTTTAATACATTTTAAAGTCGTAAAAAAAATTGGTGATTTGTTTTCTTTCTTTTTAAGTTAGCGGTTTGTGTCTTCAAATTTGTTAAATTAGAAATGTTAAAGTGGAATATAAATGGGTACTTTACCACTGAAAAGGCAATTTTTTTCATCTGTAATTCCTTAAAGGAGCTAAGAGTGGAGGGTGTTTTGTGTGAGTGGGAAATACTGCAAGTGCTAGTGTACATGGAGGATGCTACTTTACACACAAGATGCAAAGAGATGTAACCAGGGAGCTTTCAAGCAGGTTTAGCTGAAAACTAATCTTACACTGGAAAAGAATTTCTGTTATGTGGGGCTAAATGTTAATGTCATGCAGAGCTATTAGTGTTGTAAATATCTGTTAAAAAACTGATCCCTAACCCATAAGTTTTTATTAATTCAAATGTCATGGTTTATCTTAGGTCTGTCTGTGATTATCAAGCTGCTGTGTTCTTACCGCTGGTAACTGGTGCCAGGTTACAGGTGCCTTTAAAAAAAAGGCAATCTTATCTATACTTACATGTTGTAAGGGTCCCTTATATAGCACTGTGCTGTACTAACAAGCATTAGAAGCGGCTTTATTTTTTGTTGTTCCTTTACAGAACAAAAGAGATGAACATCTTTTGAAAAAAAGAAACGTTCCTCAAGAAGAAAGTTTAGAAGATTCTGATGTTGATGCTGACTTCAAAGCAGTAAGTTCCTTGATTCTGGAATTATTTTTAAAACTGGTGAAGTCTCCAAACAATGTATTCTGTTGTCTTGCAGTTACTTGAAAACAAACTTATGAACTGTTAAAATAAGTTTGACTGTATTAAGTGTTTAAAAAGGCTATAATTTACCAGCACAATTACTAAACTTTTTTTTTCTTTTCAAGCAAAACGTAACACTAGAAGCTATACTGCAGGTATGTTACATTTAACTTTTTTTTTTTAAATTAGAAGGGTGTGCTCTGTGCATTTTTGGTTTTTACTGTTTGGTTTTGTTGTTTTTTTCAGAATGCCACAAGTGACAACCCAGTGATCCAACTGAGTGCTGTCCAAGCTGCAAGGTAAAAAAAAAAAAAATAAAGGTACATAAACATAATTTCTACACATTTTTCATTATGAAATTTACTTACTTTAGTTTTACTTTTAATTTCACAGAAAGCTCCTATCCAGTGACAGAAATCCACCTATTGATGACTTAATAAAATCTGGAATTTTACCAATTCTGGTAAAATGCCTAGAAAGGGATGATAAGTAAGTATTTGAAAAATGTTCGCCTTTACAGGAAATTTGCATTAAAAAAAATTGCATTATTTGAAATTAAACTGAGGAGTCACAGCACCATATAATCTGATGGAGTGGATCACATTCCATGATAATAAATCATAAGTTTTCTAGGAGTATTTATTCTGCCACTGAAAATATCATTTTATTTTTTAAAGCTTATTTGAGCATATTCAGCTAATGGAGAAAACCTTACTGCATTCTCAATGGCTTTGAATATTTCAGCCTTTTACTCACTGTTTTTAAGAAACCTGCCTCAGATCTGTTGTCTTGTTTTGTGTATTTGTGCGAAGGCAGAGAACACACCTGGTTGTGAATAGGGGCCTTTTCCAGAATACACTTGTCTTTTCATTAGGGTTATTACCTTAAGTTTCTAGGGGTTTTTTCTCACTGCAGTGGAGTTTCCTTCTGGCTTTGTGCTGCTCTCTTATGTGATGGTGCAACCTGGCGAGCATGCTCTCTGTTATGATTCTTTATTGGAAGACAAGAGCTTCAGTAGAGAACACTGAGCATGTAGTTGCAAGAATTTAATGACATGTAAGAAACACCATATTCCACAAAGCAGGAGTCCCTTGTTCAGACAGATGGGGATTAACACAGTCGAGGTAAATATTTTAGCCTGTCTCCAGTCTCAGGCAGCCATAAATGTATTTATAATATTTTCATTTTAATGTATTTATATTATTTCCATTTTCAATGTTAATTCTGCAACCACAAGGGCTAGAAACCTCAAAAATGCAATTTGCTATTTTTGGTATATTTTGGTAGCTGCAAAAATAGGAAGTGCAAGTAGCTTTTATTTTTAGCTTATCTAACTAACAATTGCTTAGAAGGCAGGTGACAATAACACTCAAATCAGGGTAGAATTTTTCAAATGCCTGCCTAGTCTAGAAGTAGATGGTTCAGTGCTTTGAAAATTCTTTGAGTTTGGATTTTCTGCTAGTTCTTGTATGGTTTACTTTTGTAAATGTTTAAGTCTTTCAAAACTGAACTCAACGTTTTCTTACGCAGTTTTTAATTGTAATTGCAATTTAACACTTAGTAGAGTTCAACTCTGAAAGGACTCCCTATAACAAATGATTGAAGTTGTTGTTCATATTTTAACTGCAAGCTTACCACAGGAGTAAGGAAAAAAGGACCAACCTAGAACTAGAATTTTAATCCACTGTAAGGTTTATAGGTAGCTGCGGGCGGGTACAATTTGTTTTTACCTGCTGTCTAATTCCCTTCTAATCCCATCCCCAATAAAACCTTAAATGCTTTGGAAATTAATGTACAAAAAAACTCTAAAGAAGGCACTATGACTAGATATAAAACATGATAAAGCCAGAAAAATCATGGAAATGAAAACCAGTAACTGTTCCTTCTAAAGCCAGACATTCACTGTTATGCCAAGGGCATAAGCTGTCAACTCTCTGAGCTTCTAGAACTCTTAACCTTTAGCATTTGCTTGAACAAAAGTTTTCATGCAGACTGTTTTAGTAAACTGCTGTTGGCATGGACAACAGTTGAGACACATCTTGGAAGAGATGTTACCCCAGCTTTCATGACATTTGTAGCTAATTTTGCCTGCATTTAATAAGTCAGATTTAATACAGGAAGGATGCTGTCTTTTAATACTGATGCTTGATGTTTCCTCTCTCTGTGATGGAGCAGATACAGAAATTTATCCCAGTATACCAGCTTGCACTTCATCTAAGATGTAATGTTAGAAGAATCAAGTTTGGTTCATTGGTTAGATATTTTTTTTATTACTAATATTAATTCAGATATATGAATGGTTTACTAAAGGTCACAGAACGCAAGACCTCTTTTTTTCTTACAGCTTTTCCTCTGAAATGTCCAGGCTTAGAGGGTTTTTTTTTTTTTTAGATTTCAGCCCAATGGCACTGCTTAAATGTGTAAGCCAGAGTGGATACAGCTAGTAATACTGAAATGAAACATAGTCTTCAGACCATGTATCAACTTACTATTATAAAATTATTTCATTACAGTCCTTCATTACAATTTGAAGCTGCATGGGCATTGACTAACATAGCATCAGGCACTTCTGCACAGACTCAAGCTGTTGTACAGTCTAGTAAGTATTAACAGTTTGAGGGGGTTTTTTTGAGGGGGCTTCAATATTGTAGGGGAAAAGGAGTACTTGGATAACAAATGCCATTTGGTATCAAAACCATTAAAATATTAAGTACATGTCTGTCCTCTTTTTCTAAAAATGTCTACATTTGCTCTTAAACACTAATCTGTTTCTCACTAATGATTAATGTTAAGGATCCCAGACATGATTTCTCGTAAAGAAGATAAAAGAATTGAGGGGTGATATAAGCAATATGACAAAAATGTTAGTCCTTTCTAATTCTTGGTTTGATTTCTGAAATCATGTACATTAATTGCTCTATGGCAATTCTACCTCAAAAGTGTGTTCATAAAACTTATTAAATTTGTTAAATATATACAGTTTTGTAAGGTAGCATGTTTAAATACACTGTTAAAAAAATTACCATCCTGTCCTTGCACTGACAGTGTTTGTTGTGCTGCCTTCCTTTCTTGCTTAATCAATGAGAAAGAAAATGGAGAGAAGAAAGAAACTCTAAAGATAATTGAAGATAAATTAATCAAATAGATCTTTCATTACTATATATATAGCTTTTATGTATCAGCATGCTTATCTGAAAACAATCACCTTTATGCTAAATACAATGTTTTGTCATTAAACAGGAGACTATAGATAAGCAAATATAGAATAAATTGTCTGGGCTTATTCATATTCTCATTTTTTATGGGAAAACAGTGACTTAGTTATTTGATTTTTTTCCAAGCCTATGAACCTACTGTTCAAATCAAAAGCCTGGTTTATGTGTTTTCATAGCTAATAAAATATCTCGTTAATTGTTAGATTCTGTGCAGTTAAGATATTGGAATAATAGAATAAAAATGCTTATCAGAATGAGCTCTGGATAAAAATCCAAAACCTTTTAAAAAAAATCAGTATCTTGAAATTGTTTCGAAGATTCCTGATGTGATTTGGGCACCTCTGTTTTTAGATTGCTTTTCTGGGATCTAAATACCTTTGAAAATCTGTTCCCAGGTTTTTTCTTCCCTCTCAACTTTGTTCATAGTCATTGTTTTCTTCCGTTTTCATGTCCCACAGTGTTATCCTGTTTGAATGGATTGATTTAATAGAAAGGCTGTTTATAGTATTAGCTTTGCAGGAAAAAATTGGGGAAAAATCTCAAAGTCAAAATTAAAAGTAGAATAAAAATATGTACAGCACAGCTAAAAGCATTGTTGTTACCCGAACAGTTACTGCAAGTTCAAGTTGAGATATCCCAAAATGGGTTTAGTTCATTTTTGAAAAGGACAAAATGTAGTAGAATGACTTTAAAGAAGCAAAAAAGCATTTTCAGCTTTACTCATGAAGAGAAAATGGAAGTTTAGTTTAAAAGTACTACTGCTGTGGCTGGGAGATGAGTAAGGGAATACAGCCTCCCAGCTCTTCTCCCTTCAGATAAGGGATCGTTTGAGGAAACAAAGCAGTAGATCCTTGTAGCTACAGAAGAGGCTGGTGCAGCCTAAAGACAAAAGAGGCGGCCTCCCACAATCAAGAGGGACAGATGGCAGTTGGAAGGCCCAACAAAAGAGAAGAGGTGCTATATACACAGACCAGCTCTGGGCAGGAGCCAGTTTGGAGCAGGGCTGATTCATTTTTTTTGAGAGCAGTAGATCAGATAGCCTGCAGCTCGTGCTCTCTCAGGTTGTCCTCCTGCCTGAAATATGGATATGAAATAATTTCATTCCTGGTTTTGAAGGCATACTGGGTTTGCAGGCATAATATAAACTACATAGTTGACCCTCCTCTCCGAAGTATGTTGAATGCACGTATGGCTGAAGTGTAATCTCGTTAATCACTGAGAAGGAAACTAAAATATTCCATTTGAGCTAATGGAAGTGGGATGATTGTTACAAGAAGAGCAAGTGTTCTTAAGCAACAGTGTGCTGCTGTCCCTCCTAGCTTGTCAGTTATAAGCAATTGCTGAATTACTCATCTGGGGTGCGCAGTGAGTTTTAGGTTGTCTTTATTCTTCATCGCTCTGTATTTTTCAGGAAAATACATCAGGGGTTTTTTGGCTTGTCATATGTTACATTATCAGAAGAATATTGATTCACAGTTGCTCACAGATTGTGTTGCAATTTTTTTAAATTTCTGAAACTATTTCTCCAAGAAAAAATACTCTTTTAACAGTTTATAAATGGATCAGAAAGACTAGAGGATGACTATGTTCGTATATAGATTTTAAAAATTGCTGCAAGAATTGCTGTCTTTCAAACAGTATGGGTTGTCTGAAGGGAAGTAGTGCATGGGAATAGTAGAGGGAGGGTTTCTTAGCTCTATTAAATGTATTTAATTCCACAGAGAATGATACCTAAAATCAGCACCACTTCCTTAATCTGGTATGTTGCCGGCGTTATATAAGAGCAAATTAAAATGTGTCTTAGGACTGGCAGATGGATGTAAATCTTCACTGCATATGGAAACTAACTATAGCCACCTCTTGGGAGGAAGCTATTTTCTTAAAGTCAAGATATGAAACAGGTTTGCACAAGTAGGAATGTCATTTTTCTAGGTATGTGTTGCGATCTTGGATACCTGGAAAATCTAAATTACCAGGATAAGAAATGTCGCACCTGCATACTTGTGGGTCTTGCATATCACTTTGAGAAATACAGGGAAATGTTTAAATGTGGGGAGCGTTGTTTTTTGATAATTGTCTGTTCTCAAGCCTATTTTTTTCCTTTCTCTCTCTATATATAAATGTTATACTGAGGGCTTGTATGTCCTTCGTCATAGAAATATATATAAGGCGTGGTGGAGAAAGTGTTTTGTATAAGTCATTGAAAGTGTTTTGCTTATACCATGTTTCAGTATAAAACAAATCCAATCTTTGCATTCTGCAGATGCAGTACCCCTCTTCTTGAGACTACTTCATTCACCGCACCAGAATGTTTGTGAGCAAGCTGTCTGGGCTCTTGGAAATATTATAGGTAACTTGTTGTTTTAATGATTTGAATTCAGGGAGCGTTTCATTTTAGAATATGACTTTTGGAACATTGGCATTGTCATATGAGACTATGTTTCCTCTAAATTCTGTGGATCGAGATGATTTTTTTTTAAAAAATATGTAATGTGGCAAGAAACAGATATGTACCTCCTATTTTTTTCTAAATAATAGTATCACTTGTTGCACAAAAGTATTAACAGGATAAATTTTGTGTCGCCTAAAATATACATACATAACTTTATGTATGTATATTTAATTAAGTACAACCTATTAGTATTAGACTATTGTTGAGGAAACATAGAATTTCAGTATCCCAACATGTCATTGCATACATTTCAAGATTTTCCATTTTTAATGTAATTTCTTTTACGACAATTTTCATTTCTGTAGGTGATGGTCCTCAGTGTAGAGATTATGTCATATCACTGGGAGTTGTCAAACCTCTTCTGTCCTTCATCAATCCCTCCATTCCCATCACCTTCCTTCGGAACGTCACATGGGTCATTGTAAATCTCTGCAGGAATAAGGACCCCCCACCGCCTATGGAGACAGTTCAGGAGGTAAATAAAGAATTACAAGACAGATAATTTTTTTTTATACTCTGGGCTAGAGGCCAAATGTTTTACGTTGTCATACTATGAATTTATGCATGTTTTTTGTCACTGTGCACATATCTTGTGCCACTTATTGGTTGTTAAATGAGGTGACGACCAATTTGATGGTTCTTGCTAAGGCTTTAATAAAGGTACTTGTAATATCTGAAACCGAGCAAGACTGAAGACTGATGAGCTGCATGCTAAAATGGACACACCAAAAAATTAACACATAGAAAGTGTTAACATACTCAGCATTTCATGCTTTTATTAAAAAAAAAACCCTGTCTGCGAATGTGATTCTGTATATAGAAGTATTCAAATGTAATTATTTTCAGTAAGAGGAAATGTAAGTAAACTAATGAATGTAGTGTAGTTTGTTTCAACTAGTTGTCAATGACTAGCAGTCAATGCCAAGTCCCAGCCTGAGACAAGAAGCATCTGAAAATCCTTTTAAACTGGTGAACAGAGCAGATAGACACAGTTAGTAAAATGGTGCTATTTGACTGAAACTATAGTTGTAATGTAAGTAGAGTTCTTCATTTTAAGATAAATTCCAAAGTGTAGATAAAGTTTTTGAAGCCATGTGAGGTATGATACTGTTAACTAAACTTCAATGACATTTTTAATGACACTTTTTAAAGTGAAGCAGAGAATAGGGTTACCTTCTATAAGTAATATTTTACTAAATAAAAAGCTCTGTTATAAGCAGTCTGATCACATCTCAGTTTTATATTTTCTCATTATGTGATTATAAAAATACAGCTTTAATCCAAGGGGTTTTGTGTACTGGTACTAGGCTAATGATTTTTATTGTGTATGTGGTAACAAAGGTTTCAAATTAGCAGGGGGATGTCTTATCTCTGCTTGTTTTCCCTCAAAATATGATCTGCACTCTGTGTGTCAGAAATATAGTACTGTCTCATATTTTTACAAATTTTATATATAATACACATATTTTTATAAATGCTTTGAGGGAATGGCCAGCTGCTGGAAAGTGTATGAATACAGTATGCTAATGCAGACTCAAGCTAAGTTGTGACTGCAGTACTTGAATTCATGATTGTACCGCCAATTTTATTCTACTGTAATGACTGATGAACTTCTTTTCAGATTTTGCCAGCATTGTGTGTTCTCATTTACCATACAGATATAAACGTAAGTAATTTCTAAAGCTTTGGATATTTAGATTCTTTGTTTTCTCTAGAAAGAAAATGCTGCAAGATTGTGTTTAAGTAGCAAACTTGGTTTTGTGTGTTAATTCATGAATAATTAAGTGATAAATTCACAGTTAAATATGAAGACTTAACTGTAGTCTTCCAGAGCACAAAACAAGTGCAAATACCATTTCTGAAATACCATTTCTAAAAGTTGGGATTTCTTTATCCTTTATATTACAAATATGCTGAAAAAAATCCTGTCTTGCAGAATTGAGCACTAGAAAATGAACATGTTAGCATTACCATCAGCTTCACTTTATTCTGCCCCAATTTATAATTTTTCATAGAGGATATATATGTGTAAAAAAAAATATACTTCCACATATCAGTGAAATCAAATATTGTAAGAGTGAATCTGACTTTGTAACGTGTTGGGTGCCTGACTTTGCAACCTGTTTCACTAGCTAAATCACATCCGAAAACATTTAAATAAACAACAGTAAATATTGTTGTGTGGCACTTTTGACAACCTTCATGTTTTTGATACTAAACCTTCAGTACTTCCCACATTCCTGCTTCATGGGTTTGCGTGTATTTTTCCAAGTAAGGTCTTAAAAGTGTGGACTTACTTCCTAAAGCCTTACATTGGGACTACAGGAACAAAGACCTGTGTAACTAAGGGATACCGAGCTGCTCTTCTCCTCCTTCTCCTGTCAAACTTTATAATCTCTATAGTGATTGTTTTATTTAGGGAAGAAGGAAGTGAACCCTTGTGGTGGGTCTGGGGATAAAGCATAAGGTTGGTGGAACTGTCATTCCTTACTTCCACGCTGTAGTGGTGGTGTTCCTGCTGCTCTTTTAATGGTGAAGTGGGCTTGGCTCCACAAAATATTTCCACAGTTTAATCTGGGATTTTGCCAGGGTTTTCCCAGTGTAATGAGTGGGAGACAGCACATGGTGACATTTCAATGTGTAACTTGGACAAACCTGAATGAAAATTCATAGCAAAACCAAATGTACTTCTAACCTCTAGGCTGTTTTCCCCTGCCAAATTTGAAAGCTTTTGCAAGCAGTGATTGTATGAGAGTTTATTGAAGTAGAAATGAGACTCTGTGATACCAGGTTTTGACTGATCTCAATTAGGGTGTCCATCATTTTGATCCTGAGAGTCAGGTGCTAGTTTGGAGGTACCAGTCTTGTCCCAGCCTCTCTGTACTGGAGCAGCAAACCTATCTTTGGAGATGAGTCAGTGATGCAGGTAGGTCAGCCCACAGTCCTGTGAGCGCTTCTGGCGGCTGCTGCTCTCGTCACCATCAGGGCTGTGGGGCAGCAAACTGGTGAGGCACCACCTCTCACTGCTTCTGCTGTGATAGTGGCTCCACTGCAGCATGTTCTGCTGTCCCTGCAGCATAGGAGGTGAGGGCAGCAGCAGGCTGTGTGAGGAAGGCATTAGGTCTGTGCTGGCTGGCATCTGGAGCTGAGTGGGAGCAGCCTGTGGGGCAGGACTGTGAGGTCTTTCCTGTGTTTCAGTCCTGAGGTATTTAGGTGTCTTCATAGCAGAAAATTTTAAATGGGTGTCTGTTTTAGAAGTAGACTAGATCTAGGTACCTCAACAGATAATGTTCCTACTGGGGTCCAGATTTCCCTGCCTTAGTTCATAACATCATCTCTATGTGATATGATATCCCTCTTTCTGCTGGCTTTGTTTCTGCTTCAGAATACTACCTTTCAATGACTGTGATATTTGTACCTTTCTTTTATTGAGGGCTTTCAAATAATCCTTATCAAGTCACCAGTGACTTAGTCTTTCTTTTCTTTAAGATACTTAGATTGCCCTGCTGGATAGACATTTCTTTGTGCATTTTGCTTTGCTTGAGCACTTGAGCAGTTGCCACCTTACAATAGTTGCTAGTCCTTTAGTTGGTATAAGAGCTCCTTTTCTTTGCTGTGGATTCTTAATATGAAGGCAGAAAAAGGCATATATCCAGAATAGTTTGCAGTTTCACTTGAGAATTGCACTTGAACAGAAATGCTAAGGTGTAGATACATGGATTAGAGGGTAAGGGAATTTATGTATTCCATAATCAGAAGACAGCACAGCTAGCAAATTATAGCATTGCTAAGGAGGCTGGGCTGGTATTTTCTTCAGAAAATTGCTGGCACAACTATTTATCTGAGCTGGTTGTCTACCTTGGAAATGCAAATCAAGCCCAACATCTTACTTTTGTGAGATGATGTATGCTGTCACTTTATGCACCAAAATATGGTATTTAATTAAAAAGGAATTTGGTAGGGCATGTAGAAGTTGCTGTGATAGAACAAATGGCCCTAGTTTTCATAGTTGTACATAATCTAACACTTTACAGGTTGTATCTCATCATAACCATATTTAAGTTTTTCCTGTAACTAAATTGCATGCTTTTTCTCCCCACCCCCAAATATATGGAATGTTGCTCAATAAGCTAAATTTTTGTCTTACGGATTTTTCTGTTCAATATGTAAACTATGTTCTCTGCAATTTCTAGATTCTTGTGGACACTGTTTGGGCTTTGTCCTACTTAACAGACGGTGGAAATGAACAGATACAAATGGTGATTGATTCTGGAGTTGTACCTTTTCTAGTTCCCCTTCTGAGTCATCAGGAGGTTAAAGTTCAAGTAAGTCTGGTTCAGTTGCTCTTAGGTAGTCCTTTGTGTAAACTATTTGCTGAAAATGTGCCTTAGAGCATTTATCAGTGGAGTTACTGAGATGAGCATTTATAGCTACATTTTGTGCAGGTAAAGCTGAACAAAAACTGTTACCTGCGCTGGGGGGGGTGGGGAAAGATGATTAAAATGACACAAAACTCAAGCAAAACAGTTCTGATACAATTTTAGGTGAAGTGACAGGTTAAACATTAACTTACACTGTGTGTCATTACGGGGCTGCCTTCTTTTTCTAGGCCTAAAATACTTTATGACAACAGATTTAAACTTTTCCAAAATTCAAGTGCTTTTTTCTGTTGCTGCATACATGGGAGTGTATTTTCTGTCTGAATAGCTCATGGAAATCAGTATTTTGGGACCTTTCCAGTGTTAAAATATTTGCAGGTGTTGAGTCCTTTTGGTAAATTTGTAATTAGTTATGAAAGATAAGTCAACTAAGCTTGTTTGATTAACTTCAAAGACAAAGGGAAACTGAAAGTTAGTTAATGTGGGCTTGGTTTTTATAAACCAACCACTGTAATGGGGAGCTCTTTTGTGTATCTACATTTTACGTGTTTGTTTAGTTTGCACTTTGGATGAGACTAGACTGTCTTGAAATTTGTCAAACTGGTTCACTTGATGAAAAGGAATCTCTCCAGTATTCTGTCACTTGTGAAACATTTACTGACCAATACATAAAGATACAAAGTCCATTTCTGAAAGTCAGCTGTGACTCAGAAGAAAAGTATTTGTGATGTTTTGAATGCCCTAGTGGAAGCTGAATGGAGAAGGAAGCAACCTTGGCAGACAGTCAGAGCCTAGAAGCCATTACTGTAATTGTAACACAGATCAGATACATGATGAATTAATTGTCCATTGTTTTAATATTCTTTTCATTTCTAATCTTACACTTTTTGAGTTGAGCCGCAGTGCATTTATGCAGTGATATACAGTGTGTTTCTCTTTTGATGAAGCAGTATCCATTCTTGCGATGTAGCTCAGAGTTCGTGCTAAATTGCATTTTGCGAAGTGTTTTTATAAAGAGGCATCTTAAAATGATCTTTGTTTCAGCATAAGTAACAGCGATGTCTTTAACGCACCATTTTTTTTCCTTCCCACTTTGGATATTCAGACAGCAGCACTGAGAGCAGTAGGCAACATAGTAACTGGTACTGATGAACAGACACAAGTTGTTCTCAATTGTGATGTTTTGTCTTATTTCCCAAATCTCCTGACGCATCCAAAAGAGAAGATAAACAAGGTATGTTTTGTTTCTTCCTAGCTTAGTAGTTTTGTTTAAGAGCTGAAACAGTGGCATGTGGAATATTACAGAAGAATTTCTTATAGCTATTACTTCTGCCATGTGGCCAATTTTGTATAAAGATGCAGCCCTTGAGGCTGGTGCTTAATTAGGGCTGAAACCAAACATCCATAGTGTGTATCCATTCATTGGTGTTGATGCCTCCTGCTTTCTGAGAGGACTGATGTTTTTTGCTTTGGAGTGTGGTACTTTTCATTTGCAAAGTAACTGGCTAACTTCAGTTACTGTTTTTCATAACTAAAGACTTACTTTTGTTTGAGTCCAGTGAGTTGTGTAAGGCTGATCCAATTTTTCCACTTCATCTTTTCCTGGTAAAGTTTGTTTTCTTGTCCATCTTTACCTTCAGGGAAGGCAGGTGTACTACTGTACTTTTCTGAAAATTGCCCCTGAATTTCTTCTCCTTCCGTTTGGCAGGAATAACTTCACTGCTGCAAAGATTGGATGGAATAGGGAGAGTCTGATGAAACAAAGTGATCAGTGCCCTCTTTTCCAGAGCTGTATTTTGTGTTACTTGCTTTTTTCTTAAATCATTTTGCCATCTTTCACTGCAAAGATGGGGCCGGCAGAGGAGGAGGGGTTTTTGTTTAGCTTATATGATTTCCTCACTTAGTATAGGGACCACTGAAGTAAAGTCTGTTTGGGAGGAGTCTCTGTTTCTTCAGGCTCTGTTAACTGTGAAGAGCTCGGAGGAAGTTACCTTTGACAGTCAAACTGATGTGATTGATTTTTCCTGACGTTCTCGCTCTCACGAAAGAATGATGAAGAGCTATTTTGAATGCCAAAGAAATATTTTTATGTAAGAGAAGTCTAAAAGTGCTTTGAGTTTTGTTTCAAGGGCAAATGCAAATAAAAGCAAGATACACATCCCCCAAAAAGTGGGAACCCATTACTTGTTTTCCTACAGTGATTCGTAATTGGCTTCTTGCCACAGCTGTTTGATTTTACTTAAGATTGGAGCCTTTTTGAGATCTACTGGATTGCCTTGACAAATATTCCCCTTTGTAACCATGAATTTGTAACTTCCATGCAATAGATTTTAACTATGTAAATGAACCTCCTGAAGGAGTAACTGTTGAGAAAATCTCCAGACAGCCCTGTCTGATAATGGAATGAGCTTTGTGAGCACCACTTCATGTTTCAGGAAGAAAATGGGAGGTGGAGTTAGTCTTCCTTGTATCGTGACAGAAAGCTACTGCTGAACTGTCAGTAGCAGGATTGCAGGATAAGTCCTTTATTACAAGGCTTTACTGGTTTTCCTATTTTCTTTGCAAAGCTGGTTTAAGGTTTAAAGCATGTCTGTGACTCCAGCAGTGCAAAGTGAACATAAGGTTTGAGTCTATTGCTCCTGACGTATGGAGACGCTCCATGTAAGAAAAAATGTGGCCCTGTGAATTAATCATATGCATTTTACATTGATTCTCTGCATGTTTGGCTTTCACAGTGCAGTGAAAGTTTGTGTGCCGATAGTTCTGCTGGGGAGAAAGCCTGTTTAATAATTGGTCATGGTATGATTGTAGGTTTTGAGATGGTTTGGTTGGATTCTGTTTTTTCATCTGTTAACTAGTTTTCAACAGTGTTGTGCTTTTTTTTGTTTTTTTTCCACGGTAGGAAGCAGTTTGGTTCCTTTCCAATATCACAGCAGGAAACCAGCAACAAGTTCAGGCTGTAATAGATGCTGGGCTAATCCCTATGATCATACACCAGCTGGCTAAGGTCAGTCAAACTATCAGCTATGCAAGTTGTCATCCTCTTTTTATAAATCTGACAGGAGGACTTTGTGATTTTTAATAAGTTTGACAGATGTTTCCATGCTGATTTTAATGAGCTATTAATTTTATCTTTCAGGGGGACTTTGGAACACAAAAGGAAGCTGCTTGGGCAATTAGCAATTTGACAATAAGTGGAAGAAAAGATCAGGTATGTCTAGTGGGATTTCAAGTTGTCACTAAAATGTTGCACATGCAGCCATTTGTAAGAAACACAATGCTGAAAGCACTTTTTTGGTTTTTTTATTATTAAGGTTGAATACCTTGTACAGCAAAATGTAATCCCACCGTTCTGCAATCTACTCTCAGTAAAGGATTCTCAAGTGGTACAGGTGGTGCTGGATGGCCTGAAAAACATCCTCATAATGGCTGGTGATGAGGCTAGCACAATAGCTGAAATTATAGAAGAGTGTGGAGGTAAGAGCTTATTAGGCTTTTTAAAAATTTAATTTGCTGGATATTCTGTCTTCCCGTCACTGCTGTTGATGTTTACTGCAGCGTTATTTACCATGGACTATTTGAGTAAACAAGGAAGACTTTTGTAATGAGAAAATTACTTTCTTTCCTGTTTGGTTCGGTTTGGAGATGGTCATGTGTTAAAGATGGTGAATTTCTGTAGCTTAAGTATTTTTTAGGTTTTTAGGCTTAATAAGAATTCTACTTGTTTTGGTTTGATAATTGCACATACTTTGTCCTGTGGTAAAACTTACAGTTCTTGCTCTAGTTCTTTGCCTTGGATGCAGTTTTCAGATCATCATTTCATTACAGAGTAAAGCGGGATGAGGAGCCTTCTTGATATTGCAATCCAAGTTGTAACACATGCTGAGTAATGTATTATAGTAAAGAGATACTGAAGAACATAATACATTGGAAGCTTTTCCCTTGTGTTACTCCATATCCAATTTGAGAACAGGACTAGTGTTTTAGCTGCTCCTGGTGTGAGGCTTTGTCACCTTTGTTTGAACCTCAGGCAGCACACCAATGTAGCCTTCTTTTTGGTGTTGCACAGAAAGCACAGTGACTAAAACAAAAGCTGTGGAGTAGATATAATTCTTAAAAAGATTTTTACAGAGTTTTGTCTAAAAAGAGAGAAGATTCCATTATCCATTGTCCATGAAATGGAATATCCCATGACATGCAAATTTTGCAAACCACTTCTCTTTCCTCTTAGAGACAAAGATAGCTGCTGTGTAGATAACATTTTCAAATGAAGCTACATCTTTTCTAGTGTGTTTCGGTAGTAATGTTTCATTATTTTCCTTGCTTTTTCAAAGTAGTCAGTAACTACGGTTTAAACTTATACAACTCTTCCCCATTTTCTTTTATTCAGGGTTAGAGAAAATTGAAGCCTTGCAACAGCATGAGAATGAAGACATTTATAAACTAGCATTTGAAATCATAGATCAGTATTTCTCTGGTGATGATGTAAGTATGTTAAAGATGAACGAGTGTATGCACTGTGCTATTAGCTTAGTAGGTACATTGTCATTGTTTCTCAATTACAATTGCCATGAACATATGTTATCTGGAAAGTCAGTTTTCCTGCTCCATGTTCAGTACAGTTTCCCTTGATTGAAAGTCTTTGAAGAGTTTCTCTACACCAACTTTTAGGACTTTTCTTCAGCAAGATCAAGAGGACTACTCTAGTTTTGCCTAATAAATTGACAACACTGACATGTAAATTGACATATAATTACATGTCATTAGACTCTAAACAGTTCTCTGGCTCTTCTTTTTATTTACATATCAGTCTTTGGAGGGGGCAGTGGATGCTTTCTTTGAGATAGATTTCTGTATTTCAGCTCTGTATTTGCTCAGTCTGGATTCTTCATTGAAAAGAGTCATGAAAACTGGTAACACTTTCTGCAACTGATTGATCTAGACCATCTGATATTTTGTTGCACCCAGATGAGGTGTTCTGACTCTTTGGTTCTAGCTCTCCCTGCTGCTGGCTGCTTTTGAGTCCCTGGGAAGCACTTCAACAAGCAATTCAAAGACAGATTATCTTTTCTAGGCCATCCAGGGTGTCTGTAGTTCTGCAGCCTAGCAGAACTGTGTCCTCAGTTCTTCCCTTAAACTGAACTCTCCAGATGCCAGCTCTAACTTCAGGATTCAGTAGTTTTCAATTCATGGGCCCAGCATGTGATTGGGAAGTTAGTCACCAGAAGTTAAGATACGTGAAAAGTTCCCTATGCCTTTAATGATTTTGTGAGCAGTGTCTTAAAGTCTTTGAGACTTCTGTGTCTAACTGAAATGCATAGTTTATTTGGTGATGATGGAAAAATATCCCTGTCAAGGCTAGCTCTCACTTTTGTGCATTTACTTTTTACATTAACACAATTAAATCTGTGCCTGATTGGCTGAATATGCCTCCTCTACTTGAGAGCAAGGCTTTCCTTCAGAGTATCACTTACACCCTTGCTATGTTTTCTGGAGCTTCAGAAACTCAAAATTGTAGAAATTCTTTGATTGGGAGATAAAAATTAAAACATGAAACTAGTCAAATTGTCAGGCAGTAGCTGTAAGTAGGAAAATAAGCCTTGTTGTTTGAGGACTGGGGAAAAAA
>JAWWMP010000001.1:54060771-54078532 GCA_035047865.1 Dendrocincla tyrannina
TCCTGGAGCTTCACTGACCTCAGTTGTGTATTAGCCTAAATTTAACAGAAGAAAGATATGGCCCTTAAAGATGGCAAAGGGAAGACAGTAGGGCAGGAAGGGTTTGACAAAATCTCCTAGAAAAGTTGTTGTAGCTTTTAAAAATTATTTTATTTTCACTGTTTCTAAGCATTTAAAATTTAAAATTAAATTTGCATGGAAAACTGATGGTTTCTGCTTCTGGGAAGATGGTTGTGCTGAAGATACATTGTGGAGCATGTGCTGCAGCATCATCCATGGCTTATTCCTGTGGACTGGAAGTGCTGGGTTGTTGCTGAACACTGAAATGCACAGTGCTGAGAATACACAATGCTGTGGCCCAAACTAAGTATAAATACAGCAAAATCCAGACAGGGCATGACAAAAACACACAGTCTGATCCCAACTTCTTCATTTTCTTCACTGTAGTTGGTGACTTTACCAAAGCAGCCTGGTTTGGGTGTAGCTTTTGTTTTGCAGCCAAAATTTCCTGCACTGTCCCACTGTCCCTGTTTTTTAGGGTTTGGGTGTTTGTTTTGCCTTTGGGGGGCCTGTTTGTTTGTTTACAGATGTATTATTTATAGTGCTAGTTTATCGTTTTTTCTTTTTTAAAGGTTGACGTGACTTTTAGTGTGTACTTGTACTAGCATCACGAGTAGAACATGCAGTCTCAAAATTCACAGCTGGTTCGTTGTCAAAAGCTCTTTCCTGGGGCACATCACCTAGCAAGAAAATGGCAAGATGCTCCGTTAAATTCCTGCACCAAAATCAGGCTGAAATAATTCAGTTAGGATGCATCTCCCACAGGGAAGACCATAGAGACCATGGGATGCTCCTGTGTGGCTGGAGTGTAGTGGCTGTGGACTGGGCAGTTGGGGGACCACATTTCAGCAGATTGCTGATCAAAGTGACAGCCCAAAGCAGGGTCAGCCCTGAGGACACAGTAGGGCACAGCCTGTCAGAAGCCAGCCTGTGGCATTTTCAGCCTCTCCATCTGGCCGAGGCCCTCATCTCTCACTGAGATTTCATGCTCCAGGAACTTATTCTCCTGCAGTTTTGCTGCCATGAGCAGTGCATGAGCTCCCGTGCAGCACTGGAGGCAGCTAATGGGTCTTCAGCTCTGCAAGGGGAGGGTACAACAAGGTCATGTGTTACGTCTGCTGATGGTGCTGCAGGGAAAGATAGCAACGTGAGCAATTTTATTATATGGGATGAAGACAGGGTATAGAATAGAGCAACAAAAATATTGAGGCTGGGTTTTTTTATCAAAGATAGAGCAGCATCTCACTGAAGTAAGTCACAGGTGTTTCTTCCCAGGGAGAAAATATGGGAGAACAAGGGTCTCTCTAAAGGGGAAAGCCTGAGGGAACCAAGGGGTCAGATCAGTGCTTTCCTGCCAGGCTAAGGTGCTTGGATCTCCCAAAGGCCTGGGGTTGCCTGCAGACATCTCCAGCAGGATGTGTCCCCCCTTCTGGTCATTCCCATGTGCTGCCTTTGCAGAGCTCCTTTTTCTTGGGAGCACAGCAGACATTGTGCTCATGCCTCCCAGGGCAGCTCTGGAGACTTGGGACTACTTTACCGTGATTGCAGCCCAAAGCCTGGTCTTCCTTGCTGAGTTTCCCTTGCTTTGCTAGGGATGGGTCCACCCCATCTTGCAGAAATGAGGCATCCTGAGGAATGCTCTGCCATATTTTGCCTCCTTATTGACCTTCCCCAAGGAACAGGGAGAAGCTGCTTCTCCATCCTTGTGAAACCTCCACCCTGAAGCACGCTGTGCAGATACAACAGATGCAGTGCTAGACTCCTGCTGTACTGACAGCCCTGTATTGACCCAAACCTCATGTCTCTGGAAGTACTGTCTGTGCTGGGGGATGGACTTGCAGCATTCATCTTCGTTTATGCTGTTATCAAACCAAAGGACTACTGTTAAGTGCTGTCAAAAGCCAGAAAATCATGAGGTGTAAAGTGTGTGTCTTTATGAGCAGAACAGACCCTCGACCCCAAGAAATGAGGGCCCCTGCTCTCAGCTGGCATTCTTCCCCAGGTAACCTCCAGTTAGGTCTTTCCAAAGTCCTTTCCCTCCGTTACCAAACCTCATACGAGCCCATGTGACTTTGTTCTCTCTCTGCAGAAAACAGTGACTTTGTAACCCCACCGCTGTTTGGTTCAAAGCAAACACAGCTCCTGTGTCATTGCTCCTGTGTCTGAGGCAAAGTGGAGCATTTCTGCAGAGCTGCTGATCAACAACGAGTGGTTGTGGCCTGTTGGAAATAAACCCTCATTGCCACATCCAAACATGGTTAACCAGCAGGCAAAAAAGCTCTAATAAAAATCTGAGGCCTAAGGGAGAATTTAAGAAGAGTTTGTCAGCTCTGGGAGCCCCAGGGAGATTGTTTCTCACAGCAATTAGCAGACAAGATGTTAATGGTGCCAGTCTGGTTTAAAGCATTAGAGCTCTGGAGGTGAGAAGTGTCCAGACGGGGTTGGAGCAGAGGTGGATCTTTGTAGGTGGTATTTCAGGGTTTCTTTAAGAGGACAAAATTAATTTACAGCTCTTAGGTGTGCCAAGTGAAAATTAAGACATTCCACTGGTTAAACAGCCTGTCTCCTAACAAAAGGGAGAGAGGCTGGAACCTTTTTTTCCATGTTGTATTTGAAAAGAAAGCCCTTCTTAGCCTTTAAAAAATAATCTTACTGACCTTTCTTCCCCCAGGCATTTCCCAGGTTTCTGGTTGCTGCCCTACACTCTCCTCCTGGGATTACAGCTGGTCACAGCTCCCTCTCATGCACCCCGTGGCTGCCTGTTCCCTCTTTAAATAGTTTACTGGCAACCGGTCATGCCCTCGCTCTGCAGCCCTGGGATCTCGTGGTTCCCCTCTGATCTCAGGCCCTTCAGCAACCCTGAAACCCATCAGGGAAGTTCCATCAGTTACTGCAGGACAAATGGCATGTAGGTCCATCTGAAGACAAAGCAATGGCTCCAAGAGCAGCAATGGGCCAATGCAAAAATAGAAACCAGTTTGTGTCATGGGCTGGCTGAAAAATGGAAGTTGTGAGGAGATCAGGGAAAAGGTGAGTCATCCTCCCTGTATTGGTGAAGGGAAGGGGAAAAGGTGAATCGTCCTTCCTGTACAGGTTTTAATGTTTGTTGATTTGGTTGGTTTTTTTCCAGTTTGCTGCTCTCGTTATCACTGGAGGTGGATGGAAAACTTCTTGACAGGATTTAAAAAGAAATCTGTGCTGGGCTCATAGTCAGGAAAGGGACTCGTTGAAGCTGCTTTACGAATTAGTCCCCACAGAAATGTTAGTAAATCAGTGAGTATTTAGCTATGCCCTTTCATAAACAGTGCGAAAGATGACTGAAGTATCTCCAGAGTGCTTGAAAAAATCAGCAGGACATGGAGGTAATTCCCACTGCGTTGATCCCTGCAAAGCAGTGAAGTGATGGGAGGTCCAAGGGTGGGAGAAGCTGATGGCCCTGGGCAAGGAGGGTGCTCTGACAGCTGCAGGCAAGGGTAGATCCTCACCTGTATGGCTCATCTGCATGCAGTGGTGTCTGGGAAGATTAAGGCACAGTTATGAATTCTGGCCATGTTACTGTGAAAGTTAATACAAACCACAGCACCTCTAAAAGTGTTGGGTTGTTGAAGCTCCATCCTTGGCAACATTCAAAACTGCTGTTCCAGGCCTCAAGCAACCTGATTTAAGCAGTGTTTTGGACCAGATGTCCTTTCCAAACCTTGCTATCTTTTGAATTGGCCACTTTTGCCACTACATTTAGCCCATGGCCACCAGATTCATGGAAAAGTAGACCATACTAACAACTAAATACTGACCAGCACAGTTAAAGATTGCTGATGGAGCTGTAGCAAGATACTAACAGAGTCTGGAAACAGGATGCAAGTTTTTTACAATAGTGATGAGGGGAAAAAGGAGTTAAACCATTCCCAAGAAACATGTTTCCATTACAGAGTGTAATAAATGCTTGTTGCTGAAAAAAAAAATAATAAAAAAAAAGGAAATAGAAGAAGAAACAGCAGCTTGCTGTTCCAAACTTCTCCCCTTGGCTTTAAGACAACCAGTGTTAGGGATGGCAGGTGGATAGACTGAGCATCTAGAAGAGCTGCCAAAAGGGGAACTTGAGCGACCAGAGAGGTCTCTGTGGCAAATAAACCAAAGAATATTTCAAATTTGTGAGGATCCTGAAACAAAAGGATTTTTCTTTTGCCTGCTACTCAGAGAGAAGCTGTGCATTTTAGAAATTGATGCAGGGACTGTGACATCATACACCCAGGAAGATGGAAACTAGGTTTGAGGGTGCTCTCCTGGCTGAAGTCTGCAAGGACAGATGTTTAAGGTATTAATACCACTCCATGTGGCAGAGGCTTTCCTGCAGAATTACCAAGGAAAAGCAATAACAAACCTCCCTCCGTAGAGCTGGCTGATTCCTGCAGACTGCATTGCTGCTCCCTTTGAACCAGGCAGGAGTTTGGACACTGAAGCATTTAAATGCTGTTGGGTGGATGTCCTGCAAGCCTTTGATTAGAGCAGTGCAATGCCCATTAGATTCACTTATTTTAACAGGTTTCCAATGCAGGAGAAAAGACAAGTAATTAGAAGTAAACTCTCTGTTGCTGTTTCAAATACTATGACCCATCATTGTTTTGACATTCTCCTGGCATAAATGGAATAAATGGGCTGAGTAATGTGACCAAGCAGCCAGAAAAGCCTTATTCCGGAAAACAAGGATGGTAAATCACATGATGCCCTGTGAGATGGGGTGTTTTGCCAGATTAGTGCTTTGGGGGAAGTGAGAACACTTTCAGTAACTGGAATATTGCTTCATCAGTTTCAGGGTTCCCAACGCCCCTTATTCCCCACCCCCCACTTTGCTGTTGTAATTTTTAATTGGTGTTATCTACCAAAGGCTGGTGGTTAACTCTATTTTCTGCCAGAGTATCCTATTTTTTTCTCTTTTTAAAGCACTGAAAAAACACTCATGGGGGAATGGGGAGGCTTTAGTACCTCTTTTAACCACCAGCAGACAATCCTGTAGAGTCAAATGCAGGCATCAAGAGCCCCTTAAGTGTAAAACATCACCAGGACAACTTTCCAGTCTGTGTTGAGTTTAAACCATTGCTGATCCTCCGCCCTAATGACACAATAAAGAGAATTATTATTTTTTTTTGACATGGCAATGCAATGCAGAGCCTTTTGCATTGTACCTCTAGGGCTAGTGTTCAAAAGGGCCAGACAGGCTCCCGAGAAGATATCATGTAGTGGCAAGTGGGTTGCACTGATGACCCGAATTTGTTCACCTGTATCTAGGTGTTAGCCCTTGTGTTGTCTGGCAAAAACTGCTGATTCTGACTGCATGTTAGAGGCAGATAATGACCACCTACAGCAAGGTAGATCACCCAGCTTATGCTACCTGCAAAGAATTAAAGCTGTGATTTTGTCCTCCTTACTATGCAGACAGATTTGTCACACAATTAATGATATGATTCAGTGCTGCTAAAGTATCCTCATAACCACAACTGCTTAGGCCAGATCAACACTGGAGCACTGTTTTATAGCATATAATAGTTCTACATTAATGCAGCTAAAAAAATGTGACTTCTAACATTGGGGAGAATTTCTTTTATTGAGACCTTCCTACAAATGTCTGATTCTGTTTCTTCATGACTGTTTAAGCTCTCTATTCAATCTGCTGCCTTCTATGGAGTGTGGATAATAACATCTGAACAATTAATTCCTTAACAACTGTAAAATGCTCTGGTATGAACAGAGGAGGGTTTCACCGTGTATTTCTCCTTGGCGTTTGTAGGTTGAATATGTTGTTCCTTGAAAGCAGTAACTTCTGCATAGAAACAGAATAGGAAAATGGAAATGGAAATTTCGTGTCCTATCTCTCCCCTTTCCCTATTAATTTCATAATAAAGCAGGTACTACTATGAAATAATTTAAACCCTGGATAACAGAATTATGGATACAAGGAGCCCTCAGGCACACATTTTGTAGGTACTTCCAATGGTAGGCTGGGCAGGATTGGGCAAAGACCTGTCCTATCATGAACTGTCAGGGGCATTTTCTTCTGTCCCAGACACAGCTGAGTGTGGAGAGACCTTCGGTTACCAACCATTGCATGTGGAGAGGGCTCATGCAGTTTCAAAAAGCCTGAAAGATCGGGTTTTGTCTTGGCTGTTCAGGCCACCATGAAGATATTTAGAGGTTGACAGGCCATGCAGACATATTTCCAAGCATCTAAAAGTCAGGTCTGATTTCATTATATTTAAATATAATCCAAGGAAAATGAGGTGCCTTTTTCATGAAAACAATATTTGACAAAAATAACATATGGGAAAAGAAGGAACCATTATAAGAAATGCATAAATTAATATATACACATCCTCAAACCTCAATACACCATTGAATCCTGACTTGCTTCCACAGTCTGAAGATTATATCTATAGATTCCACACTAAAACCCAATAGTTGTTTGGCCATTCAAAGTCCTGAGCTTATGCTGCTCCTGTCCAGCCATTCCTTTTGGCATCTGCCTGCTTTCCCAGCCAATGAACACATGATTTATGCTGAGAGAGAAGTCGCATGGAGCATGTTCAAGCTCCCCTGCTGTGGGAATCACTCCATCCAGGTAGCTCCGTCTGGGCTGGGAGCTGCAGAAAGAAGAAAACCTCTTCTGTCCCTTGTAACACATCTCTGTTGTAACTCATACTGTCTGGCAAAAGGCATCCCTGCTAAAGCTCCAGACACTCATGTGCAGTGGATGAGCAGAACATGGTGACAGTGGGACAAGCTGCAGCCAGTGATGGGAGTCCAAGAGATAGGGCCAAAACTGCTCCATGATGGGAGCTTTGCTCAGAGGTTTTCCTGGTGGGTTTCAGTGGTGAGCAGCTGGGTGTTTCACAGTGTGTGCCAGCTACAGGTCTGCTCGTTTTAGGGGTTGCCTGGAGGCTGGAAACCTCTGTGACAATCCTGCTGGCAGCGACGAGTGGGAAGGGTCTGCTTGAGGTTTAGGTTTGTTCCGGAGCTTCCGTCCCCTCCACCAGCCCTTTGAAGGGCTGCTCCTGGGATAGGGAGCTCTGCTCTGGGCCCCGCAGCAGCTGTCCCAGGATGGCCAGGATTTCCTGCAGGCCCTGGCCAGAGTGGGCGCTGCATCCCCAGAGCATCCAGCGGTGCCTTGCCAGCCTCCCCCGCCGCAGCATCTCCCCCAGCTCAGCGGGAGCCAGCGCTCCCGGCACCTCCTGCTTGTTGGCCAGGAGGAGGACAGGGATGCCAGCCATGCTGGGGTGGCTCAGGGCTTCCTCCAGTGCTGCCACGGCCTCGGACAGCCGGGCCACGTCTGTGCTGTCAAGCACGAAGATGAGGGTGTTCAGGTCCTCCAGGTAGTCAGGCCAGCTTGCCCGCAGGTTCTCTTGTCCACCCACATCCCAGAGGGTGAAGGATACGCCACAGGGTGTTTGCAGAGATTCCACATTGAAGCCCACTGTCGGGCAGGTCTCCACAGCCTGGCCGCTCTTCAGTTTGTACAGAAGGGTGGATTTGCCAGCAAAGTCGAGCCCCAGCATGACAACTCGAGCATCTCTTTTTTGCCAGCGTTTGGAGATCAGCTTCCCCATCCAGACACTGCCGCAACTGTGGCCAAAAAAAAAAAAATAGAAAGCAAGTGTATTTCCTCGACGATGCCAGTTAATAACAGAGTGCTCTGTCCTGCCTCTCCGAAAGACCACCTTAGGTTTGCTGAAGAAAGACACAGCAGCTTGCTTTTGCTTCTCTCTGTAGCTAAAATTAGGTGAGAGGTATTATTTATGAGGTGTGGAGCAGAGCCAGGGAGTAATGTTCAAAACAGCAGTTTCTATATCCCAGCTTCGCTGCCGCTCAATTCCATCTTAATCCACGACTCGAAGTGATTGGTGCAAAAGAGAGCTAACATTTTGCAGGAAGAGGTGGGGAGATGGTGGAGCAAGTTTCCTCCTCAGCACATACATAAATAAATGAGCTTTTGTTCATTGGCTTCTGTAGGGGAAATCCTCCCCCGGCAGGACAGGACAAGGAGGAACCCGGGTTTCAGGGCAGGGTTATTCTGGGAATTTGCTGAATCACAGCTCAAGGGTGTGGATTTAAAGCATCTTGAGCAATGAGACAACTGACAATTTTTCTGCCAATCTTATATTAAAAAGTACAAAACGAATCTCTGTATCATCAGCTTTTAGTACCTGTTGTGCAAATGGTAATAACAGCAATTTTAAAAAATGAACACAATAATTTTTTTTTTAATGTCTCATTGAAATTCAACTAGTCAAAATGCCTTTCCTGGGGTGAGGACCCATAAAATTCTTTACATCAAAGTGTTTGCTACATATTAACTTTTGTAAGTGAAGCAAAGTCATTCCCCTGTGGTTCAGAGGGTACAAAAATCCCTTAAAAGAAAGGAAAACTGTTTAACAAGACAGCACCACTTGAACTTTACATGCTAGAGGCAAAAATGTGCTGATGTAACAGCTACCAGACTTGCCTGTGCAAGAGCGGCTGATGACAGCCAGCAGAGTCCCAGCAAAGCCACTATTTACCTTCCTTATTGGTGGGGTTTTGCTCCTAACAGGCTGCTCAGAGGCGTGCAGAACCAAAAGCAGCTGCAGACCTCACATCACAGCATTGACAGAGAGCTGCTCTCTAGCCCCTTTTATTTGAGAAGGAAATGTGGTTCATCACTGCTTCCCTGGGACTGTGGGGGAACTTTTAGTGCCTCTGTGGGAGATGCAGTTTCCCCACCAATAATTGCCA
This sequence comes from Dendrocincla tyrannina, assembly GCA_035047865.1. Classification (NCBI taxonomy): domain Eukaryota; kingdom Metazoa; phylum Chordata; class Aves; order Passeriformes; family Dendrocolaptidae; genus Dendrocincla; species Dendrocincla tyrannina. Next base: position 54,069,595 of record JAWWMP010000001.1, read on the forward strand.
CATGACAGTTCCATGTCACAAGCCAACACTGCTGGGGATGAAGTTCAGCACAACACGTGGAAGGGACTGTGATCAGTGACCAGGTTACTGGTGGCCACCAAGAGGCATATTCCTTTCTCGGAGGGCAAGATGCATCAGTTTTCCACCTTTTAAAGAAAGGAAGATGAATGAGAAATAAAACAGAACAAGGAGTCTGACCAGAGAGGCTGCACAGGGATGCAAGGGGTCCTACAGACCATCTTTTGTGAGGTATTTCTGTGATACATGTCTCTCCCATAGTTAACCCGCAGAGTAGGTTGGCACCAAGAGCCTCCATGAGTTTTATGTAGCTTGTGGACGTGTAAGACATCTTTGTAGAATCATAAGTCGTAGAATACCAGGTTGGAAGGACCTTGAGGATCATCTGGTCCAACCCAACCTTTTATTGCAAAAGCACAGTCTAAGAAGTGCTCAGTGCCCTGTCCAGACAAATCTTAAGTGTCCAGTGCTGGGGGAACCCACCATTTCCCTGGGGAGGTTTTTCCAATGGCTGATTGTTCTCATTGTGAAAAACTGTCTCTTGTGAACAATTGAAATTTCATGAAGAATAAATTTACCCATTATTCCTCATCTTTTCCATGTGACTCCTTGTAAATAGAGATTCTTCTTTGTAGCCATCCTTTAAATATTGAAACATGGTGATAATGTCTCCACCAAGCCTTCTTTTCTCAAGGCTGAACAAACCCAGTTCTCTCAGCCTCTCCTCACAGGTCAGGCCTCCCAGTCCACTGATTATCCTTGTGGCCCTTCTCTGGGCCCTTTCCTGCCTGTCCACATCTATTTTGCAAAGCCAGGACAAAAACTGAACACAGCATTCCAGCTATGGCCTGACAATTACTGAGTAGAGTGGGACAAGGCTTTCTTCATCTCCGCAGGTGATGTCCTTGATGATGCGTGAATAGAGTCCAAGTAGAGTCTCTATCTGAACTTCCAGGAGTGACATTCTCCTCATCGTGGCTTCCTTTGCCACAGCAGCAACTGCTCAATCACGTTGACCTGCTTGTCCACCAGCACCCCCCGGTCCCCTCCACAGAGCAGCTCCCCAGCCAGGTAATCCCAGACTGTGCTGCACGCCTGGATTATATCTTCCCTGGTGCAAGATCTTATACTTGTCTTTGTTGAATTTCATAAGGTTCCTGTTAACTTACTTTCCCAGATAGCTTTCCCTTCGGAAATGCCTGCTTTCCTGCTCAGTTTGGCATCGCTGGCAAAGTCAGTGAGCGTACATTTGATCCCACCATCCAGATCACTATTGTCAGGCTTTACATTAACTCAAAAGCTAATGCTTATTTACAGCATTTGTCACAGAGTAATCTAACAGGCAACATTGTGCAGGGTATGTTCATACGTGACCTGTTCTAAAACCAGTCTATAGGGGCAAAACTGACCGGAAGCTTCCTAGATGGAGAAAAAAAAAACCCAGAGAACTACAATGTGCAGTGGATTCTGGCCATTCAGAGGACTGTTTGCACACCCTGAGGTGTGTGCTGCTGCCCAAGGATTATCCTTTTGTCCAAGTGCTTAGTTTTTAAAAATAAGTTATGTTGGTGTCTGGCTCTTTAATCTGCTTGTTCACCATTCTGGGAAATCCTTCCTTCCCATATTGCATTGTACTTTAAGATCAATTTAGTTGGTGTTTTTAGACACACCAGTGGGTCTAGTGAATTGTCACTTGATCTTTTCATGTTTCTCCTGTCTTTGCTACTGCTCATCTTCTCTGAGCCTTGATAGGCAGCTGTGACACAAATCTGCTTCTTCTGACCAGACTTTCCTAGCCCCATAATTTCTTTTAAGTAAACTAAAATAAAGATACAGGAAGCACGGATGGAGATTCTACATTCAGTAAATAATCGAGTATTTGAAATATGATGTGGTGGAGTCTTGATTGCATGACTGACATGCTGTAGAAGAAAAAAATGAAGAGAAGAAAAAGAAGGAATAAAGCCAGAATAAAGAATGCAACTAGGGCACAGTTTTATTGATGATTCCTTTCAGGTTTTCTATGGCATAGAATACAGTAATTCATGGGCAAATAGAAGAAGCTCTATATTATTTTTATTTTTTTACATGCTTATACCCTATGTATTGAACTGCAGACTGTTTTCCTTCTGCCTGCCAATTATTCCAAATACAGGGTGCCAACTGTGCCTACAGAGTCTGTATCACCCACGGCTGTGTTACAAAAGCATACTATTTCCACTAAATAATATATAGGAGCCCACCTGTCTACTGCTGACAATCAACTTTAAGGGGACTTCTTCCAAGTTTGGCCTGTGACAGCTCCTCGCAGACCTGCAGGGGATCACTGGATTTGATCCAGCCAGGACCCACAACAGAGCCAAATGCAATGGTTCAGGCTTAGAGAAGTTTGGTCTTTTTCTTTTCTGCATCCTGGTCCATCCCTCTTGTTTTGCCCCTCATTTCTGGCATGCCCAGAGTAAACTTACCCAGTACTCTTCTGCTAACAGACTAATGCTGTTTTGCTTGGCATGTGCCCAGGAAGCTGCCTGTTCCATCAGGGTCAGTGGGTAGCTGTGACAGCCAGCAGCTGAAGGCAAGCTGCTTCCCCCCCGAGATGAATTCCCAGAGGTCTGAAAGACGGCTTAGCATAGTCTGAAAACTACACATGACTGCCACAGGCTTTGACATGCCCTAGAAAAGCCTGCCTGCAGTGCTATCTCTTAACAAGATATGACTGCTTGAAGTGGTACCACCACCCAAAAGTTCAGAGTGCAAAACTCACACAACAAAACACACAGCAGATGTTAAGTACTTGTCCTTCAGGTGCTTATCAAACACTCAGAGCACCTCCAGAGCATTCCTGGTGGGGCGGAAATAGGACATTGTTCTCACAGCCCCCCTCATCCAGTGGTCTTTGTTGTCCCTCTGCTTCTCAGGACAAATATTTAATGAATGAAAATGGTTTTTGGTAGCAGAACTGCAGATGATGTGCTGTCAGCTTTGCACTTATCACAGTTAACTCTTCCCAGTAGGGAGCGACTAGCTGGAAAGCACAGAAAGTCATGTGCTGTGCCTGTGCTGATGCCATGTCACAGTTTTGAAAGGAGAAAGCTTGGTCCTTGTCTCTTCTCAGTCCCCATCTGTTTGGCCTGCTACAATCCCTGTGTTGAAGTACAGCAGCCCCTAAGGCACAAACATGCCCACAGTGTCTGGATCAAGACAGTTGGGGCTGGATGTTTGTTTGCTTTACATTTCAGAGTAAGAGAAAATAGAGCCTGTGGTGCCTACCAGTTGCCCAAAGGTGTTTGGCCAGCAGTGTTTGGCTAAGCTCTAAAGAGGAGAGCTTACTTCTGAGCTCTGCCTTGCAGAACAACCTCACAAGTTTCCCCTCACATCATAGGTTTGGATTTGAAAACTACAGGATGAGAAATCTCAAAGACCTTCCCTACACATGGCTGTGGCCTCCAGCAGCCACCTGCTTGTGATGAATTCTGTGGCAGGACAGAAGCCCAGCTACTCCTGTGATTGGGCTCAGTGTTCAAGCAGGTTGAATGGACACAGTGAGCTGGTCCTCATACCTGGAAATGTCAAGAGCGCCCAGGTCCAAATTGAATCTCCATCTGAAATTCCATGAGTGACATTCTCTTAATTGTGACCAATCAGTGCTGCCTGAAACAGCGTCAACCACAACATGGCATTGGTTTGTTTGTCCTTAGTCCTCCTGAAAAGACATGGGATGTGCTGCAGGGTATCTGGGAAAGGTCTGATGCTTTTTACAGTGTTGTTTAGTGACCATTTCCCTGTTTTCAGTTTCTGTATGCCTCATACAGCTAGAACAGAAATTTCTTGATGAGATATCAGGGCTCTAAGGGTGTCAGACCAGCCCTTTTCTCAGGGAGATGCCTGATGCCCAAGGCTGGGCTGCCTCTGTGTGATCCCCCAGCCTGCCTTCTCCCTGGCTGGGGACAGTGGGATAGTCCTGGCTGCCAGACCCTGCCATGACATCCCCCTGAGAGCCCTCATTGCACCCTGATAGCAAGGCGGATGGGAAAAAATACGGCAAAGAGGAAAGACTTTTCTCCCCTCATGTTCTCATCCCTTAGCTGGAAGATGCTGCAACAGCTGATAAGGAAAGGAAAAGTGCTTGTCTTGCTTTGATTTCTGATTGAATTACTATGTCTTTTGTATATGACTGTAGAATATTTTTCATAAATATTGTTACTCCAGTCTCTGAATTTATAATTTCCAAAGCTGTTTAGAATTTTACCAGGATGCACATCCTCTCTGTAGACTCTTTCATTCGAGTGTTACCCAAACTGTTTTAATTTTTTCCACAAAAATTGGCAAGGCTCTGTATTCTTCTTTCTCTGTCACTGGAACGCTCATTCCAGGACCTTCCCCTTATGACTTAAATTTGCAGGTTTCTTCTCTTTGACCCCTAGCATCTTAGCTTTATCTCCTCAAGGCAACTCAAAACTAAACCTTCTTTGGCATCCTTACCTATCCTGACACCTTCACTCCCTTTCCTGAAACTATTCATTAGCTCTTCTAATGGCTGGTCTCTATCTCAGCTTAGGTCATGCACTCAACTAAGCTACATGCTGCATACATGCCATTTTCACCTTAGAAACTAGTTAAAATACAACTCTGAGTATCTTGAAAGGCCTAAATTCTAAATTCTTCATTATTCTTAATGTTTGTAGTTGGAGGAAAAAAAAGAGCAAAAAATGGGTACACTTAGAAAAATATCCTTGTTAGGTGCGCCAAAAAAGGCTTTTAGTCCATCCTCCCCCATATCCTAGTATTTGCTTCTCCATCTGTTGAATGTAAAAGCCATGAAGCAAGGACTGGCTTTTTTGGGTTTTTTTTGGTATTCCTTCAGGCGCTATCAAGAGGAAGTCCTACAGAGACTACCTAATGCTGCTTAACCATACTGCCTACCTGCACTAAATGGAATACAGGTAATACCTTCTCTGTTACTTCTATGGGACATAAAATACTTATATACCTTGTGGGAATCCTGACAAAGTTCATCCCTCCAGATTAGTCTGGAGGAAATTCTGCTTTGCAATACACAAACCCAGTTTCCCCTTAAGGTGGCCTTCCCTTGTTCCAGTTCCACAGGAAGAAATAGTAATTAAAATGACAATGTAAGCATGGACCTGAAAATGTGCTTTGTACAACTTGCCTGGCTCCAAAGCAGCAGTGGAGTCTCAGTCTCAGTGCTCCTCAGATTCAGGGGATGAAAGGTTTTGTTTTATCATTTGTTTTTAGTTTTTGTCTTAGCTTGCACGTTTAGGACATTTTATACCAACAAAGGAAATTTAGTGAAAAGATACTGGAAATTAGCAACAAAAATAAAAGCTACAAAACCGACAGTTACTACGTTTCTGTCTGGTAAAATGGACGAAACCCCGTGAAATTTCAGAAACTGCGTTTTGTCTGTCTGGCCACAGTGTGTCAATGTTTTCCCACACATTTCTCAATGGAGAGCTTGGAGATCTGCAGCGGAATCAGCTCCTGCCAAACAGCAGATGTCAGATGTCAGAGTGCCTGCTTTGATTCAGGGCAGGACTTAGAGCCCTTGGGCCTTTGACACCCTTTTGCAGCTGGATCACTTTGAAAGAGGTTTTGCTGAACAACAACTCTATGTATGTTTTGTGTACCCGTTCTTTCATGTCCATAGGAAGCTGATGGTGAGGACAGCAGAGCAGAGATAGAACAAGATGGAATAATATGATAGTTCCATGCAGGTCACATTTAGTCCCAGACATCCTTTAATATTCTTGAACCGTTCACTGATGGTTGCCACCATGATTCTTCATTGTTTGTGGTCACTTGCAGAGCTGCAAGTGCAGAATAGACTTGTAGATCCACAGCTGACTAGATTATAAATTCCCCTAAACTTGGATTTATCTGTGACTACACACACCTTTGTGATCTTTGGTTTTGGCAATGTATCCTTAGGAATGAAACTGCAGATTCAGGTTGTGTTAGGGGTTGGGATGTAACTCCGTGCCATGCTATTGTCCATTTTGAATCTCAAGTGTTCTCAGTCTGCTCACTAGAGAAAAGCACTTCATAGTCACCCGCTACAGTTATCAAAAGAGATGTAAGCTAAGACTGCCAGTGTAAGAGACAGCATCTGAGCCAACCCACCAAGGTCAGCAACACATGGTATCTGTATGCTGTCTTAGGCAACAATTTATTTTGTTGTACAAAACTTGTCTCTGAATAGAATTGCTTTCCCAGGTTGGCCTATTTAATTCAATGCTTTCATAACTTTTCCAGTCGGTCATAACTTTTCCAAGACAGATATCAGGTTTCATAACCCTTTTCCTTCTAGAAAAAAAAAAAAAAGGAAGTTAGAGGAAGGCTGCTTTTATTGCTAGCTTTAACAAAAAGGCACACTGAAAGAAATAGAACTGAAAATAGTTATTTGTGAGGTTATAAAATTCGTTTTGCGTCAAACAGAGCACTTTTCTAGCTTTTTCAACTGTTTATAAAGCTCAAACACAATATAAATTGCCTGCAACTGTTTAAGGACTTATTGCACATTAAAATTAGAATGAAAACTAATTGATGATACTTAATAACAAGAAACAAACCTATGTAAATAAATTAAAAAAAAAAAAAAAACAAAAACAAAAAACCAAAAAAAACCACAAACAAACTAAAAAAATCCCCACAAAAACCCAAAACCAACTGACTGGGGGTTTGTGTTCTGGTACTTGTTGAAACAACCGGGTTTCTGCACATGGTATCTAAGCAGGGCTGTCCTACAGAACTGAGTAAGATCCCAGTTCTGTTTATGCAGCTCCACCCTTGCACCATTTCCTAGCAATGTCAAGAAAACAGTCATTCTTCACAGACAATTCTTTTGCAAGGCCACAAACACAAGCTGAAAACAAGTGTTGTGTATGTTCCCTTTCTGGCTCTTTGGGGTTTCCCATGGAGGCTCTGATGACACTTCTCCATGTATCTTATTTCTGCCTTCTCTTTGTGCTGCTCCAGGATTTGCACAACCGATTCAGCAGTACCTTCCTGATGCCAGCAGCACAGCCAGCAGCAACTTGGCAGGAAAAGTCTCTTTTTACCCTGGACCTACCACTGTGCTTTCCTTGCCTCATATTCCAGGGCAGAATTTCTTCAGCACCACTGATTCCCTCTCAGAGCAACCCTCCCACACTTGATTCCTGAGTTAATGAAATTGATTTTCCTTTTCTTTTTTTTTAATTACAATTTCTTCTTCAAACAGCTTTCTCCTAAACTAACCAGCCCCCCAAAAACCGATTGATACTTCCAGAGGGCTCAACCCTACTGCTTAATGTTTCAGTTCCACCAGCAACCCCCTGCTGCCTTCTGACCCTGTGCACTGTCGGGAAAAGAGTAAAATTTGAGAAAAGCGGAAGCCATTTCCTGGTAACAACTTTGTGTTAACAAAAGAGGTCTCTTGGGAGGGCTGGTCTCCAATCTTCCCTTTCCTGGATCCTCCTGCACAGCTCTGTCTCCTACTCGATCTGCAGATACTGACACAGAGGTAAAGGGAAGAGATTATGCCAATGCTAAGGTCTAGAAGGTGTTTACACAGTGCCTGTAATAAGTATGTATATGATTCGTGCCAGCACGGAAACAAATGGTTTTATTGCACCCTCATAAAACAATAAAACCAACTGTTGGAAGGTCATCAGTTTCCCTGAACCTTTATCAAGGAATACCTAAATTATGATAGGGAATCTGTCAAATCACTAAATCCTAAAGTTCCCCTGTCACTCCTTTATCAAGGAATACCTGAATTATGGTGAGAAGTTATCAAGACACTAAATTGTACATGACTTCCCAGATTCCTCTGTCAACGAATACCTAAATTATGGTGGGAAGCTATCAAGACACTAAATTGTAATGTAGTAATTAACCAGTTGTAAAAATAATTACTTAATTGTAGCCGTATAAGGAGAAGTATGTAAAATGCATATGTATACCATGTAATAAATATGTATAAAGCAGCTAGATAAAAGCCAGACACACATTGTACCTGGTACATGAGTTGGTGGAGTGAAGACTCCCCCCTCGTGTCCAGGCCTGCATTGCTCTTACCATGTAATAAACCTTTTTTATAATAAATAAATTCACTTGCTTGAGGCTCTGTTTCTCACATGCCTGAACACCTCTGAATGTAGAGAAGTCCTCGTGTGGCGGTGTCAGAAGGCCCTCAGCCCTGTCTCTGGGATCCAGGTGGTCTCAGGCATTAGGGGCACCACCCTCAAACGTAGCCAGTGTGGGCCCTGCTGGGCCACGGCCAGGCCAGAGGGCCCGTGGGGTTCACAGGCACATCTCCCTCGGCTTCACGCCAGGCAGGATGGGGGGCACACAGGTGCCATCAGTTCAGCTCAGGAAGGGCACTGAGGTGCTGGAGTGAGTCCAGAGAAGGGCAGTGGAGCTGGGGAAGGGTCTGGAGCACCATTCCCGTGAGGAGCGGCTGAGGGAGCTGGGCGTGTTCAGCCTGGAGAAGAGGAGGCTCAGGGGGACCTTGTCACTCTGTACAACCACCCGGGAGGAGGGTGTAGCCAGGTGAGGATCAGTCTCTTCTCCCAGGTAACAAGTGACAGGACCAGAGTGGATAGCCTGCAGCTGTGCCCGGGGAGGTGTGGGCTGGGCATCTGGAGGAACTTTTCCACAGGAGGGGCGATGGGACATTGGGACAGGCTGCCCAGAGAGGCGGTGGAAGCCACCGTCCTTGGAGGTTGTTAAGGGAAGAGTGGAGCGACGCGGCGCTGGGTGGCAGGGGCGGTGTGGCTGCCGTGTGGCCGTGACCCCACCGCCCCTTCTTCCCAGCGCCATCCACGAGGTGTGGCCGTGACCCCACCGCCCCTTCTTCCCAGCGCCATCCACGAGGTGTGGCCGTGATCCCACCGCCCCTTCTTCCCAGCGCCATCCA
>JAWWMP010000001.1:54078632-54130110 GCA_035047865.1 Dendrocincla tyrannina
CCCCGGGGGGGGGGGGGGGGCGGCACAGCTGAGGGGAGGGGGGGACACGCGCGTGTCACGTGGCCACGCGCCCGTGGCGCCCAATGGGGAGGGAGGGCGCGGCCACGTGACGGGGCGCGCGCGAACGGTCAAGAGGGAGGAGGGGGGGAGCTGCCCACCCCACCGCGCGCGCGCCTCTCTCTCTCTCTCTCTCTCACGCGCGCTCCCGCTTCCCCCCTCCCCCCCCCCTCCGCGTGGGTCACGTGATGTGGCACCGCCCGGCGCCCTCCCCCGCTCCGCGGTCACGTGCGCGGGCGCCTCCGGCGGGGGCGCGCGCGGCCCCGACGGCCGTGAGGGGCAGGGCGAGCGGGGGGACCGCGACCGCGACAGGGACCGCGACAGGGACCGGCACCGGGACAGAGCCGCGGGGGCCGCGCCGGGACCCCGCCGGGACCTGCCGCGGGCAGCGGGTGAGAGCAGCGGCCGCCCCGCGCCCTGCCGGCGGGGCGCTGCGGGCAGCGGTGCCCGTGGAGAGGGCCGAGGGTCCTCCTCGCCTCAGCGCGGGGACCCGCTCCCTTGCCCCGTCAGGGCCCCCGCCAGCGCCTCCCCACGGCTCCCCCTGGCCGAGCGGCACGGCGCTTGGTGCGGGGCGTTCTGCAGCCCCGTCCGGGTGGTCGCTCTTACTTCTCTGGGTTCGCGGTGCCTCGGTTCGCCCTTCCCTTCTGCCGCCGGCTTCCTGCAGGCAAAGCGAGATATCCGGCTCGTGGGAGGGAAAGCAGAACCAAAACCAGGCAGGGAAACCTCAGCGCTTTTCGGGTTTGCTCGCCGGGCTTTACATGAACAGCTGGAGCCTTTCTTCAGGTTTTTAACGAGCTTCTTCTGAATTAAAGGAATATTTTCATATTTTTTTTTTTTAAGGAGTTTGCAGAGTTCTAATTTAGAAAGCTCTTCGTTTGAATTAGATATTGAGTGAATATTTGCTTTTTTTGGGGGGGTTTTTTTGGGTTGTTTTTGGAAGGAACTTGCAGGGTTCCGGTCTCGAAAGTTCAAACGACCCGTTTCAGAGAGCATGTTGTCTTTTACTGACTGAAAGGTAAAATGGGCTTTAATCGTTCCAACAAAGTTCGGGATTATGAGAAAAAGATACTAAACGTCATAAATAAAAATGTGTTTGGAGCGCAGAGATTCTTAGGAAAAACTCTGGAAGGCGTTTGAAAGATTCATTCTTTAGAGCCTTAATATGAATCTTTTTCCCTTGAGTGCTTATCTCTATGCATCAGATTGAAATATAGGTATTGATTTAAAAGACGGCTTGTCCTCAGTAAATAACTTCGATACGTTACAGTAATAGCTCAGCTTAAAGGGAAAAAGAAGGGCATATTGTGGTTGTAATTACGGGTTTATAATTACAGTTTTGTTAAGGTGGATGACTGACATCCTATTTAGGGTTGTTTCCTATGGCCTGAACAGTTGTGTTCATTGGTGTTCACGTGCGTGGTGCTTATTGCTTGCTTGTATCTCTCTCAGCTGGTTGCTCAAAGCAAACAGGAGGTCTGGATGTCAGTCCTCAAATGAGCAGCTTTTTCCTTCCCTGTATTGCTCATCAAAGGCATCTGAAAATAAGCTGTGCAGAGATTTGAACACGCGGGTTTTGCCATAGGAATCTTTTTTTATGTAAGGTCCAAGGAAAGTAAGTTAAGGCATGTCATTTCAGGGAGTGCAGTATCTGCAGGGAGAAAGCCTCAATAACATCACTTGGATCACACATTGATTAATGTCAACAGTATGTATTGTTTCCGTGTTCTTTCTCAATACTGAAACACGAGATTCAAAAAAGCAAACACAGACTGGAGAAAAAATAGCGAAGATTAGTGTTGTGTCTAGGGTTTAAATCTCCCTTGGTTGAGGTGTAGTTCAAATTAAAAACCGATCAATTGTGTCAATCACTCAGTGTTCTGAAGTCAGATATCCCAGCTTTTGTGTTGTCACTGCTGTTTGTAATTCCCATAGACAATTAGGAGAAACGAAGGCCTGAGCCTGCAGTTTCTCTCTGTGCAGGAGTAGGGCTGCCCAGCTGGAATAAACCGCAACATTGGAGCCTGAGGAAAGAGTGAAACAAACAAATGAGCAATTGTGTTCAATCAGCCTTTACAAATAAGGGGATAATCTTTGAGGAGTTAACTACAGTTTTTTGTTGCAGTGACAATTGGTACTGTGTTCCTGGTAGGATGTTGTTTTAGGCTATTGTTCTCTCCAACATGGCTTTGTTTAGCTGAACTATAAACTCTGTAGAACTTTATCTAAAATCATTTTAACAAAGCATTTTATAAACACTGCCTGTTTGGGTTTTTTTAAGTCAAGGATTTGTGTTTGCCTGCTTGCATCACTGAGAGTCGGCTTGCAAGCTTTTTGTTTAGAAAGCAAATTAGTGAGTAGTTGAATGTGTAGGCAGCAGTTAGCACAGAAATTTCGAGGTGCTTATGGTTCCAAAGGCATGTGGATTTTTTTAATTGTGAGCAGATGTAGATGCTCTTCTGCTAATAGTCGTGACTACAAGTAGGTCAATTTCTAGTTTGTTACAATGTGTGGCCAGTTCAGTTTCTCTGCAAGTCATTCTTTCTTGCTCATTTTTAGACTTGTTGAAATTCAAGCATTCATCTCTTTCTGTTAGTGCTTGGATACTGAGGTTGTTGGATCCTTTCAGAGATGTCAGAGCTGTCAGAAGAGGCGCTGTTGATGTAAACTCCCTCTGCTGGTTAGTTCTGCAGCAGAAATGAAGCTTTGTGGTGTACAGTTGTTTATCACTGCATCATGCAGCAGAAATTAACAGCTGAGAAGTGACATACAGTGTTTCTGAAAGTAGCTAGAGTACCCAGTCTAAGCTCAGGAGGCTTTTAATTGCAGTCAACCTAAAACTTGTGTGTTGGTATGTGAAAGATACTCCCTAGAACCGCTGCTGCCTTGTTGCATGCAGAATCTAAGCAATAGCTTGAGAGCTAATATATTGAGGCAGCTATTAGCATGCAGATTAAAATCATTACTTCGGGCTCTATCTGGTACTTTTGCTACTACACTGCAATCAATTTACTTCTCAATTAAGGTGCAGTCCTTGCACAGTGTGTGCAAGCCCAGGTGGTTATCAGGAAAAGTAAATAACCCGAGATCTCTGCACTGCAGGAAGGGTGAGTGAAGGACACAGGATTTCTTTATACTGCTACATGACTGAAGTCTGCTAGATCATCAGCCTTTTGTATCAAGGATTTGTCTAGAAGAAACTTGGGATGTGTGTGTCCCCAGCCAGATTCAGGAAAGTGTTGTGCAAGGATGGAGTGTGATTGGTGTGAGAGGTCACACTGTGTAGACACACAGTACTGCTGAGTGTCTACCCTTTTAGAAAGTAAGCAGTATGTCGTAGAGGATGCTAGAATCAATTTGATTTCAGTTTTGATAACACTGAGTTGCTTGAATGACATCTCTATTTACAGTCCTTTATTTAAAAAAGATACCCCAAATACTTTTATCTCACTGTTCTCACTGTTGACCTTTTTCTTTCCTTCCTGCATCCCCCAGAATTTTTATTGGAAAATGAGAGATTGGCTAAGGTTATAGAGGAATCCATCTTTAGAGAGAAAAAAGTGGTGCTTATGTCTAGGTTGGGCAATTACTTTCTGTGGAAAATAAGTACTCAAATCAACTTTCTATGCCTCAGAACTCTCAGGTTTGTGTGTTATTTTGCTCATTTAGACATAAACCTAAAGAAAAGTAGCTGCAGTTGCTACTGTAGAAATGTTGCATCTGAGGGATAGTTACTCTAGCAAATGGCAAAATGTAAGGACAGTAGTATTTCAAGAGGAGGGGGAAAAGGCTGTGTCTTTGGGAGGAAACACTACATATTATATAAAAGTTGAGAAAGGGTTTTTGTTATTTGGTTTGTTTAAGGATTTTTGCAACTCTTCATTGGCTGCTAATCCTGGATAGTAGGCTTTAGGATTGAGATTTATTGAAGAAACTAGCCTGCTAGTGGCAGATGAGTTATCATCAGAATACTTTTTGGGAAAACCCTAAAATAACTTTTTGTGATTGTAAAAACAGTTGAAAGTGAACAATTGAAACAGCTGAAGATTACAGCATTGTTTTATCTAAAGCAGTCTTAAGTCCTGTCAGATATTGTAAGGTCCTTTATCTGTGGATGGGGTTCATTGCTCATGTCTTCAATCTGGAAAGGCTTGTGTGCTTGGAAGCTTTTACCTACCTTGTATTTTTTTGTCTGACAAGATACCAGGTTGAACTTTAAGGTATGGGAAATGCAGTGTAAGTTTCAGAAGTGCTTGGAAAGGTTTTGTCAAAGAAGTGGTTAACTGAATCAGAGCGGAAAAGAAGCCGAGTGGATTAAAGACCTAGTGCAAAGATCAGGAAGGGCAGCGCATTTTAAACTGGTTACCTTTAGAGCAGAATAGGTTCTCAGGGTGCTGCAAAACTTGTTAATTTGCTAGGACATTCTCTACCAAAGTAACATTTTGTCTTCATGTCTTAAATTCAAAGGGTATGCTGAAAATACCTTCAGGAAAGAAAATATTTTTTCTAATATCCAGTTTATTACATGTCTGTACATTGCAGGTTGTATTTATGTGAGGCAAGTTAAATAGGTGAGGTCGGAAGAGACAATTACTTGATCTGTTCAAAAGAACAAGTCATTGCTGTCTCCTTGTAATTGATTGATGGTGTCATATGTTAAAAGGTTTGCCAAAGTGAGGTAACAAATCTTAGCAGCTAAATAGCCTGTGTTTGTAACTGGACTAGAAATTAAGAAGGCTTAAATGCATTCAAATCTGTTTAGCTGTGTAGAATGTGCTGTGGTCTTGGCATCAGGGAGACTTTCAAAAAAAAAAAAAAGCTGTTCTAGAAATAAATTTGCCATCTGGAGGTTTCAGGTGTTTTCAAGACCTGTGCCAAACCTGAAATGTAGAGTGAAGCTGGGCTCTAAGTGAGAGAAGTGCCTGTAGAGCAGTGCTGGGTTTGTTGGGTCAAGGTTATGAAATCTGATAAGGAAGCAACCCTGCCTGGGTTTTGTTTGTGTTGGGGTTTATTTTTGTGGGCATACTTCCACTGTGACCTGAGTGTTTCTCAAACTTTAAAAAAAGTGATAGTAAAAGTAATAAACCCCCTTCTTCCAAAAGACATCTGCACAGAATAACCTGCATTTCAGGATTGACTGCTGGTGTTAAATAGTTTTCTGAAGCCGAGTTTTGAGAACCAGAAGTATCAGAAGCGAAGGAAAGAGGCTGTGTTGTGTTCTCACTTTTGTCCATATCTGATACCCAGGCATTATCAAGAAGCAGCCTGAACAGAGCAAAGAATAGGGGCAGTGGGTTACACTGGAGCAAACATATGAAAAAGATAGAACTAAATGTTGATGACAGCATGGCACCTGGATAGAGACTGCATTTCTTACCTATTGCATGGTTGTCTAGCTTTTTGGTTTTTTACTGTTTTATTATTATGTGTCTTGTCACTGGCATTCTGTGGGATACTCTACCTAGTACTCTCCCAATTCACAAAACATGCTGATACGCCTGAGCATGGATCGTAGGTTGTGTCAGAATCCCTTCAGGGTATGAGCAATGTTACAGTTGTCATGTGCAGGACTGAATGGCTGGATAAGCTCTGTATGTTAGTGCTGACTGTCAGCTTTGCTCTTGAGATGCTGCAATTGCCCTAAGAAAACTGGGAAGAGGGAGTGTTGTAGAAGGATGGATTGTATACGTCTGTGTTCAGTGGAAAATGATCTCTATACCCAGTCATGTTTCTAGCTTTTAAAGAGATCCAACTTGATTCTAAGTAACAGATTATGACAATTTGACTTAATTCCTTTTCTCTGATATGTATCACTGCTTAATTCCAGAACCTATAAGTTTACGTCATGGTTTCCTGCTCTCGCAGATAGTTTTTGACCATAATAAGAGCTTTTGATTGTACAAGAGATGGCAGATTTGGGTCATGTGCACAACAGCCCCAGCCATATTTTTATTTGCAGGTTTCACATATACATCAATTGCTTGCTTACATGGCATATACAAGTTGTAAGGCTACAAAAAATGTCACAAGTGAAAATTTTATAAATTGGAATTTCAACTGAAATCCCCTCTGAAAATTCCCTTAGAATTCCACTCTGTCACCAGTGGGTATTTGCTAGATCACAGATTTTTAATAAGTTTGCTTGTAGAATAGCAGATGTTCAGTTGTATCGAATACAGTTTACTTAAATATCCTGGTAAGAAAAGGTCTGTTCTTCCAGGGTCCTACCAGTAACTTGCTATTTGTTCACCTAAATACATGGAAATATAATTGTATATTTCATACAGAATAGGATGTTTATTCCCAGAGCCACCTGTCTTTTCTTCCATGTAAAGGAATTCACCTTAATTCCTGTTGATAAAAGTGCAAAATATGCTTTTTGACAAGTTTTTTTTTTTTTTGTTACAGAAATGTCATCTTGCTAATAGAAGCATCATGACACACAGCAGCGTCATGGTGGACGTAGGCAAGTGGCCAATATTTACCTTACTGTCACCTCAAGAAATAGCATCCATTCGGAAAGCGTGTGTGTTTGGAACATCAGCCAATGAAGCTATTTACATAACGCACAATGATGAGGTGAGGCTGCAGTCAGGTGGGAAATGTGCTCTGCAAATAGTTTTTTTGAGTCCACTGAATATTTGTAAATAGAGCACAAGAGCATTGTGTGAAATTCGTGTTTTTCAAAACGTGTTGGATGTAACCTTTAATAGTATAGGGTTCCTGCAAATAAAAAGCCTAGCTTCCAGGCCTGCCTGAATCTGAATAATTCAGACTTATCAGTTGACTTCCAAAGTGTCCTTATGCTGACTCTTGTCGTTGTTGATTTCCATGTGGGAAGTCTTCACCTGCCCTTGAGGGTCCATGGTGAAACTGTCACCAGTTTACAAAGACCTGGATATTACTACATCTGTGCATACCTGAGTGTAACTTGTTTGAAGTGAGTATTCCTTTGTTTTTCAGGTATTTGTTTTTGGACTGAATTGCAGTAACTGTTTGGGAACTGGAGATAATCAGAGCACAATAGTACCAAAGAAATTAGAAGCCTTATGTGGAAAGAAGATCTCCAGTCTCAGCTATGGAAGTGGACCCCATGTTGTACTTTGTACTGAAGGTAGAAAATTAACATTTGGTATAGAAACATAAGTTACCCATTTTAAGTTCCACTTTTATTTAGCAGGAATGGATTAAAGTGTAATTGTATTAACTTGTTAACTGAGTAGTGTACACTAAGGGGTTCTCGTTGGTCTTAAGTGGAACTAAATGGATTTTGTAATAGGTAAAGTAAGCTTCCATTTCCATTATGTTGCACTTGTAATATTTCACTGTCATTTATGATATACTTTTTTACATGTGCACTTTCATTTCCACAGTAAATGTAAGGTTGTACTGTGAAATGTGTATAAAATAAAGTATATAATTTTATTTAGCATACAGGTGATTCTTGTAATTGTTTCACTATGTTAACATCCTTTCACATTTATCTCAGTGTTTTCTTATTTCTTAGAATTCTGTCTTAACTTCCTTTGAATTTTTGGTGTTTTTTATCACAAATATTTTTGCAGATGGTGAAGTGTATGCTTGGGGACATAATGGTTACAGCCAACTTGGAAATGGCACAACCAATCAGGGCATTACTCCTGCTCAAGTTTGCACAAATCTCTTAATAAAGAAAGTGGTGGAAGTAGCTTGTGGCTCTCATCATTCCATGGCGCTGTCATTGGATGGGGATGTAAGTTGAAACCTGTTCAAATCTCTTAATCTCCTTTTTGAAGTGAATAATGCAGGTGACCTTGCAGTTTGAGCTTCTGTCTCTGCAGTGTAGTTACAAGCATAACCTTTTCTCCTGCTACCTCAAACTGAGGTGTCCTTTTCTTCAGAGCAGATATAAAAACACAAAAAAATCCCCAAAACTAAAACAAAACCCCCAAACAAACAACAAACATCAACAGCAACAAAAACCCCTAAACAAAACAAACCCCACAAACCATCAAACCCCAACAAAAGAAGTCCCAACCACAAAATAGGCAATAAAAGCTTAGTAAACTTTTGTCTTTGATTTGCTGTATGTATGACAGGGTTGAGATCAGAAAGCTGTGCCACTTATAAGTGAAAGAATGGTTCAGAAGGTGAAAAATGTAACTTGCTTGCAGTTCTGTTAGTTAAAGTGTAGATTAAATTTTCTGTGTTTACTGGTTAGCATTCAGTCAGTTTCTTGTAGTCTTCATTACTGGCACACTGGTATTGTGAAAGAATGTTGCTCTGCACACCTCTGAATACATTTGCGTGCAGGTAATGAAAGAGCACTTGGTTTATATCCAGGTTTGCTTTATGCTGTTCGTTTACATGGCCTAAGGCTACGTATCATGAGAAACACATACAATTAGTTTCCAGTTAGTCAGATTTGACTGTGTGCGTATCTGAGTTGCAAGTTACTTCACAGAGGAAAATCTAATTTCAGCTCTGAAAACAGAGTTTTAAAACCTTCTAACAATGAAAATGGAAACTACAGTTCTTTTCATCATGGTAATCTGAGCATGTCTGTGTTATGGTTCAGTATAGAATAATAAGACAACAGTAATACAAAGTATTTTAAGGGTAGGAGAGATTGGGTTAATTTGAGTGGTGTGTGTTCTAACTGAAAGGAGAGCCTACACTTAGGAATTTTGTGCTGTCACGTTTGACCTGGTTAAACTATAAAATTTGGTGAGCATGCAGGAAGTGGAGGTTGTTCATATGTTAGCTACACTAGCAGTGCCATTGCTGTGTGGTAGCTGCCTGTGTTTGACATGTTGTCTGTTTTAATAAATGTAACGTGCTGGAAATCTCCATGGAAGTGGGGAAGTTTCTTTGGGTTTATCAGGGAGTGTGTATTTGCAGCTTGCTTGTCATTTTGGCTGGTTAGTGTACTCTAAATACATCCCTGGTGTGCCTTGCAGTAACTTGGTTTGTTTGTGCTCTGAGGTTTTATCTGTACTGGAATTGATTACACTGAAAGCAATGAAATGTATTAAGCAGCTTTATTTACACAAAGATTTGGCTGCAAAAAACTCTGACTTCATGTTATCTGAAGCCTCAGAAGGATATTGAAGTTGGAAATATTTGTGGAAATACCTGACATAATTGGTTTGGACAGTTAGTTCAGTGCAATTTTAATGTAGTACAAATTTAAAAAATATTTTAATGATAGAATACAAGGACTGCAGACACTTGTGCTTCTCTGAGAGAGGAAACTGATTAGTTTCTTGGCGTTTTAGTCTATCTTCTGAGACTGTTTATTCTAGTATTTTCCGTTATTGAAATTAAGGTCTTCTATAGAACCTCTTCAAATATTCAGTAGGAACCAAAGATCCAGCAATTAGAAGTAACAAAAGGCAAAGGACTAATGCTTTCTTTGGTTCATACTACACATGGTAAATGAGTTGTGTTGGTGGGGGTTTTTTTTGTTCTCGTCTTTGGTGGGTTGGGGTTTTTTTGCTGGCAGTGTAGGTTTGTTTTTAATGACTGGCTTTTGGGTTGGTGTTGCAGTAAACAGGCAGCTTCTGGCACCGAAGAGTGTACCAACTTCTCATTAGGGTGGCTGTTGACATGTGTGTACTGGCTAGCATGTCTGTGGCTAGGTATTTCCCAAAGGACAAACTTTTGAACTGGATGAAGCACCAGAGAATGACCTATCAAAAACAGTTTTATGCTAAGCTGTGGGGGTGTGTGCTTGTAACAAAAACTGAAGGCACTGAAAGTACAAAGCTATAAATTTTTTTATAGCGAACTGCTTTCATGTTTTCTTGACTTTCAGATAAAAGGAAACAGTATTTTTGTTTGTATTAGTTTTCCACTGGAAACTTTAAACTGACAGACATGGTGCTTTTTTGCTAGTGCCGTTGTGTAAGAGAACTCAGCTATGCGCTTCCACCTTCTTTCAGAGCTCTTGAAAGGTAGAGAATTAGTGTGATGAGTGTCCAGCAATAACCTGGTTTAGAGTTCTGTGAAGAAAGTTAAACTCAAAACTGGAGAGTTCAGCTTGTCTGGGAAACAAATAACATCCTGATTTGGATTCCTTTTTTGAATATCATGAAATTATGAAGACAATCACCGTGCTTTTTGTCTTAGTTAGTCTGACTAATATTTAATATGAAAATATGTTCCCTTTGTTTTCTGTTGTACTAAGATGCTCTGATTCTGTAGCAAGAATCTGAAAAAGGTGCTATATTCATGTTTGCTAGATCAGTTTTGTTCCTGTTTATAATTTTCAGCCGTTGAAAATGAATAAATGAATTTTAAGCATTTCAGCTTATTAAATAGGATAGTTTACCCAATCTGATGCTGATTCTAGGAAGATTATCATCTATTGCTGTCATTACTGAGGCGTAAACTGTGTGGTTTTGTTTGTTTTTATGGACAGCTGTACGCTTGGGGCTATAACAACTGTGGTCAAGTTGGATCTGGATCTACAGCAAACCAGCCAACTCCTCGTAGAGTTTCGAACTGTTTGCAGGGTAAAATTGTGGTTGGCATTGCTTGTGGTCAGACCTCCTCCATGGCTGTAGTAAACAATGGTGAGGTAAGCAGTGCTGCTGCATTCTCACATTCTCTCTTACCTGAACTTACCAAGGTGGTGTCTGAATATGGAGACATGCTGTGCTCAAGTTAATTGTATTGGCAGAGTTACGTTGGTAACTTCTGTGAGACTAGTTTAAGGAAAACACTGCAATTAACTGGAGATGCTCTCTTTAAACATTCCTTCTCATGGCAAAAACTGTATTGGAACACAATTCTTACTGAGTCTGCAACTTCAAGAATTTGAACAGTTGTATTCAGCGTGTCTGTCTTCATACTTCAAGAGATTATTTAGTGTAAAAAAAAAAAAAGTTAATTTCATTTAATTTGTTAGTTTCTGTTTTTCTGAAGAGTGCACAACTGGGCGTTGAAATGGGCTGCCCAGGGAGATGGTGAAATCACCATCCCTGGAGGTATTTAAGAAGAGACAGGATGTGGCACATAGTGCCATGGTCTACTAGACAAGGTGGTGTTAGGTCAAAGGTTTGACTTGATGATCTCAGAGGTCTTTTCCAACCTAGTTGATTCTGTGATTCAGTTAAACAGTAATTTTTCTGCAACAATACGCTGGCTGATCCCAGGGTTTAATTGCTTAATTGGCAGCAACAAAACCAGGCTTTTGAACGTTGCCCTAGTATTGTTCAACTCTTTCATTTCACAGAAGTTTGTGGTGCTGTCCTGCTTCTAGATATGAACCTCAATTTTACTACATTTCACCAGACTCAAGTGTAGCATCCCTTTGTGAATGGAAGGACTGTAAAAAGTCCCTGAGGGTGAGATGAGCTTTCATTGTACATAATTTGCTATGATTTGGCCACCAAAGGAAAAATTAAAGATAAGCTGGGGACTTCAGTTTAAACTAATCAGTTGATCAGAATAACTAAGTTCATGTTCTCTTAAAAAAAAAAAATGTAACAAGGAGAAAGGATGGTGTAAAAGTTAACTGAAGTGTTGATGCTATAGGAGAGATTTTGGTGTACTGTAAATTTATTGCAAAATTCTTAGTACTTCAGAGACAGGTATTTTTAGAAAGCTTCTTTAAAAGGTAAATGCAGGGTTGAAAAGTTGAATGCAGTCAGTCATTGCAGTATATTTAGTCTCTCAGCCATCTCTATAATGTTCTTGAAATAGCATATGGGTTTAATAAGAAGTAGTTTCTTGACTTGTGCTTGGTACTAAGCCTTAAATGTTTTCTACTCCTAATAGAAGAGCGGCTTAATTTTGGTTTCCTTTTGCAACCAGGTTTATGGCTGGGGCTACAATGGCAATGGCCAGCTGGGTCTGGGGAACAACGGCAATCAGCTCACGCCCTGCAGAGTGGCAGCACTACATAGTGTGTGTGTGCTCCAGGTATGTCTGATGTGGACATGGACATGCATCCATGCTGCTAGCTTCTGCTGAAACCCTATCTTTGGAGTACTGTACCTGCTTCTAGATTTTGCAGTTCAAAGACTGAATTTGTTTAGCTCCTACGAGCAAAATGTAATTCATAAAAAGTGCAAGTAAGCTGTTAAATATTTGCTATTGTAAATGCTTGGGAAGATTTGAAGTTAGCTAGTGTAACCAGCACTAAATTATGCTGTGGATACAAATTGCATCTTTGTTACAAAGCCAAATGAAATGCACTGGGCAAAGACAAGAAATGAAGGGTAACAAAACGTTCAAATTGGCTCCTACATCCATCTTCTAATTAGTCCTTCAGAAGTGAGGGGAGAGGGCAGGTAAGAGTCATGGGTGTGGACCTGGTTGTTTGAGTTTGATTGGATTTTGGTTGGGTTTTTTTTCCCTAGCTAAAAAATCAAATTTGGGGTTTCTTGGGTTTTCAGTAAGGTTCTGTAGTGTTGCATGTGGGCACTCGGGTTGGAGTGTTGTTGGCTCGTGAACTGCAGCTCTCATTGTTAGAGTATTCATACTGTACAGTATTCAAAATATCCAACTCTGAAATACTTCCAAAGTGTTAAAAGATGTGATGAAGTTCTGTTTCTTGTATGAAGAGTCTGCAGCTGAAAGCAACTGGTGGCTAGGGAGACTTTGCCAGAGTGCGGTAAATTATTTGGGAGTAACCAGTTAATGAAGCTGGGACTTTTCCAGTGCCTACAGGTAATATAGTTGGTGTTACCTTTAAGTACTGGGAAATAACACATTGTAGCACCAAGTGAAGAATGCCAGAGATACTTAACATCTGCTAGCCTACGGGAATGTGTGCGATAATTTTGTTTCTCATTTGTTTAATTTAGTAGTAACGCTTATACATTTACTTACAGATTGCCTGTGGCTATGCGCACACACTAGCACTAACAGATGAGGGTTTGCTCTATGCCTGGGGAGCTAACACTTATGGGCAGCTGGGAACTGGCAATAAAAGTAACCAGCTAAGCCCGGTGCAGATCATGATGGAAAAAGAAAGGTAATTTTGCTGAGCTGTTTCTGGATTGATAAGTCTGAGCATGTGTTACGCAGTCTTTAGCACTGGAAGCATGCATGGGAAGGACTGGGTGGATTGTTTTTGTATTGCTAATGTTAAAAGTATAGGAAAGGATGGTAACTTACTGTTTGCAATAGGCTGAGTGGTTCTTTTTCTTTTTTTCTTTCCTATCTGTAATGATTATTGAACATAAACACTGTATTTACCTGATACTGAAAGAGAATGAACGACTGTTAAGGTGTTCTTTGTATGGTTCCTTTGATTAAAAATCTGGAGCTATGAAATCCACAAGCCAAGACTTTTAATTTGTATTGAGGCTTACATTAAAAAAAACCCAAAAAACAAATAACAGAACAAAACAAACACAAAAACCAACCAACCAAAAAAACCCACCAAAAACACAAACAAACAAAAAAACCCGAGCGGGGAAGGAAGCAGCATCTCTGTAAGAAGTGACATGAGGAAAATCAATTTTTTAAAGGCTGGCAACAGACACCCATGAAAACAAACTCAGTTTGCAAGGTTGCTTGAGCTAAGGACAGTTAATACCACTTTTTATCAGTGGTATCAGATAGTAGTTTGTAGTTTTTTAGACCCAGAAAAGAATGAAACTAATCTTTGTCAACCCTCTTTTGGTCCCATTGTCATGCTCATGTTTGGTTTAGCTCTTTTGCTGTTCACCTATGAACCTCAGTCCCATTCTGTGAGTCGTTGTGTATACCTATAGATTAATGTACCTTGGCTTGCGAACATCTGTAGTCTATAAATCTCTTAACTTGTGGTCTCCTCTTATCTAGGAAACAATTCTGATTGGTTTTTCTCCTCCATTTCTGAATTGTCTTTCTGTGAACTCATTCCTATTTTTTTGTTGTCATTTCCCCTACCTAATATTAAATTAAAAGCTGCACAGTACTGAGTGTTTAAGAGCTTAAAAAATGGGTGGAGGGGAACAAAGAAAGGAACCAACACAATAGAAGCCACTGAGATGAGGCTGTTTTTTCTGTGCAAGAACTGACAGTAGTGGAAAAAAAGTATATATTCTTTAGAAAAGTAGTGGAAGAGAATGTGTATGTTTGCAGATAGATCAACTATGTTCTCTTGGCAATTTATCTCATGAGTGAACTAAGGAGAACTGTTGCATTTAGAACTGTATTTGAACTCAAGCATGGGGTTACAGTAAAACTGGCATTTGTTCAATGACTGGAGGAGGGAGAAAATATCATAGAACTTCTGCTTGGAATCTGAGGGAGAGATAAATCACTTGAACTTACTCATTATGCTTGACTTGGCTCCCTTGGAAACAGTGCTATAAGTGGGTGAGCTGTCATTTCCCATGAAGCACGTTACTGCTCCTTCTCCTAGTCTTTTTATTTATGTAACTCTTTTGTCTCATTTTTTAATGCTGGTGGAAGTTCCTTAGAAGGTGGCATTTGGTGCTATCTTAAGGAATATTGCACATATAGCTTGTAAGGAACTTTTAGACTTCATTTTGTGTTTGCTTGAAGGAACAGCTATGAAGGTCAGCTCCTTGAATTCTGATGTTAAGTATATTCTTAACATGTTTACCCTGTGCATGTACTATAACTATTCTGTACATGTGTACCATAAATGTGTTAAATAGTACATATTTACTATACTTCTGAAGTGTAGTACAGTTACTCTAAAAAGAACCTTCTGCTAAGGAAAGAAAGTTAGGGGAAGAAAGTTTAGGTGGATAGTTATGATGGAAAGTAAATTATCCTTAAAAAAAGTACTCTGTGATGTGTCTTGCAGAGATGCTCAAAGATCTCAAGGTTGCACAGAGGTTAAGTAACTGATTAGTCTTTTATCTGCCAGAAATTGACAAATATACTGAAAGAGATATAGATTCTTTGAGTTTTATCTTGAAATAACTTTTTAACTTAAAATGTGGGCTTTGTGCTAAAGTTTTTTGCCTAAAAGTATAACTCTTCATGGATATTGTTCTGTAAAGGAACAAACGTTTCAACATGTGGATTCTTAGACTGCCTGGAAAGACATTTATTCGTTCAGGTTGATCTGTTTCTGGCACAAAAGCATGAAATCCTCTGAATTTTTACTGTGGAGAAAAAACAGGAAAGCATAGCTTTTGTTTTGAACACTAGAACCTCTGTTTCTTGCTTATCCTATGAGCAGAAACACTGGCAATGTCCATGGGGTATTTTAATTGGAATTGTATTTCTTCTCAGTTCTTGTAATGTTTCAGATAGCAAGACAGGGATTGCTTGAGCAGTGGGAGAGTGGGCATCAGCAGCTCTAAGGGACTATGTGAGGTAGATGAAAAGACTGATAGACTATTTAAAAAACAACCATAGCTCTTCAAGTATGTGGAGTTGGGTGTGTATATTCACCTCTCCTCAAAGGAAGCACTGTCCATGTTTCATGCTGAATTTCAGTGTCAAGGAAAGGAAACTGAACAGCAAAATAAGAAGTCAGAAATATGGGCAGTGGGTAGGATCTCTGCTTACCTACAGAAATCAAATTAAAAAGGGGGCAGAAGGATTATTGGAAAATACATCAGAGCTTAATCTCAAAATTAGTGTTTTTGCTGTGTCTGTTTGAAAGAAGTTCTGAAAAGTGCTTAGTGAAGATCTAAGTAGTATAACTTCCCTGACCTTCTTCTAACTGGAAGTTTCATAAGCTCCTTTAGTATTTCTCCTTGAGAGTGTGTCTGATGTGCGTTGGTTTTAAGGGGGAAAAACCATTTTCTTCATCCCTTTCCCATAGTTATGAAAAAATAGGAGGAATGTCAGCTGATGAGGATGATATAATTAAAGAAGTATCTGATTACAATAAAATCAACAAGCAATCTGAAAATGCCTTTATGTTTTTAGTATCTGTTCAAACAGTGTAATGTTGCTGCAGAACAAAAAAGACCCAAGTACAGGAGTGTAGATGCATAGTTTGATTGGCTGTTATTTTGGTGAGGCATTTGTAAAGTCACTTGATTCTGTGAGTGTCTTACCAGGTTTCTTCTGTTCACAGGGTTGTGGAGATTGCAGCCTGCCACTCTGCTCACACGTCGGCTGCCAAGACCCAGAGTGGCCAGGTGTACATGTGGGGCCAGTGCCGTGGGCAGTCCGTGACCTTCCCCCACCTCACTCACTTTGCCTGCACTGATGATGTCTTTGCTTGCTTTGCCACCCCTGCTGTCATGTGGCGCCTGCTCTCAGTAGGTGAGCTGTGGCTCCCACGTGGCAGCCAGTGCTGCAATCTCTGTCCATTGGTAGTGATTAGTACAGGATACCTCTTCTGTGGCAGGCTCCTGTTGCAAGGAGGGAGTTAGTAGGCAGTTAGTTGGGTTTTTTCTTCTGAAAAAAAGAGTCTGTTTTGGCAGCAAAGGATCCAGAGTAGAGTTAACAATTGTTTGCCAATATACATCTAGAGTGAACACTTTTTACCTTGCACTGTTAATGTTGTGTATTTCCTACATTTGAACTGTTTGAACTTCAGCTCAGGAATGGGAAGGAATCCTGGATCATGAACATAACTTGTTTTTCTCTTAAAACTATTCCTACTTGGAAGACTGCTCCTGAGTGTTGTTATTTTGGTATCTAACAGTTTAGATTTTTAAGTGTTGTCTCTAGCGTTCCCTCTTTAGTATTTCTCTTTCAATATGAATATGAAGGAGTGTCTCTCTCTTATATGCATCATGTTTTGAAAGAAACAGAATCCCAAGTTTTTGTGAGATGATTTGTCTCAAGTCTATTTAGTTTGACTTTCCTCGAAGCCAGGCAAACCTGTAAATAATAGTCCCTGTAGAACAAGACCCTAATGTAATTGTTTTCTCTCTTTGAGCTTTCTTCTTATACTGCCTTAGATTACTCTGAGGTGCAGTCTCAGTATCCAACAAATAAACCCAAGCCTTTTTTTCTTGATTATCTTTGATTCACGTGCTGCTAATTCTTATTTGACACCAGATATGCTATAAATATCTTAGCTTGCATTTCCTGGAAAACATGAAGGTGTTTTCATGTCCAAAACATAAAGATGTTTCATCCTAGATTGGCCATTTCAGTTCACAAGATCATTTAGGAGATCTAATCTTTTCCTGTTGACAAGGGATCCTAATTTTGTTAGTCCCTGTACAGAATTGTTTTTGTGAAGGGATGGGTCACATCTTTCTCTAGATTCAGAATTTATAATTACATGTGGCTCTTACTGACCCAGCTTCTCCATCTTAACTTCTCATTTAGCATGTTACCATATTTGTAGAGGTCCATGTAACAGCATCGTATCTGTAGAAGAAAACTTAATAGCTTTACTAAAGAGGGAAAAGATTTGCTTGGAGTGGTCTGCTCATGAGCAAATCCAAGTCTTGTTTTATTGCATTTCTCACTTTCTCCATTCTCTAATCCCCTGTACTATGTGTTAGTCTTGCTCTCTGTAGAGGTCTGAGAGTTGTCCAGTCTGTTGCCTTTTGCTAATAGTGAGGGCTGTTTAAATGACACCTCCCCAGTTTCAGTACCTTTTAGGCTCTTGGTTTTTATCAATTACTCTCAGACTGAGTATAACCAGCTATTTGACTTCTGTACCTGCAGTTTAATACTTCTTAGCCTTTGGGGCTTCTTCCTCACTTCTTCTATTAAGCTTACTTACTGAATATTTAAATCAAAAGCATTAATTATGGGGGCATTTTTAGTCTCCATTTTTCATATGCATGTTTTCCTTCCTCAGCTTTTTTTAGTCATATAGGTTTAGAACCCCCTTTTTTCTGTTTGTTTGTTTGTTGTTTTTTTGTGGTGTTTTGCTTTCTTAGCAAGAGCTTACTCTGTGTAAAGGTTATTGTTTTACTTCCAGTTATGATATCTCTGCCAAAAAAAATGAATCAGCCAGTTAGGATTGGCTGTGGTGAAGTACAAATCTGCAGCCTTTTTTCAGGAGTGAACTTAAGGTAATTGGAGTGAAAGTTGATCTGCATAGCTTAAGCTAAGCCGATGACCTAGAAAAGGAAAGATCACATGAGCAAATGGAGAGGGATTGGAGCATGGTTTAGTTAGCCCAGATGAGATGCAGCTTCTGTGGATGATTCGTGTAAATCAGAGTGTGTATGGTCTTTTGTGGCATAAATGTGACTTGTCAGGTCTGAGGAGTTTGTTACAGCAATATTTGGGTATTTTTTAAAATACTGTTTAGCTGTCCCTAATGGTGAGGAGTGATTTGTGGGTTTTATATGGATGAACAATGTGCAGTCCTGTTGGACACAGGAGACAGCAACCACATCCCATTATAGTGGAAATCCACTTAATTTTCTTTTTACTTCTTAGAAGCCAAGTATTTGAAACACACTTTTAATATGCATCAGCGAAAGCTTCAAATAATGGGTTAAATTAGGTTTTCTAAAACTTCAGAGTTCTTGCTTTACCAGAAGTCTTAGACAACTTGAGCTGCAACTCTTATATGATTTCTAGAGACAGAGTGGGACCTCTGTGGGACCAGTGCTGTAGGCCTTAATAGAGAGAACTGTGATATCTCTGCTTTAATCCCTTTAACTCCACTTCCAAAATTGCTGAAATCCTGTGTCCTTGGTTGTACCAAGAGCACAGTGCCTGTCTCTCTTCAACAGCATTAGTGTTGGATTTTGTGTTTTCATAGCTGACTAATAAATTGAGTAAATGTTGCCAGTGATAGTTCATGTTAGTGAGCCCTGGCAGGCACCTTACCAACCTGCAGGCTGTATCCAGTCTGTCAGCACAAGGAACTGACCAAGTGGTGACATGTTTTCTTACTTTTTAGTCTCAGCTTGCACCATGTCAGTGCAGCAGGAGTGCTGTGCCCCATGTCCTGAGTGAGTTCAGGTGCTGTTGCAGCCTCCCAGGAGCAGCACTGTGTGGGTTAAGCAGCAGAGTTGTGTTTGCAGGTTGTAGAGCTGAGCCAGCGCTAGCACTGAGCTCCCTGAAGGCTGGATATTTCATGGGTGGTGCCCGTGTGGAGAACAAGTTCTCCAGGTACTTTCCTGGGTGCTGTGCTACCTCTGTGCAACAGGGTGGAGTGAGAACTGCTGCCTGTAGCTGTTCGGGAGCAGCCCTTCCCAACAGGAAATGCTATTGGATTAATTCATTCTTCCTGTTTTGCTGCTGAAGCCAATGGACCCCTGACACTGATCTGTTTTTCTTGACATGCTCTCAGTGTAGCTGCTAGCTTTAGTTAGTGGTGTATGTGTTCCATTTAAGGTGCTTAATATGTTGTTTTGGTTTTGTTTTTTAAATTGTTCCTGTAGAGCATGAAGACTTTTTAACGGTAGCAGAATCTCTGAAGAAAGAGTTTGACAGCCCAGAAACCTCAGATCTGAAGTTCCGTGTGGATGGAAAGTACATCCATGTCCACAAAGCTGTTCTGAAAATCAGGTAGTGGTCATGTTTTGCAGCTCATGTTTGTACAGAATAAAGAAGTGCTCTTACAGCACATCTTAAGGGGTGAAAAAATGTAAGGGGTAGGGAGGGACCCCTATACCTGTAATATGTAGCATCTATATATCTGTGATTGCTTTAAATGCAGTGATTGTAAAAGGGGTGGTCCACATTCATTCTTCACTGAGCCTGTTCGTTGTTCCCAGGATGATAAATTCTGTGTAGTTAGTCTGATTGCAAATGTATACATGGACATTTCTGTAGCATGGATGAATTAATAGTTTTATCTTAATGCATAAAAAAGTCCATAGTTTTAGGAACAAAAACATGGACTGCTCTCTGTGATGGGATATGGTAAAATATCTGTGAATACTGCAGTGTCCCCAGTACATGTTTCAGGGGGGCTGTAATGTAACATTCATGTGTTTTTATAACAGCGTTCCAGATCATGTCTTTGTCTCCTAGGTGTGAACACTTCAGAACAATGTTCCAGTCATACTGGAATGAGGATATGAAGGAAGTGATAGAAATAGACCAGTTTTCTTACCCTGTGTATCGTGCCTTTCTTGAGTACTTGTATACAGACAGTGTTGACCTTCCGCCTGAAGATGCAATAGGTATTGCTTACAGCCCAGTTATGTTGGAAAGCAACTTCCAGAAAAACTGAGACAGGATGCAGAATAAATGTATAAACACAGGCTTCTAGCCTAGCCTGTAACGCTTTTTACTGGTGATTAATTAAGCTGCCTTTAAACTACTCATGCAGGAAACTTATACAGCAGAAGTGGTGCACGTTTAGAAACACTGTGAGCAGTTTTTTCAAGTTTGGGAGAGAAACTATTTCTCCGGGTTAAAACACGTTTAACTAAATTAAGTCAATTATTATATTATCAAAGAATCTCAGTAGATCTAATAGGAAAACCTGGACAGCAGAGCAATTGCAACAAGCTGTAACTCAAGCCTGTATTTTGATATTAGTAACTTTTTACTCATGTTGTAGTGCCTGTTTTGTGACACTGTTGCAAGCCATTAGGTATGCAAATCAGTGGAAGAGCTCTTATATTACAGAGATTAACAGGATTGCAGCATGAGGTAATAAAAGGCCTTTCTTATGTCTAGTGTAACATTTTCTGAGTGGTGGCCTACTTGCAAAAAGCACATTTTATAGATATAGAACTTTGCATGCAGAATACAGATGCGGTCTGTACCCCAGGAGCATAAACTGTTGTTGAAAGAGCAGAGATTGTTACATCTGACTAACATTGGTGGTGTTTTAATTGCAGGGCTTTTGGATTTGGCTACTTCGTACTGTGAAAATAGACTGAAAAAACTGTGTCAGCACATCATCAAGAGAGGAATCACTGTGGAAAATGCATTTTCATTGCTCTCTGCTGCTGTCAGATATGATGCAGAGGTAAACTTCCAAAGTTCAATCTCTTAAATAGGTGACTGCTTTCTGATTTAAACTGTGGAGAAAAGCAGCTGGTTGCATTTTCATATAAGCTCTCTCACTTACTGTCAGATAATGCTATCTGCCACTTTCGGAGTTTGAGAATGTTGGACTTACAAAACCTGTATTTCCCATGAGATATGTATCTTCTTTTATTTTAATTTTTACCCATAAACCAGTTCTGGGAAGGTGAACTAGTCTATGGATATTTCTGAGGATGAAAACAGTAACTCTGAAGCAAGGGAAGGGTTTAAATACAATGGAAAAAAAGTAACACTATGAAAAGCAAGTCTTGTAAGCCTTAAGTTACTTATTTGTACGGTTGTGTGTGATGACATGATGGTAGGTTGGGGATTGAGTGCATTTGGCTTTTTTTTGTTGTTGTTGTGGGTTGGGTAGGTTTTTTTTGTTTGCCTTTTTTTTGTGGTTTTTTTTTTTTTTTTAACCACAGTCAAATACACTTCCAGTTTTCACTGTCTGCTAATGATGTGTCAGGATAAGAACTGCTTCATGGCCCTTACAAATGTTGAAGAGAGGAACAGTGCAGAAAGGGGGGAAGGCTAGTAAAACTTCCCGACTGCGTGATGTCTGACTTCACTACTAGTCCACTAACAGGCTGCTTTGGGAACTAATGGGGAAGTATTCCTGGGCTTGCTTTGGCTGTGTGTTCAGTGTAGTATCTGTGCATTGTGTTGGCAACTTTGCGAGTGGTTGGTTTTTAACTTGCTACTTATGCTTATAAAGCAGTTTTTTGGTACTCAGTAAATCAACTCATTGCTTTTTCTTGTACTTAATATGCAGCAACTGGCATGCAGGTTGCCCTAGCTTATTTCAGAGCCTTTTAGTGTGTTGCTTCTCTGGTATATCTTACCCAAAGGGCTGTGCTAGTGTCTGTTGTACCTTAAGCTCTACTGTGAATAATGTCTTTAGTGGGAGTTCATCAAAAATAGGAAGATTTGCATTTTTTAGCCTCAAAAAATTGCTTGCAGGATGAGTCTTCAGTATGTGATTGATTCTTCTTGTAAAGGATATAAGAAATCCGGTTACTGTGCCTTTTCTGTTCCTCACTAGCTAAACAAAGTTAGAAATTAAGTTAAAACTGTAGGCCTAAATACTGTTTTCAGGAGAGAATGGGTGACCCTGAGGAGTTGGGCCTTAATAAAAAGCTGGTTTTACATGCTGTAATGCTAGCAGGGGACATCAGATTGCTTGGGTGATGTAGTTCATTTAAAGGAGTGTGGTCCTGGAAGACAACAGTTAAAAGAAGCTGCTTCACTGGTTTAAAATACCTCCATGACGTGAAACTCATACTTTCTTTTGGTGACTAACTGAAGTGAAGCAGCTAGCATTAGGTCAGAGCTGGCTTTTAAAATTATCCTTGGCTGTACCTTGTGCCTTTATTCACCTAAGTCTATATTAAAGTACAGTTTGCTGGGAGTGCATCCATCTGCAAATGAAATTCAGCCTTTTTTTAATACAGAACTTTACATTTTATATTTTCCAGAGTTACTAATACTACAATAATTCTGTTTATTGTATGCTTCTGTTGCATTGACTTGGAATATGAATTTTTTTAATAAAGCAGTGCCAAATATTGTAATGTTTATGATGTAATTTTCTTTAAAATGCTAGTTAATTCTGTTATTTTAAAAAAAGAAAACCATCAGTGTTCAGTTCTAATAAGCTTGTCTTTTTTTGTTGCACAGATGCCACACAAGTCAAGATCTGCAGCTTCAGAAAGCCTGGTTTTAGGCCAGGATATATTTTTATATTATTGTTGTGTCAAGAACTCCCACTGGCACACACAGTTGCTGTAGTTTTCAGTATTGACCTTAAGTGAAAACATGAATATTAATCAGTCTTTCATACCTCATGTGAGGTACCTTAAAGAGCTCTGCACATTTGTTATGTTTTCCTGCAGTGCCCAGTCTGCTGAGCAGCTGAGGAAGGGTGTGTTCTCATGTACAGAGTACTCATCCTGCAGAAGTTTCATAAAGAAATGGGAACGGTGTGGGGAGTTGCCCTTTGGTAGGGGCTGCAACATTCTCCTCACAGCCACTTAGATCTGTACGACAAAGGAGATTGCCTCCTCAAAAGAGGACTTGGAAATACTCAGTCTGAGTGGGAAGCTTTCTGTATCAACCTTATATTGACAGTGACTTGTGTCTTATGTTCTTTAAGACATCCTTTCTGTCTGACATCAGTGATGGTTGTGAGGCTTTTCCAAGTAAACTCTGCTATCTGGAGTCCACTTTGTCTGAGAATTGCTGTGCTGTGCTACAGTGCTACTTTGGAATCATTTTTGGGACATGTGTGAAGTACTTTATAACATGAGTCTATGTCGAATGCACTGAAAGGCCTCCTGCCTAATTTTTGCTTTACAACTATCCAGTCAGGATACACTTGCATTGAGCCTGGTGACATGTAATTTCAAGGCTCTAGTTAAACCCTCAGGATTTGAGTTTATATTATGGAATGAGAGAGCTGAATTTTTATTACACCTAGTCTTGGTTATATATCATTACCCCAAGATCTTCATTTGTATTGGAGTTAACAGCTGTTGGTGAATGCACATGAAAATCTTCAAGTGGGAGAACTTAAAATATATATTGCTCAGAACAGCAGCTTTTGTGACAGCAGCTGTATAGTGAGAACTAGATTTTGGTTACTTTGCCTCATAACTGATTCACACAGTGACACAGATGGGTAGAATTACTATTTTCTGTTGCATTTACAATAGTAATTGTTTGGGGAGAAACCACTGAGAGCCACTGGGTTAACGTGTTTGTCTAATTCTCTGCAAAAATAAAGCATATATAGGCCCTTGTGCCTGAATGAGATTTTCTGTGATGAAAACAAAGGTTATAACACTTTTTTTTTTTTTTCCTGTTTAGGACCTAGAGGAATTCTGCTTTAAGTTTTGTGTCAATCATTTGACAGAAGTGACACAAACTACAGCATTTTGGCAAATGGATGGTCCCCTGCTAAAGGAATTCATTGCTAAAGCCAGTAAATGTGGAGCCTTTAAGAACTGAAATGAGGCTGTAAGTTACGGTGTTGGTAGGGGGTTTTTGCAGTTACAGTAGGATGCCGTAACTGTGCGGAGAAAGGCAAGCATTACGTGGCCTCTTGCACCAGAAGATGTGAAAGGCCACAGTGAAAACAAATGTTTTCAGTGCTCCAGAGCGTGAACTATTGTAAAAATGTCAAGCAAAATATTCCCTTGCGTTTAACAAAGTTGGATGGTGGGAACCAGCTGAAGATTTGAGAGAGGGAGCACTGCGGTGTGCAAAGGATACTGACCCATGTTATGGACTTATATTCTAGCCTAGGAAATCTCAGTTCTAGCTCTGCCTGCTCATGTGTTCAATTTGCATTTCGGGGTGGGAGAAGTCTGACCTGAGCCACTGAATGATGTCACTTAAATCATTAACTCCCTGGGATTATAGAGAAGCAAATGGCACAGTTATCTCTTACTGCATTTGCACGGTTGTGAATGAACTGGCCATTTGCTGTGTGTAATTAACCAAGTGTATCCAGTGCTTCAAGTGTACAGAAATAATGTATCCTCAAAGCCTACGCGAGGGAGGGAAGGAGTTACTAGCAAAACTAATTGGGAGTTAATCTCTATATCTGGGTGTATTTTAACCTAAGTTGTAATATGTACTTTGTGTAATCTGTTCAAGCAATATTTATAATGCATAATGGAAATAATGCCCTCTTCAGTGACTCCAGGTTACATTGGATCCCTCACAGGGGAAGGGATATACTGTTCTGAAAGTTGGGTAGGGTTTTGCTTTTAAGTATTGTCTAAATTTAAACTACATGTAATAAAATTTAATTTTTTGTACCTGTTCACTAGCAAACTAATTTAGACTTTGAACAATGTTGTAAGCTTTTTGTTACATACACTGTATAAATTGCTTTGTTTAAAAAAAAAAAACCAAACACCAACGAAACAAAGGAAACCCCCCAACAAACATAAAGAAAGCCAAAACCAAACTTACCCCTCACACTGTATTGCTGAATCTTCCTGGTTTCTGTGCTTGACAGTACCTGTGATTTTGATTTCAGAAATGAGCAATTTATTTGTAGGCACTAATTTACACCTCAGTGATTGCAATCTATGGATCTGATTTTTTCACTAAGTCATCCATATGGGAGTGTAACCCTACAGCAGGTATGTATGGACACACACACTTGGTACTCTTATTGTGTGCTTTTAATAACAGAGCTCCATATTAATGTATTTTTGGTTTAGTTGGGGGTTTTCTATGTAGAATTTCTGTGAGTGGTGCTTGAGTCCTGGGCTTGGGCACTAAAATAGTGGTGTTTCTAGGCCCAGACAGGCAGTAGGCCTGAACTATATAAGCAATTAAAATTACTGGTATTTTGCTCCATGGGGCACAGCTAATAGTTTGTTTGTTTTTGAATGTTTTTATTCTGTGCTTATTGATCCCCACCTTCCTGCAGAACAAGCTCCCATCAGGAATTCTAAATGGTCGTGGACAGAGTGCAGCTTTTGTAACAGGATGTTACACTTGCCATGGACTGCTAGGGCAGTGGAGCACTCTGGTGCTGCTCTGCTTGCTACTAAGGCAAGGGTTGGGTAAAGCACGGCCTGTATTCCCCTCCTCAGCCATGTCCTGTCCAGCAGTGGGGCCACTGAGCACAACTCCACACACAGCTTTTGTTAAAAAAGTTTTATTTTGTTAGTTTAGCCTTTTGTAGCTAAACAATGCTTTTCTGTATTCAAACAACTTTGTAAAGGCAAAACACAGGGAAGTTGAATACTTTCTTAAAGGAGAAAGAAGACCCAGACCACTGTTTGTTCCATTTGACACTGTATATGTTCTGAGTATAATGCCCAACTGGTTTTGGTCTGTCTGTAAACACTGTTTCACCATTACAGCAGAACGAGTTACACATTGACCAGTCAAGAAAGAATAATTGGGTTTTTTTAATTCAACTCCTGTTCATAATTCAGAAGGCTTCTCTGAGTGCAAGTTTAGTTAATTAATCTTCTTTGGAAAGCCAAAGCACCAGTATAATCCTTAAAACATCACTGTCTAGATACAGACAGTGAAGCAGCTACAGCACAGTCAAGAGAGGGCTCCCACAGTTAAAGTGGCTTTAACAAGTGTTCTGTGGCAGCTGATGCTCCCTTGTCTTTGAGGAAAAAGTCTTCACTGGAGGGTATAAAAAAACTAAATATAGTGTATAACACTGATGTACTACATGGTAAGAGTTTGAAGAAGATTTGAAAATTTTAGGAACTTAAAATTATTGCACCACTGAGGTATAGAAATGAGTATAAGACCCAGTTCTTGCTTGTGTCCCTTTCTTGGGGGCAGGGGATTAACTTAGACATGGACCAGATGTGCTCTAGGGTTTCTCTCATTAGAAAATCCTAAATATTGACACTATTACAGACAGACTTGAGTGTTATTCAGACACTGTACTAGATGTACTGGCTGTACTCTCTGGGGTAGGAAGGACTCCTTTTATACACTCTGGGGTAGGAAGGACTTCTTTTAAATCCTGCAGTAGCTCAATCTTGTGATCCAGTCTTTTTCTGTTTTCCAGAAGTTCCTGTATTTTTTCTTCTGTTCCTGTTATGAAAAAAAAGGGAGAAAAGCCTTTATTCATACATAACTATTTTTAATTTAAAATACATGTTACATGTGCACAAACACTGCAGAGGCTACCAATGCTTAGTTTAACCTACAATAAAACTTCTGCCTTTATTCAGCAACATCTTTAACCCACCACTCCATACACTTGGGCTCTTCTTGAAGAGCTGGACCATGTGTTGGAAGAAAGACCCTGACTGGTACATCAAAGAAAGCACAGAGCAGTAGCTGCATACTTTGTCATCCATTTAACAAAATCCACAATGAAGTTAAGTTCTGAGATTACATTTAAACCACGAGAGCATACATAAAAATTGTTAGTTCCCACTACATTCTCAAGAACACAACCCTGTATTTCTCCTGCTTCTGGCAAAATCATTACTGACAGTATCCTGATGGGATTAACCAAGTTGTTTACCTTATTTGCAAAGCTCTGCCTGACTGCATTTCTGCTTCTCTCTGCTGCTTCCGTTTTCCTAATGTTAAAGATTATTGAAATCAGTGAGAGCTCGGTAACAGGCCTTACAGTGTTAATTGCAAGTTTTAAATGAAGCACCTGCTTTGTTTAGTTAACAAGACACACAGAGGTGTTTGTGACCTCTGAGCAGCACTGTTGGTCTGTGAACAACAAATGAGTTTTTCTTTTGTCAGAGTTCAAATTCTAGTAAGAAGGAAAAAAACATTTTATACAAACTGAATATACTTTTCCTCTTTTAGGGGGGAAGATACTGAAGGAGGTCTCCAAAGTTGTAAGGAGTAGAATGGGGAAATTATCTCCAGCTGTTTATCCCATGCCATTTGGATTTATGGAACCTTCAACCTAGAAATCTGAAACTACTGCTGAGGCAATAGCATGCCCCATATGAAAGGGTTCACGTGCAGCCATGCTGCAAAACAACTGTGCATCCCTGCGTAAAAAAGGGATTTGAAAAAGCAGCATCAACAGTTACAGTTCAGAGTAACCTTGCTGTGCTGACAGGTCAGGCTTTAGAACAGATTTTGCATGACAACCAACAGGTGAAAAAAAGTAAAATGCAAAAATGCACTCAAGGTAAAGCACATCAGATGACCCAAAGTCACCAGCTCCAGGAAAAATATCAAAGAAGAGACAGTATTTATACTAGTCCTACTTTATTCCCTGACTTGGTACTTCACGACTCATTATCTAGAGCTTGTAAGACAGAGGACAACAACAAAAAACCCAAACCAAAAAACAGCTGTTGTTTTCTTTCCCTCCCTACAGTTTCACTTTCATTCCTTTCTCACTGATTCATTTTAAGAGGTTCACTTGGATCAGCAGTTTTGGAACCGGCCTTCATGTGTGTTTTCATTATTGATCTTGAAATTAAAAGTAGGCTGGTGGTATCAGAAAAGAAGATTGTGTAGTACAGGAAGAACTAAGCTGCCTGAATCATGGGCAATCAGGAGAGGAGACAACTTGTACCCATGAGAATCACATGGTTGTGTGTGTGTGTGTAGGTGCCAATATCAAGAGATTTTCCTGTAAGCTGAGAAGAGGATGAAATAATTGATGCAGCTGTGAAAGAAACAAAGTACGATCCAAGGTTGTGTCACATGAGGAATTCTGCGCAGAGATGTTTTGATGCCCTTAGACAAGGCACAGGTGGAACCTTGTTCCAGACAGCTGCAACACCAGACACTCCCATTGCTGAAAAAGGAATTTAAATGCAAGAACAGGAGACTGAAGGGAGAAGCCTGGCTTCTTCAGTCAGGTGAAGGGGAAACAGCAAACATTGCCTGCACACACTGAACCTCAGTGTTAGTTGATTAAAGCTCTTTTCACTCTAATAAATTAAAGCAAAAGTTAGAACAAAGGTGCTAACTGTTGGAGACGGAAATAGGAGCAACTGAGACTTGCCCGTCTGAAAAAACACTTTTAGCTTTGTTGCTTAAAACAGCTGAAACTGGAACCCAAGCCCCGGAGTTCCCTTCCATATGCGTCCCAAGGAACCCCTCCTGGCTTTGTTTCCATTTCACTCTGAGCATTCTCATCTTGTTTTTCAAAGCACATTACAATTGCCACCAGGACCAGGTAAGTTCTGCTGTTGCTTGGCTGTTGTGTTTCAGTTAAAAGCATTAGTCTGAGCACTTGTCAGGTGGCAGCAGCAGAGCTGTAATGCCAGCAAGCTACAGAGAAGGAACCAAAATAATCTGCACGAGAGGGGAGTGCCCCTGGGGGCAGAGACCTTTTGGTCTTTTAAAGCTGTGGAACTCTGAGTTGCCTCCCCTCCCAGACAAATTGGACATACTGTATTTCTAAAGATTCAGAAAGCAGTGGCTTTTATTCAAGACTATACAATACTGAAAATAAAAGTTCCTTGGAATTCTCATTTTAAATCATGATTTTTTCAAAATTCTCAGAAGAATAACTTCAATGCAAAAGCCCAGACCAACTGCTACTGCTCTGGCAGCTTTTCTGCACATACCTGAATGAATATTTGTCAGTATATTTTCAAAGAGTCCACAGTCAAACAGTGCCATTACTGTCTCTTCATACTCTGGGGGAAAGAGATAATTAGATCTAATATTGCCAAGTTAAGGTTATATTTAGGTCTACAGAGCCCTACATTAGAAGAAACACAAAACAGTAGTTACTTATTTTCCATCATACTATTGCTTGAGGTTTTAAGATGTCTTCCTTCTCATACAACTTATATTGAGAAAGAAGGATCAAGGTGTCAATTCCACTTTCCTTTTAGTTTCATACAGAAAATAATTCCCTTTTTGGGTCTGCACCACGTGAACAGTCCGTTTAAAAAAGAGTGATACAGTCGAGTCATACTTCATTCCATCATGTCAGGACTGTGTGATGGCAGGGCTGACCACACCAATTCCCCCTGACAGATCATGGGATGTGTGGGACAGAGCTATCCCTGTTCAATATTAAAAACCATCTAAGCACTATGGCTCCATTTCATACTGAGGCTTCTGCTGAAGCAAAATACAAAACGCTCACAGAGTTCAACTGACCATTAAGAGGTTTTTTTTGTGGTGCAGACTCTAAATCTCTAACATGTCCTTGCTTCGAGCAGCTGGTGTCACGTCACATACAAGCTGCTCATGAAGGAAGACATATCCACGTGGGAAATTTCACTTTCCATGCATATGTTGCAGTTACTTTGCATAAAACAGCATTCTTTATGCAAAGGCATTACTCATAACTTTGTAAAACTGGGAGGACAATAGGAGAGGAAGGTTTGAAATTTTCTTTAACAGTGTGTGGACAAAGCAACATTAACCTGGAATTCTCCAAGAACAGTGTACTTCATATAAGCTGATAAACTGATGAAACCCCCAAACAGACACAAACAGCTGACAGTGCAGTTGTAACAAATCAGCCAAAGACTTAAAATGCACATTCAGGGATTTTTCACTCAGAAGAGAGTGCTGATATTAACAGACAGCTGGTCCCTCTGTAAAGCTGTAAGAGCAACACAGGTTTATGATCCAAATAAAACTTTTCGGTTCTCTTGAGGACCTCTCTCTTTTTCAGTGCCTGGGAGAAGACACCAAACTGAACCTCCCTATGCTTATGCCAGTGGGGAAAAGGTGGCTTCAAAACTTCAAGTCCGCAGGTCTCACTAGACCATGCTGAGTTGGCAGCTCTTATATAATGCTGAGAAAAGAAGTCCCTTGGAATTTTCATTTTAAACAGTCCTTTAAAAGGGAAGGTCATTCTCAACCCACTGCACAGCTGCAGAAATAAGGCAGAATTATATTTATCACTACGATATCCTCAGGACGGTGGCTTAGTGCCAAGTGCCTGGTGTTCGGTTCTGCATTTCTGCTCTGAGAACAGAGTCCCCCACCGGTCTCCATACCTGTTTCTGAAGTGTTGTCATCCATTAGTTTTTCCTGCGCCAGGTGAAGCATGTCCAGCATTTCTTCAAATATGTTGTCTAGAAGCCCAGCTTGTTTGCATTTCCTAACAAGGTCTATGTGGACTGTTAAAACAGAAAAACACACTCACAGAAGTGATCTGCAAAGTAGGCTTTACTCATCTCTTCAGAAACTAAAACTTTGGCTAAAATTCTCCCTCCAGTAACAAATGCTTTTGCAAATCTCTGGCTCCTTCAGCCACCCACACAGGCCATTTCAGTGGGAACAAAAAGGTGCTCAGACAAATGTAAGCACTATGCTGGGTGTAAAATTCTCTAAGCTCTAGGTTTAAGCTTCATTCGTCAAAAGAAAGTATCTCCACAACTCTAACTGTGCTGTTCCTAAACACTCCTAGAACTCTCCAGTACAGGAAAGCAAGTGATTTGTCTTGTCTTGCTTCTAATCCTTAGGACCACACCATGGACTGAGCAGGCTAAAGGACAGAGAAAGAAAAGAGTGCAAGAAGTCAATCAGTATTGGATTTGGTAAAAATTAAGGCTACCTCTACTCCAAATGATCCAGGCATTTAACTTGTTTATTACAGCCCATTTTATACACCTACTTTGTCAGATTTGGATTGCTAGGGAAGTAACTGTCTATTTTTAATTCATCTCAGAGTAGCGGGTCAGCAACAAGTCTCAGTAATATCAATGCAATGGGCTGTTCAACAGGAGCTATGGGACAGCTCACAAAGGTCTGCCAGTCTCCATTAAATACAACATTACATTTTACTGGAGACAGCTGTGAGAAAAAAAAATGCCATCTCACTTACACGAGGTGCCCTATGAGTATGTCAGGATTCTTTATAGGTTCCCTGTTCTTTATAGTGATAGTAAAAATTCAGAAAAAAGCACCAGGCAGCCACCTGCAATACTGTGCCCATAGACGGGAATAATCCAAACTTCCAAGTGACAGCAGAATCCCAACAAGCAACTGCAGCAGGAGCTTCGGGGTAACATGAAAACTGCAGCAGTGAAGGACAGACCCTGTGGTCCATTTCACTGTCATAATACCATATTTATGCAGTAAAATACTACATTGTGTTAAGCTCCCTATGTACACCCTGGCTCCAAAAGGTAAGATATGCTGCCATCACATCTCACAACTCTCTGCTAACCCATTCCAAAGCACCACCCTGCAGAACTCACCCCTCTCCTCAAGAGGGGCTCAGGACAAGGACAGAGGAGGAGGACAGATTCCCTTTTAAATTTAACTGTACTGATACAGAGGAGGAGGGTCAGGCAGAGGCACCCCCATTTGCAGGAGACACAGCACTGAATGCAGCAGCCAGAGCAGGGGCATTCCCACATGCATCACGGACTCACATCACACAGCAAGTCTCACTCAGCCAAACCACAGACATTTGTTTGCTGCAGTCATTCTGCAAATCTGCCATGTCGGAGCTCAGAGAGTCACTTGTCTCAGGAGAACAACAAAGATACATTTGCAGCATCACTGCTACCAGCCATCTCCAAGCTGTGGACTTCAGTGTAACAGATCACAGTACCTCCTAGTTTCTCTGTCTCACCTTTATGCCTGTTGTTTTTTCTTTTTAAAATTTGTAAATGGTTCTCTTCTGCTTTCTCTTCTGTCTTCTGTAAGACAATAAAAACAATATATTTTTACACCAAACTAACATTTACTGCTGTTTTCATTATCAGAAAAATAGAAAGCAATCCACATTTCTGTGAATACAGTCAGCTTCTCTGCATGGCTAATGACATTCCTCTTCAGACATTCCATTTTTAAAATGGAAACAAAAGCTGCTTCAAAGCAAAAACACTAAGAAAAGCCCAACACCTGGGACACCGCCCTACTTAATCATTTCATTTGCAAATAGCAGAAAAGTTAACAAACATCTACTGCTAACTCCCAGGGCAAACAATGCTTTGTTCCTTAGACTTTATGTAATACCAGAAAGGATTTCGAAGAAAAGCCAGAATGTTTTTCTTTTCCTTTGGACAGGAGACAGTCATTCTCTCCCTGTTCCATGCCATACCATGGTACTATGAACAATTCTTCAGTTCTGTCCCAAAACTCCACCAGTGTAAATGTGCCTTGCTTACACAGTGATAAACAATTTACCTCACTGTGATAAATCCTGAAGCCCCTCAGATTTTTCTTTGCAATGTTTGTATTGTTTTCTGAGATCACTAACATGGGAGAGCAGCAGGAACAGAACAATACCAAGGCCAAATGAACCTCAGTTATAATAACAGCTGAGAAATTCTTGGGAGACAAATAACCAACCCTTATGACAATACTACATAAAAGCTACAAAGATCATCCATGTCCCCTCATGTCACCTCCCTTTAATCTCAAGACCTGGGAAAGGCAGGGTTTTTCCCCCGAGGAAAGCTGGACACCAATTCCTCTAGAAAGAGGAAATCCCATCCCCTCCCAGTGTCAAAGGGAATTCCTACACACATTTCCATAGAGCCAAAAGAATCACCTCAACATTTAAAACGAATTGCATTTAGAGGTTTTCAACCAACCTGTAAAACAATCCCCCCTGCAACTAGAGGGACGTTTGCTTGATAGCTCCAAACCCTTGGGAAGGCCATCTGAGAACTGCCTGATATGCAGCACAACTCTGCCATGTTTACCATGAGCACAGGCTCACGAACAAGTGCAGGTTTAATAGGCCAATGAGTCATCAAAAGCAGCCAAGTCCTAAGCAAACCTGAGCTCAGGGCACAGTACTTCCAAAGGAATGGAGACCCAAAAAGCTCTTTCTGTCCATGCCAAGATCACAGCCACCAAGTCAGCCTTGTTTGGAGGGTCCTACCACATTTGTGCTGCATTACCCACAGGCAGCGCCAGCTCTGCCTGAAGCAGCTCCAAATGCAAACAGTTTTGGTTTGACAGAATGGCAAGACCCAAACAAGGCAGCTGTAAAGGCCAAGCAAACTGCTTCTGTGAGGAAGTCTTTCTCTGAATACACAGTCAAAATACTTTTGCTAAGTGAGTCCTTTGCTGTAACAGATGTGGGTTCCTGTTTCAGAGTTTATGAAATTCAGAATTACCATTTCTTCTGTAATGGTGGGAGATGCCAATGTGTATCTTCTCTTCTTATTAGCTGACCCTAGGAATCAAAAAACAACAAGGAAACAAATGTGACAACCTCAGACTGACAACTACACATCATTCAAATTCCCTCTTTGCCCAAGAAGATACAAAAGTGAGGCACTTTGGGTGGCAAGGAAAGAGTATGTTTCAGCTTCCCCAAATAACTGACAATTCAGTGGAATTGACATTATTTCCATTTAAGAAAAATTACAAACCTGAACCATTAGGAAAAAGTGCAAATCACTGCAGCATTAGGATATCACTTTACCTTTTAAACTCAGTAGATTTTTGATTGTGGTAGAGTGAACTTATTCTCCCTGGCAGCAGCACTACCTCTACGTGGTAAAAACTTCTGGTCAATTTATAAAATATTACTTTTTTTTTTTAAAGACAATTCCTGTTTATGTTAATACACCATTAAGATTACATAAAGAATTATTTTAGGTGTCCCAAAGACATACAAAAGGTATTAGGTTTTTCACTGATATAATGACACTCCTAGAAAACCTCCAGAAGCAACTTCACTTGTCAGCTGAATATTATTTATGCTATGAAGTTTTCACTGATGTGGTATGAGATCTCTGCAAAATCATCTGCTTTCACTGCGTCCTCTCCATCAGTATGCACCAGCCTCTTGCTAACATCGTAACTGGCAGCTTTTGGAAACAGCTACAGCATCACAAGCAGAGAAGGATAACTCCGGCAAGGAAGACATGGCAGGAGCAGAGAAATCCAGAGAAGAGTTCAACCGCCCCCCAAAACCTGAGGGTTTTAAGTGCAGTGGGGTTACGTGACCCCTTCCCTGTTTAAGTTCAGAACTTCTGGGCAGCACTTTAAATAAAGTCTTTCCTGTTAGAAGTATCCTGTCAAGAGGAACAAGGAGGCTGCTGAAACAAGTTTGGGCTTTGGGTACTGATGTCGTACATTTGCATTTTTCACAGCCTGAACTCTGACTCGATCCAAAATAAAGCTGTATGGCCTAATCTGAGGCAGTCCAGGAGACACTGGTATAGGTACAAAGTGTCTAGTATGACATCTTTGACATGTGATGGGATTTTCTCAACTCTCTTTGATACCTGCTGTGAGGATGCCTTATACAAACAAGAGGAACACAGTCCAAAGAGCAGCCCAGCCCCTCCTGCCCTGCACAGTGCCCACTGTTCTCTATCAGTCTTTGTCCACATCCAACATTTCCACTTAAACAGAGGTTGGGGTCTGTTTCCAAGCCCAAACTGGTCTCCCATCCCTGCTGCATAGAGCTGCCAGGACAGTTCATGGCCCCTAAGGCATCTTATCCCCTTCCAATCACACAGCACAGCCCTGATAGTTCAGTACAAGAAAATTTCCTCAACCAAGAACAAGGGGATGCTCCTTAACCCTATTTTCTCCAAGCTCCTAGGGAAAACAGGCCTGGAGAGGCAGCTCCTGCTCCCGCACAGCCCAGAGGAAGAGCTGAGTTACTTCATCCAAACTGGATCCTGAAAGTCATGACTACCACGGAGCCAGAGAACTTGCATCCCAGCCTGTCTCCCCTGTTGCCCTGTGCAGACCTGCAAACACCTGAGCACAGGTGCCCCCTGCCTGCCAGGATGGCCCAGGAGTGGCCCAGAGCACCTGCTCCTTCAGCCTATTCACCAGTTGATTTCCCCCCACCCTGTTCTGAGTGCCACATGTGCACCTGAGAGCTGCTTAGAAGAGACCTTTGGCCTGGGGAACAGCTACTCTCTGACAGGTGGGAGAAGCTGATTTAGGAGGCAGTGCAGACACTGCCAGCAGAATCCATTTACCCCTCAGAGGGTCTCCAAATTAAGCGCCTCTGGAAGAACTCTAGGAGAAAACTGTTCTCAGGGAATAGGCCATATGTGCCACATTTGAAGACATGAGGACCTTCCTATACCTCAAGGGGGCTGAAAAGAGAGCAAGAAAGCTGAAAAGTGACTTTGTACAAAGGCATCTAGTAATAGGACAAGGGGGAATGGCTGCCAAACTGAAAGAGGGCAGGTTCAGATGAGATATTACAAAGAAATTCTTGACTGTGAGGGTGCTGATGCACTAGAACAGGTTGTCCAGAGAAGC
This sequence comes from Dendrocincla tyrannina, assembly GCA_035047865.1. NCBI lineage: Eukaryota > Metazoa > Chordata > Aves > Passeriformes > Dendrocolaptidae > Dendrocincla > Dendrocincla tyrannina. The sequence goes on from JAWWMP010000001.1 coordinate 54,114,165, forward strand.
TGTGGATCCCCCAAACCCTGGAAGTGTTCAAGGCCAGGTTGGATGGGGCTTTGAGAGCCTGGTCTAGTGGAAGATGTCCCTGCCCATGGCAGGGGAGTTAGAACTAGATGATCTTCAAGGTCCCTTCCAACACAAACCATTCTGTGATACAACTTCATATGAGTTAAGCCATCCTTATGAAGGAGGTGGTCTACAGGGCTAGACCTAATGCCTCAACCTCATCTCATACTGGAAATAAAGCAATTGTGGCTCCGTCCAGTACGTGGGCAGGAAATCACCTGGGACCCTGGACAGACCCAACACACTGACAACCATTACACCACAGAAATCAAATTAATTTAAGAAGGGAGGGAAAGTCAGGACTCAGAACTATGGATAAGTAAAAAGTAAAGCTGCTGAGTAAACTAAGAAGCTGCATTCGATTAGTCAAAATTTGCTAGACTTCAGTGAGAGCACATCACTCTCAGCATGAGTGCTTGCAGTCCAGCTAAGCTTCACTTCAAAGTTAAGGCCAGTCTGGGACCCACTTCACCTTGAGCAGGGCTGTGTGCATTAGGTTAACGAAGTCCAGCTTTAGCTGGTTAATTCAGTGAAATTTCCAACTACCTCTGAATCAGCAAGGATCAAGACTGCCAAATTAAGATGCATTTCTGTAGCACAGGAACCAACCCTTAAACATGTTGTATAACCTTTTTGTTACACTTAAAAAGTTCTTTGGAATCCTTCAGAAAGAAAGACACTATTTTAAAAACTACTGCAGTGAATACAGAAGATAAAAATGTGAATGTTTTAATATAACTACAGAAAAAATGCCAAGGTGACCTCTCCTGTAACAGTCCCCTCTTTGCTAACCAAGTGCAAACTTATGTGCTCCTCACCTGTCTCACATGGACTTTACAAACTGCCTGGGCCTACCTGCGTGAACAGAGTCAAAATAATTCCATGAAGGATCAGGTCTACAGTGGTTTAAGTCAGTTTTGAGGGAGATTCAGGGAGGATTAAATTTAAACATGTCCTACTTAAAAAAAACCCCTCTTGATTTTTGTGCATACATGTGGATCTCAACCAAACTACTCCTGCAAGACTAGAAATCCACCACTCAATATGAAGGCGGAGTAGCATTTATTTTATTTTGAGCTATTGACTGTAGGATGCAAATTTTTTTAAAAAATTAAATCAATGAAGGCATTAAAGAAACTCACCATAGTGACCGGTCCTATTGCCTGGGTCATGTTTTGGGCAGAACACTCTAAAATTTAAGTTTGATTTTAAGAAAAAGAGAAAAAGCATTAATAAAGATAGAAACAGAGTTATGTTCACTGATTTTAACAGATATTTCCCCTTCTTTTCATTGAACATAAACTGAAAGACACTTATAAAGAATTATCAGGAATTTTGTTCAGCATTACCCACCTAGGAAAGCATCTGCTGTAAAGTCACATGCATGGACAAGCTTGTATCTGTACTTTTAGAGCCTCAGTGGACTCTCAGCACCGAAGCCTTGAATGACCAGTTCCATCAGCCCACTCTGCCTGGACCTGCCCCCGGAGTCACACACATTTAATCTGGCATGGTGCTCACTGTGTCAGAGGTAACTCTTACTGAAACAAGGCTAATGCTGTCAAGGTGAATACCACAATACTAACACAGCTGCTGCGGTTCTGCCTCCTTGCCCTGCACCACCAGGCCAGGAACCTCTTCAGTCACACCTGCTCACCAGCCAGCTTCAATTTACAAGCCCTGCTCGATGTGCTGGCAGAGCTGGGGCACCGCCACACTCAGTGCCAGTGACTTGCTTGGAGATCTCTCTGCTCCTCCCATTCCACTGCCCTGTGCTGACGAGGTGGTCCCTAGAACCTGAGGAAGTAGGGCACCCTGTTTGAGATCCAGTAGCTTAAAGTTGCTCAATCCGTTTGTTCCTTAAAGGCTTTAGTAGTATGCAAGATGGGAATGTTTTCACTGCTTCTAGGAGAGCAATGTAAATACCTCGGAAGAGGCAAAATACAACAAATATAACTGGAAATATTCCTTATCTTCTGGTTACAATAACATGCAGAGAACATGAACCAACTTTTATAACATGCCTTTCCTACGGAAGGATCCCAATTCACTTTTTAAGCAAAAATGCCTCATGAAGAGCATGGTTTAGTTGAACTCTTCCTTACAAATCTATTTGCCAAGCCTACTGCTCAAGTCCTTGAAAGCAATTTTTAAAGGGAACTGCATTTACTAGGCTATTTCCTAATTAGTGTCATTCTTTTATTTTAACAGAAATAGAAGCACTACCCTTAGAAACACAGTCCGTTTCCTTGATGAGCCAGCTTTTTTGAATGAAATACATTTTGATGCACAAAGAAAATCAGATTTAGGTATGCCTAACAACTCAGCCAGAAAGCTAAGTAATGGAGACACCTTATTTACATCTCTGAATTTCTAATGTTGCCCTCTGGAAATTGTTTTCCACTTTTTCTCTCCCTTTAATTCTAGTCTTTCCCAGTTAAACCCCACCCTCCTAAGCACAAAAGTATCTTATAGAAGACAGACAATGCATTTTACCATTCAGGCCACTTTATTTGGAAGCACTTCCCTACTATCACTTTTGCCAGAGAGCAGTACAAATTGCATGTATTTCCCCTCCTGTACTTTGACTGGCCACTTTCACAGCACTGTATGTCTCCTATTTTTTATTCTGCTCTATTTGTTTTGATAATCACTGCTCGTGATCACAATGGCAACTGAGAATTTAAAAACACCAGCTCTGTCTCTCTCAAAGGAATTCTCCTTTTTGATGTGCTTTTTAATATGTCATATTTCACCATGAAAAAGTGCAGGGGCTATCAGTCCACATTCATTATTTTTCAAGTCTATTCTCCAATAATTTCAGGCTAGTTACAATTTTTGTGCTTTATTTTTGCCACTGATACTGTGCAAAAAGTCTTTAGTTTCAAATCCCTGAAGCCTGCCTCACTATCTTTCTCTAATCCAGTCCTTTCCCATCTCTTTAATACTATAGCCTAGTTTCTTGTATTATTTCTATGTAGGACACACAACTAGTCTCACACAGTGACTTAATACAAGGCATTTTTAAGGGTCTCTCAAACCTCCAATGTCACCAGCTCAAAAAAACACCAAACCCAACTATATATTCAACCACTGCTTTACCAGTTTCTATCTAGACAGTCTCACTTATTTTTCAACATCTTGAGAAGTCCACTCTGCTTGAGCCCCAGTTATCCCTTCTAAAGATATATGACGAAGGCCATTTATTCTGGGATCATAGAAGTTTCCATCTTCCCAGCTGCACTCTTTCAGGAGCTTGGCAGACTTCAAAAAACTTTACAGGCAGAAACTAAACTTACCTATCTTCCCTATACAGCTGGGCTTACAGCCTCGCACAAAGACATACTCATTTTACACTGAGAACCCTAGTGAAGCAGCTAGGAGTGCAAGCATTTTGACACAAAAGGACCTACTAAGGACTGCACTAGTCCACTGCTTTCCAGAACCAAGAGTGATTAGATGACCCCCCAGACTAATCTAAGACTAACAGGGCCTGTGATCTATTTGGCCTTGCACAGAAATGAACATCAGGAGGTTTATGCACCTCAGACTTTACCACAACTTCAGCATTTCAAAAGATCCCTGAAGTCCCAATTTCTCAACCGCTTCATCTGCATCCTCCAAACAACTTGTTCCATCTGTAAATGGCAACGCAGGCAGCCCAAGGGCAGTGGACACCAGAACTAGCATGATCAGGACAGAAAACTTACTTAGTATCTGTTTAGTTGTGTTAATGCTAATAATGTACTTGAAATCCAAGGTCTTTGGTGGGAATCAAAGTTTTCTGCTAGCATAGGGAGGGAAAATTGCCAGAATTTGCCTAATGTGAACAGACCTAGAAGTACTGTAGCCTACTCTGTGCTCAGGCCCCATTTACTGGAGCTTCTGAACAAACAGAAATAGAGAATTTGTGTGACATTAATAAAAATCTTGGTCCTTGAAGACTAACTGGATAGTCAGTAAGGACTGACTTCACCAGTTCTGGCCTAGTGAACTTTCAGGTATGTTACAGGCTCAAACCCTAAACAGATTCCCTCTTGCTGCTCTGAAGATTTCCCGTGAAAGTAAAACGTTTCCCTCACTGCTTGTAAACGGAGGATCAACATCACCTTAAGAGAAGACAGTATTTCCATTTCTAAAAAAAAAACTTTAAAAAGCACATAACTTTTAAGTCTCTGTTCCTGACAGCACCACCACCACCACCACCCCCCCCACCACATTGACACTGATCAGAAACCCCGTGGTTCAATACCGGTAGACTCCGTTTACTTGGTCGGTTTCTATGGCCGCGTCGTCGCAGAGCGCGCAGAAGTAGTGGTAGCTCCTGCGGCAGGCTCTCTCCTCACAGCCCACAGTGGCTCCTTTCTTGCGACAGAAGTTGCATACCTAGAACAGGATGGGGTTTAGCAGGTAAATGTCACAGGCAGCTATTGAAAATCTTGCCACATAAGGCAAATACCTTTCCCGCCATGGGAAAATCTGGTGTTTTCATTGCAAGTCATCTCTGTGTAATTCATCAGGCAAGTTCACTCCTGGAAACTCCTACCCTGGTCGTTATTTAGGCCACCTTTTTGCTATCTCACCTCTGCTTCATACTGATACATTTGTAAGATGACGCAAAGAGCTACATGATGCCACAGAGCAACTTTCCCAGGTTATTTCAAGACGAACTTCTATTAGTATTCGTATTTATGTTTTCTAGGATAATTTCGTAACGAAAAGAGTTCCACCCAGGATGTAGGGGACAAGGGCAGCTAAAGACAAAGCCAATTAAAAAAACACCTCGTATAAATAACCTTCCTTCAGCTAAACACAGAAGGTGCTTCCCTTTACACTTATGGATTGCATTCTTTTGTTTCAGGTACTGGCTTAGTCCTTTGCTAAAGTCTTAGGAAACTTTGACTAAGGACTTAGAGGCCAGAACAAACCCCAACACCACACCTGCATTTTAATACAGAATGAACTAAATTTCACCAAATATGTCAAATCCATGATTCTAACACTAAATTTAATTTCCCTAATCTTCATAGAACAGAAGGACCAGGAACTCTTATGTATTTTTTTTAAAAGCACAAAACAGGCCAGACAACCTCCAGCACTATGAGACAGGACTAAATGCAGATTCAGAAACAAACTCCTTACCAGCCGCTTTCCTCTCTTGAGCTCTTTCAACACGGATGCCACATCAAACCTTATATCCAGATTTTCTGGGTTATACTCTTCAGATTCCACAAATCCTGAGGAAAATAACTAAAGACAAAATAAGAAATATGACTGACTTGGTCACCCGTACAGGAAAGAGACTAAGAGCACATCTTTTCTTCTTGCACTTGCCCTATCTAAGAAGGTTGATTTTCCTCTGTGTTTTAAGAGGTTTTACCTACACTAAACAAGGAGCTGTGCTTAAATATTTTTGCAGTCAAAGATGTTCCTCTTCTACATAGGAGATTTCACATGACATGACAGTGAACTAAGAAAAGATAACAATTTGAGGAACTTAATAAGAAACATGAACAAATTAAATGTGGAATTCCAGGCTGCCCAAAGTAAGGAGGAGAAGCTGACAGACCTCCACAGGCTGAACGTCTTGTTATGTGCTCAGTTGTTCAGACTTACGGCTGGATGCAATATTTCTCTGTAACAGGATTTCCATACAGCCCAATGCTGACAACAGTTGAGAAACATAGGAACATTGTACTAAGTCTGGGAGACACCCACAAAAAAATGTATACATGCACACTCAAGCCATTTTAATTCCCATAGAACTGCTGAGCCATGACAATGAGTAGGGAAGGGGAAGTTCTTGGCAACTATTTCCTAATAACTACATATAGCTAATTCCAAACAAAAGGGAGCCACCCTTTCATCAACTGGCAGGCAGTCTCTCTGCTCAGAAGGTGATAGCTAACTGCAAAAAACCCACACAGCACAGATAAGCCTAAGACAAAGAAATGAATAAAGTTATGGCAGGAGACAGAAAGAAAAAAAGAGAGAGAGAGACAAGAGAGAAAAAATTTCAACAATGGAGCAACATTAAAGCCCGAATAAAACTCCTTTAAAACAAAACATCCAAGTAACACTGTAAAAGAGGTATCAAATGTTCCTGAAATATTCTATGATAAAAAGAATTAATCAAGCAAAAAAAGGTAGACAAAAAATAAAGATGTAGACATAAAAACTGTGAGAATGAGAAGGCTGGAACAGTTAAAGCCAGAAAGCTGTTCTAGCAGCAGGCATCTTCTGCACTAAATGACCCTTGGCTATATTCTCCCTCTCCTGAGGGGAGAATACAGCACCTGTAATTGATTCTGTACACCAAGAACCAGCTCCACCAAGATTCCAGAATAAAGGGGAGGCATTTTGACAGCAAGAAAAATAAATGTGTTCTAGGATCAGAGCAGACTTGGAGCCTCCCAGATATTTTTATATAATAAATCTCTGATATTTTTATTTCTTATTTTAAATAAGGCATACAGGGGGAAGTTTTTTAACTTCACATATCAAGTGATGTGAACATGTTCCTGCAAGGGTTTCAGTAAGCACACAACTTCCTGTGGTATAAGAAGCCTTACCCAATTCAGTGTCTCAAGAAGACCTATGCCTATTCCTAGACTGTATGTGTGCTCACAATCACTGATCAGCAACAGGCACACATGAAAACACCAGAGATCAAAATGTCCAGCTGTGCAGCCATGTTCTCTCTCACTCCAAAATCCTGGCCAAGCCCTGCTGGTTTCTGTACCTTTCAACCTAATATAACCTTGCTGGTTTTAGTAACCAGCCTTTCAAATCAGATCCCATTGTAAAGTCAAGAACAAAGAAGCAGTGGAAACTTCCCCCTTATCCCTTCTTCTCCGTTTGTCTTAGGTACCGACCAACTAAAAGCCACTCACCAGACAATCCTGGTGAACTGCAATATCTCTCTCTTTGGCAATATACATTACAGAACCGGCCTCCCCTTCTGAACAAAATGCACATGTTCTTCTCACCATCTTCGCCATTATTCAGAAAGCACCTAGAGCAGGAAAAAACTGAGACAAAACACAAAGCAGTTGATGCAACTAACATATGCCAAGCAGGACATGGGTAAGCAGAGCTTCCTACCACTTGCCCTCTAACTGCTCCTTCACCTACATCCCCTGAACCTTGGTGCTTCGCTCCTCCAGCAACAACTACCAGTATAATAGGCAAAGCCCATTCTTGGGACAGCAGTGGGATGGAAACCAGCTTACAGGAGCTCCAACAGTTAGAGCAGGAGGAAAAGTTGTTTATCTCTTCTTGGAAAGTCACCAAAAAGTCATAACAGGCAACACAGGAGTTTTCAGGCTTGCTTGGCAATATCTGCTTCAACAACAGGACCCAAGAGCAGCCCAGCAAGTCATGAGCTATGGAGTGAAACTCCTTTTACTTGGAGAAGTTCAATCACTCATAGCAGTGCTTTTCTTAAGCTACTTCTGCCACACATGAGTCTGCAAGTCAACAGAAGAGAGAAAAAAGCTATCCTCAAACTTCTCCCGTGCCTTTCAGGAGCTCACAAGAAAACAAGGAAGAAATACTAATTTCTTACTGTAAGAAGGATGTAGCAAAGAAGCATGGAGAGACTTGCAAACAAAATGGGGCAGAAGACAGAATCAGAAATGAGAGATTCGAGCATTCTCTCTCAATGAAGTAAAGCATTAACAGGAGTAACAGATTTTTCTCTATGCCCTAGGATTTGCCCCAGGGACATCTGTTCTTTTTTTCTGGCCTTAACCATTGAAGTCTTAATTGTTGTTCTTCACACAGTCTGTCTTTTCCTCTAGAAGCTGCAACATTTTGAGGCCATCTACTTATTTCACAGAAACAGTCTAAATGCATTTGGACAAGCCTTTATGCACACCCCCCACCAGCAGTTTAGCACGTGACACAACATTAGTAGAAGTTTTACTTTGTGTTTTTTGTGCAAGTCCACTGCAGAAATCTTCGACAACTTCCCACTTCCACCAGATGTGATACTCCAAACTGCTTTGCTGGAGACGTCACCTCTGACAGCACAAACTCCTGTACGACAAGGGGAAGAAAAGTCTGTGTTTACTTTCAAGAAATAAGAAGATCTGAAGTTAAATTACTCTGGTGAGAGAAAGGTAGTACAGTCCAAGTACAAAACTGGCAGCAAACCCTGTAACCTTTATCTGGCTTTCAATAAACAAACTTCCATCTCCCTTGCATAAAACAGACTGGGTAGTCCCATGTGAGAACTGCACCAGAGTAGAAGGGGATTTTTAATATGTTTTCTCCACTCTGACTCATGCTACTGAGAATTTACTTAGTCACAACAAATCACTTTGCCTTCACACACAACTGGGGTGTTTTCCCCTCTGCGTTTCTGCCTCTTGTAAGCAGGGCAGGATAGGGCTTGACTTCCAATATCCATCTATACAGTGACCATCACATCAGACTCAGAATTTAAGCAGTAAGTAAATATAATAGACACAAACAGATAAATAGAAAACAAAGACAGAAAGAAACTAAAAATAAGAACAAGCTAGAGTTTGAATGGCCTAGAATGAAGGAAAAACTCTCTGTGGCAAGCTAATATCTGGAATCAGTGCAGACACACAGGCCCTGCTCAGGTCCAGTCAGAGGATCCAGCTCTAGGAATTTTGTGAGAAAGAGGCTAAAGATGAAGTCTACAGTCCCAGGTGTTCTTACAGGTCCCACAGAGATCACTCACCAAATAATGTCACAGGCAAAACACACTCAACTTGGAAATATTAACTGAATTTATTACCAATAAAATCAGAGCAGGATAACGAGAAGTAGAATAAATATTAAAAACACCTTCCCCCCACCCCTCCCTCCTTTCCCAAGCTCCACCTCCTCCCCCCAGTGGTGCAGGAAGATGGAGAATGGGGGCTACAGTCAGTTCATCACACATTGTTTCTGCTGCTGCTCAGAGAGAGAAGTCTTTCCCCTGTTCCAGAATGGGATCCCTCCCATGGGACACAGTCCTCCCTGAACTTCTCCACTGTGAGTCTATCCCAAGGGCAACAGTTCTCCATGAACTGCTGCAACATGAGCTACTCTTCCATAGGGTGCAGTCCTTCAGACACAGCCTGCTTCAACATGAGTTCCCCACAGGGTCACAAGTCCCACCAGAAAACTCGCTCCAGTGTGGGCTCCTCTGTCTGCAGGTCTGCAAGTCCCTGACAGGACCCTCTTCCAGCATGGGCTTTGCATGGCTTCACAGCCCTCTTTCAGGCATCTACCTGCTCTGGTGTGGGGTCCTCCGTGGGCTGCAGATGGATCTTTGTATACCTGTGGCCCTCCAAGGGCTGCAGGGGCAGTTGCTTAACCATGGCCTGCACCATAGGCTGCAAGAGAACCTCAGCTCCAGTGTCCGGAGCACCTCCTGTCCCTCCTTCTCCACTGATCTTGCTGTCTGCATAGTTTTCTACTATCCTCTCACACACACACACATATACACAGTTTTCTACTCTATCCTCTCACATATTTTCACTCTGATCTTCTCTGACCACAATTACATCTGCTCAATAACCTCCTTTCCTTCTTAAATATATTATCACAGAGGTATTCCCACCATTCCTGACTGGCCTGGCCTTGGCCAGCAGTGGGTCCATCCTGCAGCCAGCTGGCATTGGCTCTGTCAGACATGAGGGAAGCTTCTGGCAGTTTCTCACAGAAGCCACCTCTGTAGGCCCTCTGCTACCAAAACCCATCACATCCCACAGAAGCTTCCTTCAGCTCCTTGCTCTTGCCTAGGTTTCTGTTACAGGGTACTGCCAACAAGAAGACATGGAGCTAAACAGGGCAATGGATCAGTCTGGGTGCTCCCATGCAAGAAGGGAGAGGCTAAGGGCAGGGTTCCAGACGCATAGTTTAATTACATTTCATTTAAACAATGTCTTGCTTTCACAGGGCTTAAGTCAGCCACTCATGGATTCCAGTTGGCACCCCAGGACCTGTCTAAAAAGGCAGGAAATCCTTGTTCCTTACTCTGCTCTTCCAATAGCACTCATGACAGCATAGTTCTGTTATTGTTTCTCCTACTGTCTCTTGTTCAAGGTGAAGAAACTGAAACTATTTAGTTGTTCCTTGCACAGAGCTGATCTGCATCTCTGATCACCCCTGTGACTTCTCAATCCCTTCTCTACTCCTGCTATGCTCCCCAAGGAGCAAACCACATCCAAAAGGGTGGGCTACCATTTACGCTACAAAGTCACACAGTCGCTCTGTATTTTTTCCTTTTCTTAATAATTTTTAATATGTCAATCACATTTTAGACTGCTCCTGAGCACAGAACTGACACTTTCATAAAACTACCACTGGAAGCACAGAACAGTGAAGAAAATGCAAAGCTCACCATGCGGTGGGGCCCACAGTGACCAGAGCAGCCAAGGAAACTGGACACAGGGCCAGTGACTTGTGCTGCCACAGCATCAAGGAGCAATGTGAGGCGTGGTGGTGAGACGTGGTCTTGTTCTTTCACTTGCTTTCCAAGAAGTGTTTTGCACGACTGCTACGAACTACGCCTCCTAAATATTCCATGCAATGTGACCACAAAGAACAGAAGGTTGGACCACAGTCCCACCCACAGTATTTTGCACAATAATGGTGAATAAGGTATAAGAGTGCCCCTGTTTGTACCTAACTGGGGGAGTGAGAATTTGACAGACACTGTATGGACACATTGATAGGTTTGTCCTCCTTGCTCTCCCCAGAAGGGACACCTTTGGGTGAGATTTGTGTATTTGGCTACACCAAGTCACAGAATCACAGAATCAATTAGGCTGGAAAAGGCCTCTCAGATTATCAAGCCCACCCTATAATCAAACACTGCCATGTCAACTACACCAACACACCGAGTGCCACATCCAGACTTTCCTTCAACACCTCCAGGGACAATGACTTCACCACCACCCCTGGCAGCCCATTCCAATGTCTCATCACTTTCTGTGAAGAAATTCTTCCTGATGTCCAACCTAAACCTCCCCATGTTTTCGCCCAGGACATTAAGCTTGTATTGTAATTGTATTGTTAATGCTTTACAGAGTTATTCTGCAGCTAACACATACATCTCAGACAATCCAAAAGAACCTCATATATTGCATTTCATAAAATGCACCTTTTGTAAACCCCACTAGCTCCTTTGAATGCAACTTGACCTACAGTTAATTGACTATTCCTGCCCCCAGTGTCAGGCCTAGAATTGTGTTTTTGCAACAGCTATGTGATAGAGTTCCGCAGATCTCGTTCCTAAGTGGTATCAAATAGTAACAGCGGGTGTCAGCATTATGGTTACTACTCTGACACATCAACCATCTTCTACTTATCAATGCTGAATTTTCACCTCCAGTATTATAGTCAATCCCTTGATGTCAGAAAGGCATTCTGCAACCCTTTGCTTCCAGTTCCACCGCCACAGGAGCAGGCTGTGGGAACCCAAGGGGATCAGTTCACCTATATGAGCTGGAGGCCCTTCCACTGCCCCCCAGTCATAACAGAGCAAATGAAGAAAGAGATGCAGCTGAAAGGAACAGTCACACTCGGCTGCTTCTCCTGTACCTGTGCCATTTCCTAGAAGCAAGGCTGCTGGGTTTGACAAAACGTAAGAAACCAGGAAAGGAAACAGAAAGTAAAAGGGGACAAAAGCATTGTTGGCAAGAGCACACTCGTGCCACTCCAGATACATTCAGCTGAAACACTGCCAGTTTGCGCAAGTATTTGCTGAATGTTTCACCATTCTGCTGAAAACACTGCCAGTTTGTCCAAATATTTCCCCTCCCATGTAAAATACACACATTTTACATGGGAGGAACCTAAAGCACAGAACGTCACTCGGCATATCCATGGAGGGGAAAGCAAAATAACGCAAGGGTCCTGACTTGCCGCATGCCACAGAACCCCACCGCTCCCGCTGCCGCTCTGCTCCCCCGCTCCCCGCGGCGCAGAGAAGGCCTGGATGTGCGGAAGTGGGAACAGGGAAGGAAATGACACACCAGTTACCCCATCCTGACCGCGTCCCCCGTTTCCGCCGTTGGGGAACGAGGCACAGGTGGGATGGCCGGGCACGACCCACGCGGGCGCCTCCCCGTTCTCCCCACAGCACAAACACACCCCAGCCTTTGCACGGAGCAAAGCCAAACGAATCTGCCTCTCTGATCTACCTTTCACTTGTGGCCACCTCGCTCCAAGCCCCCTGCCACGGGCAGGGGCATCTTGCACTCCACCGGGCTGCTCAGAGCTCCACACACCCAGGCCTTGACCACTTCCAGGGATGGGGCACCCACAGCTCCTCTGGGCAGCCCGTGCGAGTGCCCCAGACTAAGCGTTTCCCGCGGTATCCCCGCAGGCCGGGTGCCGCCCTCACGGCCTCCCGGTGCCGCCCTCACGGCCTCCCGGTGCCGCCCTCACGGCCTCGTCCTCCCCACCTCGTTCCCGGCTCTGCGCGAGCCCCGGCCAGGCGCACTCACTGCCTCTGCGAGGGAGGGGGGTGCGCGGGGGGCGAGCAGCGCTCAGCACGCGCCGAGCCCCACGCGGTTTCCCCCCTCACCCCCCCCGCGGCGTGCCCGCGGTGGCACTTACCGCCCGCTCGCGGGCCACGCGCGGAAGTGCCCGGCCGGGCACGGAGCATGCGCGGTGGCGCCGGGAGCGCGGCTCGGGCGCTGATTGGCTGCGGCCGCGAAGGGGCTCTGAGGGAGCGAGTCCAAGCGCTGGGGTTGGGGGGCGCAGCAGAGTGACAGCCGGGCCCTTCTTTAATAGCAATTTAATCTTTAATTGTAATTTGATCTTTAATTGTAATATGTTACGCGGCGGGAAGAACCTTCCGGGGAAAAGGATGTCCTTGGGTGATTGGTCTTTGTGACTTTCAAGCCCGACGAACAAGAGAGGAGGTTTAATCCATGAAAGAGAGGGCAGCGAACAAGCAAGCCCCAAGTGATGTCCGGGTGTCAGAAAAACAAAGTTCAGGGCATGACTGTGTGCGTCGTGATTGCAGACCTGGGGGAGGAGGTTAACATGGTCTGGGAAGAAGGATGTACCACTGAAAATGGACACAAAGAATGCAGGATTTATGGGCCACAGGACATCTGGAAGAACTCACGAGATAAGGGAGAACGTAAGAAAACCAACTCAGTAACTGTGCTGAAATCAGCTCCAAGTGGGTAAAAGGTAATTCTGGCAGAGGGGATCTGAGACAACCAACCCACTGATCCAAAAGAAAGGTGAAACTGAGCATGCAGACTAATTAGCATGGGAAGAAGAGAAGCAGAGGACAATGGAACTTGTAGCCAATGAACACTAATTCCTTTGTTTGCTAAAGTATATAAATAGTTACAAGTTTTGATAATTTGTGTGCATGTGTCAGGAGGAGTGATCCACCCACGCTCCCAGCACCAAAGATAAAGCAGTGCCTGCTCTGCTTCCTAATAACTGAAATTACAGTATTGGAGAGTTTTATTTTCCCAATTTCTGGTGACCCTGGTGGATCCCTGCATCTGATGCTTGACAGATTTATGGGATCAAGAGGACTCCAACACATACCAAAGGTTTTCTGGGGAGATCCTCCAGACTCCTGATCTGGTGAGTTCAGGGCATGGCCCCTGGGATTTATTAAGGCATTACAGGGAGGCTATAATGAGGCTGCTGGAAAGTCTCACTGGATTAAGGTAAAGGGAACTTGGAAACTGGGTTTTGGGCTAGTTTGTATGTTATCACTGGGTCCAGAGTGCCAGCCTTGTGGAAGGCTAAAAAGTGTGAGAATGTATTCTGAAACAATGGAGGGAGCTGGGAGGTGTGATGGGAGGCTCTCTCTCCAGAAAACAGTTAACTGAATATTGTAATAATTGGCGGCCTTTGTACTCTTTGGATGGTAGTGAAAAATGGCCAAAGAATAGAACTTTAAGTTATAATACAATGAAAATACATGGTGAGCACCGATGCATATAAGCTTGGAAACTGGGACACCAACCATGCGAGTAACACATGAATAGCAGGCAGTTGTTCCAAGACTCATTTATCAAAGAACAAAGAAAGTTGTGGGTGCAACGAGTCTCATGTTGACCTTTTCCATTCCAGGTATTTGTCTACAAGCCAACCACTTTATTCCATAAATGACAGCCTGAGTGAGCCTTTTTCGAGCTCTCCTTGCTAAGGAGATGGCTGGGTGGCAGTGATCTCCCCGTGAGCTGGGACACATCTCAAGGTTCCTCCTTGAGGCTGTGAACATTGGCTGCTAATACTGTCAAATAATTTTGCTTAGTTTACCTGAGAAAATTTGCCTGAGAATAATGCTGTTAAATATAGTTGCTTGCTTGACAAACTTGCCTGGGAATCCTATAACCTTTAGGATAAGATACACAGTTTATAAACGGAAAGGATGTACATTTCCTTTTTTTATTGTTTAAAAGCCGTAACCAGTCAGAAACAGGCCTTCAAGGCAGTGAAACCAGCCATCCAAAAACAAAGAACAGAAGAACCGGTTTCAAGACGTGGAACAACTGAAAAAGGAGGGGCTCAGCACTGTCTGTTAAATTGTGTACATTCCCAGTTAAGCCTGGATTTATTACTATGGGTAAGTTTTTCCTTTAAGGTTTTAATTTTAAGATTTTAATAAACTAACACTTAAATAGAAAAGATTTAACAAAGAACTAATGTAGAATATTTTAGGCCAAAGTCATATATACTTCTAAAGTAAGAAGAACCTTGTATTTTTGCTTAACTTGCTGAGAATTTTCTGACTTTTAGATAAGGGATATAGCTTTTGCAAGTAAAGACGAACTGGGGAAAGAATATAACTTTTGCAAAAGGATAGAATATGTCTTCAAACTGACAAGTAACCAATCAGCATTCAGGGCTCTGAAACAAGTCATTCAAAGCTAAAAGATACAAACAATACAACCGATTAATTTACTGACTAAAATCAAAGGCTGGGTGTTTCTAAGAGACTGTAATTGTAATAAAAGGACACTAGATGACAGCAAAGACCATGAAATAATTTCAGCAGATCTAGATAAGGAGAGGCATGGAATGGGCGGTATTTAACATGAATGTGTAACAACTTTTGGAAATATAAGGTTTTTTCTTTTGTGATTTTGTCAGGACACTTACACACGGAGTTATCCCCAGTGCATCCCAGTACTGTTAAAAAAGGATGCCTATACTCAACATTGATAACATTTTGCTGTCGACTTAACTCTTTGATTCAGCTGGAAGACCCCTGATTAACTGCAGGTGTCTGGTAAGTGACCAACATCACACATAATCTTGTATTAGAGTGCACTAGATTTTGTATCAGTAACTTTGATTTTGTGTTGATAACTTTAAATCATTATTATATCCTGTCCAGTAACAGAGTAAACCTTGCCATCGAACTTACGTTAAGTCTTAGTTTTACAACATTGTTGATAAAACCACTTTTTTTGGTGGTGGTTCTTCAAGTGGGCTAATTCATCTGTCTGCAAGTTCCTTGCACAAGTCTCCAGCGCATTCAAAAGCCACACATTGGCACACACATCCCTTGCTCCATGTCAGAGCCACCTCCTGCATCTGCAGTCGGTGTCCCCTAATGTAGCTTGTTTCTCTTATCATCAAACCACATGGCAAGGACTTCTGTGCCCCTACCCCGTCCCATGCTACACAATATGGCACTGAAATGAGATACACTGGATTTCTCAAGGATTTCTATGTGTCACAAATGTGGAGAGGCATGCCTTTTACAACAAAGTAACCCACCTGGCTGATCAAGGTATGACACACCAGATCAGCAGTTATTGGCAGGGGGGTGCGTGTGTGTGTATGTGCGGAGGGGAAAGGGATGGGTCAAACCTCCTGGAGGTGGGTGGCATCGTATCCCTCATGGCAGGCCCTGGAGCCCACATGGGGAAGT
>JAWWMP010000001.1:54130210-54221058 GCA_035047865.1 Dendrocincla tyrannina
GATAGGCAGGGACAGTGAGAACACTGCCCCTCACCCTGGCCTGGAACCCCAGAGTGGCCAGTGGGTTAGAGGCCCTGCCTGGGGTTTTTGGCTGTAGAGACCAGAGCAGATAAAACCAGAGGTTTTGGGGTGCCACATGTCATGGCCCTGCCACCTGGATGAGTGAGAGCTGGTCTGCCACAGAGTTTCGGTGGTAGCTGTCTCTCCCTCTTTCTCCTCTCTCTCTCTCTCTCTCTTCTTACTCCCTCTGCTTCTTCTTTCTTTACTCCTTTTCTTGATGTTTTGGGTGGTTTGAGCTGGAGGGACTGAATTTGACTTAAGTGTGGTGAATTGATTGAGTATTGTCTTGGGTGTTGTTAATATGTGCTGAGTTGGTATTTTGGTGGAACATTCTGTCTAGCTTGTGTAGCGCCCTTTTTGAACCTCTGCCAGGTTCCCATATTTTCTCCCCTAAATTAATAAAGGAACTCCTTAGAAACAAGCCTGTGGCTTATTTTCTGGATGTTTTCATAAGGTATTAAAGAACCATATATATATATACACACAAAAATATTAAAGTAGTATTCTTAGCAGAGCCCGTGAGCCCACAGCTCTGGGTCTGGAGTGTTACACAAGGAAAGCCAGTGGATATAATCAGTTTGGATTTCAGTAAAGCTTTTGATATTGTCTCTCAGTAAGAATTAAGGTTCCTTTTTCATCATGAGACTTGAACAATTGGAGAAAAGAAGTTAAACATTTTAGGGAAGACCCTAGTAAGATAACTAAAAGATTTGTGTTGATTGTGAAAAACCAGGACCCAGACTGGACCAATACAGATCTGATGATCTCAGAATTGACAGAGAAAGAACTTGTAATAAACACAGCAAGAACTCACATACAAGAACAAATTGCTACAGGCACTTTGCAGGGAACAGTGGATACACATTTTCCACCTGTGAACCCTCAGTGGAACACCAGAAGTATAGGCTTCTGGTACAATTAGGATTAGAAAATGCCATACCTAAAGCAGTTAATTGGGCAGTGTCATGGGTTTCTCTGATTAGGTTTTTTTGATAAGAGGAAGAGCGGCTTCTGTTGGAAGCTGCTAGAAGTTTCTCTCCATCCTATAGTGCAGAGCCAATGAGGGTCAACTCCAAGGAAAACTTCCTGCTTTTGAACCATTAAGTTATGCCACTGCATGAAAACATATTTAAGAATGGAGGCGTTGTTGCACAGCTGGAAATTGGCAGCCATGGATTGACAACATCACAATAGAGACATCAAGGTCAGTGCAGGAGGGAGAAGTAGGGGGAGGGACTCCACGGATCAGGGAGAGGACTTGAAGGCGTGATTCCCTGCCTACCGTGGTGATGAACATGGTGATTACAAGCTGTCCTCTTGACACCTATGGGATCCATCGGGGTGCAAAGACTTCCCTGTCAGAGCAGGGGGATGCATGAAGGAGGCTGTTACCTCGTGGGAGGCCCCAAGGTGGAGCCGAGTCCTGCAAAAGATTTGTGTCTGAGACCCATGAAGGGAGAAGCCCATGCTAAGCAGGTACAGCCAGCTTTTCATGAGAGACTGCACCCCATGGAACGACCCACGAGAGAGCAGAGGATCTCTCTCGTTGGGGGGAACCCACGGAGCGCAGGGGAAGGACTCAGAGTTGTGATTCCCTTGTGACTATAGTGATGACTGTGGTGAAGCGAGCTGTCCCCTTTGCAGCACACAGGAAAGCCCCCTGAGAGAGAACTGCTGCTTAAGTTTTGGACTTACATCTGCGAATGGCTGACCCAACAACAACTGACTGTAAACCTTCCATTCCCCTGTCCCCCACACCGTTGAGGGAAGGAGGGGAGCATGGAGTATGGGTGGTAGAAAGGTGTTTCTAAACTGTTTCTATTTCTTATTTTTAGTTCTTCATTTGTTAGTAATAAATTTAATCATTATTCTAAGTTCTGCTTTGCCCATGGTATTAATCAAAGCTCTTCTTTTGGTTGTTATCTCTAGTTGTAAATTCCTAGCTGTTTTTTTTTATTTCCCTCTGGAAGGCAAAAAGGGGGGTGAAGAAAGACCTTGAAGCAGTTTGGCTGGATGCCAGGTGTGTTTATCTAGGGTCAAACCACCACAGGCAGGTTTTTACAATGTCAAGCAGGAATTAAATGAAAATCCTACCAAATTCCTGGATAGGCTTAGAGCTGCCATGAGAAAATACACAACCTTAGATCCATTCTCAGACTCGTGGAAACTATAACTAGTAGGCTTAATGATGGGACAGTCTAACCCTGATATTAGAAAAAGATTAAAGAAAATTAAAGAACCTGGTAACAAACATCTAGAAACATTAATGGGAGAAGCTTGGAGAGTGTATAACTGAGATAAAAGGGAAGATAGGAGATTGGCACAAGTTGTAGTGGCAGCTCTAACACAAAATTCAAATGGACGAGGGCAAAATAATCCGAGTCGTGGCCAGGGTCAAGGGATTTGAGGAACAGGAAGTTTGCCTCTTTGACAAGCAATGGCAGCAGTTTCTTAAAACAAGGTGTGAGGATGGCTGGGTATGCGGTAATCACCACTGCTGAGGTAATTGAATCAAATCCTTTGCCCACAGGAACCTCAGCCCAGAAAGCAGTACTGATAGCTCTCATTCGAGCTTTAGAACTGGCCAAAGGATAATGAATTAACATTTGGACTGACTCCAAATATGCCTTTGGCATAGTTCATGCTCTAGGAACAATTTGGAAAGAGAGAGAACTTTTAACTGTTCAAGGAAAAGCTGTAAAATATGCTGAAGAGATTCTGTGATTACTAGAAGCTGTACAACTCCTATCACAGGTGGCCATTATGCACTGCCGAGGTAACGGAAAGGTAACGGTGTCCCAGAGATAGGGAACAGAAAAGCTGACAATGAAGCCATTCCCACTGGATCAGGACCAGGTGTGTTAAATTCTACAGATCAAGAAGTATTGGTAAATAAGCTTAGTGCTGTCACCTCTGATCTAGGAGAGCTCAAAGTTCCCCTGAGATCATCTTTACTCACTGTGGCAGAAACGCAATCATTAACAGTTAGATTACTAACACTAGTGGCAAACCATATGGCAGAAGATTTTATGAAAATTACTCACTATAAAAATGGAATAAGTAGAAGGGTTGCCTTTGCTATCCAATGTGTCCAAACTCGACAATGAGTACAATCTATGGCTACAGGAATACTTAGAGAAGGGACCTTGGGAATACTATCTCAAGAAATGAGAGAAATTATAGCTAGAAACAGTTCTACAACTTGAGGAAAATCACCAGGCATGGTGGCAGTCAGTAAACTTCACTTACAACTCACACCATGAGCACATCGAAGCATATGGACTTACTATCAGTGCAGCTAAGGAGCAAACTATCTTTCCTGTTTTGACATTAGGAGCCACACATCAAGACAGAGTAGTTAGACCAAGAGGTCATAATGTTTGGGCAAGTTATGATCAAAACAAAGGAAAATGACAATCAATTAATACAGAAGCTTCCATTCCAAGAGGACAGTTAGGATATGTTTGTGAGAATGCTATAGTGGAAAATGAAGATTTATGCTTAGATACCAAAGATAGTGTATGTACTTTTGAAATGTTTCCACATACCAAAGCTCAATCACAAGTGTATTATGTAGACAATGGATGTGCATGTATTAGAACTTATTGTACCAATGTAACTATTGGAAGTTGTCAAGAAATAAAAAATGGCACCAATTTTTGTGTTTGTAATTCTACTCGAATAATAGGTTGTGATTTTGATTACACAGTGCCAGTAACTACTGTAGAGTTGATTGAAAGGGATTAGTTGTTTTATCATGATGTACACAAATTGCAAATAGGCATGGACGTTAACCTTTTTCAGAAAATGCTCAAACACCCTGATATAGAGAAAACGGTGTAAGAGTTACATAAAACCACCCAACGTATGCTTTGGCAAGAGAAGCATGACACTGAAAGTAGAGAAACCATACTAACCAAGGTAGAACAAGTAGGTGAACATCACTGGTGGAATATTTTTGTATGATTTTTTCCTATGGCTACGCATGTGTTTCATTTTCTTATACATCCCATCATAGTTTTGTTGGGAGCAATAACTTTACTATCCCTAATTAATGTGTGCCTATGTGTGCCAGGTTCAGTGTCATGGCCAAAAGAGTACAACTAATTTGGTCAATGCAGAATCTGTACCAAGAGCAATTTCTTTTAGAACTTCAGGAAAGAATTCATAAATCATGGAGAAAGAGGAGGAACTGATGGCAGAGAAAGGCACAAAAGGAGTTAATGATGGCTTAGTTGATAAAACACTTGCACTGCTTAGCCAGGAGAAGGTATTCTCTAATGTTTGTTCTGCCTGTTTTGCTAGAACATTGTAGAAACACTGGTCAATGTCTTGTTCTGTCCCACTTACTGCACCAAAGTCTCATTACAGAAAGAATGTTAAGGAGTAGTATGTAGTAGATCATCAGGTAATAAATCAGATAAACTAGATGTTTAAAGTAGTTATAGGAGGCCCAGAGCCAGGATTTTGCAAGCTTGAAGAATCTGGGTCACCTAACAAAGCAAGCTGGAAAGTTCAGCTGATGAAGAGTCTCATAAATGACCACCAGGAGGCTGAAGCATGAGAGGAAAACCACCTAAAATTTGAGCCAAAAGATTCTCGAAAGCTCCACCTGGACTCCTGACCAGTTAGTAATATGCATGTTAGAAGGTGTAACTGTGTATCTAAAATGTATAAAATTGCTTGTTTTGGACTTTTGGGTTGAGCAAGTTTGTGCAGTGCAAAGTGCCTCACTGCGAGTGTTGCAATAAAACAAATACCTTGCTGCTTAAAGATGCAAAGTCTCTGAGCAGTTCTTTTATTCCCAGGTTGTTTGCCATCAGGACAGACAGGGGAATGAGATGCTGGAAAGCAGTGCCAGGGAAAGAGACCATGGGGGTCCTGGTAGATGGCAAATTGAATCTGAGTCAGCAGTGCCCTGGCAGCCAGGAGGGCCAACCCTGTCCTGGGGGGCATCAGGCAAAGCATCGCCAGCCGGTCGAGGGAGGGGATTGTCCCGCTCTGCTCTGCACTGGGGTGGCCTCACTTGGAATATTGTGGGCAGTTTTGGATGCCATAATATAAGAAAGATATTAAGCTCTCAGACAGTGTTCAAAAGAGGGCAACAAGGATGGTGAAGGGCCTTGAGAGGAAGCCGCAAGAGCATCTGAGGTCACTTGGTCAGTTCAACCTGAAGAGGAGACTGAGGGGAGACCTCACTGCAGTTACAACTGCCTTTTGAGGGGAAGAGGAGGGGCAGGCACTGATCTCTGCTCTGTGTTGACCAGTGACAGGACCCAAGGGAACGGCCTGAAGTTGTGTCAGGGTAGGTTTAGGTTGGACATTCGAAACAGGTTCTTCCCCCAGAGGATGGCTGGGCACTGGAACAGGCTCCCCAGAGAAGTGGTCACAGCAGCAAGCCTGGCAGAGCTCAAGAAGAGTTTCGATGACACTCTCAGGCACATGGTGTGACTCTTGGGAACAAGTGCAGGGCCAGGAGTTGGACTCAATGATCCCTGTGGGTACCTTCCAACTCAGCATATTCTGTGATTTTGTGAACCCAACAAAAAGCAGTCATTTCTCTCCTGCAGTAACATGACTTGCCCAGCTCACTTTGTAGCACAAACACGGCTCTGCAAAACTGTTCTGTTTAATATAATCTCTGCTCAGGACTATCTATCCCACTGGATCCATCAGGTTTAGGTGTATTCCAACAATTCTTAGCTCCTATACAGGCAGACTTGCATTCACAGTGAGTTTTGGAAAAGTGTGTTTTGCTAACTCAGCACTGTGTAAGGGCACAAAAAACACCAGCAAGCTCTTGCTCTCATCAGTTGTGTCTCTGCTGCAGAGGGCCGGAGCACAGGTTCTTCTGGTGCAGTCAGAACTTTGCTTGCAGATGAGAAGACAGGACAAGGAAGACCAGGAGCACAGAAATTATCTACGAAAAGTTTGATGCCTTTTCTTAGGACAAACAGTTCTAATTCTGTAAATTACAAAAGTGACGTTTAAATGTAAGTTTTAAAAAAAAAATCAGGTGAAAGGCATTTAAATTGAATGCAATTAGCACCACAGACTTGAGCACGCTGTTTGCTGTGTAGTAGTCCCTTCCAGCATATAAATCCCCAGGTACAGGATGTGTTTACAGTGGGAAGGCTTTTACCTATAAGGTTTTTTTCCTGCACTTCTGAACTCCACACTGACAGGAAATCTCTGTCTCTGGCATGCTTCCAGCTTCATAGCCATAATCCCATGTGAGTTCAGTTCCAGCTTTCACATGTCTGAGAAACAAAACATTTGGTCAATTTGTTTGAACTAAGCGAAACAGTACTGCGCTTACAATTTGTCACCAACGACTCACATGCAAACCCCAAAACTTGTAGGAGACAAGGACCATCACACAGGCAGCTTGTTGGGAGGGAACCAAGATATATGAGCAGTCTCTGGCACACACATGCTGCTTTGCCTACCAGAGCTATACGGAGTGCAAATACCCACACATAGGTGAAAAGAATTTATCAAGAAGTGTTATACTGTCAGAGTCTAACCTACATGCTCTAATTTAGACAAAATTCTGGGAAACAAAAATCAAACAAAACAAAACCAGGGGAAAAAAAAAGAAAAAAAAAGGAAACCCACAAAACCACATAAGTGAATACATCTTAACTGAGAACTCAGTTTTGTTATTTTTACTAAGTACAGTGCATCATTGAAGTTTGAACAGATCTCTGGATATGTTAGTGAAGACTATCATCTCTGGTCTGACAAGCTATGTTTTAATGCATTTGCACTATCTATGTGCACAAAGATTCAGAGTTAAACACATACTCCTCATGAATCAGCAGCTCTGACAGTACATGAAGGAGAAGAAATTTCTAAGGTAGAAAATTCATTGCCCAAAATGAATGCCAAACTAAATAACTGTGATTAATATGCTGAAGGACAACTGACAGAAAATACAATAAAATATGAGTATTATAAAGAAGAGAGTAATTCTCTGTTGTTTCTCACTGCATACAACATAAGGGACATCCAGTGAATTACCAGGCAGCAGACTGAGAAGAAACAATGAGGACTTTTCAAACTGCAATTGCAACCTGGGACTTGCTGCCTTAAGATATTCTAGAGGCCAGACATGTAAAGCAAATGAAAAGGTGACTGGCTAGGTTCATGGAAGGTACACAGTTAAGCTCAGTGATCCAGATGAAATCCTTAACATATAAAAGTTG
Organism: Dendrocincla tyrannina; assembly: GCA_035047865.1. Taxonomy (NCBI): domain Eukaryota; kingdom Metazoa; phylum Chordata; class Aves; order Passeriformes; family Dendrocolaptidae; genus Dendrocincla; species Dendrocincla tyrannina. The sequence continues at coordinate 54,137,479 of JAWWMP010000001.1, forward strand.
TAAAAGGGTGAGGCCCAGAAAATGGGAGAGCCAGTCAGGGGAACCCTCCTTTAACAACTCTCCTCCTGCCCTAAGTGTCTTTGCTGATCATGATTATCTCTATTTGCCTCAGTCCCCACTACACTAGTCTTTACCGAGTACCTGAGCCAGAAGGTCTCTAGATAAAACAAAATTTGTTTTCTGACACATTTCAACATATTGTCTTCACAGTTCTTTGAAGCCTCACAGTGCAATCCACAGCATGTGTTAGTATGAACCAGGGTTGCAAGGCTCCACAGAAGACAAGTGTTCCCTGGAACTGGTTTGTCTAGGACAAGTTCTCTCTTCTCTATTGTAAATCCTCCCACAGTACCACTGCTGGCACGTGTATTCAGACAATTAATCTTTCCACCCCTGGCTTTAGCTGCCACCTTCTTGTGTCTCAATGGCACCAGCTCCTGGCACCTCCCTTTCTGACAGCCACTAAGGAAATACCTGCATATTTTGCTTTCAGAGCAAATTTTCACCTCTGAGTATCCTAGTGCCACCTCCCTGGGACATTCTGGGCTACACAAAGTCCTGCTTCTCTTGATAGCTATGAGAAGGCCTGGAGACAGCTTGTTTGACCCACAAAGTGTCTCAACCTTAATATCCTGTGGGGTTCAATCCTGCCTTATGGGATCCAGATCTGCTGGCCATTCCTTGAGACACAAGAGTGGGATGAGTGAATATTGGCTTTCAAAATGGCCATGCCAAGTTAAATGTATTTCTCCACTGAAGAAGATTATCACTGAATTGAATATATCAAAATTAACCTTCCCCACTTTACATTGCAATGCAAAACTGAAGAAAAACTCATCAGTGACAATCAAGAAGCTGTATTTCTTCTGTCTTCAGTGCACAATAAGAACTCACCAATAACAAGGTAATTTTATGCTTTATGATTTGAGCATCTGCCCCAGTCCTTAAATGTAATTATGTCCTAATAACTAAGCACTGCTTTTTTCCCCCCCTAGTGCTTCGAACAAACAACATTAAACATTAAACTTCCAGAAATTCACCTGTTTGTGAAGAATGCCACCCATGGAAAACTTCTGTTGTGAGTCTCTACAAACACACTTTGTGCAAAGAGATTTGGGCAACAGCTGTGCTGTAAAACAGAAAATCTGAATTAGAAACAGTAAAACTTCACATTGTTGGATGAAAAACCTATTTTCTGCCAGGTATCTTTCACTAGTAAAGGTAGTTTCTTCCTTCTCTTCTCTAGACAACACAGAATGTTTATTACTCAATGCCACTGCCACTTGTTTTTGCTGTGACTAACTGCAATACTTTATTATTTTTCGACTATGGAGAAAAAGTTCTTTTACCAAGCTGTCCTCAAGAAATGTATGAAGAGAATTCATCTTAGATTCAGAATGCACCACAAATAATCAGTATGTGACAGATGTATCTCGCTGTCAGCCAGGGGACCAGTGCTAGGGAGCAAGCAGTGGATTAAATGATTGTGTATTGGCAAAGTACCAGATGCAAAAGGTGATTCAGGTGCATGTAGGAACATGTGTGTGCTCACAGGTGCAGAAGAAAGGTTTCTGCAAGACACATTACTAATCTTTACATCATATTACCTCTGCAAGGAAGAACAGCTTAAACATATTGCAAGGATTTTGCTGTAAGACACATATTCATGCCAATGAAGAGAAATAAGTTATCTCCAGAGTACATGCAGATGTGTCTATGAACCATTCATCTTAGCTGGAGGTACTTGGTAATTCATTACTCTTTATTTCTTAGCAAGTCAAAACTTATTTAGCAGACACATACACAGTATGACGGATCACTTTCTGAACTTAGGATTGAACAGTAGAGAAGTTTCATAAAATATCACAACACTTGTCCTAAACCAGCACAGACTAGAATTCACAATGGCTGGCAACAAATAAGGTAAGGCTGGGAGAAGGCATGGGGATCAACAAAATGTGCCATTTGTTTTCTGGACCACCTCCAAAAAGGTCATCAGGATAAAGATATCACCCATTACTGGGGGATATGTCACTCAGGAACCCAGTGGTGCCGAAACCTACAGCTGGTATGTAGGATGCATCAGCTTGTGGAGGCACCAACTGGGACCCAACTTACTGTCCTGTTCACTTGTAATTGCAGTGAGCACCACATGTACCTCCCTTGCACACGGTTTATGTGCAAAAGCTTTCTAGCTTAAGCTCAAATAAATAAATGATGTATTTGCAAAGACAATGAAGAGAACACATGCAACTTTTACTTACATTTAGAAAACGACCCACATTTCCTTCTTTTGTGGCATCCAGTACATAAATATTTTCTTCATTAGCATTCTTCGGAAGCATCCCGTCACCATGAGCCTCCTCAAAAAATGCATCTTGATTTGACTGCCTGCTATTTTCCTCTTCACAGTCAGCTTTTAGGGGTACATTGTTGAATGGCCTCCCAACACATGTGTCATCCAGCACACTTGACTTGCCACAATCAATGCCATGCAGTGACAGACTCTTTCTTTTGCATCCTTCTCTGTCCACACCAACAGACTTAGTCTGTCCCATTTCCACTGGATATTCTTCCTTCTGCTCCTGGGTGGATTCTGTCAATGGACACACGTTATTTTTCAACAGCAGTTTAAGACGAAAGCCTTCCCCTTGTTTGGCCCTGAACTCTTACCCACCCACTCTAACCCATGTCCTCCAAAATCTAACCAGCTTGCTATTTACAAGTCTGTAACACAACTGCCCTTTTCCATGCTTCTTATCAATCCTCCTACAAATGCCTGTTCCTGCTGTGGTGTCTAAAGCACTTGCTCAAGGCACCCTTGTGTGTGTGTGAGCAAGTCTGTCACTCTTCCCAAATCCCATTTCAGATTGATTTCTTCCACATGGCATTTTTTTTCATCATTCTCCATCTTAATTCCCAAGGGAATCACAACCTGTAATTAAGAGAGAAACAAGATGCATATGCAAATAGCATCAGTTTCACACTGCCTCTCCAGCTTGAGGTCCTCCCACCGCTGCATTATATCCTGTTCAATTTTTGTTGACTGGAACATGTTCTGGGTGTGACACAAGATCTGCAAGACTGACTTTTCCATAATTGCACTGTATTTGAAAGCTGCCGTCAGGAGAACTCATGTCCCCAAATCAACTTTGCAGGCAAAAGATTGCCCTGTACCAGTTAATGCACTGTGTTATGCAAGGTACCAATAATTTCTGTACCACTGAGCTCTCTTAAAACAGCCTCCACATCATGTAGACAACACTGTTCTGCTCTGAGAACAGGCCCAACCACACTGTCTACATTAAAGTCCATCGCCTGATGGGGCACAACCATACTAAGAATGTGGTATGTATACTCTGAAAACCTACTTTCTTTTCCTTTCTTTGTTCCACTGGTTACTTTTGTTTTGCTTGACTGATGAATCTGAGAACTATTATCTTCATCTGAGCTGGCACTGTGCACCTGTGTATCAAATGAAAAGGCTGTGATGTATTGTTGCTGTATGCAACTCTGGGTCAACACAGGACAGCAAGAGGCCTCTGGAACTCTAGGGTAAAGTTTCAAACCTTCTGTAAATGTGTGGCTGTGGCCAAGTTTGAAAAACTAATACATTTACTACAATGCAACATTTATCTTGATTTCATATTATCCTTCAAAATAACCTGGAAGGCGTTCCCCACACAAAAAACCCATATAGACAAGTGCATAAGTCCCAACAATTTCACCAGAATTATAAATTGCTGAAGCAAAGCCTGAACATGCTTTTAGAGAGTTTCAGTGAAATGAACAGACATGGATTTCTCCTCTCCTGCCACAAAAAGCAATTAGTTATGGTAGCTCCAGAATGGACAGCACTGCCAAATGTTAGCATGAAAATCCCATGTGCATTTCTTAAGTGCAATGAATCTAATAAAACCTACAGAGTAAGTTTACCCTCGTTTTCCTCCTTTGCACGTATTTGCAGGCAACACTTCACACTCAGGTCAGGTCAATTTCTCCCAGCTTTGCCACTGCATGAGAAAACCGCACAAAAATCCCAAGATTTTCCTCTCTCCCTGTCATGCCATTCTTTGGGGATCACAAAAATATTATCATTCTGACACCCTAACCCTGTGGTTAGTTATAACCAGAGGTGGAGGGAAAGAATAATTTCTTAAGACTCTCAAAGCTGGAGAGTCTTCCACCTAGAAGTGAAGGGTGGAGAAGGGAAGGCTGTGAGAATACTTGGTGTTGGTCTAGAGGAACATGTTGAAGGACTGGTAATGGTGAAGGGATGGGGTGTGGCTTCCAGCATGGCAACTTAGCTCACAGTGTGACACAATCTCATGAGGAAAGGTCATTGGAACTATCTAAATGTACAAGTTGAAAAGGTCAAAATTAACACACATATTCAGGACAGAAAAATGAATCTACTAAAGCCACTTATTATTACCACTTTTAGCCGGTGATTGCGAAAAACAACTGCTCTACTTCCAGGCCTTCTTTTGATGGCAATACTTGAGCTCTTTGGATGAACCCTGCACAGAAAGGTCAAAAAGAAATTATAAAAGACATACAGACTCACAAGTAACGCTCACAACATACATTTCTCAGTCTCTAGTTCTAGTCTCTTCTCTAGAACAGACTACAGCAAAGCCTGCAGTCTGGCCTCACCCCATGATTTATGACTGGTTTGCCTTTAAGAATTGAGGACCTAGGCTAAGTTCTCTATAGTATTTGTAAAAAAATAGTTGTTCATACTCTTTTGAGAGATCAGCAGCTGCTTTTACACCCTTTCCCAGTTGTCCTGCTGAGAACCAAACTGTCTGTTGGTTTACAATTATTATATCAGAATACCTCAATATAGAGCACATACAGACAGTTTTGCCTTTTTCCTGCTACTACTTTCAACAGTTTTGACAGTCCAGCTTTCAAACAGGAAAGCAAAAATATTGTGGGAACAAGGGACAGAGAGGGAGACAAAGGGGGAAAAAGGCAATATATAGCAGTTTTAGAAAATACTTCCCACAGAAGGACCTCAGTCCTTCATGTCAAGAGAGAGTTGAAGATGGGAAGCAGTATCTGGTATATACCTTTAAAACATCTAAAATCACATTAATTCAGATTACATTCAGACTGCAGCAGAAAACACTAGTTTCAAAACTAATATTAATATCTGTACAATGTCTAGCAATAAATAACAGCTCTTATTCAAGAAAATTTTAAATATAGAACATTTATACGTGTTTTCCTGCCACAAAAATAAAAAAAAATCTGGTTCTTCTTTGGGCTACTGGTAATGGCGAGAAATGTTGCTCTTTAAGGCTTTCTTAAGATTTAAACCCCTTTGTAAATTCAAAATGTGCAGAAGATGTGACATTATTATATGATTACATATTCGTTATTCTTTTAATGGCAATCTGTTTGTGTGAACAACATGTCAAGCCTAGCACACTGATGTACTCTCAAATGTTTCTAAGTTCAGCTGGGCTGTCATTTAAGAGGCAGAATAACAAAGTCTTTTTGTCTATCATCTTTTTACACAGCCTATGCACAACATATTTTTTATTCTCAGAAAAGGAAATAAATGAGATTATATTTTTTATTCTCAGAAAAGGAAATAAATGAGATTTAAGATAGCAGTGTAGTACAGGCAACTTGGAAACTCTGCTTCTCTGCAATTTTTAGTAACAGCACTTAGCAGAAGTAAAACCTAGCTGATTGCTTCTAACTATGTAAGTACAAAATTATGAATCCACTAGGTTTCCAAGATACCAAAATGCAAGTGAGAATACAGTAGTAGGTATTTTTAAAAGTCTCCATTTGCAATTTCATGGTGCTTCTCAAAGATCCACAATAATCTACTAGGAAAAGAACAAGGATTTGCAATCACTCATGAACAGTACGAAGTGTTTACAAAGCAGTGTGGCAAAGCAATGAATAAAGTTTAAGGAAGCTCCCAACTTTGTTCTGAAAAGACTACAGCATGATATTGACATAGCCACCTGGTTATTTTTCACTGATTTTATTTTAGGAATGCTGACAGGCTATGAGACCCCAACTGTACAATGAAAATATAATTCACTGCACAAGTGAGGTGTTGTCAGACTCCTAGCAGGAAAGGTTAAGGCTGCTAGCAGGAAAGATTACGTTACAAGTAACAATAGGTTTAGAGACTGGAAGCAAAGAACAGAACAGTTGGTGGCTTAAATGTTATTAAACCTTCCAGTGTTATCAAGTATCTTTAAATTATTTATCTCAAGTATCTTCTATTAATTGTTTCAAATTTGCATTATGGTTAATGCCCTAAACAGGTCAAGTACACACTAGAGATGAAGTGGGTTTCTAGAACATGCCAAGTGTCACACATAGCAAGAAAATTCACATAGAGGAAAAACCCTGTCCTACTAGAAGAAATACTTGGGAATTAAAAAAGTACAGAAAATAAAAAAATCCACCCCCATCTGACATTCAGTTCTACTCTAAGTTTATACAACAGAATTCCTAGAATAGCAGAATATTGATTTTGTTATGCTTAAGTTTACTTTGATCAACTTACAGGGTTGATTTATTTTCACTATCCACAGTTTGAGACAAAGATTCCTGATTCTCAAGAATGTCATGTTTACCAGTCTGCACTAGTTCAATCACTGAATCTGAACAATCAGTGTCAAGTTTTCTTTTTTTGGAAAAAAAGCCATGGTTTCTGTCATTCACAGCATTCTTCTCTTTCAGCTGTTGACCAGCATCTCCCAATACTTCAGCTCTGCTCATTAACCTGCCTGAAAGCAAAAGAAAAGTTTGGGTTGCTTTTTTGATTTCTTTTTTTTTTTAGTGTTTGTTTTCAAAAGTGGGTCAAACTCACTATCATAGGTCAAATTTAAATTAAAAAAATACAAGAACATTACTTGGGAAAGCAAAATATGAATGCAGCCTATGATTCTATGATTCTATGATGTCGGTACAGGTTGGCATACAAACTGAATTAGACATACAGCCCTTTCAACAGCATGCACAGACTTACGAGGTAAGAAATCAACAGTCTGAGATAGACTTTGCTCCAGAATGTTTTGATTGTTTGCCTGTCACCATTGCATTGCCGAGCTCTTCAAGGTTCTTCTGCCCATTTGATCATATTGCAAGTTAAGACTATATTGATGCACTTCTCTTCCAACCCCGTATTTCCCCGTTCTCAAAAGAAATCCAGGGCAGAGGCCAGGAGAGAGCAAGAATTATGTTACACATCGTCCACAGGTCACCTTCTGTTACCTGAGTAGGTACAAATGAACGTTCCCTTGTCGATATCATCTAGGCAGCGGACGCCCCAGCCTTTCTTCTCCGTGTTGAACACTTGCAGCCTGACTTGAATGCCGTGCTGTACAACTCTGTTCTGACACATCAACTTGTCACACCTGCACAACACACTGCACTCATAAATTCTGTCAAGAGGAAGAAAAACAAAACACAGTGTAAAAGGATGCATTACCAAAACAAAGTTGCTCTTACTAATTTCCCTTCTAAGCATCAATAAAGCAATGGACTGAAAAGCTAAAGACTCTCACTAAAATCAATTGTGCAGCAGTGCTCTGAGGCTCTGAAGCTCATGACTTTCTTGACTGCTGATTCATCAAGTTTAAGTCTATCAGCCAGATTTTGGTATAAGCAGACAAGAAAAAGAAATGCTAATTTTTTGTTTTACAGGAGTAAATCTCAGAGAAGCAGAAATTCTTATAAAGCACCTCATTCTGTGCCAGAACAGACTTTAGCACAGACAACCTTTATGCCTGGACTTTAATGTAGCTGCCATGAGTTTAAGGATTTAACAAACTATTTCTAAAAGAACTCACAATTGTGCTTTCTTTTTTTGCATTTGTTTTCAGGTTCCCAGACAGCTTTAATTCTGCATATCAACCATAAACTAATATCACACAGCAACAGAGGACTAAAAGGGCTCCTTAAGCCTGTGGGTTCAAGCCTTTGGCTATTGCAGAAAGCTACTGTGCACAATTCCTTTTCTAAACACTTGAAGCAACTGGCACCTTCTCCGGGCCACGTATTAGTCCATGGGAGCTCAATAAGAGAAAGGGCAAAGACTTGAAGCAATGGATGGCTTTGGAAACTCTTTTTTAAGAGTCACACATAGCCAAGAGTGGCAACAGTAGATAGTTGATGTTTCTTTAGGACTCTGGTCACTCTTTACATTTTTCTTGAACTTTGATCTAAGCTGTGAAAATTGCAGGATCTGCAGTAGAAGAATTTCTTTTTTTGTCTTCCTATTACTCAAGTCACATTAATTATTTTTTATCATCCTGATCTGTCAGTAAAATTGTGACAAAAATAGAAGGTTTCTGTAATCAAAAAACTCTTTAAGCACTTATACTACAGGAATAAAATAAGAGCATACAAACAAAACAACAGTTACTAGTTTGGTCTTTCTTACCCACTAGGAACAGGTCCCTCCAGTCTTTTGTAATGGTATCCACGGGACATTTTACTACCTGGAGATAGAGAAATTTTACTACAGCCTCTTGCAGTTAGCTGTAGGCACGCACATTTTGATCTAAAAATAAGAGTAAGACATTTCAGAAGGTATTTGGAGCAGGCCAAATCAATCGTAACTCTAGGTAATTTGAAATGTACTTGACTGTACACACACAACTATAAATACACCTACATTCCCCCTCCCCGCTCCTTTTACTCCACAAGGCTGTTTCAGGCACCCTACCTTTTCTCTTTGTTTCTTGGCTGATTACGTGTGCTTTACAAATAATGATCCCTCCACCCCAACCCCATTCTTCCACCAAGCTCCTTAAATGGCACATGCAAACAGCAGAAGCACAACAGAAATTTATTATAAACTAGATACTGTCAAGTGGAGCAAACAAACGAAAATCACCTCTCCTGTCTCAGTATCCTGCCCTATTAGCCACTATTTCATTACCTTCCTCCCACCTTAGTCCCCAGGAAGTGAAGAATTTTACACTGTGGATAACTCAAACAACAGCACTCTTCTTCACCATCGTATGTCCCAATAATTCCAAAGAATCACAGAGATTGTGCAAATCCTGAATCACAAAACTGCACACCTAAAGCATCTCAACTCTTGTGGCACTTCAGTACAAAGAAGCAGCATGCTGTGTGCATGCTGGTCCCACTGCTCAGCTGAAACTAAATGACTTTAATTACTGAAGCTTCATTATACCAGGCTGTGATTTCAAGCTCTTGTTGGGTCATGGGCAACCATCCTGCACTCCAGCACATGCAACTGCCCCAGTTATCAATAATACAAAATGGATCCAACACCAAGTAATACCTACAGATAGAGATCAGACAAACACCCTTCAACAAAGCAGATAAAATTATCACCAAACTCCCATACAATGACTGCTGCAGGTTCCCACAGAGTGTCTGTAGCCTAAAGTTACTGAGATTTAGAAAAAGCAATGAACAACACTACTGGAAGTGCTCAGACCACAAACATATTCTGTGACTGCAGGGTTTTGTACTGTTTGTTTAGACAAGGGAAAGGATGGGATGTAGACATTGGGAACAAGGATGTTTCCTCCTCTGCCCTCAGTAACCTTGGAAGTTAAAAATGATCTGATCCCTCCAGGCTGTCCCATCCCATCTCCAAAATACCATCCCACAGTAGGAGCTGCAACAGAAATTGTCATACTGGATTGTTTCCTGCCCGCCAGGAAAACAAGCCTTCCTTTGCTGGTGCAAGACTCTCTTCACTACTCCTTTTCCAAAGCCAAAAGATCTGCTTGTCAGCTCCACCTGGAGGAGAAACGCTACCACTTTGGGAAGAAAGGGAAAGGAACCACAATAACCCATCTGTTCATTATTTCCTTCCCTACAACAGAGGTTGGACCAGTGGAAGCACCCAAGCTCGGGAGAAGAGAGACACAGTGATGTCAGTCAACACAGAGCAATGGCACGAAACAACTCCTGAAGATATTCCAGCAGCATTGGTCCCGTTTGGCACTGTTTGGTACTGTGTGCCTTCACACACCACCACCCTGCTGTTGGAGCATCATGTGTCACTGGTCTCAGATTAGATTTTTCTACCTACCTATCAATGCAGCCATCTGTGCAACCACATGAGTCCACAAACAGGCTGGAGAAGTTGTTGAGATAATATCCACGTGGCCACGATGACTTCCGATATTTGAAATAAGGTAATCTTGCACGGTCAAGATTGTTACAGAAGGAGACAGGCACAGACTCGGCTCCATTACTAATATCAAAGTCAAACACAAGAGGTTCAGGATTCGTGGTGTTCCTGCCCAACAGTACATACGTGTTGAAGGAGAAGTTATCAACGAACAAGAAATTGCACTTTGTTTCAAACAAATAATTTTGCACGTCTCGAAAGCTCCTCAGGCTCCGACCGCAAGGAGCTTTGTAATTTACATCCAGGGATTTCGAAAGGCAGTCTGCTTTTGCATGGCGTCTTTGAAAGTGAAACAGGATTGGTATCTTCAGAGGATTTTCACCCTTGTAGGAGCCTGCTGCTCTCTTGGCAAGACATGCACTGGAGCATTTGTGGTTCTGATACTGCAGGTTTAAACATAAGTCTTGAATTTTGCTAGATGCTTCTTTGCTCCCTGAATCTGTTCCTTCCATCTCCTCTTTTTTGCTACTTAAAGTAAAAAAGAAAAAAAACAACAGAGCAGCATCTTAGACAACCAGTGAAGCATTCAGCTTTTTAGTGGTTCAATATTTTTAATGCAGGGAAGAAACAGCCCATTGCTAGCAGGCCCAGGGTCTCACTCAAACACTGTTTCACATGGTGTTACTATCCTAATATCACATGAAGACATACTGAGTTGCATTAAACAAAAAAAACCAAAACCAAATAAAAAAACCAAACACCCCCCCCCAAAAAAAAGGGCAATAGCTTCTTCCCAGAAAGAACTTACATGTTAAAACAAAGAAAGGACCTTAAAAAACAAAAGAAAGGAACAACATATTTACCCTCATCAGTACCTGAGGCTAATTACAGAGACTGTCACGTGCCTGACAATCAGCAAAGTACAGAAAGCCTGAGAACTGCTGCATAAATCCTAGCCCTGATAATCCCACTAATACCCTATTCTGCAATATTCTCATGAGGTAAATAAGTCAAATCTACTCAAAACCTCAGGTTATCCATGTGGGTAAAGTTAAAAACATTTTCACTTTGAAAGCTGGCAGAATTCAAAACTGTGTTTAGAACACTGACTTTAAAAATACAAATTGAGAATTCCCTCAAATACTGTACTGAAATAAAGACACTGACCTGTCAGAACCCTCTACAGTGTTTGCAGTGTTGTCATCTGCAAGAAGATGCTGCAATTTGGGTTTGGTTTCCTGTACTCCATCTCCATCAAACTCATCACTTACTGAAAAAATTGAAAGCAAGTAAAAACTTCAAGTCACATTTCAATTTATAATTGAATTTACTTTAGTTACTAAAGATATAATTGACAAAATACATTAAAAACAATGCCTTGCTGTGAAGTACAACTAACAAAGAGCATATTAGCAAGTGCCGTACTAAAAAGTCTTCCATGTAGTTTTCAAAGTGACCAGAAACAACATGCACATGAAAACACATTTACAGATTTCCCTTCATTATTTGAGATAAAAGGATGCCAAGGTATTACAGCTAGTGGAGACATGCACAGGATGACTGTTCGCAGACAGCTGAGGTTCATCAGGGTTTACTAGTTCTAACTCTCTTCCCCTGGTACAAATATTACACACAGACACAAACACCAAAAGTACAAACCCAGGTGAGAGTTCACAGTCTGAAGAAATTAATAATTACGTTTTCCCCACTGTAATGCTAATGGCCTTCTCAGATCTATTTTATTAATTTCAAAGAAGGAAATTAAGCTTCTAGTGACTAAAACAAGACAAACTGAACCCGCACACCAAACAAATACAATTGGGATGCACATACCATTTGTCAAAGTTGAGAGATCGCCCAGATTAGCTTCATTCACCAGTGCCCAAGCCTGCCAGCATTCTATGCACAAAAACCGAAACCAAAACAGGCACTAAATGTAACTGAAGTAATGATAATACGGAAAAGTAAGTCCTCCAGAGATACTTGTTTCCTCATTATGCTAATCTAAAGTATTCCAAGACTGATACTATCAGAAACCTTCTGCATCACAGACTTAACAGACAGGTCTAGGAATTGCAGTAAAATTACAGCTCACAGTAGTAGTTGTGAATCGGCAGTGAGTATCCTTTGCCTTTTGGAAAGCTGCTCAAATGCTTCCAAACACACACAAACTGGTGGCCTACAGTGGCAGTGATATACATAAAGACAATTCAGGGTGAGTTTCATTCTGTACTTTGCCATCAGTCTAGTCACCCTTAGGCTAAGAAGAAAAGTGTACAGGCAAACCAAGAAAATGGCAAAATGCACCTCAAATTATTCATCTCTTTTTTTAAAAAGAAGAGACTTTTTAAAAAGTGCTTAAACTCACCAACTACTAGGTAATTTAAATTCAGAGATATCTGAATTATGTCAGATATCACAAAGACCTACACAAAGAAGGCCACACCTCCTCTGCAGTCCAGCTTAACCGCTACAAGGATTTCAAACCTTGGTTTGTGGCAGTTCCATTCTTGATCTTTTCCTTTAGCACCCGCAGCACGTTTTGCACCTGCTCAAATATGACATCCACTCTTCTGCCTCCCAACTGAGCCCAAAACGTTTTCAAATCACCTGAAATGAAAATTTCTGTTTACAAGTCTGTACAGCTCCTGAGAAGTCTAAAGACACACGTAACTTCTAGGGGACTATTCAATGGTTCCCACCAATTTCATTTGGAGGCACTTCTCAAAAACCAGTCACAACATCAGAAAAGCTTAAACCTTTAGAAGTCTGTTTCTAAACCTAATCAAGAAAGTGAAATAGAAGTCAAGTGACAAACTAGAGAGGCTTCTGATGGTCCATGATGCTCCTTCAAGCAACTTTTCAAGCATGTCACAAAGGGTGCTGTGGAAGCCTTTCTTCAAACACCAGCAAATGAATACCACTATAAATTCACAGAAGTGGCAAAGGAGAATATTTTCAACTGAATGAATTGAATATATTATTCAGCAAAAGACATTTGGAAATTTTTTTTATAGCTGTAACCTCCCTTAGCTACACAGGCTGGCTACCCTGTCCCATCATTAGCTTTGATATGATTTGTAAGGAAAAAAATATTCACCGTATTTTCAGATAAAAGCAGTTTGGTAAATTTTGTTCACCAAGTGGTATCACTTGAAATAATTAATACCACCCCATGTATTATGCCTCCTTTCTCCACTAGAAATATTAATAAAGAACATTTTGTTTAAAGAAATGTTTTTTAAGCTACTGGTTCAGAACCTCTTCTCTTCCAACAATATGTATCTTTGAGGTACTAAGCCCAAACATGAAAGCTTTAGTTAAAATATTAGCAGTGCATCTTTCTCAAGGATTGTGACAAGGAAACAGGGTTCAGTGTGCCAAACGATGGTGCTAAGAAAAAAGAAGCAGCTCTTTGTTGTGGTTAATGTTCCTCTTCTTCAACAACCAAGCACAAAAGAATAAGAAAATCTGTTTTCCTACTCCCTTTCTAGAGGTTAAGTCCACTCTCACCACACTACGTTTACATTCCACTTTCAGACAGCAAATCTCAGTTGGCAAATAAGCTGGGGTGATACCACCCCCCAACAGTCAAGAAATGCTGCATTCTTGTAAAGCTTGTAAAAAAGAATTTCCTTCACTTTTGACTTAGTAGAGAATGACTTCTGTTGACCAAGGCACCAGAAGCCAAGGGATTCTACTGCAGTACAGAGTGTATGGTTACTCTCAAAAGCATCATGACAGCAGTGAAGGGAGTAACCATCTTTTGTCATCACAAATCCAGCAGTTTATGCCACCAGCAGCTAACAGTGTAATATTTAATATCAACAGGCAATGTTGAATGTAATTCATCTTCTGAAATGACTGATTTGGCACTAATTTTCAAAATAATGTAATGATCTCTTATAGTCACAAAATTTTTTTTAAAAATGTAAGAAGATTAAAGTCCCATTACAAAAACAAGCCACAACAATTTTTGTAAGCCTACACTTCTGGTCGAAGAGATAATGCCTGCCCTGTGCCATTCCCATCCTTTTGCTGTACATGACAGTATCACAAATGTAAAATACTGAGAAGAAAGTACGTTTCACATTTGCATTCCAAAATATACATTCAGGAATGGATTAAAATTGCTGTCCTTATTCATTATTGGTTTTCAGGTATTTCAATACACTTCCTAAATTTGGATAGCACTGGCGAATGGATTACTTCAGAGGATGGGTGACAGAACACAGTTTTTTGTTTCTGAGTCCTCAGCTATAGTCATGCATGGGCCAAAGAGAAGTAAAACATATACTACCGTGTGTAGTGCTCACTCACCTTGGAAATGCTTCCCCAATTCTCACGCTGGAGCGTTCTGAAACCAGCAGCAAAAACTTTGTTTTGCACAAAGAAGCAAAGAGTGCATATGAAGTTCACAGTATAATTCTCATTTTAAAAAAGACAGATGTCCACATCACTAATCTCTCCAATGTTAATGGTGCTGCTGTTAACCCCAGCCAGGAGAACAGGGAATGAACAGACACAGGAAGCATTTACCTTGTCAGCATTCAGAATCATCTTAACAGCCAATGACTCAGGCTGTGGACTTGCATCTCGTGGAAATAGTTCTAAAGCTGGCTGGAGGGATTTTCTTTTCCCTCTGTAGAATCCTTGTGGACACATATCTGGTTTTATCCCCAGCACTGTGAGGGGAACAATGCTAGAGCAAGAAACACGTAGCCAAGGTCAGGGCTTCCAGCTACCAGAAAAACAACTCGAGTGTGTGTTTCCTATAGCGCTGCTCACTAACATCTTACACCACAGAAGGCAAAACTATGGTCTTTCAGTTATCATTTTCATGTCAGAAGTGGTGCTAAATATACACTACCTTCCCCTTCCCCTCCATAAACCCAAACTATACTACCTTCAGTGCTCTCCTCACTGGAACTGGTAAGGTTCTCCTCTTCAAAGAAGTCGCACAGCACTGCAAGAGGTGCAGAATAGACAAGTAAGAGATCAGGTGAGCAACCAAAACGGTTGCAGCTACCCAGCTTTATTAAAATTTACACAAGTAAATACTACAGTAGGTATCAGCAGGAGCACTGTGTGAGAAATCACTGTGGTGAAACCATCATCCCCCTTTCAAACGTCATCCCACACCTCGTCCAGACACAGCTGAGGAACACTCAAATGAAACAAGCTGTGTGAGGAAGTTTTTATATGCAGTCATTTCTTACTATCCCTCAGGTATGAAGCTGTCACAAGACGGCCCACACTTTCCAGCACATTCAGCTGAGCCTACACAATCCCCACTGCCTATTAGCTCACAGTTCTTTTTTCTTTTTAAATTTATGCTGTCAGCACTACAACCAAACTAAATTATTTAGGGGGGAGGAGGGAAGGAAAGCCTTTTTTTTTAGGTAAACAAGTTACTGAATCTGTTTCTTGACAGACACAAGATGAAGCAAGATCTCTCCACTGCCAGAACACTAAGGAGAAGTAAGGCGGCACTGTACAACCACATTAAAGATTCCAAATTTCTACCATCGTTAATCGCTGAATCACTTAGGCTGGAAAAAGACCTCTGAGCTTACTGAGGGCAATCCATGGCCAAACACCACCAGCCAGACCATGGCACTGAGTGAGCGACACGTCCCTGAACACCTGCAGGGATGGTGACTCCGCCACCTCCCCTTCCGTTCCACTTATGTTACCGACTTAATCTTTTCTACGCTACAATTGAAAAAAAACCCCAAAAAACAGCCATTTCCATCAGTTCAGGAACTGAATTCCTCTGGCTGAATTCCTTTGGCTGAATGGGAAAACACGTTTAAGGGAAGACCTGCCGGCTGCCAGAAATGTTTCCGGCAAGACCAACGGCTGCTCAAAACGCACATCTATTTTTTATTTATCTATGCTTTCGTCAAGGCTTACTTCTTTTCTCCTCCATGCTCCGGGGGAGGCCGCTCCCACCCGCGCCGAGCCCAGGCCGGGCCGGGGCGCGGCGCGGCCCGCGGGTCTCGCTGCGCTGGGGCACGGCGTTCGGCGGGAAGGGGGCCGGGGGGCCTGCTGGGCCTGCGGGGCGGCATGGGCCGAGCCCGCGGTCCGGGGCCGTGCCGTGGGTCAGCGCCCTGCTCTGCTCCTCCTGCTCCTGCTCCTGCTCCTCCTCCTGCTCCTGCTCCTGCTCCTCCTCCTGCTGCTCCTGCTCCTCCGGCCCGCCAGGGGGCGCCGCCGCGCCGGACCGCACGGGCCGGCGTGTGTGGGCGTGGCCCGCGCGCGGCCGGCCCATTCCCCGCCGCCATTGGCTGTGGCGGAGGGCGGGGCGGCGGCTCTGGCCAATGGGAAGGCGAGAGGGAGCGGGCGCGGAGGCGGTGGAGGCGGGCGGGGCGCGCAGAGCCGAGGCGCAGGGAGGTGCGTCCGCCATCTTGGAGGGGGCGGGCCGAGGGGGGCGGGCCGGCCCCGGGGCGCTGCGGGGGCGCCGCCGCCGCCATCTTGGGGCCGCGGGGCTGAGGGGGTGGCGGGGCGTGGGGAGGGGCCGGGTTCGCGAGTGTGCTGCGCATTAAAATAGCGCTTGGTAACCAGCCGGCGAGTTGCGTAACTTAACTGCTGGCCGTGGCGGTGCCCCGCGAGTTGCTAAGTTGCCGTTGCCCTTTTTGATGCAAAGTGTGGAAATAAAGGTTTATGTCGCCCTGGAAAAGTTTAAGCAGCGTTGGCCTCCTAAGCTTTGGCGGTGTGGCCACGTAAAGGGGTTTTTCAGAGGGGCAAAGAAACAACCCGCTTTTAAGAGGCAGGGAGGGTCGTCTGTCATCACTTTTTTGTCCCGTCTGTTTTTTTGCTGCCACTTCAAACTGTAGAGATGAACATAACGAGCTCAAAGAACTACAAAAGTATTTCCAATCTTCTAAATACTAAAATATTTACCGAGGGCAAAGCGGGATAGAAATGTCGTTTTTCTGTGAGGGGTGGCTCAGTGTTACTGATGTGCTGACAAATCTCTCAATAAAAACAGTAGCTTACGTCTTTTAAGAAAGAGATTTATCCCTCATAATAATTTATTCTGAAATTAAGCGCAAGCTTTTCTTGCTCTTGGAATGTTCTGCATTATGAGATGATGCCTGCAGATTAATTTCATTTTGCTAAATTATTAATATATGTGCTTGTGAATACTATGTGTTTGGAAACACTTGCGGCTTTGCAAATTGTACATGAGGAACATACCAAATACAAAGAAGATGGAGACCAGTGATGGAAGAAGCTGAAATAACATGATTGCCTGCCTTGGATAAAAGAGAAATTATAAATATATTAGAAAGTAGTAATGTATTTTTGATGATATTTGAAGCAAAAGAAAAGGGAAACATGTCTTTCTTAAAATAAAATCAGTGACTTAACACAAAATTAATGAGGCAGTTTAGAAACATCCCCAAGTTTCCTTTCTTTTGCTTTTACTCTAGAACTGTAATGTAGGCTTTCTGCAACATAGCAGCAAATTCTGCCAGTGAGCCCGTAAGCTCAGTTCTTCCCAAACTTGTTAGGTGGCAGAAGCTCACAAGAGATGCTGATCTGACATCCCAGCAACCTGCCTGCAGCACTCCACCAGCAGCAGTGTGAGCTTCCCGGGGCTCTGCAAGCCAGACCTGGACTGACCACCTGCACCCAGAGGTGAGAGCAGCTGTACCATGTGCCTACACATTTGCTAGCACCTCTGTTAGGACTCACTGCCCTGGTGAATGGTGCTGGGGACTGAGTTGCTGAATTACGCTTTTATTACATAGTTCTGGTCGTATGTAGGGACTGCAGATAGACGATTTCATAGACGGGCAGACCACAAACAGCTCCTTTGAGTGGGAGGAGGTGAAACTGGTCCAAAAGGAACTGTCTCATCTAGTTCTCCAGGGATGTTTTTTTCATCTTGAATGCAGTGGGGATCTGGGTGTTTTCTCATGTGACCAGATAGACTTGAGTGAGGTAGGGACACAAGTCAGACTGCAGAAAATAGTACAGCAGTCAAACCCATAGACTTTGGAAAGCCATGAGCATTTAGAAAATGTCTGACAGGCTTGGCTCTTTGTTTTATAGACTCTTTTCTTCTTAAAGTATCTCCATCAGTTGAGTCCTTTCTCCAGCTCCTTCTCTGTCACTTTCTCCATTATCATTCTTGGTGACTTAACTTGCTGCTTTATAGATGAGTGTCTGCACTTCCTTCTTTCAAAATGCAACTTTAACGTAATGTTCTCTTTTATTACATTGTTTAGTTTAAGTGTGGTTTGTACGTAGTCTTTTGTTTTTCACACACTGTCTTGAGTAAGATAACAGGACAGAGAACAGGCATTTCTATACAGATCCCAGATCATTGCTACTCTACAAAGTCTTTGCCAACAAAATGTTTTTAGTGAGGCAACCTTTGGTTTATGTTGGAAATTTTGCTGTAACACATCATTATTTATGGAGGTACAAGCTAATATCCCCCATAGGTACATTTTTCACTAATTGGACTCATCTTAGACTATTTACAGGCCCTCAGTATGTTTTGTAATTCTTTGGCTGTTGCAGATATGTTAGAATGTTGTTTAGATATTATTTTTTTCCAAGTATTAAATGAAAGAAAGAGGAGATTATAGATCTCTGAGAAGCCTGTAAAATGCTACCTGTGATGTAAGCGTGTTTGCATTCTTGGCAACCAAAAGTCTAACCAATTGTCTGTTTGAAAAGTGGAGCTTCTAAAATCATAGGCTTTTATAGTCCTAAGGGAATCTTAAAACACAGGCAGAGACTGGCTATGAAAAGGAAAGGAAAAATTTGTGTCACTGTTTTAACAATAGACTTCTTTCATGTGGAGGACCTAGATGTCTGTTAATTACTAACTGGCTTGAGGGGTTTGGAATCTGGCCCAATATGCTGAAACTCTTAACCATCCACTGGCTGGCATATTCTTCAAGGACTGCATTTGGAAACTGGTAATGTAATGGATTTCGTCTTTATAGACTGTTTTAGCAGTAGAAACGTTTTCATTTTTACTTATATTTCTGTCTTACAGTCTCGGTAGTCGTTGCCAGCATAGATTCCAGACAGTTGTGTGAGCACAAAAAGCAAGGACTGGTTTGAATGTTAGATAATGTTGGACCAAGCTGAGCAGCATGTGTTGTCTTTGCTGTGCCACAGCCCCACCACATTGATCAAGACCTAAAACTCTACCCTCTAATTTCGGGTGACTTGGTTGAATTAACAGGATCTGAAAATCTGTGATTATTATTGCACTTGAAAGAGTCTGAGATCTCTGGAAACCAGGCAGTAGATGTATATGATGAAAGGAATCCAAAATAAAGGGATGCATAAATATCTTTTTATTATAATTTTTCCATGTGAACATGGCAATATATTTGTCTGAAATAAATTTTCATTGGTATTTTCTGAAGTAGAGCTAGTGGTTGTAAAGTATTCCAACCCTTTTGATGGGCTCTGTTTGTGGGTTTCCATGCAGATTAAAGTATGTGCACAAAGTATTTTCATTAAATAAGCAATCTGCAAGACTGAATGAATTTGTGGTGTTCCCACTCTTAAGAGATGTTCTGTGGAGACCTCCACAACTTCCTTTTGTCTTTCATTTTTCAAACCCAAGTGTGGAGGAAGCTGTCCTTGTGAACAGGTTGATCAGTTAGCGCTGGTCTTGGTAGCAGCTGTACATGGGCCAGGGAGGCAGTACCTGGTGTAGAATTGGACTTGAACTAATAAAAGTCATGAAAAGGAGGCATGTGGCAACAACCTGAAGTCATCACTGTGCTTAGATGAAATAACCACATTCAAATAAAACTGGATCATGTAAGGTTTCAAATATACGAAGAGGAATTTGACTAAACCATTAGAAAATATGGTTAATATATGTTGCGGTGAAGAGGCTCAACAATAGGGTTCTTAATAAGAATATTCTGGGTTGAATAGTCCTTAGTCACAGCTTCATGTGGGAAAAATAATCTAGTTGAAGAAAACCCTAATTTTTCAGTTGGCTGTTTTCCCTGATCCAGTTCAGTGTGCTGCATCAGCACTTGGTTCAGCCTGATTTTATAAAGATGTGGAACTAGCAGTAAGGTGTGAGGAACAGGAGGCACAAGAATGGGAAGCAGTATTTCCTTGTTAATATTTATTGCATTTGGGTTTGTTAAGGAGCATTATGGTGGGTCAGGGAAGTCACAGTCCCCTGAACATTTAAAATTGGCACTGTCGAAGAAAGGAACAGTTTGTATGTCCTTGTGCTTCTCAGCCCCTCCCTGTTCATTTGTGCCATTGCTCAGGGGACTGGTTGGAGTTTAAAAAAAAAAGTTACCTATTTGGCTCAGCTAATTTTATCTGAATAACTTTTTCCATCTAATTTGCTGTGCAGCCACTTGGTATTTCTTCTTCTCTCAGGGAATTGGGTGTGGCCTAGGTGCAAAAGTGGTGGTATGGGCAGAACACTTACTGTGTCTGGGTTATTGTGGATGAATGGTCTTACCTCATGCAGAGCCTGACCCTCTCTGCATTCTCAGTTGTGCTGGACCAAAATCCCCTCCTGCTTTTTAGCAGACAGTGGAGATTAATGGGTTCCTTTCGTGAGCACCTGCCTTTGACTTTGGTACTACCTTTTTTTCCCTGTAAGATTCTTGAATGAGTGGAACCAAAGAAGCTGTGTTGAAAATGTGTGTGACATCCTTTCACAGAGGGAACTGTGGACCCAAACCTTTGCAACCCTTTTTTCTTAAGAAAGAAACCCCATTTTTCTTAAGAAATGTTACTCAACTGACTCCAGTGTCTGAATTTGGCATTCCTCTCACAAAAGTGGTAATATATACTATTTGTTACAAGTAATACAAACCCAATCTAGATTACATGCAGACTGACATTAAAAAAAAGCTTTATTAAGATTAAATGCTGCTAGACACATAAATTTAAAAAAAAAAAGTCTACCAAATACCGCTCTTTATCTTACTTAAGTGTGCAGAATTGGTTTCTGTCAAGTTTGTGATGAACAAGTTACATGACATGTTGTTTGGTAGCATAAGTTTCTTTCACTTGAAGTGAAGGATCATTTTTAAGTATTAATTGATTTTGTTAACAAATTCATAGCAAGGTGCTACAATCCTTGAATTAGCAGATCAAGGTGGGTAGTTGCAACCTGGCTATAGGGATTGAGAAGGGACAGGATTTTCTCTTTTAAACTGTTTTTGTTGCCACATATTGTAGAAACATTTTAAAATTGCATCCCCCGTCCTTCAGGAAAATATTAATGGATGGATGGATTCTGTTTCCTTTCTTTTGTTCTTTTAGTATTTTAGTCCATGTTGTCCATTTTAGAAATGACTGATAGAGATAGTTCCAAAAACTTCACACAGTTTACATTTAGTAAGTCCTTCCACACTTCCTCTCACTTTTTCAAAAGCTACATTTTTAGGGGAAGTAAGAAGGGTTTGGTTTTTCCCATCTTAAATTTTCATGGGGCCCAGCAGGCTGATCCTCCTCCCTCTGCAGTCATGTCATTCCTAGAACTGCTGCAAGGAAGGTGATGACAGTAAGGGCTGGAATTCCCATTTTGACAGCAATGTGTTCCTCAAGCAACTTTATCAATTGTGAAACGTCTTTAAATTATTTTACAGCATGAGTTTAAAAAAAAACCCTTCTGATGTATCAGTAATGTTTGTGCCTTGTGTTTCCTGTTGCAAGAGATAATAATTAAGGTGGAAGAAAGTACTGCTGCATAACTGGATTTTGAAATGTGGGGATAGTTATGTGACAGCTATCGGATTGGATGATCTTTGTTAAAAACCCCATGTCAATCTAGCACAAAGGCACTTGTACAAATTTATACATGCAAATTTATTGCAGAAAAAAAAATACAGTTTGTTTGCTTTTAAGTGTGAAAAGGAAATTGTATGGGGCTTTTTAAATAAAGGCACTGGAGATTGCTGAATAGGGAGAGATTAAAATTATGTGGGAAGAGTTCACTTCCAGCAGCTGTAGTGTCCTGAGCATTCAGCTCTTTGTTTTGCCTATTTTCATATGTCAGCGGGGAGGCACAGCTGTATCAGCTTTCCCTCTTCAAGTGTACCTTTTAATTGTGTGCCCTCACTTTCTGCAGTTCTGGCAGTCAGACAGCTCTTTTCTTCAAATAAGTAAAACTTATTTTGGACTACCAGTTCATGGTGGTCATTCACTAAATGTTGCTTTTGGCTGAAAGAGAAGCTCTCTGAAGTATACGATTTATTTGTTGTTAGAAATAAGGCACCAAATTGAACCTTATAGGGTGAGTGCAGGACTGCAGGGTGGTTGTAGTCCTCTGTTAAGGCAAATATTGTGTATATCACATAATCCCTCAGAAAAGTCTGTGTGTTTGTTTTGGTGGTGGTTTTTTTTTTTTCCCTTGGTTTAAGCAAATAAGCTAAGTAAGGCTGAACCTTCTAAACTCAAGCTTACTGCTTAGGGATTGTGCTTACTTTTGGTCCTGCTTCTTATTTGCAGGCCATTGATAGGTCTTGCCTTTTACGTTACGGTGCTTAGGTCTGTAGCTGCCCCTTCAAAAAAACCCAGCACTAATGTAAGCAAAGCTTTTGTCAGGGAAAGGAAGATGTTGGCAGAGAGTTCGGTGAAATATCCTCATAGTATTCTGGTTTCTTGGGCAGCAATGAAGTGCTATAGATGCTACCCACGCCCAGAGATGTTACCCATTGTTTTGGTCTCTTTCTGGACTCTCCATGGACTGTAAATTGAGTGTCTCCTGATGACAGTTTGTTAGGCCTCATCACCATTCATAAGGTCATGGGAGAGGACTCTGCTGCAAAACTGTGTCATGTTCCTGTCTTTGAGGATGAAAAACGTGAGTGACTAAGCACATCTCTTCTGCATGATGTGACATGCTCTTACATCACTAACTTCTGGCATTGCCTGCAAGAGTGTCTCTCAAATCAGAGGAAGAGGTATGGACTTGAGAACACATGCCTGTTTAGAATGTGCAGAGTGAAATAGAAAAAAATTAATTTAAACAAAGGAAGAGTCCCATCTTGATTTAGAAATGGCTCAAGGGCAGCAGTCAATATATAGAAATAAGTAATTTTAATAAAAATTATTAAAGAAGATTCTGGATTTTCTGTAGGATCTAGGGCTAATAAGAAGGTCTAAAAACACCAGGAGCAAAAAGACAATAACATAACATATATGTGATGACTGTGCTAAAGTTATCAACAATGTTGCTGAAAATACAGAAGTGTTCTGTACATCTGTAGTGAGAACGAAGGAGAATATTGCGAATAATCATATAACTGTGAACAAATCCGTCATATTCCAGCAGTAAGTAAAGACTGAAATAATGCTTTTGAAAATTTGTGACAAATTTATGGCAACTGAGAAATTTATTTATTTTTTTTTAATGTCTAGTGTAAATCTCCAAAATTTAAAGAATTGTCATGAAGCAAGTACTATTTGAGATGATTAAGAGAAAACAGATATTATAAAATGTCTAGTATATCGGTTAGATTAAGGGTGTGATGTAGCCTGGCTAAGAAATTGACCCTTGAGAATGTTACACTCAATGAAGAATCATTTAATTAATATGTAATTTTTTGAAGTTCAGTCACTGGATGCTTGTTTGCAAAAAAAAAAATTCCTGATATGAACACACAGTTGGAAGAAAGTGCACAATCCTTTCTGACAGTTTTATCTAGGCCATGTAGAGTAGAGAAATGGCAATGATAGCATAGCCTCATGAATTGGATTGAATTGAAGAGCACGTTAGCTGACTATTTTGAAAGATGGGCTCAGAGCTTTGTGAAGTTAATCAACATGGGAAAGGCTAGATGCGCCTTAAAGATGAGGACCACTGTCTGAAAAAAACTAGTACTGCAAAGGTGTTGAGCCTCGTGGGCAACAGGCAGTGGAGAAGACACTCCCTGTGGCAGCTGAGAGTTGATAGTAGTTGAATACACCGAAAGCAGAATGGGAGATTTCTTCTGCAATATTATTGACCTCGTTTCTGTGATACAATCAGGATTGATGGATTCACTTAAAGACATACTGTTAAATTGAAGTCAGTACTGGTTGTAAGCATTGGAAAACCATACCTACACACTTCATGCAAGTAGTGATGAAGAAGTAAATTCCAAGTTTGTTGAAATTATTTGGTCATGTATCTGTGCATGAACAAAATGGGGAGCCTCCAAAGAGCATACATTTGGAAATATAGGAGTCACAGCAGCAGGAAGCAAAAAGTAAAGCAGAATATGAGCTTGCATAAAAGGAAAAAAAACACCCCACATTTAAAGTGGTAACTAGTTAACTATTGCACTGTCTTATTGCTGGACTTCACAGATTCTCCAGCACATGAAATTAGTGTCAAGATCCAAGATCTTTTAAAAAGCTGATCTTGTTTAAGAAGCTGTTGAGCTCTGTAAGGGCTCTCGTGTCTTCTGAGAACCAGAGTAATCTTCCATTTTTTTAAAACTCCTTTGTTGGTAGTAACAACATTCATTTATTGTTTTGAGAAGAGCAAAAAATCTATTTCAAAACTTCTTAAAATCCAAGTAAGTCCATAGGAAGCATATAGATGCTGTCTTCAGTTATGAAAGAAAAATCTGTTCTGTTTAAGTTGTTGCAGATTTTTATTACTTGTTACTTTTGAACTTCCTAACCATGTCATCTGGTTTTTTTGGGTTTTTTTTGTTTGGTTTGGTTGGTTTGTTTGGTTTTTTAATGGGAAAACGTAAAGATAGGTAGTGTGGTTGTTGGGGTAGATGATGAGGTGTTAAGTAGCTTATGTTAACGTCTTTGCTGCTCTGCAGCTCTTTGGATACAGGCCTTTGTTGCTGAAATCTTTCAATGGGAGTTCTTGTGCTTGTGAGAGTAATTTCATCCCATGATGACAGCTAGTAGACTGCCTTGCTCATGGAAAGTTGAACTGATGCAACTCTTGCTGGGTGACCTTCTCACAGGATCCTGCCTGCTCTGAGAAAACAAGCCATTTCTTTTCACTGGTACTTGGGTGGAAACTCCAAAGTAGGAAATAATGCCAGACATATTTTATGTCCTGATGAGCACTGCAATTTTTAAAGAAACCGTTTTGAGACTTTTCTCTCTCAATTCTGCTCAAGTCAGGCTTGCAACTCTGACTCATAAATTCAAGGTCCTGAATACATACATATTAGAAAATGTGTTCTGCAGCTGGTCAGACTCAGATACCATCTAACTTGAAGTATTATTTTTTGTAAAGATACTGGATAACTTCCTATGTCTGGGCTGATCCAGTTTAAGACTCCTTTTTCATTTGGGAGGGGTACACCTTACACATTTTCAGTGCTAAGCATGACTTTTTTTATTGGACAGGAGCAGTCTTTCACCCTACAGAAATGTAGATTTTAATGGCAGATAAGTTATTTTGTGAATGCAAACTGCAAAAATGAAGATACAGGAGGAAAATTATTGGTTGTTTCTGTGGGAAGGGAGCAGATACGTGAATGACCATTAGCATGACAAAACTGTAATTTCTTGAACTCCTTCCAGAGCCTGTGACAAAGCTTGTGAGTATAGATCTGTGTGCTGTGTAATAAAGGAGCTGTCAGATTTCATTGGGAGATGTCTAGAGGAGTGATGTTTGCCAAGAAGATTTCCATCGGTATATTTGACCCGATAAAACCTGTGTATGTAGAGCTTGCCATTTGTGTCATGTGGTGAGTGATTTTCTTCCGGGCATCCAGAGCCTGTCAGGGCTTCACTGTTGAGGCTACCCAGGAGTGGAGTTGAATCAAGGCATGCCCAGGTGACTCAGATGGTCCCATTTGAAACAGAGATCATACAGTTCACAAGCACGCTGCTGCATGTTGGTTGTTATTCACGACACACTTCCTGCGCTAAAAAATGCAGCGTGCCTGCTGCCATTTAAGGACTTCAAGGCATGACCCTGGTTTATTAATTAAAACAAAAGGAACTCAGCCTCTAATTGAATACTTTGGAGTTGTATGTCTGACATAATAATTAATTTGTAATATCAGTTGTTGGCCAGCACAGACAGGGAGAACAGGGGATGGCTTTTTAGTGGTGTGGGAATGTGTGTGGATAGGTTTTCGCCATGGGAGAACAACAACATTGGACTTCAGAGAATATCCTACAGGTTCATTGGCTCAATATAGTCAACTTTTGTCCAGGATGTACTGCACAGCTCTTTAGGGAGCCAGTGGAGGCTCCATCTTCGGACCAGAAGAATATGTGACTAAAATCTCTCATAGGGACTTAGTGACAACAGGGACCATTCATCACCTAACAGGGTGATCACATTAAACTTTAATGTATTTAGATCCTTATTGTGGGACAAAAAGGTGCAAACATCCTGTGCTGCATCAACTGACCATGTATCTGTTGAGCCAAAGCAAATATATTTACAATCCGACATGTGATGGATATATTTAATTGCTTGTCAGGACAAATCACTTTGGGGTACTTCTGAAAACGGTGTCTCCATGTGCAGCTTAAGCATGATGAATTCCCAAGGTTCTTCATCCAATATGTTAAACTAACATGGTTGCAGAACAAAACTGGTAAAGAGCCAGATGTGAGAAGATCTGGGTTCTCTTTCTCCAGGGCAGCAGTGTTGACTGGAGATTTTCTTGTGCAACTTCAGGCAAGTCAGTTTAGAGCAATACTTGCTTAAATATGAAAGCTGTTTTTCATGAATTATAGTAATGTTTAGGTTTCATTATTTGACACCAGGAAAAAAATTGTAACTCTTCACTTGAAAGCAGCAGTTTAGACTTTTAGCCTAATATTATTTGGGGTTTGGTTCAACAGTTCTGCCTTAATAGGATTCTTAACCTGCATTAGAAGAGACTCAGAAATCTATTCTGTCTGTGGGCATGGTTTCTGGAGACATGCATCACACAAACTGCAAGACTGTTATCCTAAGAAAAGGATGCAGAAAGTTGGTGTTGCATAATATGTTTGTTTGGGTTCCATCACTGCAGTGTCAGAGTACCTTATGGTCTTGAATGCACTCGTTTTCCCATGGGGGGACTGAAGTGGCTTTTTCAAGATCACACAGAAATGTATGACACAAGTTGGAACTGACTCTTGTCTTCTTTGGTCTGAACTCATTTCTTCATTGATACAACACCATTACCTCTGTGTGGGACTTTCCTGGTGTTCC
This sequence comes from Dendrocincla tyrannina, assembly GCA_035047865.1. Taxonomy (NCBI): domain Eukaryota; kingdom Metazoa; phylum Chordata; class Aves; order Passeriformes; family Dendrocolaptidae; genus Dendrocincla; species Dendrocincla tyrannina. The sequence goes on from JAWWMP010000001.1 coordinate 54,164,715, forward strand.
CTTGTCTGAGGCAGTCACTTCAAAAATACAATGTGGGTAAATCCTGACTTTGCTGCCCTGAAGAAGTAACTGCCTGGAATGCAATAAATCACTGATGGTGCTGATTCTTGTTTCATCCCTCATCTACAGAAAATAGCAGTCTCTGAGCTGTCTTGGCTGCTCAGTCTGGACAGTCAGAAGCAACCTTGAGCAATTGGTTGTATGTAAGTATTGCAGATGTGATTTCAGAGCCCTCCAAGAAGGGGAATAATGCTCTTTATTTAAAGCAAACAGGTGTGGAGCCACTTGTAGCTACTCAGCATGGTGATTTTGGATGACACTTCAGGAAACCTCAAAGGTGAGAATTGCCAGAAGCAGAATAGAGTGATCTTTCTGGTATATATTTCTTTTTCTACTTTGTGCTTGGTGTCAGCTGCTCTTAGAGATGGAATTTAAAGGAGCTTTGTCTGATCCAGAAAGATGGTTCCTCTCTACTGACATTCTTTAACAGTGCATTTTAGAGTGCATGTCTTTGGGTGTTCGCTTGGTGCCACCTCAGTTTCCTTATACTAAATTGGGTGATATAGCGAGTGTCTCACAGTAGCTTTTATCTTGTGTTTCAAAGTAAGCTTAATTTTGTTTGTTTGCAAGTTGTCTTGAGAGCATCTGATGAAAAATCCTTTAGCCTTTTGTAGTAGTGGTCAGTAAAGACAGAAACAGAGCCGCACATTGTGTATAAAGAAATTATTCTCATCAAAAGGCAGTTCATCTGCGTAATATTTTCGTTACACATCACCATTTTGTGAGACAGATATGCAGTAACAGTTTTCAGCTTCAAGCTCTATTAGGAAGCTCAAAGTTCTGGTTAGTAGTGCTGCATTGTCTTTCACCAGTAGAGAGGTTGTAGGGAACACATACAGGGGTTTTTGCATAAGCAAGCATGTTGGAAGGGGATGTCTTAACATGCAGTACCTCATGCTGCCTAACATTGAGAAAATTGCTTGCTGAATTTATGTGGAAACCAGTGATTAAATTCAGTATTTGCAAGAAGATTAAGCATTCTTGCTATTGTTTGAATATTTCAGAAATGGGAGATAAATAGACAGATGCTCTTATATACATGAAAGAATCTTTCAATTTAATGAAGAAAAATACTAGCAGTTATGCAAGGACTCTCTTCCAGCATACTAGACAGCGAGGGCTTATTTGGCTGTGTATTTGTTACTACTGTAAATAACATTTCTTTTTTAGTATGCTGCGATACAAAATGTAAGATTGGGCCTCTCATGACACATGTGTGATGAGAAGTTAAAATTCAAGTCTTCAGCAAAGCTCTTTTTGTTGCTCCTCTTGAAATGAGCTTTCCTTTTCTCATTTCTAATTCTGTGAACAGAGCTTAAACAAACAAATATGGCCACTGAAGTGGTTGACTGTACAGAGCTGGGATAGAAGCAGGTTGGAGAGGTGAAGGCTTTAATTATATTAAAAATATCTGCTCAGCTCTTCAGGGAGTTACTGATTTTGAAGGACTAGTTTTCTGTTTGCCTATGTCTGCAGGAAAAAAGCATGATGTTGTCATGAGTTTACTGTTCCTCCACTTATAAAAGTGGGAATGCAGGTATGGTTCATATTTGTGTTTTATGTTGGGACACAGTAGATAAGGGGCACGATTAACATTTTATAAGGGACTCTTTAGAGCATGCATGAAATTTTAATGTTATATTTTTCAGCTGTTGGGCTCTATTAACCTTCTGTTTCGATATAATTTGTTTGGGGGTGGGAACGTGCAAGGAAAGGGATTCATTTCAGTGGACTTTCTCTAACAATGGGACTGATGGATGCCTTTAATATGAGTAAAATTGTAAATATGCTGGCCTGTACATAGAGTATTAATACATAGAGGCTTCTGGTAGAAAGGCCAGTGTCAGTGCTTGATTTCTGGAGTGATGTACATGTGAATAACACGTTCAGTAAAAACTTATGAGCAGTTTATAAGAGTTAATGAAGATTTTTAAAAAAAAAAAAAACAAAAACAAAAAACAACCCAAACCAACAAAACCAAACATCACCTTGGCAATTTTATTTCCATTAAGTAACAGGAAGGAAAAGGTAGTATGTGAATAAAACCGCTAGAGGGAGCCAGGAGGAAGAGGGGAAAACCATTAAAGACGTTAGCATTTTAGGAATAGCTTATGTAAAACGTCCATTTAAATCCTTCTGCATACTTCAGCTAAAATGCAGCTACAGGTCAGGCACTGCATCTTGCTGCTCTCTGTCCTCCCACACTTCACTGAAGAAATTTCAATTTTCTAGCCCTGAGAGAAGCCAGAAGCTTTGCTACTTTTTAAGTGGCCATAAGAAAAACCACATGCCCCTCCATAGACTGTACCCATTTTTTTGCCTTATTTTGTATTTGGATAACCAGACAAATGTTAATTTGCCTTTTGGTGCTGGTGGCTGTTTTGGGGAGATAAGATATACAGACCCAGATCTCAGTTTGTCTTCCTCCAAGATTATATGGGGGAACATGAGACAAAGTGGGAGTGCTGGTGTGTGTCTGTATTGGGGATCTATTAGATGGAGATGAATTTATTTGCCTTTATTTGCCTTATTTATTTTGGAGTGGCCACATTGCTCTTGCATGGATCTGACCAAAAGAACTATCTGCAAACTTGTAGAATAACAAAAATGTACAAAGTTACTGTAAAATCTCTCATCTTTTAGAGGGTTTAGGAGTGTTGTTGGGCACACTTTTTATATTACTGTGTCGTAAAGCTAAATGCCTCAAGTTAAAGTGTAACAGCTTTACAATGTAGATTATATAAGTTATTTGTTTTCAGTTCCCCTCCACACCACTAAACTGCCATAATGCTGGTATCTTGGGATCTGGAAGAATAGGATGAAATGCTGTGGGGGATGTTCTTTAGTTTTCAGGTTTTGGAGGGTGGAGGAATCTTTTTAGTATTCTAAAGGTTCTCCTCTTGATATTCAGCATTACACAACTAAACCTGTTGCTGTGGAGAACTGAATTTTGATGGCCTGGGGCCTTGGCATTGAGCAATTTGGGGGGAAGGAAGGATGTTGTTGTTATTATTATTAGAGGCTGCTTGGGGCTTTGGAATGCTGGAAGTAATCTCAGAGGAGGTAGACAGACTGGAAGTGGATGATAAAAATGTGCAGAATTAATATATATACACTGCATGCTTATCATCTGATGCTGTAATTTATTGCTACCACACTAATTGTTGAAGTTCCCTAATTTCTCTTTTCCACTTTAGAAAATAAATGGAAAGGGCAGGAATAATGGACCAGGGTTTTCTTCTTTTGGTCTTTATTAGATTGAACCATTTTAAGTTACAAAAGCAAGGACAAACATTTGCCTGAGGACTCTGCTTGCTTTAAAGGAAACAAATATAATGAAATTTAAATATATGGAAGCTGTTGTCCTTTAGCAGTGCAGAGATTTTTTTTTTCACTGTACTTTGAGAGTCTAAAGATTTGTTGTCTATTTATACTTATATCATTCTAGATTTGAGATGGTTGCAAATTAATGATTGAAGAAAACATATTTTTGGAAATATTTAATAACCTCTCGGCAACAAAAAACTCACAACAAACAGATAAGAGCACTAAGTAATTATGGCTTAATTCCTGTTGAATGGTTCAGGGTCTTTTCCTGTCATCTGGGAATTAACTCCACTTAAGATGAGGCAGAGTGTTGGAATAGCAGAGAGCCTTCCCCCCCCTCCCCGCCCCTATAGCTACCCTGATTTGCAGTTTCTTCTGCTGCAATGCAGGGATGGAGGCAGGTGAGTTTCTCGCTCTCCTGGTGTGTAGAGGGCCCTAAAGTATTTCCTCGGGTAGAAGATGGGCAGAGTTGAACTGTAATTGAGTGCATATTCAATTTATTCCTCAGAATCAGGAAAACAGACATATTTAGTCTGAAACAGAGGACAGTAATTTTGTAGATAAATTTCTTATGCTTCCAAAGGGCTGGGATACTCAGAACAGTCCATGAATACTTCATGGAACTCAGTGATACACAGATTATCCCCAAGGGGGCCCCTTAATGTGCAACTAAAAGAACTTTTTGTGATATTTTCATCTGTTTGTGATTATTCAACTGCAGGGTAGCACCCACCAAAGTTGAACTCCATGGAACAACAAAAAGGTGTCTTTTTGAAGTGGTGGTAGATTCACAACGGAAAAGATATAATTTCCCATGGGAGGGTTAGAGGAAAAACAGATAATCTCTTAAAAACACACAGTGGAAGTCCTGGTGCACTTAGATTATTGTGTTGCCTTAGGAAAAACTGGTACCTTCAGTAGTAGCCCAAGGGCAGAGTGTTTATCATTTGACTTTCCCTGTAACGTTTACACAAAGGCTGTGGTATCCGATAAAAAGGAAAGGGCCACCCCCAGAGCGGGGGTAAGGCACGTCACCGCTTCCCTCTCCTGCTCAGCTGGAGCAGAGCAGGGCACCCATGAAAGGATGCCCAGCACCAGTTTTTCTCCCCAAGTCCTTCATGTCATGAAACGTCGGCCTGTGCAGGTTGTTCATGTGCCCACTAAGCTTCGTGGAGAAAGATGCTGCTTAGAAGGGCGGCTCATCCTGTTCTGAGCTTGGCATCCACAGCATCCCTCGCTGAGCTCTCTTTGGAGGTGGCCCGGGAGGAAACCTGGTCAGGAGTGGCTAATGTGAAGCCTTCGATTCAGTGCTGGAAGAATATTTCACCAGAGGTTTGGAGCAGAAATTGCCACTTGGTGTCACTTGCTGCTTTTGGGTGTGGTGGAAGCAGCACTAATTAATGCCTGTTCCCAGTCCTGCTCAGGGCAGTCCAAAAACACGGGGCTGCAGTATCCTGATGATCTGTTAGGTAAAGTATAAGCACAAACGGTGACGGGCTTAACAGATAAGTTAGGACCACAAATCTGCTGGTATGAGGTTGGCTTGGCACCTCCTCTGCAAACGCAGGAGCAAGTGCAAGGAGGTTAAGGAGCAGGCATGGCTTCTGCGGCTCTGAGCTAGGCAGGGACAGCAAGTTACTCTTCAAAGTGAGGATTTGGGATACTCCTGCTTGCTTCAGTTAGGAGCTGGGATTGCAAGCAAAGGGTCTTAGCCCTTTAAAAGGTGTCTGTTTCATCTGTATTCTTCAGAAATGAGGTTTCTCATGCTTTTTTTGGTCGCCTTTAATGTAGGGCTGTGAATAGCTACTGCAGGTGAGCCCTAAATCAAGATCTGATGCAAGTGTAGCGCTATATGCAGCAGTGGCTGAGATCAGCTCCCCAGGCAAATGTAGCATACAGAATTATTTTTAATAATGTAGGACTTTGGCTAGGCTTTGCCTGGAGGAGGAAGGGATGGGAGGTGAAATCTCCCCCTTCGAGCTGGTGAGTTCGGCAGAAATGTATGCTGGGCTGTCATCCCTGCTGGGACTCGGCCAAGATCCAGATGAGGACTGGTTTTAAATCCCACCTTGCAGTGCCCATGGTGCCTGGTAAAGCATCCTCCTTTCCCTGCTCTCAAGGCTTGTTAGACAGCTGAGGGCAGGGGGGAAAGCACACATCATTCCCTTTGGGAATGTGTGGCACTTGCTGAGCAGTAACTGCCGAGAGAGGGAAGTGAAGATTAAAAATGTCTTTAATTGCATATTGCCGTATTTATGTGCTTAATAGTAGCTAGTAATACCTGTTTCAGAGTACTTTAAGGTATGATTTTTGTATTCCTCACGACATTAGCCTTTTAAACAATACTTTGGGCTAATGTTTTTCTTCAGCAGGATTTAAATTTTGCTTAGAGTATACGGCAGGGTGCTTTTTTTATCCCCTCGAGTATTATTGTGGAAAAGTATTCGGACCTTTGTGTTACAATATATAGTCAGGCAGGAAGCAGCTTAACTTCAGCTTCTCTGGATAGGACTTTGCCGAAAGATGTGGTGCCGGAGCGTGTTGATTTTGTTGTTATCTTGTAACAACAAGCCGCTGTTGGGCTCCCTTATTTGCATTCCTAGCAGGACGGCAAGGTGAATAATTTAATTCCAGCAGCCTCCGCCACGTGATGGTGCGAGGAGCCCTGCACCGACAGACTTTGGAGGGGAATGGAAACTTACAGAAGTGATGCGAAATCGTCGCATGTCCTCCCTTAACCCTGGAGAAATCTCTCGGCGGAGCGATCACTTCATCCTTCGCTTTTCCACGCGTTCCTCTGACGTGGAGTGTGGGGGGTGTGTGTGAGCCTGCGAGCACGACGAGCGAGGGAGTGGGAAGCGGGGAGGGCAGTGGGGGAGAACGCACACCCAGGCACAGAGCTGGTCGGAGCAGGAACAGCGAGGAGCCGGAGCGAGGCCGGGAGTGCAGCCGCAGGCAGCGGGGAGTGGAAATTTACAGCTGCTTGCGAGCGCCTGTGCATGTCCAAGTGATCCTTTCTGCTCACGCTTTTCCAGAGGCGGACGGTCTCTCGGCAGAAGAGCGGGAGGCCGAGTCGCGGGATCCCTGGTCTCTGCCACGTGTCGGTAATCGGCGGGGGGGAATAAAGCGGAATTAAATGGAAGATCACTGAAGGCGGCTGCTGGCGGCGTGGGCTGCGGGGAGGCGGCAGAGCTGTCTTCAGCACCTACCTGGCCATGGGGCTGCGCAGGGCTGCCTAGGAGCCCCCACCTTTCCACTCGCAGTAAGTGTCAGCCGAGGTGATGCCCTCCGAATGACGGAAACTTATGTGATTTAATGAAACTTTGGGTTTTTTCCAGTCAGCACCAGGCTTTTTCGTAATAAACTGCTTGCCCGCTTGTTCTCGGTAGTTACGCTGGTAGCTTTTTATAGCTTTGTAAACTGTGTTACCAGGAGTGGCTCTTTAATGCAGGCAACCCTAAACAATACTCCTCCTGTTACATAAGCCGCTGGCTCTGCGACCCAGCACTCCGTGTCCACGGAATATCTCTGGAAATGGCTTTATTTACAGTGTGGTTTCCAAAAATAAAATATCTGCAATATATCATTTCTCTTGCTCCTCTCCGCCGACTGCCTGCAGCAGCGGACTGGCTCCTGAGATGCGGAGGAATGGGAGCGTGGCCATTTGCATAAGAGAGGGGGAACAGAGATGAAGGGAAGATGAGCGTGCGTGTGAACTGCCCCGAGAGACGGCGTATGCAAATGAACCATCTCGGTATTTATAGGCGATAGGTCTTGTCGACCGGAAATGCTAATTCTGTGCAGTGGGCGATTCATGAAGTCTTTATCAGGCAGAACTTCAGTGAGCTTAAGGGAAGTTTTGGTTTTTTGGGGGGTTTTTGTTGTTGGTTTTTTTTTCCTTAGAGCAAAAGCTCCTTCTTGGGTTAATATTAGTAGTGAAGTGAAATTACTACCGTAGAAAATTACTTGAATGTGTTATGAAGCTCTTGAAAGTAATACAGCAGACTTGCTAGGAACATGGTCAAGGGAGTGCTGTGTAGAGAGATAACTTTACTAGTATGGGACAAAAAGCAAGAATAGTATTCACATTTCTGGCTAATGAGTTTAGAGGAAGTCCTATTCCCTCTTGGCTGCTGCCTGTGTTATTTAAATTATGTTACCAGTTTCCAATATTTCTGTGGTTATTATTCCTACTAGAAATGAATATTTAACTTGGTTTCCCTTTTACTTAAGTAAATGAAAAGCTGTTAAGGGCTCTCCTGTTAGAATTTTGTGTACTTCAGAGACATTAGTTAAAGACCTCTTTCTGCATATTTGAGCTTGTGGGTGTTTTGCTATGGACTGCAGTTAGGCATGGAATTGAATCCTTAATCTTTTACGTTTGAAAGACCTCTGTGGTAACAAATACAATTTGGGGTCTCAAATATCATCAACATGCAAATTTGGTAGCTGTAAAATCACTGGTTTCCTAGCTTTCTAATTTTATTAAACATAAAGTAATAACCTACTGTTTCATGCCAGTTTCATTAGCATGAGTGGGACAACCTCTGTAATCCTGTGATACAGAGATAATTGATGCTGGTGTGAGTATGGTGCCACAGGATGCCACTTCTGCATGGGTTTAGAATCTGAATGTTACCTGGCATTGCAGTGTGCAAATGCTGTTTTGTAATAAATATTATAATAAAAATAGATGTGGTAGCACAGGATTTTCAATAGAAAGACACTAGGTAACAAAGTCAAACACCCAAAACCTTCCTAACTTCAATTCTGGTATTTATCTGTGCCAGTGTATTCTCTATACTCTACTCAAGGTAAATTTGGATTAGATATTAAGAATTTTTTTACAATGAGGGTGGTGAGACACTGGCACAGGTTGCCCAGAGAAGTTGGGGTTGCCCCATCCCTGGCAGTGTTCAAGGTCAGGCAACCTGCTCTACTGGAAGGTGTCTGTGCCCATGGCAGAGGGGTTGGAACTAAATGATTTTTCAGGTCCTTTTTAACCCAAACCATTCTATGATTGGTATTTTGTTTGTATTGTCACACGTTTACATCCCCTTTCTGATCATCACTGTCTCATTATGGGTTTGGTTGCTGAACACCTGAGCTGTAGCATCTGCTCCAGCAGCCCTCTCTCTGTACCTTTGTTCCATCCCCTTCTTACCCTCCTGTGCTAGTACAGCTCTAGACTGTGAGCAGAATTGGACTGGAAACCTGTGTGACATTTTTTTCTCCACCAAGCTATTTTTTGTTAACCTGAGTTACTTCCCTGACCTGGCTCACCACATAGTCCTGCAAACATCTGTATCACTCTAAAAGAGTCTGTAAGGATGTGATTATATGTGGAGCAGGGTGCCACCATCATGGAACAAAGCATTTATCACACTGTTGCCTCAGTGACCAGATTGCTCTTTGGTATTTTGTTTTATCCCCTGTGTTTGCTGACAGATTACATAGTTTTTTTTGTTTTTTATTAAATAGGCATTGAAGTACTCAGTTGCAAACAGAATAAATAATATGGATGCTTCCATAGAGCTACACCACAGCACTTGAGTGGAGCATCACCATGAGTACCTTCAGTTGCATAGCAGTATTAAACAACTGTGTGATATTATTATTCTCATTCTGTAGAAGTGATTAAATTAAGGGCATAGCTGCCTACTTCTTTTCCTTGTCTGATCTTCAGGATGCTTACCATCTGCTAAAAAAGAAATTTGTAGTGATGGTAGGCATTACTGCAATGTTTTGTGGGTTCAGGTGAAGTTTCAGCCAATATCCACCTGCATTCCAGGTAATGCAACAAGTAGCCAGCACCAAAGCTTATGATGAGTAAATTCTTGAGTTTTTGGAATAATTTTTGCCAAGCAGAGTTGGTGTTCATAAAACTGTCCTCTCTTCTGTTAATCTTTTGGCTCGTTTGCAACGTACCTTCCAAAATCTGCAGCTCATGGAGGATTTACAGGGAAGTTACTTGTTGTGTAGCCCAGATTCCTTCTGTGTATCAAATAAAACGTGAGCCATGTGAGGTGACTGCATTGGGGAGGGTAGATTGGGCTTCTCCAGATGATCATCACTCATGGGGTCTTCCATCAGCTAATTTGAGTACATTGCTCTGTAATTGCAACAACCTTCCCAAATATGTCAGGAGGGAGAACTGAGGAAGGATGAAAGTGCCTCTTCCATTACCTAGAAACTGAATTAGAGAAAATGATGAAGAAAGTGTTCTAGCTCAGGTCCCAAATATATGTCTTAGGCACACTGCAGTGAATTTAAAAATGAAGGTCTTTTCTTCCATTCAAGAAACTCTCACAGATAGGAGTTACTGAAATGTTTTGATTCTGATCAGTGAAGGTTAGTAGCTAAGGTAAGACGAATGTCTGATACTTGATGGGGAGGAAATTTTTTTAGCTCATTTATTTTTGAAGACCAAATTGCTTGTCCGGAGGAGTGTCTGCAAACATTGCATGGATAGGTTCGTGCTCTCTCCCATTCTTGCCTTTGTGGGAAGGAAGAAGCATTTGTCACGGAGCTGCTTTATTGAGTCACTTCATAGTGGGATGGGCTGCTTAGTAGAGTGGTGTTGCTATGTGTGTTTTTCCTTTGTTGTGCTTACAAGTTCAGCTGCACTATAATCCTTTGAGGAAGTATATGACTAAAAGCAAAGAAACTGGGGAGAGTGCTTATAAACAGAACTAGATCTCTTTCTGTACTTTATAGCTGTATTAAATATATTTTTTAGTACATTATGAGCAGATAAACTGGCAGAAGATACACTTTTAAGACTGATAAAGCGTAGGCTTTTTTGTCAGATGATCTAGGTTGCATTCTTGACACAGCCACTGATTTTTTTTTTTTTCTCACATGGCCTTAGGTAAGTTTTCTAATCTTTCTGTGCTTCAGCTTCTCCCTTTGCAGAGGGGGCAGAGTAAAAGCAGGTGTATAGGTTTTTTGAAGTCTTGGTTAAATGTGTGTGGAGTTGGAGGCCCCTGAGGGAAGGCATGCCCTGAGTATGAAGGTGTGTTATGTTACCTTTGAAAGGCTACTGAATACCCTAACTTTCATGTCTTGTAAAGCACATCCATCTCTGGGTTCAATTCACTGCATTACTGTGTGTGATTTTTCACCTCCCTCACCCCGTGCCTTTTTTTTCTGACTCAAACAGAAATAGCCAGGCATTTAGAAAGTGTGTTTTAATATTTCCTGTTGGTGTTTCTTGACTTACCTAAGATAAAATCAGTGCCATTTTTTTTCCTCCTGGAAAAACACAGAATGACATTCCCTTAAAGTATTTTTATAAAAGTAGAGTTCCTAAAATGTGCTGGACACTCCAACTCTGGCAGCTGAAATGTCATGTTCATGCTGATGGCAGCAGCAGGCTTTGGAAACCACTGTTCCTCCTACGGTGCTGCTGAGGCATTTTCCTCAGGACTGGGAGGCACAACAGCTGAGGCCAGGAGAGTCGGTCCAGTGAGATACAGCTGTTTCCTTTGGTGTCATAAGCTCCTCACAAGAGCATCAGTGAACTAACATCATCAGAACTAAATGTTTCAGAAGTTGGCTGGTCCCCCATTATGAATTCTGGAGCGTCCACAATCTATTTCTGATGGTATAAAAATGTACATTGAATAACCATTAGATGGAAAAAGTTTTCCTAGAAAGTAGGAAAGAAAGGGGCTCATTCAGCCCTGTCCCTTGCTGCCAGACAGCAGTGTCAAAAATCCATGAAGAGATGCTCTGTAGTGTTCCTGGTAGAGTATGTAATTTCAAAACCTCAAAGCTCCAATGGGTGGAAACCTGTACATTTTCAGCTGAAGTTTATTCATCAGCAGTTTATAACCATTTGCTTCTGCATAAGTAAAGTGTTATTGTTATTTGAGCTAAAATAACTTTTTTGACTTCCCTGTGTTTTTATTCTAAGCTTACCAAGAACTTTTAGCCTCTTAGACATGCTGGTCTTCCTGTTTTTCTGGCCAGCCTAGGGTCCTTCTCTCCACCCGCTCTAATCTCTGTTGATTTTACTTGACTGTGGGTGTTCAGGATTGTGTAAAAGGTTCTGTATAATGTCCTTTTAAGACTTTGTATGGAGACATAAATACCTTTGTGTTTCTGCTGAAAATTAGTTTTGTAATTCATCACAGGTTTGTGTCTGTCCTTCTTCTGTCTGTAAAATACATGTGTGTTTGTATATGTCACCAGCTGCCTGTTTTTGTCATTTCTCGTAGTAAGTCCTCAGCTTGAAGCAGATAGTCATTGAATGGTTTGGTTTGGAAGGGACCTTTAAAAGTCATTTAGTCCAATTCCACCTGCCATGGGTGAGGATGTCTTCAACTAGATCAAGTTGCTCAGAGCCCCATCCAGCCTGATCTGGAATGTTTCCATGTATCTGGAGTATCTAAAACCTGTTTCTTCTACCATTCAGCATTATCTTACACTTTCTACTCCTACCATTTTTTTTTTATCTCAGCTCTTTACACAATCCAGTTTCCCAGGTAATGATATTCCAGTCCTCTTCTGTGTTGGTAATATCTTTCTATTTCGAGTCTCCATAATTTTTGTGTAGGCTCTTAATTCCTATGCCTCTCTAAGTAAAATCCTGTCCCCAAATTGCTCTTACCTTCTGAGTCAGATGACATGGTAATTTTCTTTCAAGTAGTTTATTTTGTACTATATTCAAATTACTGTATTTCCGTGTTAGATACGTGGATTCTACTGCATCTTCTCTGTTTAAAAATATATTCATAAGGCATTCTAGTATGAGCTACCTTTGGTAAGCCGGTGTTACATTTTTTCAGTTGTCATTCAGCTTTAGTTTTCAGTTATTTTTAGACTGGTTTATTAAGAAAATAAAGCTTATGCGGTTGCACTGTTCATCTCTCATCCTAATTCTCTTCCCATGGTAACTTTTGGATTTAGTGTCAAATTTCAAGTAACCTTGACAGAGGGCTAGATGCCTGGAAAATACCAAGTTCCAAAAAATGAACTGAAAATAAGTAATGAAAAGAATAGGGTCTTTAAACCAAATTAGTGCCTCTATCAAAGAGAAGACCTTGCAAGTAAAAGCTTAGAGAGCAGAGAGCTGATACAAGGAGGAGGGCAGGGCAGAAATGCCCAGCTGTGTTAAGAGCTTTTAGCAAGAGCTCATGCTTTCTTTGATGCTGGAGAATCCAGTCATGAGGATCAAATCTGGAGGAGAAGAGTTCTTGTTTCACCACATGCCATGTGGAATGTCCAGCCATAAGACTAAGGAGTACAACTCTCAAATCTCGTCAGTGACTTTACCCCCATTTGCTTCCACATGTAATTTTGATTAGCATGTGTTCCCCTAGAAGATTACTGCATGGAGAATCAAAAGGGACCGTAACCTGCAGCTGCCAGTATGTATTTTCTGAAGTGTTGGATCATATTTTGCCAGGTAGCTTTGCTGATGGGTTAAAAACTGTAATCTGGGAAGGAGGAAATATGAAAACTTTGTTTGATGCACGTCTGGGGCTCTTCCTCCTTTTCTCTGTCTCCCTCCACTTGAATATAGCAGAGGCTTTGCTTTGTATGTAAAACTGGTAAATGAAGTTATGCAGAGACTTGGCTCCGTTTGGTGGAGCAATGAACTGAACAGTTATTTTGAGGCCCTCCCTGCCCTATTATTGGTGATTTTGCTGTAGGATAATGGTAGTGTATGAAGTGAAGAGTGCTGTATTTTATCATTGGGCAGTACTGTGGTGACTTGGTGGCAAGGCTGGCACTATATAGTGGAAAAGTGCTAGACTGGCTGCTGGAGTTTTATGGCAAAATTAGTGATTATTTTAAATAGACACCTTACTGTAGACAGTTACGTAAATTACTGTTTGGGAGAAAACTGTGTTAATAGTCAACGTTTTAGTTAGAAATGTGAACTTCAGCTTTTAAATCTCTCAAAGCCTCTAGCTCAGGAGTGCTTCAATTTAAAAATCAAATTATCTCCCTCTTTGCTTTTCTTTGTGTGGAATCTTCTGAAAGGGAAAGGTGAAGGGAAGACTTCAGCATTCTGAATATACATACCCCGCCCTAGTTGAAAATACTTCTTTTCTGAAATGCATCTTGCAGTTTAAGCTCCTGCTTTTGGAGGTTCAGACTCTCTCTCTCTCTTACATCATTGCATCTTCATGCTGTGTCTTCACAGATAATAAAAACATGCAGAATTAGGTCCCTCTCAAAGTGTGTTGTGAGTTATTAATCTTCTTTTTCCTGCACATGTGGGATTACAGAGTGTTTGGCATTTGCTATCAGCATTTAAACAACTTTATTGTATAATACTGGTGTCCCAGTCTTTTCCAATGCTTGTATGTAGCTGAAAATGCCCAAAAGAGTGAATTGTTAGTGTACCCAGTCTTTAATCTTGCACTTTTGTCAGGTTGCAGTGAGATTTTGCTCTGTTGCAAGTTGGCTGGTGCTGCCAAAGCTTGCAGTTGTGAGCTGCATGGGAACAAGACTCTGCAGTTGAGAGTTTAGCTAAGGAGTTAAGGTTATGTAGCCAAAACTGCAGAAATAAAAATGAGTTTGAACTGGACTGTGAGGAGCTTGAAAATGGAAAGCTTTCAGACACTGAACGTGAAAATATTCCTGACAACGTATGAACGTGAAAATATAGTGACAAATGAGAAGCTATATCCAAATTCACCTACTCTGGACACTATAAAAGAAATATTGGTTTAAATAAGAGACTTAAAAATATTTTCTCCGTGTCATAGAAACTGTAAAGATAATCTGGAAAAATGTTTTGAAATGTTTTAGTAGGATATTAGGACAGAGTCTGTATAGATTTTTTTAAAGTTTGAATTTTATACTTGGCTGTTTTATGTGATTGCTATTTATAGTTGCAATAGAATGTATGTCTAATCTGGGTATTAATTCCATAGAATATTCAGGGATTACTAACACATGGATGTATGGTGCAAATGGCATCGTATTTCCTGATGGACTCTGTAGCATGTCAGTAATAACAACAAAGCATGAGAGGAGTGGGTTCTTTGGGACCACTGGGTTTTCTTCTTTATGCTGTGTATTGTGTTCATTTGATTCTGTCTTTTAAAACCTCTTGTGTAAAGCTTTTTTATTAAATGTAAAAGCTGAAGAAAAATGAGATTGAAGGGATTTGTGTATATATTTATGTTTTCACAACTAATTTTACCTATATGTGTGTGGAGGGATTGTGGTGGTTTTCTTTTATTGTTGAAAGAGATGGAATTTTGAGATTGTTTCTGCCCTTTTTTGTTTGGTTGGGGTTTTTTTGGGGTTGTTTGTTTTGTTTGTTTTTATTTTTGCCTTTTTTTTGTTATTGTTCAAACTGGAATGCAGTCCAGAATGGTGCTCTCCCTGAAAAGTGGTATGGCTTTAACCAGAGCTTATCTGTAGTCAGTCACTGACTTCAGTAGATCTTTGTATTGGACCCTCAGCAAAACCCGTAAGAATTCACAACATTTTGTAGGATGAGAAAACGAGCTACTTGGTTTCTTTCATATATAAATACAGCGATGTGGTATTTGCCTTTCTAACCATACAGAGAAAGAATGTTTTAAATAAAACAAACATTTTCATTAAAATGCTCCGTCTTTCATTTAAATGTCATGAAAACATTGTGTTCTTACTTGGACGCTACCCTCTCTTCCTTATTTAATTCAGGCAATGTTTTACACAAGTGAGATCTGAACCACAGATTTTTGAAGTCTGTCAGTCTTGGGGGATAGCTTAAAGTGCTTTCTCTCAAGAAACTTTGGGCTGAAAACGAAAATCAGCTGAAGAAGAAGATGGCAGGGAAGCCGGGACTTTAACTTGCAGTGCTCTAAACAAAGGGTGCTTTGGTGTGTTGGCCTTTACAGTTGCTTATCTGCATCATGATGGAGCCAATGTGGTCTGACAGAAACCCTTATGAGAAATCTAGTGAAGTCTGCCAAATATGCAGTTTCTTGAATATTCTGGACATAGGCATAGACTTACTGGAGTGCTGACCTGTTGTTCAGGTCTTTGGGAAGCATCCAGCTCCTGTGCAGGTGCTGAGTAGTTGCTTTCTGTATGCTAATGGTGGCTTGCAAATCCTGGGTGAACTTGCAATAACTGTACATGAGAACTTTTACTGCTCCACTGAGCAGCTGAAGCAAGATGTAGTGCCTGAGGCATAACTTTTCTTGTTCATAATGTCTTTGTGTGTTTTTATTGCATTTTTGTATAAACCTTAAAAACTGTTTTTATTTTTTGTTTGATTTAAGGCAGTCCTCTTCTATCCTGAAGGAAGAAATCCAGGTGAACAAAGACCATGCCTTTGTTTAGTAAATCACACAAAAACCCTGCTGAGATTGTGAAAGTTCTGAAAGAAAACATGGCCATATTGGAAAAACAAGAAAAAAAGACAGACAAGGTATGAGATAATGTTGTAGAAGACCAATGAGGTTTTTATGCTGGGGGAACAGTAGAATGAAAGGAACAAAACTGTGTTAGCTCACTGCCCTGATTCTGCAAGTGCTTGTGTAAGTCGCTGTGTGTTTGAAGGGTTCTGCTGAAAATCAGAGGGCTTTTGCCTAAGTAAAATACACCAGTTCTGGGGGCCAGACAGAAAATTCTGAGATCCAGGAGCCTCAGCCAAAACAAAGGATGATCTCCCACTACTTCAAACAGTAATGCATTTAACAAAACAGCTTGGAAGGCTATTTGAAAGCTATTGTACTATTAAGTTTTAGCAGGATAACAAATAAGACAAGTAATGTGTACCCAGAGAGCAAAACTTACTTCTGATGAACATTGTTCACATAAAACAGCAAATTTGCATGTATCCAGCTGTATATAGAGGAGATTTTGTTGTGTAGATCCTTTACAATGTTCTGGGTGCTAGTGCTTCCTAAATGAGCTGTGCTATTCATATTCTAATTATAGTGATAGGCTTTTGCTAATATTAGTGCTCTCTTCTAATTCTGTGACACAGGCCCCAGTTACTTTTACCACTTTTGCAGTGTCCAGTGGAGAAGGTGCTTGCAACATAAAATATGCTCCCAGTTAGGAATTTGTGCTTGCATAAAATCAAATAATTTTGTTTTCTTTTTTGCATTTGAGACTCTGGCCCTCTATACTATTGCTGTAGTAGAAGTATGTGATTTTAATTAACAAAGGACTAATTTTACGTCAGAGCTGATGTTTGCATGTGTGCATGTTGTGCTTCCCCCACCTTGTGCAGGAGCCTGTATTAAAACAAACCCAACCCAAAATGTAGGCATGGAGCCCTTTGCACGCTTAGCAAAATCCTCTTGAAACTTTTTGGTTCAAAGCAAGTAGTTCAGAGTGTGTTAATTATGTAAGATTGGTCACATGGATTTCTGGGAGGCCTCTGGTATTTGATGTCTCATGCTGAAATACCTTCAGTTAACTGAAAAGCACTGAGAGAATTTGAGTCTGAACTAAAACATAAAATAAGTAACTAAATAATCCAAAAGAATCAGAATTCATCCATTGGAGATTGATTAAAGAAGTTATTCAAAGCAGAAGCTCTAGACTTGGTTTGTTTTCAGTTTGCTTTGCAGCATGACTCCTCTAGGTTGTGGTTTTGAGCTGGTCTGTTTATTTGGGTATCAGTGACAAAGGAGGAGAAATTCAGACTTCTTAGAAAATTGAAAACTTGATGTAAATTTTTCATAAAAGTCAGAACAGCTGGTGTTTATTTTCCTCACAGAACGAAAGATATGGAAGTGTTTCCTCGGTGTATTAGAATGGAAACAGTTTGTGAACTAAGTGATGCTTATTTTACAAGAGGAGGTTGGTTTTCAGTTATTTTTGACACACTTCATTGCTATGGTGTAGAGGCTGTTCCTGGGGTAAATCAGGAGAGAGAAAGGAGTGGGACAAGGCAGTCCCTTCAGCAGCAAGGCAGAAGGTGAAGAAAGCAGCCTTTTTTTTCTTTGTGGGTGTATGCTTTACATGGCTTGACTCAAGACCTTGTGCTGTGATGTGGAGGAAGCACACAGGGCCACTCTCAGAAGGAAAGAGATGAGACTCCTTGGTAATGCTGCCTTTCATCTAAAGTGTTGCACTCAGCCTTCCTGAAATAAATACCTATTAAAGAAAATAGCCAAATTTATTCTCCTGAGTTCAGGGAAGTAAATCATAACAAATATCTTTAGTCCTGTTATGATGACAAACTAAAAAATGTCAGGAACAGTAGCTCTTGCAAAAACAGTCATGCCAGTCACATCTGCTACTATCTGTTCAGGTTTGTGGATTTAGTAATACCATTTTTAAATGTTGTTGAAATTTGAATTGGAGAAGAACAAATAATGGAGAGACTTTCAGTGGCACACAGGTTCTCAAAAGTTAGTAATACTAATAAGTAACATCTTTTCATGAGTATGATTAGAGAAATTTAACTGAAAACAAAAGCAAAGAAATACAAAGCACAGTGCTGTACTCTGTGCTCTTCAAAACCTGGCAAATTTTTTTTAATTTACCTCCAGTTTTGTTTCCAAAGGGAGAAGAAATGTGTCAGTCTTTCATGAAGGGGTCCAGAGGTCTGGCTCCTGCAAGTGTCCCTGGGTATTTCAGAGCCTGTGGCCCTGTGAACAGGAAGTTTGGAGATCAGGGCTGTCCAGTTTTTCAGGTTTCTGGCTCCATGTCTCCTGTGAGAACTAGAGGGGTACTGTTGTGCCTCACCATAAAACCGTTGTTCCCAGACCACCTAGGGTACAACTCCAGAGTGTCCCTGATTTTGCATGCAGAATAGTTTCCAACTAGGACTGCTTCAGATGCTTAAACAGGAAGATTTACCCTGTGACAATTAGTTGTTATTGTAGTACAGCCAATATGGTATGTGGGTTGAGACAGCTAAAAGCTGCTAGTGCAGCTGGAATTGGCAGGGAAGTGTGGCAAAGCCTAAATTAACTGCAGGGGTAGCAGAGAACATCTTCATTTCCTTTCTCAGTTCAGAAGTCATAAGTATGAGGTGAAGATGCCCTGGGTAGCTGGGACCATGCAAGGTCAGACAGAGAGGGGCTTGATGCTTCTAGTACAGCTTTGTGTGACTGTCAGCAGAAACCACCTGTGTCTTGGGTGCAATGTTTTTGAATAATATAGAAATGATTATTCCGACCAAGCTATGCACTATGCAGGTGGGGGGAACTTTACAGCACAGCAGTTAATATTTCAGGGTAATGGGAAGAAGGTGGAGGACACAGCTTGGTAGATGGGATCAAGAGAAGATAGCATAGAGAAGCCACTTCTAAGTATAAAGGAAATTATGCATCTCTTCTGAGTCATTTCCATGTACACACGTAATATACAAAAGTTTGTACTCTTTCTTCATGATGCGTTTGTTAGTCCTAGAGTAGTACCCAGACTAACTATTGTTGACTATACTAGCATCTGTCTTCTTAAATAAGGATTGAATTTGACCCAATTTCTCCATGTGTCTTTTTTTTTTATAAATATTAATGTGTGTAGCGTTGCCATAATGCTTTTTAATGCTTTTTAAACACTCTCTACAGAAAAAATAGGCAAAGTTTAAATGTGTAGTTCTTACTTTTATATGTGGGTTTTTGTTTGCTTACATGGATGTATGTGTACTTAAAACTTTGCCATTTTCTCGGCTACATTCTGATAGTTGAGAGACCATGGATTGGGAAGTGCCAGCGCACATGACTCCGTTTCCTCTGAAGTGCTCTTTCTAATACCTTGGTTTTACATTTTTAAAAAAATAACATGTATTTTAAGGAAGGAATTGTAGCACTGAGAAATCTAATGTAACAATTGGGAGATTAAGTAAGGTAAGACAGAGCTGGAAAAGTGGACTAAAGCCTTCTTTATCAACCATACTTCTCTCTTCCAACACCTGAAATAAAATAAGGTGTTCTTGGAGCATGTACAATTGCTGACATCCTATTCAGGCTTTGATGTGGTAAAGAACCATTAATTAAGTTTTATTACAGAATTCTGTAAATGTTATAAAAATTTAATCTCAGTCATGTAGAACCAAATTGTTCTTGAATTTAATGAAAAATGCCCATTCTGGAATTAACTAAAAAGCAGGGAAGAATTTGAATACCTAGGAAAGGAAGCCTTCAGCGCTGAGGCTCTTTTCCTTCTTTCTGGCACCAACTCGTGTAGCATTTGGAGGATGCATGTAAATAGGGATGAAGAGAGGAGAAGCCCTGATATCAGGTGGTCAGATCTGTTGAACCTGAGGAAGAAGGGACAGCCTGTGACACGCTGCTCACACTGCTGCATTTATTACTGTCTTTTGTTGATGGATGTTGTAAAAGAACATCAATGGAAAGGATGCCTGACCCACCTCACTAAAAGAGGGATGTGACATCCTGATTTCTCAAAGTCTTGTGTTCATCTGTGGAGTCCAGTCGGCACCAAGCAGTGCAGGTGGCATCCAGTATGTCACTGAAGGATGTCCTTGAACGCATCAGCCTCTTGCTGCTAACCGCACACCTTCAGGTGTGGCAGCCTGACTCAGTGCCATCTGCGGTGCCTACAGGTTTGGTCACATTTTATGAACCTGCCCTCCAGCAAAAGCCTTCCAAGTGTCACAGGCTTTTAATTTAGTGCAGCAGACGGATCTGAGGTTGGCTGAAACTTGGTCTAATCTTTGCTGGTAGTCTAGATGGACTGAAAGATTTGCAGTTTCTGGTGTAACTGATCCAAGACTTGGGTTTATTGTGGAAAATGAGCCCAAATGCATTACAGCAGGTTCAGGGCTCTGGGCTGAGTGTTTTCCAGAACTGCAGGCTGCAGCACCTTTAGTCAGTGTTCAGAAACATAGTGAAGCTAGATGTAAAATAACCTGAAGTGTCTAGCTTCTGCCCATTTCACTTAAATATATCTAACAAGACTGCTCATTCAGGCAAGTCACTGTAGTCTGTCCACTGTTTCATCTCCATGTGGTGTAACAAATTTGGTACTGTTCAAAAGGGTCAGCAGAGCAGCATTTTATTAAGGCTACAGTTAAAAGACTTTGAGATTTCTGGAACAGTTTTTTCTATCAATACGTCCTGCTTTTTTGCATAGCAACAGTGAAGCTGTTGCAGGCTCTTGTTCACCTTGCTCGCTGCTGCACTGATAAAGCAGCTGGGGACCAGTGTGTGAGGTGAGGTGCGTGCGGAGGACGTGATGTGCATTTGCACGGAAGAGCGGCTGCGTGACTGCTGTGAACGTGAATACCCATGGATGTGATTCTGTAGCTGCCAAAGTCGGTTGCAAAATTGCCTTCGACTTCCTTGCTGCACACTGAAACCAAGAGAATGAGATAAGAAGGGCTTGGCACCCCTTCCTCCTAGCTCTGTGTGTCCTGGGGTTTTGTGAAGTGTTTCATGTTTCAGCTTCCCTGTTCTGCTAAGGCCTGGTACGGCCCTAGAGACGGGAGAAACTACAGATACTATCAAGTGCTGGTGCCAAGAGTTTAAACCTGTCTCTTCTGGTTGCTTTATATCTTTTAAGGGCCTTGCAACCTTTAGTTCTGTCTTAAGTGCAGGATTAACAGTGGGAAAGGAATTTATGTCAAGGTGGGGCAAACCTGTCTTCCCCATTTAATCATTCACCCTTTTAAAAGGCATTTTCCTGTTGTGCCTGCTTGGCCAAATTGCCTTTGCCAGCTTCCTTGAGTACTAGTCCATAATGTTTTACTAAACTACAGACTTCAGGTCTCCTGATCCAAAATATCCACCATTTGTTCCTATAGATCAGTTTAGCATGAAATTGTAACAAGAATAAGTCAGCTGGGGTGATCCTGAAGTGACATAGGTGATGGATTCAGATTCTGCTAATGGCTTTTCTTGGGAATCCTTACAGTCACAGGTAGAGAGAGCTACACTGGCACTATTCCTTTAGAAGAAAAATTGGTTTGAATCACATAGAGTATTTTTAAACCAGTTAAAACCAAATCAACGAGCTTTATGCTTTTGGTTGCAATATATAGTGTGGAGTAGTGGCAGATCACTGAATCACACACTGGAGTATTTAACTTCACACTGGCAGGCATCTCTGTGTGTTACTGTCTTCTGCTGTGCAAGAGAGCTACAGTTTACAGAGAGATTTTTGATCTGAAAATACACTAGGTACACAAACAGAAGCTGTATGATCCTTTTTGCCATGTTCTTATGAATAGTCGAGGATTTCCTCACCAGGCACCCTCTATTTTTCTTACATCTATTTGGTATCTGAGTTTGGGAAGCTGGAGGAAGTTCACACAGTCTGTTTTTTCTTCACTGTTATGGTTTGTTGTAAATGTTATATTGTGTTCCTGGTTGAATAAATTTAAGAATAAGCCCTTCTGACCAGTAACATTATGGATGTACATGTGAGACCTCTAACTTGTTGGTGAAATAGAGGTAAAATAGAGATAGTCCACTGAAAGCTTTGAAAAGCTGCAGCTCAGGTATAGGAGCTCAGACTGTTGATTATTCAGGGCCTGTTGCTTTTCCCTTTACGTTGTTTGTAATCTTCTTTGGAAAGGAGTAAAAAGATGGAATGGTTCTACCTTGAATGGCAGGAGATCCGTGTCTCTCTCTCTCTCTCGCTCTCGCTCTCTCTCTCGCTCTCTTTGACAAGCATAACAGATTTGGATCACGAGCACTTAATATGGCATTTTTAAGATAAATGTGAAATTCCCTTAAGCAGCTGAGGAGAGGGGACGGGCAAGCTTAGTAAGTAGAGGTAATTTTTATTAACCCATTTGGAATAGTTAGAAATTGATGTTGCTGAAGTTAGGGACCCTTGGTAAAGTATATCTGTGATGTGCTATGTATGGGAATTTAAAAAAACTGTCTGTGTGAAGTTTTTGATTTCTGAAGCAGATCTGCTTTGTTTATTTTGCTATATCACACAAGCAGTGTTGCAGATAAACAGCTTCCATACTCTGAGTATGGAAAGTCCTAACTGATGTAATTATGGAAATAAAAATTCAGCTTTTGGTGTGAACAATAAATAAGGAGGCTTTGTTTTAGCCTTCTATGCTGTTCTTTAAAATCTCACTGGAAGATTTTATAACAACAAAAAATATATGTCTTGGAGGAGTTCTTTGTAATTCCTTAAAGGAAAAAAACCCAACAAGACACTCCTTATTGAACTCTCTTGTATAAATCTGGAATATAGAGGAAAGAAAATTAACTGGTTTGCAGCGTTCCTTAAAAATGCTGAATTACTGCCCTAAGAATATTGACATGCACTTTGGCCCTCCTGTAGAGAACAGTCCAAAAAAACAGATAAAACTCAGAATTGTCTCCTAGACCTGGCCAAGCAAGTTAAACTGAAGGACCCAATATTAAAACTGGAGAAGAAAGATCAATACTGGAGTATGGAAATACTTCAGTACAGGCACGGTAGAGTAATTCTGCATTCTGTAATGAAGACTGGACCTTTGCAACAAGATTGATTGATCTTCACATGTGGGATAAGCTGCAGAGAGGAGAGTCTTGAGGTCTTTCAGGGAAGATTTTTTCGTACAGAATTTCAGGGAATCATTTCTCCATAAGCTCCTTTCTTTGTGTTATGTTCCCATTAAGTCAATAGTGACGAGACTTTGATCTGTGAAGAAAATAAGCTGCAACAAATATCTTCAGCTAACAAAATTTCCAGGTCTTGTTGTTGAAGCCATTGGTAGGTTTAGAAAGACACATAAGTGCTGACCAAAAATCAACTTTATGGGCAGAGGGTGCTGAACACGTTTATAATTTAACTTAGAGAAGTTATGTAGGCTTATCTATGCTGTCGGTTTTCTAGCTCTAAGGGTATTGTACATCCTTTAGTCCAGTAGGGCTAGCAGAGGATTGTTAGATTTCAACATTTTCACACAATACTGTATTTCAAAATGGACCCAAAACCTTCGTGTGGGTTGCTGATTGCTATAAACTACACTCTGTGGATGCAGAGTAACTTCTCATTGGAAATAATTTGTTAGTCCCGGGTTGCATGAAAGTGGACAAGAAATGGCCTTCTTTGAAAAAAAATGCCTTTGTTGCACAAGCGGGTCTGGCTTGTGTTCTCCTTCCCTCACTACGCTTACACAGCTATTGCAGATCAACCTTGTAACTCATTGGGCAGTGACCCGCATACCCACCTTGAATTTTAGTGTTCTGTGGTGGGGTTGGGTCCTGCCAAGTCTGGATGTTGTGAACTAAGATGCCTGTGGACTAGACATCTGCAAATTGCCTTGGGAGGCTTAGGCCCTGCCTTCTGTGCAGGGACAGCAATGCAAGCACTAAACTTGAGCTGGGAATCAGCTTGCATTTCATCTTCACTTTTTTGTCCCTACCTGCAGCTTTTGACCGACCAAAGTTCAGTGTATCCTAATTTTGGCATTTGTATGTAATACATATAAGCTGTTCCTTTTAGGATTTGGGGGTTAGTTTTCTCCTTTCCCCCTTTTTTCCCCTCTGTTCACAACAGCTTTTATAAATATAATAGCATAAATTCAAACATGATGCAGTGGACTCATGCCTGCAGGGTAAAAGGAAAATCTGCTGGAAATAAGATTGTGCCTAATTGCAAGAGTGAAGCAAATGGCTGAAAGTGCTTAGATATTTCATGAAACTGTTTCTTTTGTTCTCTAACTTCTGATGAAGTGATGGTTGCAGCACTTTACTATTGTTGCTGTTGCCACTTATGGAAAATAAAAGTAGTGTGGTAGTCATAATAGACTTTGGAGTTTCTAGAAAATCTCTTTTTTTTATTTTTGTCACTGAAATTCTGTTTGTGGTGTCATTGGGGGGAAGAGTGTCTTGCTGAGGCTTATTGTTGATTTTTGCAATTTTTCCTAAAGAGGGTCAGGAGAAGTCTGACTTCCTATGTAAATATATTTGTCATTGTCATCTGATATTTCCATGTATTTGTGTGAATATATTTTGCTTTGTTGTTTGTTTTGGACAGATCTTGGGTCTTTAGTTCCTGGAATGTCTTCCCTCCCCCCTGCCCCCCGAATCTTAAGCAAGTTTCCATCCCAGAAACAGTGCTTATGTACTTAAGGTATTATTCTAAAATTGCTGTAAGATTAAGTGGAAATGTCAAAATGGAGACTAGAAGTGACGGTTAATTTAAGAATCTTTGTTCGGGATTATGGTTTTCCTCCAGATAGATCGTGAGGGATAGAGGGATAGGCACTGAGAAGCAGTCCTTGGATTTGTCTGTGAATAGCTTTTGGTGGTGGGTTGATTGTCAAGCCACAGACTACCCAGACAATATGAAGGGGAAGGAAGTTACACATGAAATGTAAATTGCATGTAGAAAAGCTGAGAAGATGATAGGTTGGGATGGCAGGTAATTAGAGAGATACAGCTGTGGTGCCCAGCCTGTCCATCAACACCACAGTGTCCTGTAGTTTCATTTTTTCACACAGTGCTTCACTTTTTCTCCTCCTTTTTGAGAATATAACCTAAAGCTGAGCCTGGCAGACAGTTTTGTACATATCAGAGAGGACTGCTTACACTTGAAAGGAAAGTTATTAATAATTTTTTTTTTTAGCTACAGGATGCCAGAGATATTCACACCCTGCCCAGCAGAATGGGTGAAAAGCCAAATGTATGGGTTTTTCTTTTGATATGAAAATAATTCCCCTGCTCTTACAAAGATTTAGAGCTTTAGTTTCCAAGATAGCACCCCTGTTGTTAATCCCATCTATACTCTGTGAGATCTCTCAAGTGACATACCATTAACATTTGAGGTAAAAATAGGCTCTTTTGCTGAGTGATGGTAAGGAACAGCAAGACTTCAACTGGTTAAAGTTATCATATAGTCATGCTCATTTACACGCCACTCATGCTGACCTATCTCAAATAGCAGAAAACTGAGAGTAAGTACAAAGAGATTAGAGGAGAACAGTTCTTTATGCTGTGGAAAATCAATGCTTGAATCTTCCAGGTAGATGCAATGTGAAAGTGACTTTTTGTTTGTTTGTTTGTTTGTTTGTTTGTTTTCCTGAGGATTTCTAGGTTTTTTCTACAATTTTTATTCACTATGTGAATAAAACCTGTGATTTAAATCAATATTAAAGTATAGGGAGATCTGCAGCATGTAAGAAATGCCTCTTCAGAGCATTGTGGGGTTATTTTATGCAGATCGAGGGGGTGGTCTCTGAAAGCATGACATTTTTCCTTTCAATTTATATGAGAGATGTACTGAAATTATTGATCTAGCTTTGAATATCCATTAATGTCCTGTTAACTTTTACAAATGACTTATGGGTGTTCTGTGTGTATCTTGATTATTTTTTTTTCACCTGCTATGCTAATAAAATACTAATTTAAAGTAAAGGTTTTGCAATATGGATATGAAAGGCTGTCTTATCTCCAGAGTCCTTAACCATCCTGCCTGGCACTTAGCTGTCATTCTTAGTTTTGCTTTCAAACCTGTTTCTTACTTCCTTGCCACTCCTTGCCAAAGAATCCAATCAGCCTTGTTGCAGGTCATGCATATAATAAGTATAACCAGACCCAGGAAGAGCCATTCTGTCCATAGCCCCATGGCTGAAGCAGGTGGCATTTAAAGCACACACACACAAAAAAGTACGAGGATTTATTGGGTTACTAGTAGAGAAGCTGGGACAATCCATCAGCAAGCAGTAGATGGGGAGGCAGCACAGCAGCCACCCTGCTGGAGGGGCAGCAGACCTCCATCTGGCACCTCTTGCCCCACGTGTGTCGATGGAACCCACGGGGGAGGATGAGGGGAGCAGTGGTGAAATTGCTGCTGCTTCTGCAGGGCAGTGCCTATCTCCAGATACGTAAAGGATCCTGCTGATGCTTGTTGGTAATTGCTGTCTTGCCCCTGTTTTATGCCCATGGTCTGTAAGTGATGGCATGCTGTGTTTAAATTGAATATATCCTTGTAAGATCTTCAGGATAAGGTGTGGATGCTTCAGCCTCAGTGATTGCATAAAATTATTGAACCATTTTTCAACAGATAATGGTAATTTTAAGAATGGTTAGAAGCATTCATTTTGAAATGCATATATTTTAAAAGAAAATGCTTTTCTTTCTCGTTTGTTTATTTGTTTTTTGAACAAAACCCATTTCTGCTGGCGAACAGGCATCAGAGGAAGTGTCAAAATCTCTGCAAGCAATGAAGGAAATTCTGTGTGGGACCACAGACAAAGAGCCACCCACAGAAATTGTGGCCCAGCTGGCGCAAGAGCTATACAACAGTGGCCTTCTAGTGACGCTTATTGCCAACCTACAGCTGATAGATTTTGAGGTAGGTCAGCATCCATAAAGCTTTGCATCCCCTTGGTCTCACTGTTGTCAGTGAGTGCAGCTGTATTTTTCTGGAATCTAAATAATTCTACTCCATTCAAAACTGTTTTTCACACACTGAAGAAAGTGTCTACCCGAGATTGGTCAGTGTCCTGAAAGATGTTCTCATATACTGGCAGTAAATACAATGCATCTGATTATTTTTTTTTTAATGAAAAGAAAAACAATAAGAAGATATTGCCATGTGTATCCAAATAAGATAGGAAATGATGCTGACAATACTGGCTAGAACTGACCTTGTAAGATGCAGTGATGAAACTCTTTGAGGTAGTGCAACCATCAGATCCCCTGTCTCTGAAAAGTGTGTCTAATTTAGAAAGGGTTCAGGGACATGGAATGAAAATAATTGGAAGCATGGGAAAATCTCATGTGACAAAGAGTGAAAAAATAAATGGGATGGTTGAGAGGAAAGGAGCTGAAAAATGTGTTAAAATCTGACAGCAGGCAGCAAGGTAATTTGGGTGACCCCCACTTAATTGTTTGGATTAAAAGAAGAAAAGAATATAAATTTTTTTTCATAGCAGGAGGATTAACCTAAATCTATATGTATATATATTATCTAATTTTATGTATTTATATATAAAGTTCTGTATTCTGTGGAACTTCTTGCCAGCTTTGTTGTTAAAGCCAAAAATTTAGGAGACAACTGCTAAGACAACTGAACTTGCTTATAAGTAAGGAGAAGAAGAGTTATAGTAAAGATTGAAGTAATTTGGGATAAATACAAACCCTTTTAACTGAGCATTGACTGGTAGGGACTGGGAAGAAACTTTGCCAGGTCTTTATGGTATTGCTGTGATGTACAGTCAGCTGGGACAGTGGCCCCCGGGGACTCCTGTTATGAGTTCTGGGATTTATGTGGCTTCTGGCTGCCCATGAAGTGTCACAAGTGTCCATGCACCAGTGAGAAATCCCCAGCTCCCAGAGCCAAACCTCCATCGCTGAGGTCTGAAGCAGGAGCAGTACACAGTAGGCAGCTGCTGAATTGAAAAATCAGTTTCCCAAAGAGATCTTCTGATGCTCTCAGACCCACCTTTTGTGGGGGTCACTTTCTTGGGGAAGTTTTTTCTCCTTATTGAAGTTATTTTCTTTCAATTTTGTAAATGAGTGAAAGGGAGGAACTATGGGAGATATATGTTTTCTTTTTTTCCCCCCTATTCCCTCCATCCCCAGTAAAGCCAGGATTCAAGGACTTTTTTATTTCATATTAATTTTCATACTGAACACACAGTCCTTAAATGCAAGCACTGAATGAAATACCTAATCTGTTGCTAATTTACTGTTATAAACAATTTTAATAATTCTTATTGCAAAATAGATTTTTCCATGAGAAAACCTTTCCAACCATTTAGCAAAGCTATTATACCTACTCTTTTGACAAAACACTAGAAATGAAATGTCATTGAACAAGGGGATGGTAAGAGCATGTGCTGCTTTGTCTTCATGGCCCCATTGACTTTTCCAGTTTATGAACTTTTCTACCTCCATTTTGTTGTATTGGTGGCCATGGTTGGGGTTTCAGTTTCTTTGTTTAAGAAGCAATTTCATCACTTTATAATGTGCAAATTAATTTTTTGATCCATATGTAATGGTAGAAGGCAAATCATAAATTATTTGAAAATCTGATTTCTGAAGGGAATAATGTTTATGTAGGTTACTTAGCTTTGTCCTGACTCCCTGTCTGCTTGCCACTGACCCTATTGTCCAGTTGGATCCCAATTTTTCACAGCTGTACCATTTGAAGATGTGTTTTCAAAGACTGTGTAGGGGAGACTGGCACACATCCATTACATGCATCCATAGAAAATACAGGTTTAATGCTTCTGCTCGTCAAGAAACAAGGTATCATTTTGGTCATGATCTTGTTATCAAGCACTAAAGTTGGGTTTGGGCAGGAGCTCAGTATCAAAATCAGACTGGACTTTTAGGAACTTAAAATACTAAATTTATTGTTGTACTTTGAAGAACTGGGGAAAGTGTGCATACAGGAAAAATCCACTAAAAATGTAGATGTTACTAACTGTGTGTAAGACTAAAGGTTCACAAGCTCTATGGCCTCAAAAATAGTCAGAAAATTGCTGCAGGCCCGGCACTGGTGATGTTAGAATCTTTCCCTTACTTTTTCTTGAAACAGGAGCTGTGTTACAGCAGAGGTATCCTAGAATTTGTTATTTATATAGTGCATTCTTGACGGGTTTTTTTGTTCTTTCCACTTTCTCTTCATGCTGCCCTGTCTTGTGCTTCAGTGGCCATATGTATTTTGTTATAAGGCAAAATTGAATTGCAGATGCAAGTAAGAAGTGTTCCAAAAGTATTTCTAGAATTTTAATGTATGGTGGTGAGGGAAGTCTGTCTTGGTTCCCTCCTATCTGTCTCCACTCCCTCCAGGAGAACACAAGTTGATCAACTCTGGCTTTCACCTTCAATGATCTCTAGAAAAGGAGGTATAATTGGATACATATATATATCTGTATATATGTATCTATCTTATCTCCTCTTTGCTGTTGGATATAATGCTGCAATGCACCCAGTATTAAGTAACTAATACAAAATTTGGCATAGCAGAGAGGATCACTTAATTTTTGGCCATCTTTACCTCACCCTTTCAACAGCTCTTCTCTGTCTGGACGGGTTTCATCTTGGAGTACATGCTGAACCCACTGGGGATCACAGGATTCCAGGCATGTGATACAGGTGTTGTCAAGACAGGGAAGAATGGGATGACTATATACAGAATTCACCTAATTAAAAGGATGTCCAAGGGTCAAAAAAGTGTTGCAGACAAAGGCAGATGGACTGGCCAGCTCTGATTTAATTCTGTTTAATTCCCCGAGTCCCCAGATCCCCGAGTCTCCCAGCCAGCTGGGCTGGAATGAGTAGGAGAGCAGAATATTTTATGTTTCTCAGCAGTGATTTATTTGTAGAGGTGAACCAGAGAGTTTCACACAAAGGAAAATTCACTGCTCCTTGGCTTCAAACATTCAATAAGTTCTCTGCCAAGGAACGTTTGTCCTCCCAAGACAGATCAATGAACAAGTAACCTTTTGCTTTATCTTGCCCTGTGCATCATGACCTGCTGTTGACTCAGTGCCTTGGTTACTGGTCATTAGTGCAGCGGTCTCTCCCCTCCCTTAATTTCACACATCAATTTGTCTGCTGTGGCCAGTGGGGAAAGTGGTGGGGGAGGAAGATTTCTAATGCAAGATGTATTGGTGAACCTTGTGGTTGAATAGAATGTAATTTGGAAAGACCTTCTGAAAAGCTGTTTGCACAGGGAAGCATTTGAAGACAAAATGTGATTGCGTAGATATGCATATACAGGAGAAAATTAGGACAAAATGAAGGATCTTAGTTGTGACTAAAGCAGAGGCTGTGTGATACAGCCATTTTATTGGTAGTAATTATTTAATTTTTCATGATGTAGTAGTGGGTGCAGTTTAAATTTAACCCCGATATTCAGAAACTCAATTACTCAGTGTTGTTTGCATTTAACTAATGCAAAACTTTAGCTTCATAGGTCTAGGCCTTGGAGCAGTGTATTAGTATTAGCTTGACAAATTTGGAGGCTACAGGAGCAGTAGCACACACTGCAGAAACACGTTTGACTCAGGGTAGTGGCTTGCCTTTATGGTGTTTCAGTGTTGCTATTTAAAATAGCCAGGGACTTGCTTGACAGAATAAGAGGAATGCACATCCTCATTTAGAAAAAGGAAAGTGTAAATGGGAGTGGGATAACCATTGTCTTCAGAGCCCTCTGACAGAGGAAGTCTAAGGTGGCATTGAAGAAACAATAAATACAAGGTGGTGAGACTGTGGATAGATAGCCCCTGCAAAAAAAGGACTGACTTGTTCTGTTTTCAATTGCATTTCTGCTTTAAATAGATATTCTAGTAAATGGTCATTTGTTTGTGTTTTTGTAAGTGAAGATATATTTTGCTTCTTTAACAGGGCAAAAAGGACGTTTCCCAGATATTTAACAACATCTTGAGAAGACAGATTGGCACACGCAGCCCTACTGTGGAATACATTAGTGCCCATCCACATATCCTGTTCATGCTTCTGAAAGGGTAGGTGCTTTTATTTGATTTCCAAAAAAGAGCATTGCTTGGAACATGCTGGCATTGTAGTTGATCTACTTTCTCACTTCTAGTTTTTTTAAAAAACCCCAGATTTTCAGGTTTTCTTCTAGATTTCTAATTTTGTTTCTTTCATATTGACACTTTTTCTATGTAACTGCATACTTTTTGATGACTGGATTATGATTTTTATTTGACCATTATTTCTTCACCAAACTTCATGTTGAAGTAATTATGTGCTGATTGTTTTTGACTGCTCCCCATGTGATGTGTACTTCAGTTCTTGCTCTAAACACCTGCCATTGTTGGTGACTGCTGAGTTTGATTTAGACATTTTTACATTGCAGGAGTGACGAGCAGTGGTGTCTGTAAATAACTGGAGTAAAATTGGGCCACTGTGTGGTAGAACAGAGAGAAGCAAAAAGGCATTAAAAGAGTAGTTGTGCCTGTGGGACAGACTTCTCACACAATGCTTGTGGCCACAAGTGAACTTCAGCTTTACATTAATTCTGTAATTAACTCTATAGCTTTCAACATTAAGGTTTTTTTTGATCTTTTTAACCTCAGAGAGTCAGTGCAAAGCTGTAACCTGGTTGTTCCCAAGATAGGTTGGGCAGGGAGAGGGAATAGAGTCCTGTGTGGAGAGGACATAAACTGTAATTGCATTCAGGAGTGCACAAGTGTTGGCCTAAGACACGTGAGGTTTTTGTCCCCTTTACTTTTGACAAAAAGCCACTTTTGTTCAGCGAGCAGCTTTGCTTTTCCAGCTCTTGAAGTCTACTGGTTTCTGCTTGATTTTCTTTTGACTTGGATTTTGTTTATTTTTCCCTAAGGAGAGGAGAATGTATGTCATTGGGGTTAAATAACTAATGTGGAAATAAGTGCATTTATCTGATCAGTTTGAAACAATATGAACTCTTGTAGCTGTATGGTCACACGAGTAACAGTCTTTCAAAACTATGATAATAAGCCTTTTAAACTAATGATTCTTAAGAGAATGATTTTTTTTAAAGTGTCTTTCATGCTCTTGAGGTTGAAGATTTGCATTTTTACCATTTGCTCCATAGCCAGGAAAATACTTAAGCACCTTCTAAGATTTGAGCATGACAAGGCTTCAGCCCCAAGGGTAAAATTCCCTTCAGGCAGCCTCCCTCCTTTCCCAGGGGCAGACCCCAGCCAGAAGAACGATAAACAAAGGAGTGCTCTAAAATAGTTATTTTCTTCAGAAGTGGCCACATTCCAGTACAGCTGAGTAAGGAAAAAGCAACCGAGAGAACTAGTCAGTATCAGGGATCTCAAGTACGGTGAGCTCGTGATTGATTGTGGTGGCAAAGCTCTTGGTTGCTGGGAGAGACCTGCTGCCTTCCTGCCAGGGCAGGTGTCTGGGCTGAGCTGGGTCTTGCTCTTACAAGTATAGTGTTATGTTGTGATTTAGCTTTAGTTTTGAAATTCTTGACTTGTTTTGGGTTACTAAATACCAGCTTCCTCAGAAAGGAAACCGGGAAGCTAGTTAAATGTATTTTGGTTTCATTTGTTCATTAAAATTCACCATTTATATAAACTTCGAAGTAGTTGTTTGAGGTCAGTGGTGGTAATTCTCTCCATCATTGTTACAACTTGAATTTCAATTTCATATGTAGATTCAATAATTTTCTTCCCTTTTCTCTGTCTTTGCTTTTTTCAATTTTTCACTCATTTTGGTTTTGCACATTGTGCATGTATCGCTACCATATGTCTGGGCTTCATTTAAAGGTAAAAAGTATTCTTGGATCATGTCCCAGATTTTCTTTGGCATCTGTAACAACCGAGAACATTAAGATGATCATAAAGTTTTTATGTTATGCATATGTGCTGCTGACAGACATTTTACTGTAAGTGATCTGAGACAGTGAATGTATTTAAATGGCATCACTTAGGTGCTCTTTTGGAGATCCCTGCTGCATGTTGCAGCATATCTGTGTCAGTTTGGTCCTCTGGTTCCTTGCTCTTGATTTCTTGACTAGCTCTCTGCAGCACTGCACTGTGTCAGAATCAGCATTTCTGGAGTGTCTTATTGAATTCATCAGCAGAAGTCCAGCAGTCAGTCCTGTCCAGCCCTGACAGTGGTGTCTGAGCAGCTACTGCAGAGCAATGTAGTGATGTCAAACCCAATGATGCCTTACCTGCCTGTGTCCTGCTGCTGGGACTGTCTAAAAATGATATTTAAAATATGTGCCTACAGCAAGGGCAGGGCCCTGAGCACACAGCTTGCTGCATGACCACAGTGTGCCGTGCTCATGTGCAGTGGGAACTGGGGAACACGCACTTCGTGTTAGACACCACCACTTGAAAATGGAACTTGACAGTGTGTTTTTATATTTATTTAATGCTAAAGGCGTCACATTATTTATATTAGATAAATATATATTTATCTAATGCTAAATGAATTACAGGAAATCAAAATCTACTTAGAGGATAGTGGATTTGGCTGACTCGTACCATTCCGTGTTTGTTACATGACATCATGACATTACCTGGAGAGAAAAAAAAAATTGTCTCTGCCATGACTGTAGAAGAAACAGCCCAGGACGGTTGTGAAGGATTCCCTTAGTTTTACTGCTTGGATGTTGGATGCAGAGTTTTCTCTGCCTGGTGACAGTTCCCAACAGCAAAAGGTTGCTTTCTTGTGGCTTAATGTGGAAAGGATCCTGAATTGGAGCTCCCACCCAGTGTTTCCTGCCTAATACTCCAGCAGCTCTGCCGACTTGAGATAACTGTTCTTACCTTTTAGGCTTCATTCTACTTGTTGCCTGCTTCCTTCCAGTTTCTCAGCTTCAGAAAACATACAGCACATAGTTCCCTACTTTTTTTTTAATTCTATTTTTTTTAACTTCATTAGGTTATTTGACCTTCCTGCTGCATGAGGACTTGCTTAAATAGTGTCTTATTTTCTGTGTGTGCAGGCTTTGTGTATGAGTAGGACTTCAGATGAGTAGAATGTTTGGTTTATATAGAGATCCAGACATATTTGGGTCAGTATTTTTCTCTGGCGTCAGCATATTGCATTAGCCCAGAAATAACTCTGGTTCCTTGTAATTTAGAGTACTGTCCCTCTAGTACAGTGACTGTTAAGGACTTTGTTTATGGCACTTGCATTGTTTCTCTCAAGTAACAAATTTATAAGCCCCTTCATGAACATATATATATATATCATGCCACATGCTCTCTCTAATCTAGACACTGCTCTGATGTGTGTTGTGATGACCTCTTCATATCACAATGCAGTTAAAGCCTTACTGGTATATTGGCTGATGTTGCAGAATTCCCCTTGAGTTTATCCTTGGATATACTAGTTTATCCAGGCTATACAAGTTAATGTAAAATCAGATCAGAATATATCTGTTTGTTAAGACCTTGTGTGTCTCACATTTGATGCCTTCCTGATCTGCTGTTTGTGCTCCTCACCTTGTGGCATCTCCGGCACTAACTATGCAAGACTGATTCCCTTTACACTGAAATCCATCTCTGCTCTCAGTCTTGCCTCTTTCAACCTCCACAACAAGTGTTTTGAAATATTTCAAGTCTGTTGTTTCATTTTCTAGTTGCCCCCAGTAGTCACTGTGTGGGGGTTTCTTTAGGTTGTAAGTTCATCCAAAGAGAGAACTCAATGGGGTTTTTTCTCCTGTGGAAAAACATCAGCATAGAGCACTAATTGCTCATTAGAAGTGATTTTGAAAAACATTTCTATCATTCCTGCCTGGTGGCTTTGCATGGAAGTGTGGGTGCAGAGAACATGCTGGTTATGACTGGGTAGCCTGTAAACTTCTTCCTGGCATATTCCAGGAGCCAAACCCAACTTCCCTCACTTACGTGAACAGCAAAAGGTCCGTAACTCACTTCCAGATAATGGAGCATTTGACTAAGAATGATTCTGTTGATATTTAATGTTTTAAAAAGTTATTGTGTTGGAAACAATGTAATTTGCTTTGATTCCAACCAAAATATTCATTAGCCAACTATTAAATATTTTCCTGGCTGCACTCCTAGGAGCAGCTCTGCCTCTTTTTCCGTGCAAATTAGTATTCCTGTTAATGGAGTTGATGCCTCAATGGGAAACTTCAGTGAATTTCCGTTGTCTAAAGAGTTATAAATTCAAGTTTGCAAATGTTTCCCAAAACCAAAACAAGTAGGGGCTTGAGTGCCTGCATTTCCTTGAGGGTGGGAAGTTTCATTTGCCTGTTTGGAATAGCGATTCCTTTTTCATTAAGCCAACTATTGTTGATACCAGGTTGAAGTATGCAGCTCTGGTATGCTGAGAAAACACTACCGTTCTTTTAAATTGCAAGCTGGTGGTAAATTTGAGGGCCCACTCACTTACAACACAGATGGCATTTTGTGGTTTTCTTCCTTTTTTTTAAAAATTTCTTTTGGCCTAGTCATAGGAATTAATTGTGCAAAGGAAAAATGATGCTGATAAGCTCTGGGTGATAATACACAGTTCTGATATAGTATAACCAGTTTATTGAAACGAAGCATGCTTTCTGTCCCCTTGGACTTCAGCACTTTCACGTGACTGAAGATTGCTGGAAGAAGTTCATTTTAAGTCCTTGACTGTTGGATTTCATCCTTGCTTTTATTTTTTTTTTAAATCTGTTTCTAATAGTTTCAGATTAATTTCAGCTTTAAAGAAATCAAAACTTTATAGAAATAGAAGATGATATGAATTGCCTCCCCTCTCCCTTCCTCTGTAGAGGAGGGACTGAGAGGAATTCCTCATAAACTGCAAAAAAAATCTTCAGAGCTGCAGAAAGCTGAATCCTTTGTACACTGCCTGGATAGACTTTCTTAGCTTCCTCATTAATACTCTACAGGAATGTCCTCTAGAAGAGGAGTGGGAGGTGATGAATGGTCATGAGGTGTTACTTTTTTTTTTTTTTTTTGATAAGCTGAGGGGCTCAGAATTAAATCTGAAAAGGAAGATTTTTATATTATATGAGCTTTGCTTTCTCATAAATCTGAAAGGGTGAAGGAGCTCTGTTGAAACATTACACACTCCCCAGAGTCTTTCTGCAGGGAGGAGGTGTAAAACAAATTTACACCAAAATGTGTTTTGGCTGGGGAAGGGAGAGGACTGTGCTGAAAAACTGTGGCAGCCATCTGCTCCTTGGCTTTGGGCTGAGGTCCTGAAGCTGGGTGCGGTGCTGTGATTGGGAGCTGCCCTCTGTGTGTTGTGTCCCCTCTGGCACGTATTCTTTGTGCTACAAAGTCCTCTGTTGCTAGAAAAGTGCCTTTTTATCTTTGTTTTTCTTTGTTTTTATATTTTCTCTTTCTTTTCATTCTTCAGATACGAATCCCCAAATATTGCCTTACGTTGTGGAATTATGCTGAGAGAGTGTATCCGACATGAACCCTTGGCCAAAATCATACTCTTTTCAGAACAGTTCAGAGACTTTTTTAAATATGTGGAAATGTCGACTTTTGATATTGCTTCTGATGCCTTTGCTACATTCAAGGTAAATTATTCAATCCCTGAATCATGGTATTGTGTCAAAACTGGTACTCCATCAGGAGTCATCACTGAGTGCTGTGTTGCTTTGAACTGGGTGACTTTTTTATCTTTTGGTAAAGGACATAATTAATCCTTGGTCTGATTGTAACAGGATTCACCACAGTGATCGAGTCTGCAAAGAATCTTTATAGAAATGTAAACCTGTATTTAATTAATGTTCTTCATCTTGATAACCCAAGGTCTTTTATGCAACTGTTTAAAACTCATATTAATCATGTATTACACACAGTTCTTGCAAAATGCATAACCTTTTTCTCTCCCTACCTTCCCCCAGAGACGAAACCACTGCCCATCCCAGCCACAATAGAAGGCATCATTTGAAAATGACTTTTGAAATCCTTGTAATTTTTGCTGTCCCTTCTGAGTTTGGCAGTCAAGTCTAGATTAATGCTGTGTCTGCCGATTATTTTACAATGTATTCATAGTCTTACTTTCATGACCCATGATTCAGTGTAAGGACTGTGCTGCTAAAAGCTATGTAGGTGGAAGCACTGCATAGACTCTGTATAGAGTCTGTTTTGTATTAAAAACTAAGCTGGGTGGAGCCTGCCAAATTTCCGGGGGTTTGTATATGACCATCATCGTTCCTGCAAGGGGCTAGTAGAGTCTTTCAGCAAAACTTGGTGCCATGGGCTTATGTACAGGGAAGACGAATTTATTTCTGAAAAACAATCTAAGAAAGCTGGGGAAAATTCTCTTTTGTTAAAGACTCTTCTAAATATAGATGTAACTCCTTTTTTTCTTCTATCACTGAGCTCCTTACTGTCATAGAAACACATTATTTATTCCTTCCTTATAAAGCTCATTAGAAACATGATTAGATAGACCTTTAGAATAACTGCAAGGTATGTTAGAATTCAGCTCAGTGATTCAAGGTAGACTGAAAGCTGGCTTTTTACTGGTTTTACTAACCTACCAAATGGGATGAATATTTGCATCATGGAGATAACATTGCATTCTTAAGCAATGACTTGAGCAGGATTAGCAATTCAAACCACCAGTTAATCAATAGCAGCATCTTTCCCTTACTTAAGTTTCGATGTTGCAGTGTCCATTAGGTAAATGTTACGAAAGTCAAACTAGCACAAAAGCACAGACAAGGAATAGTATGATGCAGAACTCTAAAAAAAAATGCAACATAACTGAGATATTTAAATCTTTTGTTTGTGCCATTTTATCCTATGCTCAGAATAATATTTGTCTCTGGTCAGAAAAAGTGCTCTTGGACTCAGTTTGCAGCTTGAGAGAAGAGATTTATATATTTTCCCTGGGTTCTGCTTTGAGCACGACAGCAGAGTGTGTTGGTGGTGATGGGCAGTCTTCACCCCAAACAGGAGGCAGGATGGGGACAAGGGTCAGTTAAGCTGTGGCAAGGACTGCAAACTGCTACAACCCTCCCCCCCAAAAAGAGTGATTGGCATTGTTCACAGATCTACAGCTGTGGAAAGTACGTCTGTTCCCTGTGAACTGAGTGTATTTTTAGCAGGTTTTAAAAATAGAATTCTACATCCTCACATGCACTGGAAAGAGAGGAGTATGAGGGCAGTTCATCTGCAGACATAGGCCAGAAATTGCCTTTTAAAGGGCTTGGGGGAAATGCATAAAACTGCTTTTTTTGTTTTGTTTTGTGGGTTTTTTTTGTTTGTTTTGGTTTTTTTTGTAGTTGTTTGTTTGTTTGTTTTAAACTTCCTCTTAGCACCTGATACATGGTCAGTTCTGGAAATAAATGGGCTACTCCTCTCATCTCCTATTCGTCTGTTATTCTGAATAGGTGGAACAGCAAGAAGTGATGTGGAAGCAATTGAATCATGAAATATGGAGCTACCTCATTACTAATACTAGAAAAATATGATTGCTTGCTGGCTGGATTACTGAACTCTTGTTTTCAGTTCTGTTGCCCCCACGTTGAGTTTGTAGTGTTGCCATCGAGGTGTCTGGTTCAGAGCTGAAAGCCTTGGATAGTCTATGCACCAGACGAGGGTTTAATTAAATGTGCATTGAAGTCTGAGGATATTTATAGTAGGAAAGTATCGGAATTCTTTATGATCTGGAGATGTACTTCTTAATTAAATTCAGCCAGGTGCACTGCAGAGAGAAAACTGAGCTGTTAAAAATGCAGAGGGAGACACTTGTATTTAGAGATATAAGTTGGCTGTGGAGGGTGCAAGCAGTAGTTGGAAAGAGTGCTGACTGAATACTGCTGCTCCACGCTTTCTTGTCATTTTCTATGGAAAGCTCATTTTGGATTATATTCCATTTGTGCCCCCTGTTGAAGGATGTTGTACTTGCTTCCTAAGTGCCCTGCATAAAAGCTCATGAATCACATATATTTTACTTAACCTTTAAAACTGCTGTCATTGCAGTCCTCCTAAATAAAGGAAAGTGTTAAAAACATGCACTGAATTTTGCAGGGCTCTGCTTTCCTCTTATAATTGATGGTAAAAATAAATTAAAGGATTAGTATGTAGAGGATTTATTTGTGAGGATGTGTCTGTGCATCTGCTTGAGCTCCTCAGCAGCTTCAGTCTCTGACTGGGTAGGAGAACTCAGGAAAAGATTATGAAAAAGAGAGTAGAAACTGATTCAGCAAAAAATTACCAACTTGAATGGACTTCATCAGGCATTTATTGTGATTAGTGTTATGTTTTAAAAGAAGCAATAAGATTAAAATTATACTTAAATGCCTCCCACTGGCCACTCCATTTTGTAGCTATTTGTCCAGTAAAGAGACTCTGTCCCAATTCTGTGGGAGAGCTTCCTTTAATTTAAATTTTTATTTTAGCATGGGAGGCATCCCATTCAGCTGTCTGAAAGGTCTGCTACTGCTTTGTGTCAGTAAGCCAACCTTGGGCAGAAAAAGATCTGCAGAAGGGATTCATCCCACCTACCTGAGTCTGCTTCCTGAGGATGTGGTGGAGGGCGAGAGAACCTGGATGTCTAGCTTAGATTGGTGACTAGCTTTTTTTATTAATTTACTGCAACAGTTGAATTTGAGTCTTCCTTGTGGTATTCTTGGAGATGAGCAATCATGGTTAATCTGGCTTAGCATAGTTTCCAGCTATGGGGTAGCATGTAGATAACTCCTGGCTTGGAGACCATAGCTCATCCCTCCATAAAGGGTGAGTTTATGTTCTTCCTTTCCCCTGTCCTGGTTTAGCATAAACACTGTGCACTATGACAAATGAGCATAAGAAAAGGTGGGAGGGAGACAGGAATAAAAAGAAAGAGTATAGTTTTATGCAGGTTCTGTTAGCATTAACTGAGTTCTTAAAGTCCTACTGAACTCATCATGCCGTGTTGCCTGTAGAAACCATGTTGTAAATGCCTTCTGGTAAAACGTGCTGAAATACATTTGAGAACCAAGGGATAATCAAGTGAGCATGCTCTCTCAGGTAACCTTTCTCTGTTCTTCCACAGGACCTCTTAACACGACACAAATCGTTGGTGGCGGAATTTCTGGAACAAAATTACGAACCAGTAAGTATCAATGCTAAAAGATTTTTTTAATTTTCTTTGTGCTTAGCTGGAACAGTGCCCTTTCAGTGGCAGGGCGTTTCATGTTTGACATAAAATAGTTACATATGACTGCAAAACTAATCACTGCTTTTTACTAGAGCGGAATCCTTGCATGATGTGTAAATTGCAGCTGCCCCCTCTGCACACACCTGGGGACACACACCAAGTTTTTAGGAGAACTCATAATTTCAAAGCAGATTTTATTCTTCTCTGTGTGCATTATGTCTCCTCATATTTGAATAGAACCAAAACTTTGTGTGTAAATAAATCACAGGGAAAAATGCGCAGTTTGGAACAGTTTTGTGATACCCCAGCACCAATAGGGCCATATTGGTATTATTTATAATACTTTGGGACAGAGGCGAAGAGTTACTGTGGAAGAAGTTTTAGCATTACTGAAAATTACATGTACCTAAATGAGAGCCTGAGGTCGCAGTATTCCTATTGTCATCCTAAGGCAATCAGTCCTTTGGTTAGCTGCCATTTTTCACTTTGATTTTCTGAGTCTGTTTTAGACAGAGTTGTGGGTCAGAAAAATTCCATTGGAATCAACTAGAATTGGACTGATACAGATCATGGTATTAGATTTTGGGTTATATTCTCATGTTACCTGAGTTACTCTTTGTTTCATTGCCAAAGTGAAAAGACAAATTTCTTTCATTCTAGTTACCAAGAAGGTTAAATAAAGAGCAGGCTAATTATTGCTGAGTCACAAATGCAGCTTAACTGGAGCAAAATTAGTGTCTTTGCTAATCTTCTTTCTTAATACTGAAGCACTGCACTGGAGCAGTCCCCACTCTACATTTATTTAACATTTTAAATTTTTAAGTATTAATTGCCTAAGTGAGCAATTTTTCAGCTGATTCCTGGCCAGCAGTGTTGAGTTTTTTTGCTTGTTTGGTAGATAGTTTAGCCATATTGCAGCCTTCTCTCTCAGTCTTCTTGACCACAAGATTCCCTTGGCCCAGTCCTGCAAAAGCCAGCACACACTTGGCTCCTGGCGATCCTTGCTGGGCAAATGGCTTTAGTGAGTGAGGGTGCTGAAGGCAGACGAGGTGACCCCTCACAAGAGGAGCTTTTGGGATGAACCAGCACCATTTTTGGGTACTATATTAAATCACACAGCCGGTCATGACCACGGTATGAGTTGAGTGGACATTACATGCTGGACCCACATGTCCTGGCAGCATATTCACCCTTCTGTAAGAGAAGGGTGTACAGGCTCTGCATTACTTCTGTCCTAGTTGGCTCATGCCAGCCCCTGTTACATCCAGTCCATATGTGGTATCCTCCTCTGCAGTACTTGGAAGAGGAGTGTTCCTGGGCATAAATTCACTGCATGATAACCAGCCAAGGAAAAAGGCCACAAGAGGTGGGCCTGGCATTGCAGTGAAATGTTAGTGTGTCACTGCTGCGGCCTCTGCTGCCCCTCTGGGGTGGCAAGGACCAAGAGAAGGAAGGATAGGCATGAATCCAATGCATATGTGTTTTCTTGTTACTTTAGGTCTTTGAGGATTATGAAAAACTCCTTCAATCTGAGAACTACGTAACAAAGAGACAATCCTTGAAGGTAAAGTCTCTCAGCACTTTCCTCCTAAATTTGTACTCCATGTTATGTAAGTTGCATGTATGGCAATGAAGCAGCTGTTTTTCTAATAAAAAAGAGTTAAGGGTTGTGATGCTCTTCTGGAAATGCACAGTAGCTCACTGTCTTTTGTTTTCTGGATGTCTGGTGAAACATTGGGCTGTTTCTGTGGACCAAGCACTATCATTTTTCCTCTCACCTCAAATCTGTACTTTGGTTCAGAACACAGGTTAAAATGAACTTGAGAGTAACATGATAGTCTCTGGTGCACCAAGTCTGACGTGACCTGCAGATGGAACCAGATAGGTGTGTTAATGTAACACACAAATGAAATGAAGGTGTGTTTGTGGGACTGCTGCACTGCACTTGTTTCTGGCCTAAGCGCTCACAACAGCTGCTGTGGCACCCAGCCTATATGCAGGATCCCTCTCTGTAGTGTTTAGAAGATGAGCAGTACTGGGCATTAAGCAACCAACTGCATGGTAACAAGTCTAGTTACCTTTCTTCTTTTTTTTTAAGGTAGTGACATTGAAACCTCTTAACCAAACATTGATATATGCTGCTGCTTTTTTGCATTCATAAGTAATGTGAACTGAAAAAAAAACGTCTTTTTTTCCTAATTGTGCCTGTAGCTGCTGGGTGAACTGATTCTGGACCGACACAACTTTACCATCATGACAAAATACATTAGCAAACCAGAAAATCTGAAGCTGATGATGAACTTGCTGCGAGACAAAAGCCCCAACATTCAGTTTGAAGCATTCCATGTGTTCAAGGTGAGCTAATACAAGCTGCAGACATGGCAGACTTTCTCTTATCCTCATAAAAGTGTCTTTCAAGGTGGACAAGAAAAAGTCCAGAAAATGAAGGCACAGGTTGGAATTTACAGTCACTTCCAGCCTTTGAGACTATCATCATTGAAAACCTTTCTATCACTCAGCCTCTGATCTCTGCTTGCTTTCCTTCAGGTGAGATCTTGAGCAGCAGCATTTTGGTTTGTGCTGAAGGTAGCCAGTCAAGTAATGAGCTACAAGTAACAAAATACACACCTTCTAGGCGGTATGCAGGGGACCTTCCCCCTACTCTTAGGTCATTTGACCCTGTGATTCTGGGTAAAGAGAAAAAAAAAAGGTCTAAAAACTCTGCATTATGATTAAAAGTAGATGATCGTGGTGCTGGGCATCAGTGCAAACACAATTTGCTTTTAAAATTTTTGTATTAAAAAGATTCAGTAAATCTCAGCTTGAAATTAGTTTAATCCTTCCATCCTTTTTCAGTGATCAAAGAATTATGAGATCCAACCAGTGTCACTTTTTTCATGATGATTAATGTTAAGAAGTGAGTTTACCAATTGCTATCAAAGGAGTTCTCTGCTCTGGGACAGAGAGCAAGTTTGATTGTTACTGTGCAAAACTAACTTTAATTTGGAATGAACACATTAATTTCAAACTATAAACAGAGTTGCTAATGATTTTCAGAAGAGGATTGTTGAGCTTGTAAGGGTATCCCTTCCCCCAGATGGTGAAGAAAGATGCCAGATGACAATAAAAGACTGCAAAAAAAGGGTTACATCACCCACCACAAATTCAGGGTGATTTGTTGAGTTTTGTACTTCTGCCATTTCTGATTTGGAAAAAAAGCTTTCAGATCTTCAGTGTGGAGGCTTAGAGAATGTGCAGCTTTTCCACAAAGCTTTTAGTTTCCTAAAAGAAAAAAAAATGCTTCAAGGAGGATTAAAGAAAAAATTCCCTTCCTGAAGCAAGCAGCTTGGTAAGCCATTCCCTTGCTGATTTCCTCCACAGTGAACTGAACCACTGTGAGTTACTTCTACTCTTCCTCCTTATCAAGAGGTATGTGGCTCCAAGATAAGTGGGAAGTCAGGCTCCGAACACTTGCAGTCTTTGAGATGCCTATGGGGGGAAGGTGTCAGAGGATTGGGCTCTCTTAGCCATGCTGTGAATAAATGCCAGATTTTTATTTATCAAACACATGAGTTGCTGTTCCTGAATTAATGATAGGAATGACCCATGCCTTGGGAATGGCTGATTTCACTTATTTTAAGAGGCATTCAAAAGGACTTGGAATAACTTGAAAGAATTCCAGTGTGCAACCATGTCATGCATTGCTGTTGCTCCCATTCTGCTTTCCCTTTCCTCCTTTCCTTTCCTTTTTCAGTGTGTTGCATCCCATTTCTAGTCAGAGTGGGGATATGGCAGGCTCAGCCTTACTCAACTACTTGCAGTTACTGCTGGGTGGGCATAATGTTTGGACCTTGGAGTGCCCTTCAAAATAAATGGGGAGCAGTGGTGACATTCTGTCTCTTCAGTTCAAAGGGCCGACCCCTGTCCTCAGATGCCTCCATGGGATGCTGGGTTTTTCCAGTGGTACCAGTCAACAGCAATTCAGTGATGCCATGGCACTCCTTATGCTGCCTCACATGCACAGTGCTCCTTGTGGGGAAACTGCAGACTCAGAACAGAAACTGATCGGGTGGAAACTGCTTGTTGGTAACCACCAGCAGCACATGAGAGTAACTGTTGGGTGCAGCAGAGCTCCCCTTTTAGGATCCTCCTCACTGAGGGTTTGGGGTCCCTGGATGTAGAAGCATTCAGCTTCTCCCCAGAGGGCAAGGTGGTTAGCAGGGTATGGTACAGAAAATCACATTGTGAACTAGCTTTGTAGAGAGGGTCAGAGAAGACCTTTTCCCTCTGATTTCACTTCTTAAATTGATTTCCAACTTGAGAACTGCTGAAGGAAATGCCTAAAAATATTTTAGAGGCTGACTGTGCCCTGTTCTGAAGTCCCTGCCTCCTGTTTCTGGGTTTGTGTCCCTCAGCCTGGTTCTCGTGTCAGCTGTAATAGTTCCATGTTAATGTAACTGGGAGAGGAATCTTGTCCTCAGCTTTTAATCTCATAAATTTTAAACTGTGCCTGCATTTTTAAATTATGCTTGCAAAATACCTGTGCAGTGCTGGCTGAAATTACAGTACACAAACCACGGCGATTTGGAATCAAAGGTCTGCTGAGAAGTGGATACTTGCTGCTCTGTCTGAGCTGCCAAAAGATTTGGGTTTAAATTACCTGATTTAGATGTTTCACCAGTTAGACACAGCAGAAATGAAAAAGTGTTTGTTTTGTAAGCATC
This sequence comes from Dendrocincla tyrannina, assembly GCA_035047865.1. Classification (NCBI taxonomy): domain Eukaryota; kingdom Metazoa; phylum Chordata; class Aves; order Passeriformes; family Dendrocolaptidae; genus Dendrocincla; species Dendrocincla tyrannina. The sequence goes on from JAWWMP010000001.1 coordinate 54,209,227, forward strand.
CAGATTCCAGTGCTCTCATGCCCCAGCTGACCCAAAAAAAAAGGCTTATGACTCTTACTCCCTTAGGCAATTTCTAATTATTGAAGATTCAAAACTGTAAGGGAGAGATTAAAATGATGAGTACTTCTAGTGCAAACTTATTTTGCAGGAACACTTTGTGGCAGAACGTGCCAATACGCTCAAGCTCTGAGAATATTTTGTTCATCCAGGTTGCCTTGGGTGGGAAAATGAAGACAGAGTGCCCACTTGCAGTGCCTCTTTCCATTCTCCACTGAGGAGGTGCTTGATCTTCCTACTAGCTCCAGCTCCTTCTCTTCCTTTTCCCTGAGCAAAATGGAGCTTCTACCTTGCAGCACCACTCTGAAGGTCTGCAGCTGCTTTGTAAAGCTGGATGTCCCAGTCAATGTATGCATGAGGATTACCCAGAATTTAATCCTCAGGAAAAGCTAACACACCTCACCCTTTCCCTCCTCCTCAGTAAATAGTCCAAAGGGTCACCTAGAGTTGTAGGCTTTGAGAGTCACCCGTTCTTCTCCACAGTGATTTCAGTTTAGAGATGTCAGTCTTGAGCACACACACTTTGAGGACCAAGTATTGAGAGGGGCTCTCCAGCTCCCATGATGGGTTTGTAATGTGTTTTATTAGTGGAGCCTGCTTCAAGTTTGCCTGTTTGTAGGAGAGACCAAATCTTTCAGTCGTAGGTGAACACAGTGCAGGTATTCCTTTGACCTTATATGTTTACAAATAAAGGTTAATTACAAGCTCTCTTGGCTTTCACGTAAACAATTAGATTATTTTGAGCAAAACACCCTGTAGCAGTGAACTGGGATTATGCAACTTTGTCATTCTTAAGCAGACATTTAGCAAGATATATTTTACTGTTTAAATCTAAAAATAGAATGGGTACACTGTGTTTTGTGACCTTAGTTTCATTTTTCCATTCTCTTTCATGCACATTACAAGCTACCTCCTGCAGCTTGCTCTGCAAATGGCCTCACTTAATTGGACCGTACTGGCAGTTTCCTCTTGGTATGAGGCTGAAACCACGTTTGTGGGGATGTGTCCTCTCTGTTCCTTACCTGGAGAGCTTAAAGGGCAAGAATTATTATGTGGAGCATTGTGCTATAAGCAACGTGAACTGCAAGGCACTTGTGTGTGCAGTTTCCTGACAGTAAGATGTCAGGACCCGAGTAGGTCTTAGAATAGTCAGTCCAGGGTATCCATCCTTTGTAATCAGTTTTGCTCTGCTGTAGTCCCAGAGGGTGGTAATGCCTGGTTATTAATTTCAAGGAAATAAGGTCAAATTCTCTAATCATGTGATTTTGATGTTTTTTGAAGAAATACAGTATGACTTTTAATGAAGAAGATAGCAATAGTTCCACTTTGGACAACTTTTGAAGCTTCAGAGTTTATTTTCATTCCAGGCCTTTTGCAGATATTCACCAAACAGAACTGTGCTGAAACAGCTATATTTAGAGTTGGAATTTTTATATTTTTTTATTTTGGGTCTCTGTTGGCTATCTGAATTCAGTGCTCTAGAACATGCACCGTTTCATAATAAAGTCACAGGTGAAACTAAGTTCTCTGTGGTTTGGTTCAACTTCATTTTGGTAGAAATGTTCCAGATAGCACTTAAAATTATTTGGTTTCAGGGATTGTTCTCCCCCCTCTATGACAATACAGAGTTCTGAATGAGTGGGGGCTCTTTTTAAAGTAAGAAAAGCCCAGGTCCTGCTCTTGGGCTACATGAAGCTGATCAGTTGATACTGGTAGAACTGATTTTTGTTTGCTTAACTAAAATATTGAATAACATTTCAGGAATTTTCTGGTCCTTGAGCATTCTCTCTTTACGAGTCCCTGTTGACACTGAGCAAGACTGACAGTGAAGATGATCTTTGTTTGAATGTTCAGTTTGCCAGTTTTACAAGGGGAAGATTATAATCTATAAATAATCGAGCAGGAAGATAAACAGGATGTGATGGCTTCTATTAAGCTAAGTTCTTTAATTATTTGCTATGGTAATACCAGTGGCAGGACCACTATGAAATGCTATTTGCTAGTTTTACCACTAACCTTACAGTTCTGTTTGCAGAGCAGATAGCTTTTACAGGAAGAATTATTTAGATTTCTTCATTTTGAATCACCCTTTACCTGTCTTTAGGGACAAATATTAAAAAGGCCTAATATTCATTGAAGGAAGATGTTTAGGACTTCAAGGTCAGGCCTTCTTTAATGGCTTTCAAGTGCATTGTCATCAGATTATTTCTGAACATGTGGGTCCTGCCAGTGTACTTGATGGTTTTCTTCTCTTGGTCACCAAGGGGGAACGAAACTCCAAAGTTAAAATCTTTTAAGGAAGATCTGTAAACAATTACTTTCCTCATCCCTGCCTGTTGATGGTCCATCGAGTGTAGTGAGAGCTGTGAACTGGCTGTCCCACCTGGGGATAGATGTTGTCTCTGGTACAAAACTGCCCGTTGAGCACTTTGGACATCCTACAGGAAGCTGCTATTCGAAGTGGCTCCTCTGAAGGGGTCCTTGAGAGTGGAGGCTGTCAGTGCTGCTCTTGAGAAGTTTTAGGTGGCAAGTAGGAGTGAAAAAAGAATTACTTAGGATTATAGCTCAGGGTAATCAGAGAAGGGCGATGTGGAGGCCTGTGTGAGTAACTGTAGATACTGTGCTGTTACTGGGATCACAGCCTGGCCACTGGATCAAGGAGAACTTTGTAATAGACTTGGGGTCTGGAAGTGTTCACCCAACTTGGCAGAGGTTGCAGTTCTTTCTGCAGAGCAGAGGGAAAAATACCTTGAAGCAAAGGCTCCTAGGAGCAGCCTGAGAAGGGAGGGATCCAGAGAGACAAAAGCATGGGCAGAGGTTAGGGCTGTTACAGCATCAGCATGCCAGGGTTTTAGAGTAGATGGTTTGCCTCACCTTAATGTAATAAAAAAGTACTCTTACCTTCCTGTTTGGGCAGAAATACTCAGTGTGGCATTGTCAATGTGTGTTGAGCCCCACTCCTTCCACACGTTCCTCTCTCGTGGCATTTTATACAAGTGGTGTGGAACATCCTCTTATTGTGATGTATGAAGCCCAACAGTGGGTCCAGTCTGAACCCTGCCCCAGGCTTTACCAGGTGTTGTTTCTGGGGGCAAGGGGCTGTAATGCACCCCCCCAGGACAGAGTGTGCATGTTCCTTGTCATGCAGCACAGCTCCTCCCTGTGCAGCTGGACATGGCCCAGGCTCCCATGCTGGCACAGCCTCCGTGGTGATAAACGAACCTGCAGAGGAGCCCCAGGTCTGGAGCCATCAACTCTGAGGCTGGGCCAGCAGTGGTGCCGCCTGTGCTCGGACAGACAACATGCCATTCTGTACTGTCAGCAGATGTTTGTTTTCACTCTGGTTTGGACAGGCTTGGAGGGAAACTGGATGCTTTCCAGTTCTGTCCATCCTTAGTTTCTTCTCATCGGTTAGAGAATAACTGAAGTTATTTCTGTCATTGCACAAGTGCTCAGGCGGTGTTTTGTTGACCAGCCATGGTAACCTCGGTGCGAGCCAGATGTGGCAGCTCCTCCCAGGGTGTGCTGTACCTGTGTATTCCCACTGCAAGCCCCATATGCCCCTCCTGACCAGTGTCTGCAGAGCCCACATCTCCGTGGCTTCCTGAGGTCCCTGAAAATAGAGCTCGTCACCGCTGGCCTTTGCAACCAGCCTTAGGTTTATTGTCCTCAGCCGGCACTTAAGGCAGGGAAAATGTTAAAGAAACAGTGTTGTGGCATAAGGGATCATGTTCAGAGTGGGGAAACTGCAGCTTTGGGGATTACAGGAGAAAAAAAATCAGAGCATGGGTAGGTTTATTTTTGAAACCTACTCTTGGAGAACACCAGTAAGCCCACAGTGCTGGGCTGGCTGCACCAGGTGAGTATCTGTGTCTCATGTCACCTCCCTCCTCCACCACCCTCCCTCTGCTCAGGGAGGGCTGTGAAGGTGTTGGTCACACCATCCTGCTCCTGCTGCTGTAAGTTTCCATGCTCCCATGAATGGATTAGGCAGAGGGAAGTGGGGCCTCTGACATGTTTTTCCAAACCAAAACAAAGCTGGCAAGTCTAATTTTAGGCCTGGTTTAATATGGAAATGATATCGATACTGACACAAAGCTTTTCTGTTCTCCTGATAATTAATTTCTATGTATCTGTCTTGCGGGTGAAAGAGGCTGAGAACTGATAGCTCACTGTGGACAGCTGGGTTTACAATCTAAAGTTTTTATCAACAAAGAGCAAAATGAAAGGGAAGCGATACCACACACGGGCATAGCTTTGCTTCAATTTACTGTTGAACCAGCATCTTTGAACTCCTCTGTGTCTGCCTTGGGACAAGGTGTGTAGCAGCAGAGTCTCTGCCTGCCAGCCTTCAGCTGACTTGTTAGAAAATAACTTATGAGGATGTTGTGACTGATGTTTCTCTCTCCCTCTGTCCCCATCCCCTCACTGTCTCTCTGTTCCTGATTTTGTTTGCATGTTAGGTTTTTGTGGCCAGTCCAAGCAAAACACAGCCTATTGTGGAGATCCTGTTGAAAAACCAACCCAAGCTAATTGAGTTTCTGAGCAATTTCCAGAAAGAGAGGACCGACGACGAACAATTCACTGATGAGAAGAACTACCTGATTAAGCAAATCCGAGACTTGAAAAAGCCGACGGCATGAAGAACTCCTCTTGTTTTCCACTGTAGATGTTAAACTCAGTTGTTACCTTCCTCTGTGTCCCTTAAATACCACAATAGTGCTTGAGAAGGCACAGCAAGTGCTTGGTTTTTATTTTGTCTTTGTTCCTAGATGTCAAAGAGTATAGGGGTTTTACATGAGAACTAAAAAAACAAAAATCTAGAATAATATATTATTTTTAATCAAGACTATAATTATTTATGTCAGTTTAGGATCTCTCTGTGATAGAAGCTGGTTTGACAGATCTTGATTTGTGCTCAAGAAGAATGAACCTCTTTGCTTAACTCTGTCAGCAAACCCAAGCTGTTGGTGAGTGCACAGAGCAGGTCTTCTGAGGACTGTAACGTTGTTCCTTCACACCTGTCATAGTGACTTGGTTCTAGCGCTGCACACACACAAGACTGTGAAAGAGTACCTTCGTCTCTGGAGTTAGCTGCACTTATAGGTCAGGTCCTTTAGTTAAAACAGCAGGAGATGAAAAAGCAGTAAAGGTCACGTTTTTGCTTTGTTTTGTGTTCTCTCAACTTTGAGTTCTCTTTTTTCTATATCAGGGGCTTTCTGTTCAGTGCTAGAGAATGGATGGATACATCAGCCAGATGAGCTGTTTCTGCCTGGATCCCATTTCTCTGTATGGGATCTATCTTGTGTTAGAGCACAGGCTAATCCCACCAGCTCCCAAGCAGTCTGCTGAGGAGAGGAGCAGCCCCAGGCACACGGTGCCCATGTACTCCACAATGGGAAGAAGACAAGAGCAACCCCCCTCCATCGAGGCCGGTGCTCTGTTGCCAGGAAAGATACCGCATCTATGGAAACCAGCAAGAGTGAGAATCCTGGGTCCCAGCACCAGTGAGAGAGGAGGGTCCTCAGTGTCTTCCCATCAGACTTCACTCCCAGCTGTGCAAGGAAAGGTTGAGCTGGGTTCAGCAGGCAGATGCTGAAAAGGCTTCAGCCTGAACTGCTGAGTGGGCCGAGGTCCCCAAGCCTGCAGATGCTTTCAAAGCTGAGAGCGTTTATTTGATATCAAAATCAAGGGTGGGAGGCCATTTCACAGCCCCAGGCACCAAAGGCTACTTGTAGTCTGGCGTTTTCCTGTCCTTGCTCATCCTGATGTGAATTCAGGTTCTGCGGTAAAGTTGTAGAATGGGAAATTGTTGCACTGTTATTATTTTAAGTTTAATAAGCTCTGTGGTACAGACCGTGTTTCCCTGGTGTGTTTGAAGAGTTTTTTGGGTCTTTTGGTTTCTAGCAGGAAAATGCTACTCTGAGGCTTTATTAGGAAGTGGAGTTTGAGAGCAGGGAGTGGAAATTTCTTGAATTTTTCTGGACAGCCTAAGTTCTGAGTTTTTCTATTTGTTTTAAGACAGTTCTCTAGCTAAAACTCTAGCTAATGCTTCAGATAAAAGGTGACACTGAATTGTAAAAACAGAAGAAGCCCTTTTATTTCATTAAACTCTTGTATATTGGGGTGACTGATACTTTAATTTATGTGCTTTAGGGAAGGGGAGAAACGGAACAGGTTGTGGACTTGTGGTTTTTTCAGATGTCAGATACACACAACAAATACACATCTTAGTTGCCTGGAATTAAAAAAAAAAAATTTACGAGCTATTAAAGGCATGATTACTGATCACCCTTTATTTCTATCCCTGTGGGTTCTTTTTCTCTTGCTTTTCCGGGTAGCCAGACTTCACACAGTGCTAAATTCCTTCCCTCCTTTGCCAAGTGGTTTCAGCAGATGGAGAGAAATGAACGCTGCCTTTGGAGCTTAATGGACTTTGAAGCATCACTTCTGCAGCCCTGGCTGGCAGGGTGCTGGGACCCCAGCCCAGCTTAGCCTGACCACAGGCTGCACCTCCAGCCCAATGTGTGGTGCGTGCTGTCAGTGGTCGCTTGCAGGTCGATGTGGGACCATCTCTGGAATCGCAGTCCTTGGAGCCAATCATTTAAGTCTGATCCTAAGAGATTTGGAGCCTGAATCCAAAGGGCACTTGGCTGGGCTCTGAGCTCCTGGGGTGGGGCTGGTCTCCAGGGCTGGATTAACACAGAGACACATGTCCATTGCCTCAGCCTCTGGAAGCCCCTGGAGTCACATGAGAATATTGGACGTCCAGCCAGTGCTCGGAAAAAGCATCTAATGGAGCATCGCTGGAGAATGCCTGTCCTTGACAAAGTGAGTGTGACCCATACAGAGGTGCCCAGAGAGTCTGTGAAGGGGTCAGCGCTGTGAGCTGCTCTTGTCTGCATGGTCTGGACCCAGAGGAGCACTGGAAGGCATCCAAACCTGGCTGTAATATGAGGAGTGAAGTTACATCCTGGTGTTTGCATGTAGGCAGAGATGTGTCAGGCCAGCAGGGAGCGGGGCAATGGCCCCTTCCCTGTGAGGGTAGTCTTTTCCATGGAGAGCAGTCATCAGACCACATGAGTAAGTGGTAAGAAGAGCTTGTGAAAAAGGGATCTGTGTGTGTGTCTGCAGGAGAGAGAAGGGGGGAAAAGTAGTGGTCTTGCAGTAAAATTACACTTGCCAGGCCCCTTGCAGCTTATCTTACAAGAAGCCAGTCCTGAAGCAGATATTGCCAACACATCTCCAAATAACTGAGTCTTCCCCAAGCTTGACTTGCTTAGGTCTTTGAAAGAATAAAAAGCAGAAGAAATGGTGAAGATGAAATAAAGCATCATAATATTTCACAGCAGGTGGGGACGCATCCCTAATTAAATGAAAATGAGGTCTTTTCTAGTGCAACTTTGAAATAAGCACAGAACTCCCGGTTTCCTTTGGTGCATTCAGTCAAGGTTGTTCTTCTGCCTAAGGGGGTGCTCCCACCAGGAACTCACAGTTTATCTGAAATTAGTATTTGGTGGAGCTGTGTGATTGCCGGACACATTTATCAGAGTGAGGACTGGAAAGAAAATTGTAATCTGGAGAAAGAAAGAAGCTGGAGGATGCTTGGTCTGCAGCCTCTCCATTTCATTCCCTGCCCAGAACTGAGGGTGGTTTGGATCATATGAATGAATTTCTGCCAACATGAGATGTACCATCCTGTAATGTCAAACCTTGGTTGATACAGCAGAGTGCCAGGAATCTTTGAACCATTAATTTCTGTCCTGGGATTTGGGCAGCTTGTGGTGAAGTAAGAAAAATCTGATTAGAGGCAGCAACAGGCTCCCCAGTGTGCCATGTGTGCCAGCAGGTGTGAACGCGGGAGAGGCCACAGGACTCTGGCCTTCAGCAAATGTGGGTGTTAAGACCTCTTGAGCCTCTTAATCTGCATTTTCCAGAGACAAGATCAGATGAGAAGGAAAGAATGACTTGGACCTTGTAATCTAATGATAAAAGCATTCGCAAGAGGGAGAGGAGGTCCAGATCCCATTTGTTCTGTAGCGTGTGCTTTGCTCTTGTCTGTGAAATTGGAGCAGGGCTAGGAGAGCTCGGGCCTCGTTCCAAAGGGTGCAGCAGTGTTTGGTCAGTAGAGAGGCTCTTTCTCTGGGCCAGCAAGTGCTTCATTTTTCTGTCTGAAGTAGAAGCACTTCAGCATTTTGGCCGGAAGCCCTGTCCTGCAGAACATCTTATGCCTGATGGTGATAGTTATTATGAGGCAGTGTGACATGAAAGGTAATTGTGTCTTAATTCTCCCCTTTCTTGACTAAGCATTCTTGTATAAAAATATAGGTTTCCATGGTGTGGGTATAAGGTGTCCTGGAGCCTCCAGGGGGAGGTTCAGCCCCTTGGTGAGAAGCAGTCCTATGGGCAAGAGCTGCTGTGGGCAGAGGAAGAGAAGGAGCTAAAGTCCCTGTCACTCCAGCCCATGCTGAGGGGCAGCCTTGTCTCCAGCAAAGGCTCCAATCCCTCAGGTTTTGGTGCATTTGCCATCAGCAGACCAAGACAGCTCTGATCCCAGTTGGGGCTGGGCAGGGAACATGGGATAAGGCTAAGGGGAAACCTAGGACAAGGTTAGCAGTTCTGGCCATGTGGTTCAGCTCTAAGCCAAGCATCTCACAGGGCTGTGACTTGGCCCAGCTCCCCCAAGAACCCCAGGGAGAGGCAGGCGATGAGCCCAGCCCTCCTGACTCATGGTCCTGCTCCCCAGTGCTGGCTTTAAGCTGGCTTCTCTTTCCAGGAATGCGAGAGGAGGAAAAACAATCAAACAACCCACCCCGTTCCTATGGCATCGGTTGTGAGAGGCTTTCCAAAGCCATGGTAAAAATAACCTTTTCCACCTCGGGCTGTGTTGCAGCAAGTGGCAGCATGGGGACAGCCTGTGCCGGCGACGCAGCCATGCCACAGAGGGGAGGCAGCTCCCCCCCATCTGGGTCAGTGACCAGTGTGCCAGGGAGAGGGGCAGGTGGTGTGCCAGCACATCTGTGGGACAGTGGCCGGCCTTGCATCCTGCTGCTGAGCACCTTAATTCCCCACTGCTACGCGAGCCTCGTGGCTGTTGTCACCACCCTACAGCACTGGCACCAGCTGGGAGGGCTTTGCTGCTGAACCTCGGCCCCAGGAAAGCCCCGCACTGCCCTCGCTGTCCGTGACACTGCAGAGATCTGCTGTGGTTCTGCCCATGAGGCATGGCCCTGTGTGTGTCCCACACCACCTCAACCTCCTCCCTCCTTCAGGGCACCTCGTTTGCTCCTTGGTAGTGATGCCTGCAGAGCTATGGGATGGGGTGTGCTTTTCTTCAGAGCCTCTGCCCCAAGTGCATTTGGGAATGAAGCCTCATTGTCCCACGGCCAAATGTGTAACCTGTGTGTTTTACCTGCCATGCTGTGCCAGCAGGCACCTCCAGCACGTTGAGGTTTGACAAGTAGTTGGACACAACAAGCACCTGGGCACTGAGCTGGCAGGCACGAAGTCTTTTGGCTGTAAGACAGACCACAGCCCAGTCACAGCACCACAGCCCAGCTCCTCACAGTTAAAGGAACAAAACCCACCCAAATCCCCCATGCAGCTCTCCTGGGGAGAGCTACCAGTCCACTAGTGAAAGGAATTATTTCTTCTGAGGGCACAGAAAAGACAAGACCATGTCTTTTGGGCCATGAAGTGCCTTGCTCAACTCATGAATAGAGGCTCTGTATTCCCAAATTGCAGGGTACATTGCCTCTACTAATGCTCAGCTTTGGCAACGCCCTTCAACTTGCTTATAGAACAGCTGGCTTTGACAAGGGTCTGGAGTGGATTTAAAAATACCCCTGTCAAAGCAGAGCCCGCTGCATCTGTTTGTGCAAACACGCAGTCAGGGTTGGCTTCTCAGCAGGCGGCACACCCTGGCACAGCCCTGCCCCGGCAGCCAGCAGGGAGCAAACAAACCTGGCATTTGCTCAGGCAGATGGTCAGATGCCCAACAGGCTCTATGGAACAAGCAAGAGCCTGCAGGGAGCAAGGCTCTCAAAATCCCACGGGAGAAGTGGAGAAAGGCATCTCCTCTCCATTTCAAAGCTGGGTGTGGGGGAAAAATTATATTCACAGATTGACTCGCCTTGTCCCCTAAGGAGTGTCAAGGGCAATGCCACAATTAGCTCATGGCACAGAGCAGGTTCTTGCTGTGGGCTGACAGCAGTGGCTTGTGCTTCCTGTCCGAGGCCCAAAGGAAAGTGACACCGGGGACTAGCAGGCAAGAAAGCTGGATGTCTCAGGGGATGGCAGGCATTGCAGAGGGAGGAGAGACATATGTTCATTCCAGCAAAAGACCCAGCTCTCCTGCTAATAAATACCACCTCTAGCCATACAGTTAACTCCTCTGCTTCTGCTAGCTTTTGTTTTCTCTAGCTAAAGCTGTCTTGCCCCACAATAGGAATGAAAGACTAACTGCAGGTGAATGTATTCATCTATCTTACATATGTCTTTCAGATATTTCTGAAATGACATTGGAGGGAAAAGGGGGAATGTGTCTATGCTGACATTTGTGTGCCATGTTCCTAAGGCCTGGCTCTTGCTGAGAAACCATGTTTCATGGTTTCCCCAGGTTTCTTCAACCCCTTATTTTTCCTCCAAGTTAGAAATTAGCTGCCCTGAAGTAAAATTTACTGGCAAAGCAGTGAAGTGGCCTCACCGGAGCCAAATTAAAGATAGTTAAGCAGTGTGGACAAAGGAGGAGGGAAGACACAGGCAGACTGCAAGGGCTTTGTTGTTAATATACCTGTCCAGTGCCCCTGAGAATACAGGAGCACATTGAAGCTGGGGCAGACCCCATCCCTTCAATAGTGGTGGGAATGCACAGTGGTCCTGTAGCTACAGGAAGCCACCCAGTGCTGAGGCAGAGCTTGGCTCCCCAGAAAAGCGAAGTGGAAAATTTCCCGTACAAACAGCTGATACTTGGAGTGCGGAAGATAAATGTCACACTGCAAAATACCCCAAGGGAAAAGCCATGCTCAGCCTTTTCCTCTACATGTCTGTTCCCAGCCCAAGCATGGTGAAGCCTGTGCTGCCGCCAGCCAGGTGAGGAGGCCCTTCACCCACATGACAGACATGCCAGCCCCGATTTTTCCTCTTCCCATTTACGAGCTCTGAGCTGTCTGGAGTGTTCTGACATTCACAACGAGCATCAGCACACCTTTGTCTTTTGCTGTCTGCAGCAGCAGAGCTCTTTGTGTGCCAGTCACAGTCACGGAATTGTGGAGTGGTTGGGCTTGGAAGGGACCTGTGGAGACCATCCTGTCCAATCACCTCTGCAGGAAGTTCAGCTGGAGCAGATTGCACAGGATTGTATCCAGAGGGGTTTTGAAGTGTCTCCAGGGAAGGAGACTCCACGGCCTATCTGGGCAGCCTGTTCTGGTGCTCTGTCACCCCTGCAGTAAAGAATTCCTCCCTCATATTCAGACGGAACTCCCTGTGTTTCGTTTGTACCCCTTGTCCCATGTCTCGCGGCTGGGAACCAATGGAAAGAGTCTGGCCTCACCACTCTGTGGACCTGCCCTTAAGACATTCGTATGCTCTAATATTTATAAGCAATATAATATTAATTTTTTGTGGCAGACCACAGCTGTTCACTCGCTCCCTGCTCCCGGAGCCGAATCGCGGCATCCCAGTGGATCCCAGCATCTCAGTGGATGGATCCCACTCCCGGTGGATCCCGGCATCCCGGCGGATGGATCCCGGCATCCCGGTGGATGGATCCCACTC
>JAWWMP010000001.1:54221158-54239080 GCA_035047865.1 Dendrocincla tyrannina
ATCCCGGCATCCCGGCGGGTGGGTCCCGGCATCCCGGTGGGTGGATCCCGGCATCCCGGTGGATGGATCCCACTCCCCGTGGATCCCGGCATCCCGGTGGATGGATCCCACTCCCCGTGGATCCCGGCATCCCGGTGGATGGATCCCACTCCCCGTGGATCCCGGCATCCCGGCGGGTGGGTCCCGGCATCCCGGTGGGTGGATCCCGGCATCCCGGTGGATGGATCCCACTCCCGGTGGATCCCGGCATCCCGGTGGATGGATCCCGCTCCCGGCAGACATTTCCCTGCCAACAGCGGCCCCTCGCGGCCGCGGCGCAGCGCTGCGCCTTCCCGTGCCCAGGAACGGGGGCGGGCACGCTGAAAAATTAATTCAATTTATTGCCAATCCAATTAGGGCCGGGGAATGAGAAATAAAAACACATCTTACAACAACTTCCCCCCACCCTTCCTCTTTTCCGGGCTCAACTCCACTCCCGATTTCTCTACCTCCTCCCTGGTGCAGGAGGACGGGGAGTGGGGGCTGCGGTCAGTTCATCGCACAGTCTCTGCCGCTCCCTCCACCTCACACTTTCCATGCTGGGTCCCTCCCACGGGTAACAGTCCCCCACGGACTTCAACACGAGTCCTTCCCACGGGATGCAGTTTTTTACCAACTGTTCCAGCGTGAGCCCCGTCTACAGGGTGCAGTCCTTCAGGAACAGGCTGCTCCGACACGACAAGTCCTGCCAGAAAACGTGCTCTCTCCACTGGCTTCCCACGGGGTCAGAGCTTCTTTTGGGCATCCACCTGCTCAGGTGTGGGATCCTCAACAGGCTGCAGGGGCGGTATGTGTTTCCCCGTGGACCCCCATGGGCTGCACGGGCACAGCTGCCTCACCATGGCTGCAGGGGAATCTCAGCTCTGGCTCCTGCAGCACCTCCTGCCCCTCCTTCTCCACTGCCCTTGGTGTCTGCAGAGCTGTTGCTCTCACATATCCTCGCTCCTCTCTCCATCTACAACTGCTCTTGTGCAGTAACTTCCCCCACTTCTGAACTCTGTTATCCCAGCAGTGCTACACCATTCCTGATCGGCGTGGCCTCGGGCAGCGGCTGGTCCGTCCTGCAGCCAGCTGGCATTGGCTGTGCCCAACATGGGGGAAACTTCTGGCAGCTTCTCACAGAACCGACCCCTGAAGCCACCCATCACCAAAGCCTTGACACAGATCCAGCACAACAATAATCCACGTCTATTTGAAATCAACAGGTACCATCAGTCTGCTTTGGTTTCCTATTCTCCAAGCAATGTCACTTACTGGATCTAACAAATGACAGCCAGGTATTTAAGTCTGGTTTGCAGGCACAGTCACTGAAACAAAAAAAATCTATTGAGAGGACTGCAAACTTTCCAGAGTAGTCCCCGCATTAAACGTGGCTCTGGGAAGCCCTGACCCACTGCCAGCCTGGCTGTGTCCCACTGACTCTTCACCATGTGTCAAGAAAGACATTTCAGTTCAAGAGCACTTCCGAAATGCATCTCCCTGCTTACTGCATGTGGCTCCGTGACAGGAGCCAGTCTTGGAGTGCAGAGTTATTCCTTTCAGATTAACATGGAAATGGAACTGTAGGAGTAACTCTAATGTTACTGCACTGGCCATCAGACGCTCGGTCCATGTGCCCAAGCTGGAACCAGGTGGATGTAAAACCCCTGATAGGTCAGACCCTCAGCATTACCTGCTTCATGTTACAGACTCACTCACAGCTGTTGGCCCTGATGTGGCAGTGCTCCGTGAGGCAGTTCTTACTCTCCCAAGGAAGAGGGAATTAATGCTCATGGGGCCTAGGAAGGGGATCCCAGCCCTTTCCTGGAGCTGGAACGGGGTGAAGTCTCATGTTGAGAGAAATTCTTCAGGCAGAGCAGAGGGAGGCAAACAGCTGGGGCTGCAGGAGCAAGGACAGCGCTGGGTGCATAAAAAGTGTGAGCATTCCAAAGCACTCTGTAATGTTCCTAATAACCCAAAGCATTTAAAAATACACTTCAGTACTTACTGTCAGATTAATTTATTAGCAGAAAACATGTTTTGCTGTAAGGCAGACAATTAACAGAGAATTTCTCTAATTCTCAGTCAAGAGGCCAAATTATTACTGATAGTTAATACCTGCAATTAAAATGATTGTTCTGAAATGAATGGAGGAGACACAAAACGGACATGGAAATTTCACACAACTTATAAAATATATAACTTTAACATTTTTCAGTAAATACTTTGTAGTTTTTTTGTAAGAAACAAACATCCTAGAGGTGATTTGCAAAACAAGAACTGCAGGAGATGTCTGATCTTCCATGGCTCTCCCTGCTAAGCAGACAAGCACAGCAGCACCTAGAGAGTCCATAGGCTCAGAGAGAAACTCCATTCACATTGTTCCTGTTGGCCAAGATGTAGTCCCTACTTTGTAATTCCAGTAAAAATTGAAAAAGTAGGACTACACTGATAATCAGAGCCTACAGAAATTTGTGAGCCTCTGGAGGAATCCGTAGAATACAGCAAGACAGAAACAAAGCCAGGCTTCCGAGCCTTCAGCCTTACTAAGAATTCCAAGTTTCACAGAAAGATTTGTACAAAAATCCTCTTTTTTTAGAAAAATGATTAAAACTAAAGGTAGACTCTTAACTCCTCCTGAAGTACAGGTTACCAGCAGCATTCACTGCCAGTGTAGTTATTTCATGTGCGTGATAGTTGACTTGTATCCTGACTCACTTCTTTGTGTACCCAGGCCACCTATGATGTTTCAGGGACTTTCCAATTTCAGCTGTTCTTATAAAGACACAGATTTTACTGATTTTGATACCAGCAGACTGATCAGTGTAAAGCTTGAAGGGCCCTTAAATCTGGATGGTTTTTTTCCCTTGTTTGTACCTCAAGTAGAAGAGCATTGCCAATGGATTATAGAAACAAGAAGGGTTCAGTAGGTGAAAAAGGGCAGACTTTTTACTCTAATTTGGGCAGTGTTCTTCTGATCTGTCCAAAAAGTCAAGAGTAATTATTCTAACACAGGATGCTTACAAGAAGTGAGGAGGAAATATTTCAAAGTATAATATTTATGATCTAAAAACCCATTATGAAACGCCAACATTTGACTTTAGCCTCAGATGAAAGATGCCAACAATGAAACTATAGAATCTTTGATCAAAGGAAAAAAATTGTCTTTTTGAGGTTTGCACAGCACCCAGATCAACACCTTAATCTCCTTGCAGCTGGATCTGCTCGTCCTAAATTCAGGACCTGGGTTCCTCAGCACCCGATTACAAGACCTGGTGAAGTGGCACTCAGCAATTTCCGAGTTTACTGTGAGAAAGCAGTCTTTTGAGGTGTGATGCAAAAAAAGGATTTCACCATCCCTCTCTTAAGTTGACACACAGGGTCAGTTTTTTCTCTGCCTGGTCCCAGGAAATGAAGCTGTATGCATTCTTCTTGGCAAGGCAGAAGTGGTGAATGAGGTCAGCCAACTGCCTGGTGAGATTTCTGCTGCTAGCCCTGCATGTGCCAAACTCAACCAGCAGCTCTGGAGTAGCCTTCAGCCTAACTAGGCTCAGGAAACAGCAGCTTCTCCAGCTCCGGGAAGAGTGAATTCTCATGGTGCTAAGGGTATATAAGCATTCCCCAGTTCTAAAGCCCAGGTACTCAAGAATGAAGTTATATTATGAGCCATGGGGAAGCACAGCTCCTTCCTGCAGCTCCAAGAATCAAGAACTGCACCTTAAATTACAGGACCAGTAGCCAGACTGGGTGAGAACAAACCCTGTATAATTAATGTCATGTTAAGGGTCCTTTGCACACTACCAAATCCCAGTTTTGCTGTTTCCAAAACCTAAAAGAGAACGTACAACAGCATCTTAAGACATGATTCCCCTTCCAGGACTTTAAGGAGGGAAGCAAAGACAAAATGCATGAAAGAACTGAGGCCAGGCTGTTCATATATCCTACCAGCAGCAGCAGAAAAAGGTGTAAGGTGTCTGCACTTGAGAGCTCAGTAGAGGAGTGGGCAGAAAGTCTTGGGGCATCTGCTAAAACAAACAGCTAGATGTCAGATTCAAAGCAGGAAACGGATGGGAATTAGGAAAGAGACCTCTCAAAAGATGCTGGGGACAACTCTGTCCTGGTTACCCATTACCTATACCCTCAAAACTAGCAAAAGCACTAGATTGTAGTTTCACTCCTGTTTTAATATCACCCTTGCTGCACATGTAGTCATCCATGAGACTGGCACCTGAAAGGATTTGGGCTATTCCACAGGTACATATCATCCTATCTAAGAAACAACAGGACACTGGCAATGTATTAGCTTCTGTAGTCCTAGAAGCCTGTAAGTGAAGATTAACAAAACCTAAACACTAGCAGTCTCCACATGTATGTAGGAGACAGTGAGATGCATACAGCCAAATGATTTTAGGCCTGCATCCAGAAGCTGAGGGAAAACAAACCTAATCTTTGTCTTCATTAAATCAGATGGACTGCACTTGAGGGAGGACACAGAGCAGCAAGGCAAGTATGACAAAACAAAACAACTCTGCTGCTATGGTAGTTGGAATACAGTGTGCCTGAGGGACAAGACTGATCTCCAAATCATTTATCTAGCAATGACTGCTATCCCAGTGGTTTTAGGTATGCTACACTGTGAAGCAGACTGAAAAGCAATAGCCACTTTCAGGAACAGAAATAGTTGCTGGCAATTATTTATTTACCATTTCCTATTGTAAATACATTTCATTGTATTTAAAGAATTGGGGCTTATTTGTGCATTTTGCTAGCCCAGAACTTAGAAATCCATTCCCTCAACACATACACCAAGCAAATAAAACACCATTTTACTACTCCTCTGACCTACCAGCAATAAACTTTCAGTATATTTTTTTTAATGTGTTAACAATGATCAGCCACCCAGTTACTTTCACAGAAAATACAAGCAGCATTTTTTCGCCAGGAGCTTCTAAATTAAAAAGACCTTCAGGTAATTCCATAAAACATTAAAGACATCATAAATAAAAGTATTGTAAAATTCACTTTCCAAACAATAAATAAAACTCTTCCTTATTTGAAAGTGCAAACAGGCTGTATTATAAAAAGTATGAAGCAAGACTGAGGAAGTGCTTAATTATTCAATAGTGACCAAGACACAGTTTCTTGTTTTGGTGCAGTTGGTCATCCAGCGATCTTGTTTTCTGGATGCCATCTAAAGAAAAAAATATGCATCAAACATTACTACAGTAGCGAGTATAGTCTAAATACTCAGACAGGCAGACAGGAATAACGCTGGGGGTGGGGAGTGGGGTGGAAATTATTTTCTTCCCCTCACAGAGGAACACGCAATAGGCATAGCTAAGAGGAACAACTAGGGAAAGAGAGCAATTTAAATCAGTTCAGTGTTGAAAATGGAAGCACGTCCTCTTCAAGAAAACATTATTAGAGAAATGAGCCCTGTTAAAGGTTGTCAAACAAAGTACCCCAGGATAAATCTTTCTCTGGCAGGGTCTAAAAACCATTAACAGAGAGAGGGACAAACAAGCCCTAACATTTTGCAGTGATCACTAATGCTCTGAGCCCTTCCCTTCCCTCCCCTCCTCCCCCCACCCCATAAGGAAATAGCTAACAAAGGGACTTCCCCACTAACCTATCTCACTACATGTCAGGAAATAGTTTGGAGTACGTGGCTATTCCTGTGCCACAAGAAACACCTTCAGTCTTTTCTATGCTCTATCGCTGTACTCAGTGCTTTGAGTAACTGCCAACTCCCCATCTTTACACTCTGTATCTTCCTGCTTGAGGCACAAAATTTATTTAGCTGCTTCTGCTACATTTATTTTCCCCTCTGGATAGAAACATTTTAAGGATTGGTAGCTGACAGAAGGTGCCTGTGGTGGGTAGCACAAAACTTCAAAAAAAGACTTTTCTAAAAGTCTGTTTTCAGAAGATGACAGTGCCCTTGCTACAGGGGTGCACGACAACAAGGAGTTTGTGACCTTTATACTATAAATATACACACAAATACAAAAGCAGCATTGAAATGTTCTGCAGAATATACTTAAATGGCTTGGAGGAGTTCAATTTCTCTTGAAAAATAATGGCACCCTTTACAGAACATGATATAAAAAGTCTTTATAGAAAAAAAAATTAAACATCATCAAGTAGTCTGAAATGATCTACATGCAAAAGAGCATGTTGGTGACCTTGATAATTGCATTACTAGATTTTGTAACGTGTGTCAGTGCCAAGCTTGGTTTTGACTTAGTTACCTCATCTATTAAAAAAACTCAGAGAAGTTTTCATAGCAAAATTTAACTCATTGAAAACAAGATTAATTAAGACTAATCAACCACAGAGGAATTCAGTTTTGTTTAAAACGTGCTCTCACTTACTGACTTCAGTCATAAAACAAATTAATGAAAAAATACTTACTTTCCCTGGCTGTAGGGTCATGGAATTCAAGGGCATTAGTGTGCAATGGATTTAGTTGCCACTGGTAAAAGAAGAAGAAGAAAATGTTTACTTATTCCAGAAGACAAAATAAGGAGCAAAGGGAGGAAGGCAAAGTACCCTGCAGGCCTTCACTGTGAGACATGACTAGGGGTGAGGTGGGAAATGAAGGGCTCCCCCTTGAGCACATACTTGCTCTGAGCATAAATAACTATTAAGGAATGTGTAGACATTTACTCCCTTGAGAAGGAGAAATGAGCCTGCTCAAACCAACAGTGCTGCACTTCATCATGGTGAGCACTGAGTGCAGGTGCACTCGGCTACCTTCAAAACCCAGTGCAGCTCTTCCAGGAGCTGCTGGAAGGGCCAACAAAATCACACAGTGATCTCCCACATCAGCTGCCATGCTGTGACAGGGGAGGCTTGGAGAACTCCAGTGTGAAGAGACCACCTCACACAACGGCAGAAAGTTAGAGGGAAATCCTCACTGCAAATACAGAAAATAGAGGTGCTTGGCCCCACCATGCGGCATACGGCACAGCATTTCTCCCCAGCACTGTGACAGAGAAACCTCCCAACTGCACTCACCTCACTAGACAGCACAGCACTCCTCTATGGTGGCTGCAGATGACTGCTCACTCTACTCTCCCGTCAATGCTGCCTACAGTTTTTAGAATGTAGTATATTTAGATACTTACTGTAAATTTGCTTACACCCTCAAGTTCACCAAACTTCATATAGGATATGTCTGCTTTCTTTTTTCCAGCATCAACATCTCCTGCATAGATCTGCTTTATACCAGCTCCTTTAATTAAAGGGACGCATTCATCACATGGACACTTTGTCACAAATATCATGCTTCTCTCATCTGGCTTTATTTCTCGACACCTACAGGCAGAAAACAGATTTTCAGAGTTTGTACCTTGATAGGTTTGAATCATGACAAACTTGATATCTCACAAGAGCAAGCAAAGAAGTATCATCTATTCTCGGAAGCAACTTATTCCTGATCAAGTGCAGGAGTACACAGTGGTATCTTGTTTGGTTTTACTATCTGTGAACAAAACACCCATCCTATATCTGCACACATATCACTGCTGGAAGCCTCACCAGTTGCCACACTTCTGTATTTCAGGTTATGGCGTGGCCTAGCCGAAGCAGAGGCAGTAGCTTGTATCTGAACAATAAGGAGTTTTTAAAAACTAAGTTCACTTGTGAAGTCTAAAGAAACCCCACGAGCTGACTGGTGTCCATACACATCCAAGTTCTACATCATAGGCATAAACAAGACCATGACTGCAACTTACACTTCGTGACAGTGATATCATGCAATGTCCTGGTCTTGGCTGGGATAAAGTCAATTTCTTCTTAGTAGCTGGTACAGTGCTGTGCTTGGGATTTAGTATGAGAATAACACTGGTAACACACTGGCATTCTAACTATTCCAAAGCAGTGCTTACTTTGAGTTAAGTACTTTTTTATGCCTCAAATTCTGCCAGTGAATAACTGCACAAGTGAGACATGTGACCCAAACTGACCAAAAGGATATTCCACACCACAGAGTGTCATACCCAGTATGTAAACTGGGGGAATTACCTGAAGGGGGCGTTGATTGGAGTTTGGGGATGGGGCCTGGCACTGGTCAGAGGGTAGTGAGCAACTGTACTGTGCATCCCTTAGCTTTTAATCTCTATTGTTATTATCGTTACTACTATTATATTTTGTTTCAATTATGAAGCTGTTCTTAACCCACAAGTTTCACTTTTGGTTCTCCTCCCCATTCCACGGAGGTAGGGGGTGAGCGAGCTGCAGCGTGGCACTCAGACCATGACAGGTATTTGTCATGGAGTTGTTTCTGAACCATCCCATTCTTTTCAGGGGTAAAAATAAGCCCATTACCTGAATGTCAAGGCGTTCTGCTCCGCATGTATGATGTATCTGAACTTTCTGATTTCCCGATCTTTTTGCTTATCATCCATGTGTGGAAAATCAGCATATTCAGATCCAGCAGGAAAGGCATTGTAACCACAGCCTACAAAATACATTGCTCCTGTTCCATCACAGCTTCTCTGCAACAGTAAGCAAAGCATCAAATCTGGAGGTATTTAAACAGAGTTCTAAATCAAAGTGCTGTGCAGTGTATACTTTCACATTATCAGTTCAGCCAAGTTACAGCAGTTGAAAAGAGAGCTCAGCTCTTGCAGACTGCTCCGTATCTGTATGGAGCTTTTCCACTGAGCTCTCTAGGAGCCACACAGCGAAACTGTGACACCTCAGTTATGCTGCACCAGACTTTAGAGGCTTTCCTTTTGGCAAGTAATACTGACTGCAGGGACAGAAGTCTGAAGGACTTAGTCTTTAAGTCTTTCTGTAATGTATACAATTAAAGACATCTGGAGTTCATCCCTGATGTGCCAGAGACTGTGTTTCACATCTCTCTCAACAGACCCAGTGATGAGTGGGCTGATAAGTAGCAATCGGCGATGGAAACCAGAACAAGAAACAAACCAGCAGTAAGCAGCTGATGGCTGAGGTGCTAAAAACAAATGAAGAGTATGTTACAGCCACATGAAGAATGAGGCTTCCTGGGATTGGTACCATGCATAATCAGAAATATAAAGAAATAAAAACTTTATGTTTTGATGGGAAAAAGCACTGGAACAATATCTGGAGAAAAATACTACTTCGATTCAAAAAGGAACGTGCTAAAGCCAGCACTGCATTTCAACTTCAACAAGTATCCACGAGAGATTGTCAGGCTATAATTGCACTGAGACCTTTCCAAAAAAAGAGCTGCAAAGAGGGACCATGCAGAGTAGGCACATGCTGTCTGACGGGCAGCTGTGGCAAAACCTTGTAGCCAGGATACCTGGAATAACTGACAGTGATTACGGAAGCTGGCACACTGAAAATCCAGGTGGAGACACTGGGGTAGTTACTGAAATAATTTATACTTCATCTTAAAGCATAACAATGAACCAGTCACTAACGTAGGTACTAAAGCAGTAGAAGCACAAGCTTTCTATAGTGCTGTGTGTTTGTATGAAAACCAGAAGTGTGCAAACTTAAAGGAAGAAAACAAACTCAAACCACGAGTAGGAATTCCGAGTGCAAGAAAAAGTAACTTTTTCAATACTTACTGATTTTTCTTCTGCCCAAATAATAGCTCCAACTCCTGTTTTATGATCCTCTAAAATACATAACATTTTAGGAGTAAATAACAAATAAAGCACTTCCAAGTTACCTACATATTAACATATGATATCCTAGAGTAAGAAATAACATTTATTGTTGCTTTGTGGACAGGAGGAAAGAAATGCAGAAAGATTAAGAGCTTTGAAATCATGAGTGTCCAGTAAAGGCTGGGTGTCCTTTAACTGCAAGGGAGTCATTCTAAGACTTTGTTGTGTACATTTGTTCAAAGATGCAACAAAGCAACCAACACATAGGTAAGAAAATGTGTGCCAAGAATGTATATGTACAGGTTCATTGATGTGAGACAGCAAACTGATAAAAACCTTCTTGCTGTTTACTATTTAATTATTTATTTTCTGCCATTCTTTATGGTACTGTGGTCTGAATTCCTGTAAAAATTAATTGTATTTTATACCCAATTCAGAGGCAAAATATTAACAATTGGATTTTGAGGGGTGTTTTCTATCACCACCGTAGGAGAACTGGTACAGAACTTTCATTGTGTGACTTCACAGGTTTTTATGGAACTTGGAAATTCTCCACAGTAGTTATTGATGAGAGTCTTGACCAGTTAAAACAGAGCATATCAAGGAGAAAAAAAATGCTTCAGGCTTCCACTGATTGACAGTGGAGGACACACTGTGTCCATTATTCATTTCCATCATCCTTAGTATCACTACCACATACAATAAAAGAAGGTCTTTCCTGCCAAAGATATCTTTTATGAAAGTTGACTTTTTTATATTCTGCATATTTATTAGTCACTGATGCAGTGATGATGATAATCACTAACATCAGCCTATAGAAAATATCCTGTGATCTTGCTCCCCTTATATCCACCTACATAATAATGTAAAGCACCTAAATGTGTGTGTGTGTGTGCGCACTGCTATTTATTTTAATTTCATTACAGGATTAAAGTGGAATAAGAGTTTGCTCAAAAACCAGATCCGAGTCCAGACTGAACACCACAGATAAAACTGAATTTTTCTGCCCCAAGAATGAGTACTCAAGCTTGGCTGTTCCATCTTGTTCTGTACAGTAGCTGTACAAAGAACTCGTGAATTGCATCTGAAAAATGCAATCTCCTCTGCAATTTTTGTAGACCAAATTTGCGGAGGGTACCTGATTTGATAGGTGGGGTTTGTCTGTGTGTTGGGGGGTTAGTTTTGGTTTAAGCTTTATGCATGTACTCTTTATTTGTTTACAATGGTTTAGAAAAAGCAACTATTGTATCTAGAGGACAAAAACATCACTAAGGAATACCATCAAGTTTTAAGTCTTCATATTCTGTTTTCTGGAAGAACTTATCAGGTTACTGCATTGCTACCCAGAGAGAATAAGGTAACTAACAGAAGTCATCTCTAGCAAGAGAAAGTCAGTAACTATCCTTCCACACCAGAAGCCTGTACATAAAACTCCAGCCTCTGTGCAAAAAAACCCCAAACCCCATCAGATATACAAGCACTAATAAGATTAGAACTCAAAGACTTAATATAACTGTACTCTAATGCCCTACTGAAAGGATATTATTTCATTGCTTTTTTTCTGAAGTGTACATAATCTGCTTGAAATATTGGCATTTATTTGATAACAGAAGCATCTTGTGAAACCTCAGTAGAAAGAGCCTCAGAGCAGCTTGAAGAATTTAAATATCACTCTGTACTATTTTCAGTAGGGTGTTGGACAAGCTGGCAGGGCAAGGTTTGCCAGCACTGCATGTGAAATACCTGGGCTGATTTTCTCTTGGAAAGCTTTAACACACAATACTATGTCCCCCTGTGGAGTCTTTACTGTTACCACTGCACCTGTTTCACACATGTAGGAATGGAGTTGTGCAGCTTGCTCAAGAAGCATTTGGAAGAATCAGACTGAAATCAGGAGCTTCCTCTACTCCTGAGACCCATCCTTGCTCCACTAGGGTAACAACTCACCTGTGCGGTATGCAAGTAGCCTGGCTTGTATCATACAGTGCCTTGCAATGTCTTGGGGCAAACACTGATCGTCTGTTTCATTTGTTCGTTGTGATTCACTGTTGTAGAATCCAAAACTTCCAAAGACAGGGACACTGGCAGCCACTGTCGCCAAGACCAAGACGAGATCTTTCATGTTTTGCCTAAGGTTGCTGAAGTACGGATTTTCACAGAGGTTCTCCAGCCCTATTGTCATCAATATTTGTTTGTGCATTTCCTCATTTGAAATTAGGAATAAGCTTTCATACTCTTTTATTCTCTCTTGTCTACATGCTGCATAAAAGTCAGTATTACAATCAGGCTGTGATTTTGCTATTTTCTGAACAAAATCAAACCTGATGGAAGTTTCTTCAATGAACTGCACCATATAGCACACCAACGGCTGAAGCAGCACACACACACGAGCACGACTATTTGACTTCAGTCTTTCTACTGCTTTGGCATCTAGCTTTGCATCATCGGTACTCATGGGATTGGACGCCTCGTTCTGCAGGCTGATTTCAGGATCTGCAGGCCAGTAAGAAATCCTGTTCACTCCGGCTGGAAGAGAAGATAATGCAACAAAAGGAACCATGCAAGTACAGTGGAACATAAAACTCATGTTCAACACACTGTTGCCTAACCCTGGTTTTACTCCTCTAAGGTCTGAGTGCTGCTTACAGCAAGTCTGGACAGGAAAAGTGCTGGTAGATAAAAGTATCAAGGGGTTATCTGACTTGATAATCAGACTATAGACAAAAATTGGAGTTTACAAAGTTCTAAGGTATTTGTGACAGCCTAATTTTGCATCTCACCTACAACAACTACATCAGCAACACACAAAAAAAGTTGGCACTAATAGATGTTGCTGCTGAGATTAAAAATCAATATTTGCAGATCACATTTTGGGAAGTGAATAATCTGGCCTGTCTTCATCTTCCTTGGGAATACGCAACCCTGAAGTACTCCCTGTGATTCCTGCTTAAAAACCACCCTTCCTCTACTCTCACTGACAAGCAGCGAGAAGGCAAGGAAAAATGTAGCAACCTAGGCCTATTCCTCAGGCCTAGGGCTGCTCTGACAAAGTGCAACAAGTATATCCAAATCTCAGCAGTGCATCCCACCTGAGAGACAAACACCAATAATAACATCTGCACAAAGAGGGTATCAGGAGCAAACCCTAGTTTTCTGACCTTCAGCTCCAGGAAATGTACATTGTCTCTTTTGGAAAATATCAGTGCAGTCTACACAAGTTGGGCATTGCCATTCACAACTAGGACAGTCCAAAGGCTATCTGATACCATCCATCACAAACATAACATTTACTCCTATTCTACTACAGTCTTTGCTTACCATTTACAATCATTTTTAAACAAGTTGAACATGGTTTTCTGGAAAAATAGAGATCACAGTTTTTAAGTCTTGATCCATGTTTAATGAGTGCAATCTGGCCAGCATGCAAGTCTGTACTGGAACAATGAAGACCAACAATCTTCATGTTTTTCACCACGACTAGACCACTCTTCTTCACCTACAGAAAAATGCACTATTATTATTATTATTTTACTTTTTTCAACATGAAGACCATAGAGATGTTACAGGTCTTCCTTGGGTAACAGCAATCAACCAGCAGCAGAGTTCTTCAGTACATGCAGTGATATAAATCATTAAACAGTCTCTGTTATACTTTCCTATGCATTTTTTTGTTGTTGGATTTCTTTCACATGTGCCTGTTAACACCAGAGTGCATGTCTCAAACTCCAAACAGGAACTTGTCACAAATTCCTGATTTTTCTGGCCATTGCTTTGCCCATAACAAAATCCAGAACAACACAGAAGATTCCATCAATTAGAGCTGAACCCCCTTCTGAATCAGCCAGCATCTGGAAATGCTCATGAATTTAATTTCTGTCTTAAGCTTGACCATTGTGGGAGCAAATATCTTCTCTAGCTTTATTTCTGTCTCTTCATTTATGGAAATGAATCCTGGTTCTAAAGAATCTTCCACGGAAAAAGTCTGCGTACCACAGACAAGAGCTATTACACCTGAATTCCCATGTATTGTGAGGAAATTGGATACAAGCAAGTTTGATGAAGCTGGTGAAACAGATCTCATTATGCAATCCAGCTGCTATCAAACACTGTTGGCCTTATATCTGTAAATTATTCAGTTGCTTTGTGGTTACGGAAGTGAGGCTGTACTAAAGCCCTGCCTACAACCCAAGAGCCACTCCTTATTGAATTACTAGATTTGAAACCGCTTTTGAAGTCTGTATGATGCTGCTCATGCACCTCTCTTTGAGATCTATTCCGGGACATAACAAGCTCTGAAAATTAGGCCTAATTGTCACTCAAGTAATTTTCCTATCTTTTCTTGCCCTGGCCGATACATGTGTTGTGGATTTTAGCACAGGGGCATGCTCTGCAAAATGTAGCAATCATTTTAAAGAGCACAATAAGAACTCTGACCACAAAAGGAAACACCCTGTTCCTGGACACTCTGAAAATGCCCCTCTACTTTGAAGCATAACTAGCTGCTATTTAGAAGACCCATTCTCAAGGATCATTTCTTGTCATTGCTGCTAAAGGATTGACCTGCAAGTCCTTGATCTGCAAACATTTCAAGTAGTTGTCTGCACCTCCACTGTGTAAGAGAACTGATCTACAATCATGAACATTGTAATTCTGAAAGAGCATCTCTACACCATTGACCTTTAAGTCATAATTCATGTATACATGGTATACACCATTCCTCCTTTCTTATGCTCTTTATAATACCTGACAATTTTTAGTGCTTGCTTCACCTCTTGGGGTATACTTTGCTTTTCAGTTTTTCAAAAATAGCACGCTATTCGGCTGTTTTCCTACTTTTCTCCCACCACTGGATTTTTTTCTACTTCTAAGAAATATTTGAAAAAGTTTACTAGCTTTGGTTTTTGTTTTTTTTCACAATTTTCATAAGCTGTCATGTAAAGTGCAGTTGGGTTAAATTCAATGGAGGAGCTGTTCAGAAAGACTAATTAACAGTAAGCATAGACATTTTACCTGTGATTTCCTCCGTTGCTCAGATGAGGGAAAGAGCTCCATCCAAAGACTCAATAAAGTGAAAAGATTGACCTTAGATAGTCTTGGCATTTGACCTGCCATTTGAAGAAAAAAAAAGAAATATTTATTAGAGAATATTTATAAAGAAACTCCACATTACTGAATACTATTTTTCAAGACTTCTACACCACAATTGCTACAGAAGATGGTTCATCAACCTCTTCTGCTGTTACAGCAGCTAAATCCACACTGTCCTTTTCAGGGCAGCCACCCATGCTGCTCACATCTGGATGCAAAGATCAGATTTGTGTAACAAGAGGAAGTGATGAAACTTTCATTTAAATTCAGTTAATTAATTCTACTCAGAGGTGAAGAGCAGAAATCACAGATCAGATCATCAGATCCCACACAACTTAATGTGCTCGAGCGATTCACAGATGGTTACAGAAATCTGAGACACAGCTTCTGATTCAGCTTCAGGATCAACACAGAAGAGAACAAAAACACCTAGGCATGCATCATGATCCTACACTGACACCTGCAGCAAGAGTGAATGAGCCATTGTGAAACCTTCCAGTTACATCAGTTCTGGAGACTAGTTCAGATGTCAAGTTGTCTTGCCTCACACTCAGCAAGAAGGTAATTAAGTTTTCAAACAAGCTCCAGTTCCTATTTCTAGGGTGCTTACAGAGAGCTGTATGAACACATATTCCTGTAATGAACACGCAGGTCTCATGTGCACTGTCTGACAATAGTATCATTTCTGGTTTTGTCCTTTCCCAGAAACGTTACAGTTTTTCCAAAGGAGGAAAAGGCTAAGGAAAGAATAGAATACAATAGAGAAAAACATTCTTTAAGTAGTTCCAGCAGTTTGGAAGAGATCCAATCACATACTAAGATTGCTTGGGTGAGGGAAGACTAATGACATATCTGTGAACCCAAACAATTAGGACAGCAGATAAACATAGGCAATCCATGACTGAAATACCATTTCCCGAGAGTATTTAGCAGCTTTTTTGACACAGAAGTGTGGTTTTGGAAAGCAAATATAGGCCTGTCAGCAGCACTGTCTGATGCCACATTGTCCACTACTGCTTAGGCTGCCCAGCTCTGCTATCCCACTGCACACAAGCACTGGAAGGAGCACCTGGTTAGCACAATCAAATACATGTGCTAGAAATATACGTGGCAAGCAGCACACAATACTCCTGTCATAGCACACATATGTACAGTTCCCAAATGGCAGGCTTAAAGGAACAGTGTAATTTATACCAGCTCACACGTATGCCCTCATGGATTACAATTTGACATACAGAGTAGACTTCAAACAGAACACATCACAAACAAGTTTTAATTACTGTTTGTTTTCTTGGACCTAACATGAATGCAACCTGTCAAACATATGGGAAACAAACTGTGTACAAGGTCACAACACTGCTGTGAATTTATTTGAATTTATAAGGAGAAGCAGGATATTATGCTGAAAAAAGGAAGACCTGTGGTAACAGTTATTACATCTATGCGTTTGCATCTTTACTCAGGTAGTTAAATACTCCCTTAAGTTCAACAGAGTGAAAAGAGTGCTGATTAAAGTGGACCAGAATAAAAGGCAAAAGACATCTTACAGAATTTAAAGCACCTACAGAAGATTGGGGAAGTAAAGGAATTGGGGTCTCTGCTACTGAGTAAGACCATATATAGAGGAGTGCTCTTTAATGGTGCACTAAGTCCACAGATTCCCTACTTCACACAAAGGTAGGATTTCATTCCTCCCAGTTAGGAATCTTGCTTCAGTGAGGCAAAGCATACTGTGAAGGCTGGTGATGAAAACTCTGCTGCTCCTATACCTGGAAGCAAAGAGGAGCAGGGCACTGCCCACCCAGACATGGCTCAGATACAGGATTATGCCACGTTTGTACCACAAGAGTTCTTAGTCCAAAGTCTGAAAGGCTTGTAAGAAGTGCTCTGACACCGTCAAGGAGGCAGGCATTGGTGACATCACTCTACTTACTGCCTGGGAAAAGGAAACTGAAACCTATCTTCAGAATTCATAACTTTTGCTTGCTTGGAAGCAGGATTTCCATAAAACTAGGATGAAACGAAACCCATTTACCCATCAAAGAGACCGGGCAGCCCTGCCATGGTACTCAGTGTGAGAGCTATACATACAGCACATCTGTATGCACACACTACTTGCTGGGATGAAGCAATGGGGGCTATGAAATCTACCAGAACCTGCCTCATTTGGGAAATCCCAGCCTTGTGAGGAAGTCACTCTCTACTAAATCTGTACGCAGACCCTGCTGTAGGGATTAGTACCAACAGCCCTCAGAAGGCAGGCATTTTTATGCACACTGCATTTTATGATACATATCAAATATACGTTCTATAGGATTGGAAAAAGAAATCATTGTGAGAGGGGCGGGGAAGCAAAACACAAGCTTATGTTAGTTATCAAAAGGCCCTTATGGAGAAGGTTGCTGCCAAGCAGGGGTGGGGGAGGAGGGAGGAGATATATATATATATATATATACACACACTATATTGCATTTATATATATGCTACTTTATTGCATTTATATATGTGATATTTTATTGCATTATATATATGCATGCATTACTATATATGTACAGTGTATATGTAGATACACATTACATATACACATTACGTATAGATACACATTATATATAGTACATATAAACTGTATATATGTATACATCCTTATATATATAAGTATACATCCTTATGTATAAGTATACATATGCTTATAAATGCTATACTGTATATATGTATCCTATATATATATGCACTTTATAGTATATATATACTAATATATCTAAGTATATATATACTTTATATATATACACATACACACTGTATATGCATATATTCTCAGTGTGTGTATATATATGTATCTATACATATACTATATATGGCGTATGTATATCATATATATAGATAATAGCATATATATGTACAAACACACACGTATATATGTAGATGTATAGATGCACATACACCCACTGCACTGCCCTGCGCTGTCTGTGAGGTGCAGGAGGAGGAGGAGAAGAAGGAGGAAGGTGGGGGAGAAGAAGCAGAAGGAGGAGAAGGAAGGTGGGGGCTCCGAGCAGCCCCGGCAGGGCGGGAGGCGCCTCCCGGGGCCAGGACAGGCCGGGCAGCCCCGGGGAGGTGAGGGGAGCCCCGGGGAGGTGAGGGGAGCCCCGGGGAGGTGAGGGGAGCCCCGGGGAGCTGAGGGGAGCCCCGGGGAGCTGAGGGGACC